>CM037095.1:7852548-8452548 GCA_020916435.1 Oxytropis ochrocephala
CAATACTTCAGTTTGATTGCATGTACTACTTATTCAAGCTTTATAGCTTACTACTTTATATTATCAAAACCCATAGTGATATCGGTGATTAGAATGGGCATGATGACAAATCAAAAATTTGCAACACACATTGATACTTACAATTCTAAATACAAAGAAATCTTTACTCTCATCAAATGCCGTGTAACTTCATGATTTTATATATAAAGTGCTAACCCTATTCTTTCATCTAGCTCATATGTACACAAAATAAGAGACAAAATTTCAAAATAAATAAATAACATACTGGGTGATTGAATTCTGGCAAACGTGGGAGAGCCATTAATTCCTCATAATCCTAAATAACAAATTAATCGATGCTCACTCTCTAAAAACACATTGAGCAATGATATACAACTTTTATTGTTCCAGTAGATGGATGTATCGCTTTTGATAAATTCCAGAGGCCACACCATCGCTCTATAAACAACATAGAAGCATAAACTGATGTATAAATGTGCTTCCAATTTCATTTCATATAAAACAACATGATAATGCAATTTGCATCCATGTCTTCCTATCATTTTTACTTCATATTTACAAAGATCCATGTCGTGCTCTAATTCTCATTGAAAATGGATCACAACACGCCTCTCCAAAATTTTCAACACACATCCATTGGCTTTAATTCAAATTTTTGTTAAATACATCCTCAAGCAGAGTTTTGTAATTCTCAATCTTATCATACTCTTGGGGCCAAGTTGCATCAAAGTTCACCTACAATAAAACCCACTTCCCCAAAGTCACCTTTCACGTAACAAAATACCACAAGATCATTTAGAAAGAGTTCATTATTCTCATATCGCTTTCTATAGGCCTCTTCAAAAGTTTCCACATTCCTTCTCCAAAATCGACTGCTTTCTCTTCCTAGCCCCAAGTTATAAACCTCATAAACTCTAAAAATGTAACTAAAATAATATTCTCTGCAAAAATAAAATGTATATAGCATTAAATCTGATTTAATAAATTAGATAGGATCTTTCTAATTTATAAATCTAGTATGTGAACTTCAAAATTTAATTGAATACAGAAACACAATAATACACTCTAAATTAGTGTAAGCAACTAAAGATTATCAAAATAAAATTAATAAAATTACATTTTAAAAAGCTGCAGAATGAAAAATAATACATACACATTGATATTTTCTCCAACTCTTCTCGAGGCATGCAACTAAAAGCTGACTTCCATCGCAGCTGTCAGATTTGCTACTTCCAACACCCGTAAAACAACCAACTGGTAAAAATCACATTCTCCTTAAATCCCTAAAAATGCAAAATCAAAGAGTAAGTTCTGTAATCCCAAATTTAACTTCAAAATAGAAGTTAAAATGGGGAAAAATGCAAGAAAGCTTCTCTCATTAATCCCTGGTAAAAACAAAAACAAAACCAGAATCCTAAAATCCTCAAAAGTGCTGTAATAAGAAAATTGCTAAAATCCTAAAGTCAAAATTAGTGCAATATGCTATGATTAAAAAGCAATTTTCACTTACTCTAAGAGAGTAGAAGCTAGTTAAGGCATCATGATATCATGCGGCACAATCCTCATTTTTTAATATCGCATTGTAACATTGAAGCAAAATGAGAAAATAAATGGAAGAGATGAAGAAACTCTTACCTTCGGGTGAGCCTCCAATTCGGAAAACTCAGCACAAGAACCAAAATTTCTATCACGACACAATCAATCGGCAATTAGGGTTTTTGAAATCGACATTTTCGTAAACAAAACTAAGTGGGTTTTGGAGTTCTTACCAACGCTAAGTGATCATGAATAGCAAGATTGAAGCGCCTGTACCAACTTCATTGTGAAATCATAGTGAATAATTTACAAACTCTCAGCAAGAGCTGTGTTGTAGACACAGAGAGAGTTGAAAGAAAATCAAGAAGAAGATAAAGAGAAGAAAAGTTGTGAACTAAAGTTGTGTGACTTGCTTGCTTATTCGAGGAAATTGTAAAAGACTCAAGATGAAAATGGGAGAAGATGAGTTGATGGTGTGGGGTTTGAGAGAGAAGGAAGAGAGATGGCGAGAGATGGCAGAGAGAAGAGAGATAGCGTAGAGAGCAGGGAGATGAGAGAGGCAGCAGTGAACTGAGAGAGAGATAAGCGTGAGAGAAGAAAGTTTCTCAAAATGGTTTCTTTGTTTCTCTATGTAACTGCCTTTTTCATCCGACATCTTCACATGGGAGTTGGCAGTGGATATCACATGGGAAGGAACAAATCTAAACATGAAGCTGCAGTGTGGCACAGCGTTGGTAGCTAAAGGAGGTGGTCATGCCAAGGGAATGACATGGCATTGGTGACATGGAGACTAATGGTGATGTATTGTCTTTGGATTGGAACCAGCAACTCAAATGTTTGGAGCTTGACGCTCATCTTTATGAGAAATAAAATCGGGTTTGTGTGGAGCTCAAAGCTCATCCATGATGGAGCTCAAACTCATCTTGTCGAGCACAAAGCCCATCTGCAGCGTGAGGAGGCATCTTCACTAATAATTGGACCAGAAGCCTATAAATAATAACTGCTATTATATAGAGTGGTGGATTCGCTTGTAGAGGTATGCGCGGAAATTTACTTTCTAAGTATACCTAATAACCGACTACATACCAAGTTAAACTCTGGCGTAGAACCGAATCGCACTGCATGATTGTTTATTATTTAATCGTGAAATCGGAATGGATTCAATCATTCAAAAAAAAATTATTTACTTTGTTCTCTGCACTTAATACTTTATTTATTTATTAGCTGTTCACCTCAACTAAACCAAGATTAATTAGAATGAATCTTTACTCTAGAGGTCTCTCTTATCGAAAAGCTATAAGCAAAAGAAACAAAAATAAAAGGAAAAATAAAATAATAATTAAAAATTGAAAACCCTAAAACTTGTAAAAACACAAACTCAGCTGAAACAAGTTGTCAAACACGCAGGGCTGTGGACACGACGTGTAAACACAAAAACCTTGCCGTCAAAGAAGGAAGCAAAATCAAGCCGGAAAACTCAGCACAGGTTTTTCTTCCTCTTCCTTCCTAATCCTCCTTCCGCTTCTCAGTGCTGCATTTTTGCCAATTGGAAGTATAAAAAAAAAAAAAAAAATTTTAACAATCTATCCTTGGTTCTCGGAATATGCAGATTTTTAGGTTTTGATAACTGTGATAGATCATGGAGAAGACTGAAAATCATTTAAATAATGATGATATCAGGGAAAAGTAAAGCTTATTTATCTGTTTTTCACTTGTATATGCATCAATTGCTAGAAGCTTTGTTAGGTTTAGGTTTAATTTTGTAACATTCAACTTCTTTATTGGTTTTAGCAGAGAGGCAATCTCAACTTGCTGCACTGTTGAAAGAAATGAAGGAAGGACTTGATAATGTTAAGCAAAATTCAGTCTTTTAACTGCCAAGGTTTGATGCAAATCTTTTTGGTTCAAGCTTATTTTTGCTTTAATTGCTTTCTAATTTTGGATTGAGATTTCTAAATTCAAACATTTCGTTTATATTAAGATGCATTTAGGCTAAAATGTGATGTGAGAGAGTATAAAGGGAGTTATGAATTAGATAAAGACTTAAATACTCTTCAATTTAGATTCGGACTATTCTAGTGTCTTTGGTAGTACATGCTGGTGCATTTAGGCTTTTTCTAGTGAGAGAAAAATGAGATAAGGTGAGAGATGAGTAATAGATGAGTGAGATAGATGCAAAAAACATACTGACATAGTGTCTTTCTCGTCGTGAAAGGCACTGAATCCCTCCCCTTCAATTTAGCCTACATGCTGGCAAATGTAGGAAACTTTTGAATTTGAATTTAGAGAATCTCGCCGCTAATTTTGACATCAATTATCATCAAATACATTCATAATGTTACAACTTTAAATTTTTCCTCAGTTTAGAGTTGAGTTTAAATCTTGTGCTGTCTATTTTCATTGACACTTCTTTCTAGTTTCCATTTACCACTGCTACAACTATATAGCCTTTCTGGAATATCATTGATTGATAAACTATTTAATAATAGCTATAAACAATTTGATTTTTGATGTGTCTCTACATGTTTCTTATACCAGGTTAAAAGCCAACATTCTACAGCCGATGGATTCAGCTATCCTCGAAGCTAAAAATTTGCTGCTTTTGAATTATTGCCAATCCCTAGTTTATTATTTGTTATGAAAGGCTAAGGGATTTTCAATAGAAGAACATCCTGTTGTTCAAGTATTGTAGAGATAAGATTATATTTGGAAAAGGTCTGTTTCTTCTTTTGTGTGTTAATCTTCCAGTGTTAACTGTGTATCTTTACATAAGGTAATGTGTATTTGATATTTCATTTTGTTGCAGATTCGTCCAATTGACAAAAACAACAATATCAAATCCAGAAACTAATTAAAGTTAGTGAAAATGTGCAACAAGTGATACACCAGGCGGTAGAAGGAGCCAGTTGCATCCAAATAAAAAGTGAAGATGTGTCAAAGTATCGCTCCAACTTGACATGCTTGTTAGCATAAAGTAGATCCAACGCCAGAGGTGACCTGATTTAATAACATCAAGTTCATAATTTGGTATTCTGTAGTGCGGCAATATGATGCAAAATATATTTTTCCTTGGCCTTTCTGACTTAATCATTTTATGCTTATAGGATGGTGATGGTGTGTATCGCCCTGTTAGATTTGCCCTCACACATCTGTGGATATAGATAAGCCTTCAAAGCAAGAAAGAAATGTCTCATGCGAAGAGAAAAGGAAATTCTGAAACAAGCTAAGCAGATGGTGATTATATCAGGACATTAGTGAATGATATGGAAGAAAGACCTGAAGAGGTGACTTTCTTAGTTTATTTTGGGTGTGGAATGATAAATAACCTGGTGAGTTTATGTAATGGTCTTTGCTTGATGCTTAATGAACAGATAAGAGATTTTGAGGGAGCTAGCAGAGAAGTTGATAGATATGTTAGCAAAATGGAGGAGCGTGTCGGCAAGAGGAGGAGCTGTTCAATCGTGCTCCTCTTTACAAAACTAGAGAGGAAAGAGAGAAATACTTAAAGAAAAGCAACAAATGGGTATGTGGAATTGGCTTTGTCTTGGTATTTCAAAGGTCATAAAAAGCATTTAATGTATGGTCAGTTGGTCACATTTTTTTATTTATATCCTCTTACATTGTGTTTACTCTTTTTCAGGATGCAAGGTCTACTCAGAAAGTTTCTTTGATGAAATCAAAACAATTCTTTGAAGATAAAGATGGAGAGAAGTTAAAGGGCTCCAAAGATGGCAGCAGCAGAATTGGGAGGATGAAGAAGCGAAAGGCATGTACTTTTGATGCTTCTAAAACTAAATGTGGAACCTATAAAAATACTTTTTTAAACTTTTCATATGAAACTTTGTTTCAGTTAACTATGGTTGATGTGGTTTATGCTCTATTGCACCCTATTATTGCATATTAGAAACATTATTTGATTGTTACCTTCTAGATATTTTTCTGCTGTCCAAAATAATCAAAACCGATTTAAAGATGACCATGGTAAGAAATACAATTAAAATTCCCTTTGAATTAATTTACTCACCAACTCATTTTTCTATTGATTTGAAAATTAAATTCCCGCCTTCAACGGACGGATGTACACTTTTCTTTCTCTTATTTTTGCTCGACAAATTTATTTCAATTCAGGAAAGAAGAAAGATATTGTCTCAAGCTCTGTGCCCTTTTTCCTTTTAACTACTTTGTCATCCTTTCTTATTGTGTGTATTATTCAATTGACTGGTTGAATTTACTTCTACTGTTTTGCTGAGGTGCTCTAACAATTTCAAATTCCTTGCAGAGAAAACATTGAAGGAAGAAATGCTTTCTGAAAACACTGCATGCCGTTGGACCAATTTCAAATTCCTCACCGTTGTTTCACTTTCCAGGTTCTCTTCTATATCTAGGAAGGAGGTGTGGAACTGTGTCTAAACAAGTAGGCTTAGTAGGTTTTAAATTTATTATTATTATTATTATTATTGTTATCTGTCAACAAAAATCCCAATCTTCCTTGGTGCTTATTTTTTGGGAACTTGACTTGAGATTTTACAAGAAATGAAAGTGTGTTTTTGGACTGTTATCTAAATGCACCCAATTGAAACATGGATTCTTTTCAGCTAGTTTTATATATTTACTGTAAAGCAGAGTTTCTATTTTGCATTTTCAATACTCCAGTCCATGACTACTAATTGGTTCTTTTGTATATTGAGCCAAGATACATCGACCCTCTCAAGTCGAAACTCAAACTCAAACAGTAGTGTGTTACAGTATTGCTCTTGAATTTGTTGTGTTTGTTGATGATAAACCCTTCTATATATTTGTCAATTACATTTTGTCTACTTATATATTACTTTAGAGGAATGCTATTTGGTACGAGAATAGTCCACAAGAAAGAGCACGAAGTGAAAATCAACCTATGCTATTTGTAAAGAACATGTAAACAGATTTTACATTATCACACTAATCTCAAATCAATGGTACAAATTGTTTAAAGCTGATTTCAGCCAATTTGGCAAAAGGTATATTATAAGATATGATTACAATGTCTCACAACAATATGGTGGTTCAGCCTAACAACGAATATACCTTACTTTTCTTCTTATACGTTTCTTTTTCCCCGACTTCCACATTTTTTAGTATAAATTAGTATCTCTCTAGCAGAATTCATAGAGACAATCCATTGAGTCAGTGCTGATAACAATGGGCAACAAAGCTCTCTTTCAAGAGTAACATCTTTGTATGCCAGCTGCTAGATTTGATCTCAAGGCTTTTGTTGCTTTGAAAGATATTCTTACCATCTCATCCAACTCCTCTCACTTCCACATTGGTTATTACTAAGACAATTTCAAATTCAAGATATGTCAGGAAAATAGATTGAATCATCAAATTGAGATTAGTTTTAGAAAGTATATTTTAATCTTCCATGGAGTGCTCACAACTCATGAATGGAATTTTTGTGCTCTTATTCATGTGTTGGCTTTGGAAAATTGAAAATAAGATATTATTTGTCCCCAATAAACCGTAAAGTTAGTATCTAAACTAAGACCTTCGAACTTATTCAATTTTTGAATTATATGAAAATAATAAGTAGTATCTAAAGTTTAGTAAAGTCCTTCTCCTTGGTTCCTCAAAAGGAGTACTTATGAAGTTTTAGGGATTAGTTAGACAAATTTCACAAACTTTAGAGATTACTTATTATTTTCATCTATTTTAGAAAATAGATGAAAATATAAATTGATAATTTACTCAATGACTACGTATTTGATTATTTACTCAATGTAACTTGAGGACTAAAATTGATAATTTACTCAATGACTACGTATTTGATTATGATTTGGCATGTTATATGGCTATTTAGGAAACCGGAAATAAGATTATTTTAGGGAAATGATACCTAGCTAGCTTGGGCTAAGTTCAACAAATGTATTTTTTATGAATGGTGGTGTGTGGACTCCTTAAAATGTATCTCAAGAAAATACTGATTATGAGATCGTTAGTTCCTAGTTATAGAGTGAACTTACGGCCTCTTGGGCTCGATTGTATGGCATATTTAATATAAAGGTTTTGAGTACCTTTAAATACTCCGTATCAATACACTATTTTGTTAATTCAATAAAATATAAATACTTATTCAATTACAATCCAGAAATTACAAACCTCTGGAGCTGCATAATTAGGGCTTCCACAACTTGTCTTAAAAAGTTGACCATAATGCATGGTTTTGCTCAAGCCAAAATCAGCAATCTTGGCATTGTATTTTGAGTCCAAAAATATATTCTCAAGCTTTAAGTCTCTATGAACCACCATATTGTTGTGACAATACTTCACACCAGAGATTATCTAATTCCAAACCAAAGATGACTTAAATAAATTGTGATAAGCATAAGTTTCTCTTTACTCTAAAGTCCATGATGCAGTCTATACTATTAGAAAAATCTAAAATAATGCGGCGGAAATTTAAAAGTCGGAGAAAAAGAAAATCTGTCTCTAATTCTATCTCTAAGTGTTAGAGAATTTGGAAACCAATTTAGTTTCTCCAACAATAATCTTCGTCAATATTTCAACTTTTTCTAAGAGTAGTGATAATTAATACCTATTTGAAAAAATTGGCGAGCTTCATCATCTTGCGTGGTCTACCTCTTTCTACAAATATAATCAAAGAGTTCTCAGTTCCATATACTCCAAAAATATATATATATATATATATATATATATATATATATATATATATATATATATATATATATATATATATATATATATATATATATATATATATTTGTTGAGGTTTCTACCACCTCAAAAATCCTCTAATGTGAGGATGTTTTAACAATCTTAAAATATTGATTTCTCTTCTAACTGCAAAAAATTGAAAAAACAAATTATATCATAAGCATATTTTATCAACCAAGACAATTAAGATCAATTATCAATGCCTATAATTAATATAACCTATAAATCAATACATTGATCACCACCACTAATATCACAAACAATTGATCCTTCCATTTATAAACTCTACAGAAAATTTTTCTTAGTTCATTGAAAAAATGATGTATCTAATTTATAATATAAAGCAGATATTGATGAACTTAAAAAGTGATTTTTTCCGATAAATGAGACCGGAGGTAGTATATATTATGTGTATATATTATGATTAGAGAGAGTGAGAGTGTGTACCTTGTAGTGGCAAATTAAGGAGTACTAATAATTGAGTTTGGGGAGACAAAGTGGAAAATTGACATGAAATGAAAGGGAACAACTCAGAACCCTCAACAACACATATATACATAAAAAGATTAAGAAGATACAAAAGCTAAAAAACAGTTATGCAATAAATAAAGACATTTTGCCAATAAAGCGTTGAAGAAATAACATTTTTCAATTGGTCCGTTTGCGTCTCTTTTCAGGTAACAATGCCGTAACGTTTGTTTTTATTTATTAATTTTGTTGATTATTAGATTTTTTCTGTGTTATAGGTGCGCAATATCCACCGGTTCTGCCAACGACTAATCTACGTCAGGAACCTTACGGTCCACATGTATACCCAGCTTTGTCGGCCTGTGTGGTTCTCCCCTCCTAACAGAGACTTTGCCACATCCAATATTCGAATTTGAAACCTTGGAGTGGGATCTGAGCTCAGTTAACCACTCAGAGAAACCCTTGTTGGTTGTTGATTATTAAACTATAAGCATTCTTCGGATTTATCATTTGGATAATTTTACTTATTATCCCTATGATGATTTTTTTTAATAGAATGATTTCCTAATTTAAGATGGAAAAACTTGTTTTTTTAGACAACATGGAAAAACTTGTAAAATTGGAGTGCTAGAATTTACAATTATCATATCTCACTTCTTTAAAACGAGAGAATTCAATATGTGAGTTGTTAAGTTCAAGACCATATATCTTGATCTTACTAATTATGGACTGAGATTCACTGCAGTCAAATCTATCGCAATTTCTTGCATTCCCACTATTTTTCAAGACATTTTGGTCTTTTCTTCACTAGAAGTATATCTTTTTTTTGTTCACTCAAGTTTGTGCTAATTCATGATCCTACAGTTTAAATCAACTACAGGGGATCACAATCCGTTTGGTTACTCATAAGATTACCCCCGACAGTAATTTGCTTTTAGCAACTCCTACAATAAATTCCAAACTTAATTTTCAAAATAAAAAGTTACATTTCGAAATATTCTAGTTGGTTTCTCCCCCTTTCTTCAACAAAACTCAGCTCAATCTCTTACTATTAGTTCCCTCTCTCATCTAACAACCAAATGATCTCCACTTCCTCTTACGAGGTCATCACTACCGAGTACCGACAACAATGACATCATCCTTAACAAAATGTAGGTCCTCCAACCCCCCGGCGACAAAATGTTGTCATCATTGTTAGTTTCTTAATCAATGCATCCTCCTCTGCTACATCATTCAAACCACAATCATCATAAACTCAAACCACTGTCACGGTCATAAACACCCTCACCGCCATGGTCGTAACCATGCAGCTAATCAACCACAACATGCTTGTGAAATCCGCCAATACTTGCATCAACAATGAGGTCATACATAATATAAAAATAACACTCGGAAAAGGTGCCGGAGCAACGGCGAAACTGATTGTAAAATCTGTAATCTTGACTGTTGATTAAAATAACCATATCTCAATGACTAAAATTACTTCTCTATGGGGCACCCTCTATCAATTGATACACCTTACATATTGCCCAATATTAAATATAACAAAATATTTAAATATCACCATTGAAACAATAGTCTATCAAATGTCTGGAATTATAAATGAAAATAAAAGCAACAAACAAGAGCAGTCAATGACACAAGGAGAACAGCAATTTGATGCAAAGGGAGCGGGGAGAAAAGGCTAATCTGCAAGCTCAATGTTTGATGCAGACAAAGCAAACAACCCCTCGGCTTCCAAGTAACAGCCAATAACAACAACATTAGGTTCAATACCATAAATAGCAGGTGTCTATTTGGGACTAATTGTTTCATAAAATTCCCAGGGAACTCACCGGATTGAGAAACTCGATCTCAATCAACTATGTGAATACCACATTCAGATATGCCTCATGATCATGATCACCCAAATAAAAACTGGGTGTGTGCTAAAAGTACAGGCATGATATTCACCCTTATTTAGAGGGCGTTTATATGTACAACATAAGCTCAATTCACATGCAACATAATACACCTCAAGCCTCCATGTGAGCCTACAATCTTCGAACTAGAGAACTCGAAGTTGTGAAAGGAAGGCAGCACAGAGATCCAAGAAAAGAAACTGGGGGCCCTCAACACGTTGAAGATCAAGCAGATATTTCTCCTCACGAGTTTTGTAGAGCTGTAAAATATATTAATTCAAGTTTGAGAAACTTTTGGAAAAAAGAGAATAGCACTTCAACTACCAGACAATTTCAGAAGAATTAGTCGTCCACTCAATCTACAGACGTATGTAATACTAGTAAACTATGAAGTGTGTGTTTTGTTTTCCTGTTAGAATGAATTCCCAAACAGGAAAATGGAGAAGCTATAACTAGTTGCTTCCTGGTGAACGTGTTTTGGGCTGTTTCCTACCAGATTCCCAAACACTAGAATGGGTTTGTTTCAAGTTTAGGATTAACATTCCTGAGAATACATAGGTTGGGAATCAATATTCCCACGTTTGTTAGAAGTTTAAAAAAATTATTCCGAATATGAAGATTCCTAAGATTGAAACTTCCAATAACTTTCATCATTTCCATGGACTTATTCCCAAGGAAAGAGGGTGGGAAAAAGTTCCCATGGAAATATGAATAAAAATTATATGTAACTATTAATATACCCACTCTTAGAATAGTTCCTGGGAATGATATAAATATTGCCAAAACACATTTTTTTAATAATAACTTGGATTAGGATTCCCATCATTTTGTTCCTAGGAAAGTTATCCCTTGGAGTGAAATTACTAAACTTGAAACAAAATTGCAATGGAAGAAATTATTTGATTGGAAGTCCAAACCAAAAACTAAAAATTAGTAACAAGTTAACAAACAAGAGGTAGAACGAAGGGAAAATTCTGAAGACCCTTCAGCTGTGGCTTGAAACTACGAATGCTTAGCAAAGAATTCTTGTCTGATCATATATGACAATGAAAAGTTGCCACTGAGCCTGGAATTAAACATTTCGTTTAATCTAAATGCAACATAAATTATGGTTATCAGGATAATTACCTGCACTTCAAACTTGATCACGTTTGACTTAGGAACAGCTTCATTCTCAATAATGCAGGAATTTCCAAGGTAGTTATTACCATGTACAGAATTGTTAACCATTCCTTCGTGGTGACCAGGGATGCCAGCAACCCATCTGCACTTCATGTTATAGTGTCCAATTTTTTTCCAACAGACATTTAGCTCTTGCAGAGCCTTAAGGACCTCACCCATTACTTCGCGAGGTTGGGCTCGAGACTGTCACAAGTTAACAAACAGAACCAACAGCTTAAAGACATCAGCCACACTTGACCATAAAAAAGACATCAGTTACAGACTTACAGTTAACTATCAAAACAAGTATCCAGACTTCAATATGCTACGCAGTATAAAGTGTTACTGAATCCAGTTCTGTTATAAAAACAGATAACAAGTGAAAAACTGCACCTGAAGCCCAAGGGCCCATTTTCTCTCAACGGGGAACTGTTGCCTCACCCCTACTCCTTGATAATCCATATACCCTGAAAAGCGGTGCCCAACAACTGGAGATGCAACTTCACTGGAATGGATACGATTGAAACCAGAATCCTAAGCAGTCACATTTAAAACGAAAAATAATGAGCTTGGCATCGTATCCTATTCTAAAAAAAGACATGATTAAATTAAAGAAATATATTTATGTGGTTACAAATTCCAACTATATTCAAGCTAGAGTTATAAATTCAACTGCACGATTTACTCACGGGGATACTGTTTATACTTTGTAGGGTATGCTGCACACTTCACATGGGAATACAATTAACAAAGCAAGTTAAAAATGCGCCTTATCAACTACTAGATAAGCTAAATGACTAAATCCCTTCATTAAAGAAAAACAGAAAACAAAACCATAAGCAATTAATTTGAAAACAAACCCACCATTGTCTCCTGAAACTCTGCTCCAAGATAGCCACTAGAAACACGAAAACGGTTGTCCAATAACAAATAGTATGTTACAGTACCCTGAAATATATGGAAGGTAATAAGAAACAATCTGGCAGACACATAGCATAAAGTGAGACTGAAAGGCACAAACCTCATTCTGCATCCTGTTGCTAAGGGATTCAATCAATTGATTCCTGTCAAATCCCATACTAACCACTTGCAGAAGAACTTCCTCGTCAATCTACAAAACCATGGAGTTGGTTGGTTTTATTCTTTTGAACTAATTATAATATATCACGTAACAAACACCATATTATAGGAAACACGTGTGTAATTCTGAACTTTGAAAAACACACAGAACCAGTTGCATCTCCTAGCTTTCAACAGAAATGCAGAAAGAAACTAGAAACCAATAGACATGCGGGCTTTCAAAGCTGCTTCAAACTTAAACCAAAGCACTTGGACAGAAAAATATTATTTTTAGAAAACACAATTAAAAAAAAAGAACAAGCTTGAGAGAGTATGCTTAATTGGTAGACTCATTTTATAAGCCAAAGAAGGTCGTTTACAAAAAGAGACAGAAAAATCTGACAGAACATGAAATTCTCTGGCCTGCACTTATAATGCTTCAGCACATGCCTTACTTCATCTCACCTCTAATACCATGAAATTTTTAACTTCAACTATTAATAACAGCAGAATACCCAGCAAACATACTGTCAAAAACATACAGCTTTTTCCAACAAAAAATTGCCAATCGGTAATCATATAGAACTAAATATTAAGAAATGAACTATCATATGAACTAAAAATCAACAAAAAAGAACCCTTTAAAAAAAGTAAAAAGCTTAACCTTTTTGGCTTGTTGTATTGTATCTGGAGGTGGCACTGCCAAATAACGTGGCAGACGAACTTGGAACCATGGGTGTTGGCGTATCTCAGGAATGGTCATCCTTTTCATGGGATCGACCACAAGCATTCTTGGAATCAAATCTCTGGCACCAGGTGATAGATGACTAGGAAGAGTATATATCCCACCCTACGAGAAATAATTAAAGAGAAATACTTCAGAAGCAACATAAAAACAGTTTGCAGAGAACATCATTGAAAATTATGGGGTTCTCAAAAAGAACAGCGACCAAATGAGTTAATTCTAAGTTTTATTTTATTAATAATGCACTTTTAGTTCATAAGATTGCACTACCTCGTGCTCTGAAATGAGCAACTTAGATCTAAGAATCATGAGATCGTGGAAAGGAATGAGTGCAAAAGGGACAGATAAGTAGGATTATATATTTTTCATGATCCTGATAGGTTGAAAGAACTAGCATAAACTTAATATATTTCCTCAATTTTTATTATGTATGAATCGTGCCTCCTTTAATCACGACACTAGAAAGGTGCTGAAGACTAGCCTTTCCTCTCTATTGTCCCTGTACCTGAGCCTGGACAGATCCAAATCGACCAACGCTCCTATCATAGTATCTAGACCAGACCAGTCCAAGCGACGGATCGTAGGACTAGGTTCCCCTTATTGGAGCAGGATTCAACTCAGTAAAGCTACGTTTCAGCCTGTCAAAGTTGGGTTCAGAACAAACCAAATGGAGGATGGTGGAACTAGTTTTTTTTATTAAAAAAGCACGTGCCTGACGAGATTATTTCTTTATTAGAATTTACCGTTATTGTGTACCCATCTAAGTTGGAATCCATCTTAGGCATTCACATATACATATATATATATATATATATATATATATATATATATGTGTGTGTGTGTGTGTGTGTGTGTGTGTGTGTGTGTGTGTGTGTGTGTAAACAAAAAAAACAAAAACAAAAAATTGGAGAAAAGAGGGAAGGATGAGAAGAGGTGACGTGCATAGCAAACCAGCCTCGAGTGCTTGGTCCTCCAACACCTACGACCGCACCACCATCGAATTTCAATTTTATCTCTTAGATTTTTGGGGTAACTTAACCTCACAAAAACGGCTTGTAAGGCCATATCTCTAGTCGATATAGGAATCTCAACACACCCTATCACGCTCAGGACAGGACACCTGGACATGGACAAATATGGGTGTAATAACAGTGATCTCAATCAACCCTTCCACCCAAGACTGTAAATGGGTTTACCTAAACGAAAAAAATCATTAAATAAGTCCCGACCCATGCAACCATTTCCCGTTTGGTCCCCGTCATTGGAAAGTTAGAAACAACAGCCAAATGTGGGCGAACGGCACCAAAAGGTTAACTGTTGCACGTGTAGGGGCTGATTTTATAACTATTTTTGTTGAGGGACTAGATTAAGAATTGATGTCATGTATATGGACTAAAATATTATTTCAACCTAAGTTGTCCAAGGACTTGGGGCATTATGCATTATTTACAATATACCAATTCAATATGTAACCCTTTACAAATGGCAGTGTTGCTTAAGACAAACATATCTTTGCAACAAGGAGAAACACTTTATAAATAAATAAAAAAAAAAGAAAGCTGAAAAGATGAAGTATGAACTTAAAAAGCATTATGCCTTTCTGGCCTCAGTGGCCTGGCCTAATCATCATAACTCTCAATCAGTACAAGGACAGTGCCAAGCCCAAAACCAGTTAAAAATAACAATATACCATGGCGGTGGTAGATAACCCTGATTTATCTGTCCTGACAAAAACAATGAGAAAAATACCAATGAAATTATACCTTTATTTTTTGAAAAGGTTGGGAATGTTTTCATCATCAAAAGGAAGAGTGCCACAGAGAAGAGCATATAAAATTACACCACAGCTCCAGACATCTACTTCTGGTCCAGCATACAATCTCCCAGAGATAACCTATGAAAAATAACAGTTTGACCAAGAAATATGAATCATAGGAGGAAGAAAATTTACATTTTAAAATTAATAATAATAATTTATTCAAAGATTTACGGACCTCCGGAGCTGCGTAGTTAGGGCTTCCACAACTTGTCTTAAGAAAGTGACCATCACGCATGATGTTGCTCAAGCCAAAATCAGCAATCTTGACATTGCATTTTGCGTCTAAAAGTAAATTCTCAGGTTTCAGGTCTCTATGAACTACCATATTCCTGTGACAATACTCCACACCAGAGATTATCTGCTTTCAAAATAAAAGTTAGCTTAAACACTCTTTGACAAGCATAAGTTTTTCAAGTACTCAAAATAGAAGAAATTATACCTGCTGGAAAAAACTCCGGGCTTCATCTTCTTGCAATCTACCCTTTTCTACTATGTAATCAAAGAGCTCTCCAGATTTCACATATTCCATCACCACATATATGTCTGTTGGGGTTTCTACAACCTCATAAAGTCGTATAATGTGATGATGCATGAACAATCTTAAAATTTTGATTTCTCTTCTGACTGCGATAAATTGAAGAAAAACATTATAAGCATCTTTAATCAATCGAGATTTAGCTGGGGCATACATGGAAAATTACAGCAAAAGAAAATCAATTATCAATCTCCAAATACACACAATATGTTCTTGAACCTATAAATCGAAACCTAAACTGGAAAACAAAAAACAATTAAAATCATATCGGACAATTTGATAGGGAGTAAAAACTATTAGTATGCAAATCATAAAGACCTTTTTCTTCCATTTCCATGTTCTTAATCTTATGAAGTGTTAAGGATCTTTATGGCAACTTTATGACCAGTCAATACATGCTCAGCAATTTTCACTTTGCCAAAGGACCCAATGCCAAGTGTTTTTCCCAACTTATAATTTGGTAGAAACATGTTAGCACTTCCACCACCAATAGGGCCAGTTGATCCATCCATTTTTAAAATCTAGAGGCAAAATCAGAAAGAAACAATATCAAAATCGTATTAAAGTGTATGAAAATAAATGCGCAAATGCAAAACAGATTGAAGTCGTGACTGCATATAAAATTAAATTATATAAATAAAAGATGAGATCATATGAAACTAATAGAATATCTTTTTTTTTATAACAGTTGTTCACTGTTTAATTGGCAAGCACATCTTAACTCTCCAGCAAGTGCAAATCACACCTTCAGGTTGGGAGAGATTTACGGAATAAAAGGTACTTTCCATCCACAATCATGGAATAAAAGATAAATATATCAAGACCGTTACTTGCTGAATGTAAGGAAAGCAATGAGAATAATATTATCCAATTAAAGAGTTTCCATAACAACATTAAAATTAAGAATGAATATTGTCTCACTTATTATTATTGTAATTAAAGAAAACCCGCTCGTAACACTCAAAATTTTTAGTTAAACACTATTACGTAGCTAAATAAAACAAAACAAAAATAATATTGAAAACGTGAAATCAACTTTATAAATCCAATATTTATAAAGTAGGTAATTCAATTCAACCCAAGTAGCTAACAACGTTGACCAGTAATTTATATTTTAAGGCCAAGTCAATGAAAAATTATACTCGTAAACTCGCTGGTAAAACCGAGAGTTTACCGATTTTATCAGAGTTCTCTTTAACTTGTGAGTTTACGGAAAAGAGAGCTTACCATCTTGCTAACTAATTTTTGTGATCTAGAATAGTAAACTCATAAGATTTTAACGGTTAACTTAGAAGGTTTGACAACCCTGTTTCCAACTCAAGCAAGGCATGCCTTATTGGTAGCTGTGAAAAAGACCAAAATGTCCAGCATTCTATCTAGCTCACTTTGATTCTATTAACGTAAAATAGTCTGACCGGCCGTTAAAAACCAACAAAATTTCCTTTCTTTGCTTCCCTTCTTCAGTTAGAGACGCAAACTATTCGCCGTTAAAAACCAACAAATGATTCGGTCTTTGGCGCCTTTCTTCAGTTAGGGACACGAGCCATTGGCGCCTTTCTTCAGTTAGGGACACGATCCATTGGCGCCTTTCTTCAGTTAGGGACGCAAGCCATTGGCGCCTCTCGCAAGAAGGCGCCCAAACCCCCAGGACCAGCTTTAAACCCACATCTAATTTAACCAGCCTGCTTCCTCTTCTCAAAAACCATTACCTCAGATAGATACCTCAATTCCATTCCACCACACATACAGCAATCTTCCTACAATTGTTACACTAACACAAAATCCAACTCCTCAACATACATGAACAAAATGGTGTAATCTACCACACCCTAATTATCCTCATTCAGGTAATCGCAACCATAACCAAAACACAATCCTTCAAAACCATTGCTCAGCAACAAACACAAACTTAAAAAACGAAAGAAAAAAAAATCGAAAAAAAAAATCTCAGCAATTCAAGTAGAATTAATTCAAAAAGAAACATCAATCAAATCATTAAAATAAAATTAAAACAAAATCTTCACCTTCAGCAATAGCTAATTATCAATCCAGATTCAAGAACTGACACAACGATACACAATTGAACTGAAACATTCACAATCAAAAATATCTAACTCACGCAATCCAGATCCACAAAAAACACAAGCGGAAAAATAAACTTCAGATGAAAACAGCAATCAAAAAATAAATCAGTAAACAAAAATAAAATGCATGCATGCAATTGCAAAGTCGAAATCAAAAACGAAAGCGAATGAAAGAAAATGAGAAGCGTTAAGCCTTACCGGCGATTAGAGCGAAGACGGAGGTTTACTGTGAGAAAGAGAAGAAAGAGAGAAACCCTAAATTGGTGTGAAGAATTAGGAATGAACGGAAATGAATATGATGATTGATGAGAAGGAAGAAAACATGTTCTTCCGCTAGTTCTATTATGCTACGATGCCAAAATACTTTTTTTCCGTTTTTTTTCTCACTCCATTTGCCACGCAATTTTGTTCCTTTTCTTCTTTTGTCTTTGTTTGTTTGTTTATGCTTCAAAAAAAGATATTCTTGTAATAAAATTCTTGTAATAAAATAAAATATTTTTGTAAACTAGTTTAAGTGGTTTATGATGGTGAAACGTTTAAAAATCGCTATAAAATCTAATGATGATCGAAGATCGATACCAATTTTAGAAAAAGCAAAGAGAAATCATCGTCCAAATTAATGTTTAGGTATTTATATTTGTTTTTGTCGTTTCTGGTGGACGTTGTTTCTGGTTGACGGACACCGATCAAGTATTAAAAGTTGGATTTATATTTGTTTTTGTCGTACGTCAAAAAAAAATACATTTGTTTTTGTCGTTTTTGGTTGATGTTGTTTCTATTTTTGTCGTTTTTGGTTGGCGGCCACCGATCAAGTATTGAAAGTTGTGCAGACGAGGAGGAACATGGATGGTTTTGGTGGTCATCGACTTGTAGTTAGAAGTGAGTTTCAATTCTTGTAATAGTAAAATAAAATATGTTTGCAAACTAGTTTAGTTGGTTTATGATGGTGAAACGTTTAAAAATCGTTATAAACTCCAATGGTGATCGAAAGTCGATGTTAATTTTAAAAAATGCAAAGAAAAATTATCGGCAAGTTAACGTTTAGGCATTTATATTTGTTTTTTCATTCAAAGTTGATGTAGACATCGATCAAGTATTGAAAGTTGCATTTATATTTGTTTTTGTCGTTTTTAGTTGACGACGCACCGATCAAGTATTGAAAGTTGTGCCGATGAGGAGGAACATGGATGGTTTTGGTGGTCATTAACTTGTAATTTGAAGTGATTTTCAATTTTGGTAATAAAATAAAATATTTTGCAAACCAGTTTAATTGGTTTATGATGGTGAAGCGTTAAAAATTGCTATAAACTCCAATGAAGATCAATGTCAATTTTAGAAAAAGCAAACAAAAATCATCGACCAAATTTATGTTTAGACATTTATATTTGTTTTTGCCGTTTCAGGTCGACGGGCACCGATCAAGTATGACTGAATATCAATGTCAATTTTAGAAAAAGCAAGGAAAAATCATCGATCAAACTGACTTTTAGGCATTTATATTTGTTTTTGTCATACTGATCAAAAAAATATTCGGTGAGAGAATCTTTCCTTTATCCGTCTAGGCCCGATTGATCTAGAAGCTTCAACAAGCTTTCAGACCTAAGGATCTTGTGGTTGCTATTAGTCGGGAATGAGCGAGAAGAGAAGGCTTAAAGCCCTAGAAGTCAAATCCACTTTTAAAGGTTTTTGTCGTTTCTGGTCAACGAATAGTAAAATAAAATATGTTTGCAAACCAGTTTAATTGGTTTATGAGGGTGAAAGGTTTAAAAATCTTCATAAACTCTAACAATAACTGAAAATCAATGTCAATTTTAGAAAAAGCAAAGAAAAATTATTGACCAAGTTAACATTTAGGCATTTATATTTGTTTTTGTCTTTTTTCGGTCGATTTTGACACCGATTAAGTATTGAAAGTTGTGCGGAAGAGGATGAGTGTAGATGGTAGTGGTGGTCATCGTTGTAGTTTGAAGTAATTTTTCATGCTTGTAATAAAATAAAATATGTTTGCAAACTAGTTTTATTGGTTTATGATGGTGAAACGTTTAAAAATCATAATAAACTCCAACGATGGTTGAAAATCGATGTCAATTTTAGAAAAGGCAAAGAAAACCATGCACCAAGTTAACGTTTGGGCATTTATATTTATTTTTGTCTTTTCCGTAGACGGCACCGAATAAGTATTGAAATTTTTTAGAAAAAGCAAAAAAATAAATTATCAACCAAGTTAACGTTTAGGCATTTATATTTATTTTTGTCTTTTCGGTCGTTTAACAACACCATCACACCGATCAAGTATTGAAAGTTGTGTTGACGAGAAGCAAGATGAGTTTCCACTTCATCGATGGTGTTGGAGTTTGAAGTGATTTTCAAGTATTTGACAATTATAAAGCACTTGAAGTGTTTTTTTTTGACACACACTTGAAGTGTTGATCACACTTGGTTATCTCGATATAAAATGTTAAAAAATAATATAAAATCGCAAAACAAAACTAAAATTATTGTGGAACACTATCATGAATGGGGAGATAAAAGATGCTAAGTGGAAGAAGTATAATATAGATTTTAAAAACGTATATATGGATACTCTAATTAGTGACAGAATCATTACTTTTTATTTTAGAATAAAAGAACAAAAAATATTTTATGGTTTGATGTTGATGAATATCTTTAGGAAGGTTTGTGCTTATGCCAATTCCTCATTAGAATTGTGATCTAAACTAGTTTTAGAGAGTATGTGTGATGAAGATGATCACTTTCTTTGACTTAGATATTTTTACCAACCTCTCAATTTTTTTGGTTCTAGATGGAGTGGCAAATGCCACTGAAACTCGCAGACACAAATGTGAGGTCTCGGGTTCGAACCCAAACATGATATTCAGCCTAACAATTTTGACAATTATCAGTTGAGCTAGGCCTTACGGATTTACCAAACTCTCAATTGATAGATTTAAAAAGTGTATTGATTCCTTTAATGCATAGAGAGAATCATGGGTAGAGAATAATCACTTACAAACTCTGTACATAATTCAATTGATTGATTCATCATGAGCTATATCAATTCAATTCTAGAGCAATGCACTTGGACGGTTAAATTGGCGCATCTATTATACACGATACACTCTTTCAAGTCTCAAGTTGTATTAGAACTTTTTATTATTTGATGTTTGATAATGGATACACATAAGTGATCTTTATCTAGTTGAAGCAAGTTTTCCTCACTTTTTGTGGGGAAATATTTGTTTGATCTCGTTAAGAGTAATGTAATAAAGAATTTAAAACTATATTTATTTACTCAAGAGTACTTGGATGAGATAACCGGGTCACTTTCAACTTAACTAAGGTCTTGCGTTCGAATTCAGTTTTGAGCATGCAGCAGTGTTAAATCGCTTGAGGGAGGAGCTTTGCCCATTATAGTGAAGGGAGAGCTTTTATCTCCTCATTCATGATAGTGTTTTCTTGTCCACTTGCGGTTTTTTTTTAACATTTTATATCAGCCGATAACCAGAGTGATCAACACTTCAAGTGGTTTATAGTAGTCAAATATTTGAAAATCACTTCAAACTCCAACACCATCAGTAAGTGGAAACTCGTCTTGTTCCTCGTCAGCACAACTTCAATACTTGATCTGTGTGACGGTGTCTGTCGTCCAAAAAAGACAAAAATAAATGCCTAACCGTTGTTTGGTCGATGATATTTCTTTGCAAGTGGACACAAGAAAACACTATCTCCCTTGTGCACTAGTGTCAAATTAGAAATTCCCATTATTCATTGGCAATACACAAAAATTTGTAATAATTTCGAATTTAAAATATTTCCCTATTATAGTGCATGGTTTGTGTGTTGCCAATGAATAATGGGAATTTCTAATCTGACCAGCCATAACATTCCATGTTAAACACTATAAATCAACATGTCTTTCATCACTTTCTTTGTTGTTGTTGTTGATTACTTGTGTTGAGCTATATTTTTGAAAACTTTGAGATTTCTTTTTTGTCGAGTTGCTAGGTGAGTAATGTGGAAGCTTCATAAGATCTTATGAGGCATTTAGTGGTGACCCAACAACAATTTTAAAATAGGTTTTGATATCCTTAGATTTTGGACTTTCATAAGTTCACAGCACGCAACATCGCTAGTTGATGTGAAACTTGAGTTTCTCCCACTAAATATTAATAAAAAAAATAAATAAATGTAAAACATTGATTATAGAATTTTCCATTTTGGTATCATACATGTTAATCCTACATTTCAGTGTTAATCCTGCTTATGATAGAAGAGTACGAACAGTTAACCCTAGTAATCAAAAGAAGAGTTGTGCGCCACGAAGATGTAAGGAGAGGCAATTTCATAAGCTAAAGTGGTTGAGATGTTGCTAACAAATCACACCATTCACCAAAATGTTCTGCCAAGCAACCTTGTAAAGGTGAGGATTACTACACTCCTATGATCCTTGGACCATTCATTTATCTGAAAATCACAAATTATTTTTAAATAATCATTAGGTTAGGAGTTAAAGAGTTAAAAATTTAGTGTCACCAACTTCTAACTTCTGTATCCCTAACATTATTCCAAATAAAATGTATCATTTACCTCTTCCAAACCTCGATTTACGAACAGGACGCCGCATACCATTATCATTCAAATATGCACCTTGATCGTCTTTTTGGCCCTGCAAAATTTTTGGTAAAAAAAAACAAGACTTAACTTGATAAAAATTGAATATAAAAGGTATTTATGACACTATAAAAATGTACACTTTCAACTACAATTAAAAACAAAGTGGAAAATTTTGCATACACACATCTATACACAACTTAACAACTTAAATCCTGAAAATTATGTTATTTTGTGTTGACAACAAGTAACACAGTTGAGTTTAGAATTGACAATAATAACATTGTGGTTTGGTGTGATCTAATGTATTATCCTTAACTATTTATTGCAGAAA
Organism: Oxytropis ochrocephala; assembly: GCA_020916435.1. Taxonomy (NCBI): domain Eukaryota; kingdom Viridiplantae; phylum Streptophyta; class Magnoliopsida; order Fabales; family Fabaceae; genus Oxytropis; species Oxytropis ochrocephala. The sequence goes on from CM037095.1 coordinate 7,875,534, forward strand.
GATAAATATGTAGAATGGAATAATAAATAGTTAAGAGTACTTTAGGAAAAAGATAAATACTTCCATCAAAAGTCAGAAATTTATTAGCCTTCTTGATATGTGTAAATAACTTTAAAACGACATGTACTATGAAATGGAGGGGGCATTTATTTGTAGTCAGATATGGATTTCATTTCTACCTGTGTGATCAGTAATTCTTTGGGATCAAAATCCATGGATACTCTTTGATTGGATAAATCATATGTGCCTTTTGCAAAGTTAGGATCCAATGCACTGATTTTACTTCTTGAGCCATCTGATAATGTGGATGTCGCATCTTTTCGCCTTTTCGCCCATGAAAAATCATTGTTAGAGCCTGGAACTTGTACTGGTATAGTGTAACCATTACCATCAGCAACATTGACCATCTGAGAATTCTCTGACACTGTATCCATTGATTTTCTTTGTTGCTCTTTGTGCATAGCTCCTCCTTTTCCCTTTGTTTGATGTGTTTTACCATCATCTTTACGAGCATTTTGAGTAATGTTCTGCATGTCCTTCACAAAGAGGTTAAGATAAGTAACACTCTGCTTGGACAAACAACTTACTTAAGCACTTATAGCATACACACTTATCATTTAAAAGATCTGGATCCTCTCCTGCGGTAGAACCATTCTGCGCTCCTGTTGGCGGAGAATCGTTCTGCCGCAAGAGAGGATCCGTATTGTCATATAAGAGTTCATGCATAAGTTGTTCCTTTAATACAAGATAAAAAATATTAAACTATTTTTCTATAAACTATCTTGGAGAGCTTATGGAAATTAGTTGCAAACAGCTTATGACCATTTCATAAATTTGTTTTTATAAATCTCAAACAATGATCGCACAACATTTACTTATGCTAATAGATAAACTCGGGTAAGTTGATCCAAACATAGAAGTAGTGACATACAAAAGATGTAGCATTACACTGACAAAGAAGTACCTCTTTTGAAGTTGTTTTACCAAAATTCTTTTGATCTTGAAAACCTTTATAGACTCGTTTTTGTTGTCTTCTTGATGTTATGGCCTCTCGCGTTTTATCTCCAGTCTTTTTCCTGATATTAAAGATTTATCTTTCAGTCACAGAGTAAGACTCAAAGAGGGAGAAAAACTTCAACTACATAAATAGCTATATCCATGAATAATGAAGACTACAAAATTTACCTGGATGATTGATCACGACCTTTAGCATCCATTTCTTTGCTAGGTGGATACTTTGGAAGGCTTGATGGATTACAAGCAAGTGGTTTGGTGGTGAAATACTATAAAAGGTATACCATGACACATAAAATTAGAAATTAAGTTAATGTGATTGGTAATAAGTTGTAAAAGTCAGGAACTAAATAGACGCCGAAAATTTGAGGGGTTAAATTGAATCACTTTTAAAAATGTTAGAGGCTAAATAGAAATGTTGTTAATGTAAAAGACTACATTGAATTTTTTTGAAATTTAAGGGAATAAATTGGCTCTTAACTCGAATATATTTAAACAAAACTCAAAGGAATGTACCTCGGATATTAGAGCAGAGGAGGCAGTGCCACGCTTGCTAGGATCAATGGACAGAAATGTCTCAAGTAGGTTTACAGCGGTTTCAGGAAAATCTACACACCTTTCTCGAAGAGAGCTTTCATAGTTGGTTGAAGGTTTAAACATTGTTGCATGAGGTAGTTTGCTATTTTTCCAGAACTCTTCAGGTGGAGAACCACACAACTTAAAAATTTTGTGCAATTGTTCAACCTGTAAAATTAAAAAGAACATATATCACGTGGTCAGTTAGGTTCTCCGACGTAGATTAATCACCAGAAAGTCGGTGGATACTGCGCACCAATAAAAAAACATAAATTGTGATGATTACCTCAGTTCTCCCCTTAAGGATAGGCTTGCCAAGAAAAAGTTCTGCAAATACACAACCAACACTCCACAGATCCACTGATACACCATAATTCGTTGCTCCCATCAAGAGCTCGGGAGGACGATACCAAAGAGTTACAACACGACTTGTTAATGGATGTTTATTGTTGGAGCTAATTGTATTTGCTAATCCAAAATCTCCTATCTTGAGAACACCTTCATTGTTTAACAAGATATTTGATACTTTGAGGTCTCTATGCATGATGCCACGAACATGACAATGCTCAAGCCCACTTAATAGTTGTCTCATGTAACATTTTATCTATGAGGGGAAACAATGAAAAAATGTAGCATTAGTATCTTATCTTTTATATGCTTTCTCATTTAAGTTAGAAGCTAATTCAAATTGGACTAGAGTTTCATTCTTGTTAGAGACATATTGAAGATTTCGATCCCCTAGTGCGTAGAATGGTAGTTATATTAGTGAGAACTATCAAATCTAGAGAGAGAACATTTCTCTCTCTAGATCCGATGGTCCTCACGATAGTGATGATCTTTTTGGGATTTTGTGAGCATGACTGCTTTCTGGCCCCCCAAGTTAATATATACATAGATATATTTTATACTCAAAGTTAGAATATATAGTAACCAAATGAACACTAAGAATAAAGGACGATGGCCAAACGGTTAAGAGCATTATTTGTGTATTTAGGCCCCAGTTCAATTCTTGTGATGGTCAAACCCTCTTTTTGTAGTTATTTGTATATTTTTCTCACAAATTAATATAAAAATCGCACTAAGAATATTTGAACTTGGACATTAAAATCGACATGATAATTTTGACCACTAAACCAAACAAACTATTATAAATACACCATTAATTTTGTTTTATATATTTGTTACTATTTTGGCTCCCTCCAATTTTTTTTGCAAGATCCGCCACTGCTCGCTGACACAACATCATTCTACGCGGGGTAGAGGATCCACGCTCACATATTGATAAGAATTGAGATGATAACACACCTGTGCTTCGCTGAACACGACGTCAGGTCGCGATACTAGCCCAGCAAGATCATGCTCCATGTATTCAAACACAAGATATATGCTATTTGATAGTCTTGAAGTGATTATGCCCTCCAATTTCATTATGTTTGGGTGGTCAAGTCTTCTGAGAATTGTTATTTCTCTAGCCATGAACCTAATGCTCTCAGGTTGGAAATTGTCAAAGCGCACCTTCTTTAAAGCAAACATCTTCCCAGTTTCAACTTCACGTGCTCGAAACACACTGCTATATGTACCTTGTCCAATCTAATATAGATGGAAATATTAAAAACAAATCACAAAACAGTAATGAATGTGTACAAATGTGACAAAATAAAAGTCATCAGAATACTCATACCTCTGTATATGTAACTTTTAGAACCTAGGCCCGGAGACCAAATGCAGCTTAACAAAACATGAAATTTATGACTATAACCCAAGACAAGGCAAGTGTTTTAAAATAGTTTGATATTATAATGAATATTTCTGGAGTTTAATAACTGTACATCAATGATTTAAATAAGAAGGTGTGTAAGTAAACCCCCTCATATTTTAAAAATATCACAACTAAATGTTTTTAATAAGTAATTAACAATAAAATCTTAAATTTCAAGTTTTTCTCTCTCTACTTTCATATTTGAACAAGCTGACCCCAATTTCTACATTTGGCCCTCCCTAACTCAGGGTTCTGGATAAACATTGAGCACCACCCTTCCTAAAACGCTTTTCATATAATAAACGATATATTATGCATCTATATCAATTTCCAAAACAACTTTTCTTTATCAAAAAGAAAAAAAAAAAGAGAAATGCATGAAAATATTTAATGGTGCAATCTATGAAGACGGATTGACATACTGACGCGTCATGCATCAAACATGATTTAACACGCAGACAATGGTTTTAATTTAAAAATATAACTAATAAAAATTTTGATATCCAACACGATACGCTGTTTGTCGGATATTGGACACGTCTTCGACCAGAAATGTCGGTGTTATGGTGCAATGCAATAGCAATAGAAAAGTAGTACCTTATCTAACTTCTGAAAAGTATCAGCTTTGAGGGGAATCCATCCTGAAACAGCTTCAGCTGCAGCAGCTGTAAGCCAAGGAGGCCAACCAGCTGCATTATGTTCAGCCTCAACATGTCTATGATTATTGAACCCAATTCTAAAGCTGAAAGAAGAACCACTGCTTTTTCTTGAATTATTTTTGGTAAACTTGTTCTTATTATTATTCCCTTCTATTAATGATGTTGATGATGTTTTTGGTTCCAAAACCAACAATCCAGAATGTCCTTTTGATGAAGCAGGAAGAACCTTGATAACGGTGTCACCGGCTTTCGGCGGCGACGCTGGTTTAGCTCCGGCAACCGCTGTTTTGGAGCTAATACAACCCATTAATTAGGATGTTGGTGATTGTAGGGGAGATTTTCCCCTACATCAACACCCTCCAATGTGTTCGTTGATATCAGAACAAAGAGATTTTTGGAGAAGATGACAATGGAGACAAATTTTTGAAAATGTTAAGGGAAAAATGGTAGCTTTGTTGTGGAACAGAACAACCCCTCCCCTGTTTTTTCTCTCTCCTCCAATGTTTTTCTCTCTCTTCCTCTGTTTTCTTCTATGTATCTATTTTGGTGTAATTACTAGAATTTTGATTCAAGTCTCCTTTTTTTCCCAACTGGGTATGTGAGATCCGTTGAGAATTGAAGGGTGGAGGATTTTCATGGCCGAAAAGAAAGGGATAAACATTCATGACTCATGAGTCCAAATTGGGTTTTCTATTTATTTATTGTTCTGTTGAAACTTGAAAATAATAAAGTGTAATGTGACAGTTTGGATTTGGAGTTGGTGTCATGGTTTTCTGTTGGTTGCCATGATAGAGAAAGAGACAATGAGAGAGAGAGAGAGAGAGTAGTGTGTATGACTTATCGCGAGAATAGTGGAGATTTGAATCCGAGACCTTTCGAATACAAATCACGTCATGTTCCATCCGTCCAACTCTTTGTGTACGACCTATCGTATGACATTTCTATTTCTGGTATGCAACATAATTGGATTTAGCAAAATTTTATTATTAAGTGATGGAATTTGTATACATTTTCTATCTGTTTATTTTTATTTATTTATGCATGTCTTTCGACATCTAGATAATCATGTGTTTCAAATTTAGTCATACTAGATAAAACCCCCATGTGTTGCATTAGTTTATTTATATTCTAGATGGATATTTTTTTAAAAATATGTAAAAGTTATTGTTGTCAAACTTTAGATTCAGTCGAGGATCAGCTAAAAGCTTGAATCTTTGATTCCTTTTTCTTCGAACGATTACACTGATAAAGAACTCTGTTGCTCAATTATGAGTTCACTAACTACTCTAAAGAGTGTTAAACTAGGTGAAAGAGACATGTAAGATTATCTAATGGCTAACATAAAATAATAACAAACGAATAAAGAAAGTAAAAGACTTAAAAAAATGCAGTTTGGTTGACTGGTCGTGTCTTTTATAAATCTACAAGCTACACACACACACACACACACACGTGGTCTCTGTTTACCACTGACACTAGCCTACAACTAACCACCATTGGATCGGCGAACATCAACTTCTATTAACGCTTATGCGGCCTAGAAACTAGGAGCAAGGTTTCATAATGCTCACTAGCTTTGAAAGTGGGATGAAATATCCTTGCTCCCATTTCCACGGTGCTTCTCCACGTTTTCTTGAAATACTTCAACATTCCAATTGTCCATGTGCAATGTTTACTTGCTCCCAAAGCAATCTCCTTTGCCTCGACCAAGATATCCTCAGTTGCATACATCGTGCCCTCAGTCGTTAATTCCTCAACAGAGTCTCCTTAGCCGAGCTGTCTATGCTCAGCAAGCAATACAATTTTCTAGTTATTTCTCATGTGGTTGCTCTTCTTTGAAAATAACTAGAGAGTCTGATAAGATTAGAGTAAATATAGGTCATTCAGTAACCTACCCCCTTTTTGCTTCATATTTGAGCAACTTAGCCCATGTGAACTCGACTGGGCCCTTGCCTTGGCTAGGCTTTCCCTCGAGTTCCCCTTGTACTAGAAAATGGGTATTTCACCCATGATACAAATTGTTTTTCCTTTTCCAACCATGTATCATATGATTTTTAAATCATGCAGTCTATTTATCTATTTCCTAGCTCATTTTTGTTTCTTTTGTAGAAGAAATGAAAACCGCTCGCTTTGTTTCTTTTGTAGAAGAAATGAAAACCACTACACAAGATTACAATCTATGCCTTTGGAGAAGTTAGTCGACAATTGAAGATCCTTTGACCGAGGTAGAAAGGCTTATTCCTACAAATTGATTCTAGTGGTACCATGTCCCTTCACTTGGATAGAAATTGTGCCCCCAATGGCAAAGACTTGGAGGAACATTTCTATTCGCGACGATCAGAGACCTCATCTCCTAAAAATCACGTGAACCCCCTTTAAATTTTAAGGGGATGATGCTAAATCAGGTGATGTAGGGGTTTTACTTCTCTCTTGGGGATGGGGAGGGGCTATCTGCCTCCATTTCCAAGCTTGCATCTAGTCTGTAAGTGAATATATAATATTCAACTTTTTCATTATTAGTTAATCGCACATTGTATATTAGTTAGTTCAACGATTACTAGTGTAATCGATTCTCTCCTGTATCACTCCTATATATAAAGGACAATCGTGGTATCTTCCCAATCAATGAATACAATGAACATTTTTTTTCTCTCTCTCACAATCTTAACATGGTATCGAGAGCCTCTTGATCCTCGCTTCTCTCGTTCCTTCTTTTTTTTCCTTTTTTTTTCTTCTTCTCTTTTCTGTTATTCATGGATCTCGAGCCCACTGATCCTCCGGTGATCAATGACAATCACCGTCCATTAACAACGACGGGTACCGGTGGCTCTGCAACTTGCAACGACGTCAAGGAATTCAAACACAAAATAACGGAAAAACTCCACGATGATAATTTCGTCTTGTGGAAGCAGCAGGTTGAACCGGTTGTTAAAGCGCATCGTCTACAACGTTTCTTGGTTGCGCCGTCAATCCCTTCCCGATACCTCTCCGACGATGATCGTATCTCCGATCAAGAGAATCCGGCTTATCAACAATGGGAGGCTCCGGATCAGATGTTACTATCGTGGCTCCAAACGTCACTCACCACCGCTATTCAGGCTCGGGTTGTCGGGTCAAACCACTCATTCAAATTATGGGAGAAGATTCACTCCTACTTTCACCAATTAGGTCGAACAAGAATTCGTCACCTCCGAAACGAATTGCGCAAAGACGAAATTAACCATCGCACGCTTAAAGATTACCTTGCAACGATCAAATCCTCGTCGATTCTCTTTGCTTGCTTTGTTGGTGACCCGGTTTCGCTCGTGACCACCTCGATGCAATTCTTGATGGCTTACCACAAGAATACGACTCGATAATCAGCATCATTGAAAGTAAGTTCAATGACGGCACCGGTTCTTTGAAAGCGAAGCTCTTCTTCTTGGTCAAGAAGTGCGCGCCGCAAGTATCGCACTCGAATGGCAATGACTGCGCTACGGTTCTCCTAACTCACACAAACAACAATCAAGACTCTAACGGTAACCACCAAACTCAAACCAACACCGCGGAATCGAACAATTATCAAGGTGGTGGATTTCGCGGTCGTATGGCGTGGCCGTGATAGCGCGCCAATATTCAAAGGTCGTGTGTAATAAACACCGCCATAGTCTTTGTCACTTGCTATCATCGCTATAACCAATACTTTCAACCTACCTTTCCCGCTCAATATGCAAATCCTCACCCTACAATCCATACACCTATGTTAGACCTCAAAATCCTCATGCCACATCTGTTCCCTCACCTAATCCATGGCAACAAAATCCCCAAGCATCCGCTCTTATGGTTAATACTCACTCTGCCTTTGCACAAGCTTCTTTGGGGATATCTTTGCATCCGCTCACGTTACGGATAATGGCCAACACATTCAAAGATCCTCACATGACATTAGAGACACCAAGTCAAGTCTTTGTTGGCAGGCAAGGTTTGAAAGTCGTTAATCTTTGGTTCCTCTTCCTTTCCTCTCCTTTCAATCCTAACTTTATCTTTTATCTTCACAATTTATTGCATGTTCCGGCATTTCCAAAAACTTGATTAGTGTGCATCGGTTTATGCGCGATAATCCTGTTTTCTTTGAATTTCATCTTAATGATTGCATTGTGAAATCACTGTGCTACTCATGAAGTGTTGTTGCATGGACATGCTCGCCCCGATGGTCTATATGAGTTCAAGAACTTGTTTCCTCACACTTCCAAGATCGTCGCCTCACCAACTCATTTCTCTGTTTTTCCTTCAGTAAACAATGTATCTCGCACATGTTACACGTGTGCCGTCAAGGCCGCCACTTCACATCTTTGGCACCTACGCCTAGGTCACCCACATTTTAACACATTAAGACATGTATTTCACCTTTGTAACATGCCAATTCCTAATAAAGATACTTCTACGTTTTGTAATGCATGTTGTCTTTGGTAAATCCCATAGAATTCCATCTTCTTTATCGTAAGCAGTTTACTCTTTTCCTCTTGAATTAGTCTATAGTGATCTTTGGGGCCTTCACCCATGGCCTCCTCCACCTGTTTTTACTACTATGTCTCATTTATTGATGCTTACTCGTCACACATGGTTCTACCTCCTTAAATCCAAATCGAGACCTTTGAAATTTTCAAACAATTTAAGGCAATGGTTGAACTTCAATTTAATACTAAACTCCGTGCCATTCAAAGCGATTGGGGGAGAATTTCGCCTCTCTCCAAGTATCTTCTTGACTTGGGTGTCCAAAGATAGGCTTGCTTGCTCTCACACTCACCACCAAAATGGTGTTGTGGAGAGAAAGCATCGTCATATTGTTGAACTAGGCCTTACTTTACTCTCTCAAGCCAATATGCCACTCCACTATTGGGATCATGCCTTTGCCAACGCCACACACCTTATTAATAGGCTCCCTACCGCTTCTCTTCATGGCAATATTCCATATCGTGTTCTCTATGGTCACTTACCTAACTATAATTTTTTGAGCTTTTGGATGCGCTTGTTTTCCTTGTCTCAGTCTTATAATGCTCACAAGTAGCTTACTGAGATCTCATGAATGTGTGTTTCTTGGTTACTCCTCATCTCACAAGGGCTACAAGTGCCTCTCACCTACGGGCAGAATCTACATTTCAAAGGACGTGGTGTTCAATGAGCAAGAATTTCCCTTCAAAAAGTTGTTTCCCTCATCACGATCCAACCCTGCACCTATCCAAATCCCTACTGACCTGCCAAGTTCCTCCATTCCTACGGTTCCTCCTTCATCTACATATCCTTCACATACTGCCTCTCTACGTATCCCGAACCATCCTCTCCACCACCACACATTCAGTCACCTAACATCAACTCATCCCAACATTCCAACTCTTCCCCCTCTCATATACCTACTGCTAGTACTACTCTTGACCCAAATTCTACATCCTCCACCTCAATCACCTTACCAACAATACCTACAAACACTCACCCTATGCTAACACGAGCCAAAGCAGGAATAGTTAAACCCAGAATTAACCCCTACATTGCTTCTCACTCACATTGAACCCAAGTCCACCAAAACCGCTCTCCAAGATCCTGCTTGCACATTGTCATGTCTGCAGAATACTACCGCTCTTCTCCACAACAAGACTTGGTCCTTAGTTCCTTTACCTCCGGCAAGAATGTGGTTGGTCGCAAATGGGTGTATCGTGTCAAGGAGAATGCCGACGGATCTCTCAACAAATACAAAGCTCGCTTAGTTGCAAGGATTTCACCCAACAACAAGGACGGGACTTTAATGAGACATTCTCTCCCGTCATTAAACTCGCTACAATCGTAACTATACTCACCTTGGCTCTTACATACAAGTGGCAACTTCATCAACTTGACATCAACAATGCATTCCTTAATGGAGTGCTTGAGAGAGGAAGTTTATATGCACGCAGACCTCGAGGCTTTGAAGCTCCCGACCAGTAGCTTGGTTTGCAAACCGCACAAAGCAATCTATGGACTCAAACAAGCCCCGTGCTTGGTTTGACAAACCGAAATCCACTCTTCAATTGATGGGTTTTAAGCAAGCAAATGTGATCCTAGCTTGTTTATTTACTCTACTAAGTCCGCCACCATCTATCTTCTCGTTTATGTGGATGATATTATCATCACGGGCACCTCTAACACGCTTATGCAGACACTCATTACCAAACTAGACTCCTTCTTCTCCTCAAACAACTTGGGACTCTTGACTATTTCCTAGGAATTGAGGTCAAACAACTACCTAATCAATCTCTCTCGCTCCTCACCCAAAGCAAGTACATTCGTGACTTACTCACCAAAACTCACATGACGAAACTAAGCGAATTGCCACGCCTATGATTGCCAACCTCAAACTTACAAAACAAGGCGTTGATTTAATGTCCGATCCTCCATGTATCGCTCGTTGTAGGTGCTCTGCGATGATTGCACCATTACAAGGCCGAAATAAGCTATGCGATTAACAAAGTCCGCAATTCATGGCACAACCCTTAGAGCAACATTGGGTGGTTGTCAAACGTATTCTCGTGTACCTCAAAGGCACTCTTCATCATGGTCTCCACCTCCAGCAAAGCATCGCCACTTCTCGCTATCGCTCTCACCGCTGGTGTGATCTTCGATTGGGCTTCGATGTGGATGACAGAAAATCCACATCAGTCTTTGTTGTATTTTTAGGACCAAATCTAATATCTTGGTGGTCCAAAAAGCAAACCGTAGTGGCTCGTTCAAAGTCACGAGGCCGAATATCGCAGATTTAGCTCAAGTCTCTGCAGAGTTGATTTGGATCCGATCCTTGCTTAGTGAGCTCCGTGTGCCTCACACCACTCCTCGAGTTCTTTGTGACAATCAAAGTGTTGTTGCACTTGCTCACAATCCTATTCTTCATGCCGTAACTAAACATATGGAATTTGATTTATTTTTTGTGAGAGATCGTGTTCGCACAAAGCGGTGAAAGTTTCTCACATCCCCGGCTTAGATCAATGGGCGATATTCTCACCAAGGCTTTATCCTCCAATCGATTTAATCCGCTAAGGTCCAAGCTCCATGTGGTTGCTCCTCTCCACAAGTCTCAACCACCATGAGCTTGAGAGGGGGTGTAAGTGAATATATAATATTCAACTTTTCTCATTTATTAGTTAATCGCACATTGTATATTAGTTAGTTCAACGATTACTAGTGTAATCGATTCTCTCCTTGTATCGGTCCTATATATAAAGGACAACGTGGTATCTTCCCAATCAATGAATACAATGAACATTTCTTTTTCTCTCTCTCACAATCTTAACATAGTCCAAGTCTCTGCCTGATGAAGAGTTCCTCTACCCATCTTCTCGCATCTTTATTATTCTCAAAAGCATAAGTAAATACTCATTGAAGACATAAGTTACGGTACAAGGAATCAAAGAAGCATGAAAGATGATGAAGCAATCACACACTTGTGAAAATTTTAAGAACACTATTCACCTCTCTAGGTTTCATACACTTGGGCTAATAATAGTAAAACCATTTTGGTAAAAATAAAAAACCCAACATAAAATGAAAATTAAAGGAGAGTGAAAAATCCTTCATAACAAGGTATTGTCATGATGGAAATGCTTCACCTATCATTGCTTAGGTTGCTAATATTTTTCATGGCCTAAACAATGGATGACAAGTATGAGCCAAATCTCTAATTACAGATTTATTTTTATGCAAATATCCCGATTTCCTGTATTTACAAAACCACAAAAGAAGTCAGATATATAAAATAAAATACTCAATACAAATTGACCAAATATGCATGAGTGGGAAGAAAAGGATCCGGATTCGGTGCAGTTAGAATTATGTGCAGTCATGCATTCATTGAATGTTGACTATTAAATTTTAATCGGACGGTCTATGTTTAACTATAGATTTTATATCTTTTTAAAGTCAAAAGTATAAACCATTCAATCAATGATTGGACAGTCCAGATCTATCAAATGCATGAACACACAAAATCGACGACTGCACAGGATCTTAAATCTGGAAGAAAATGGGACAGATAGTTAAGAAGCCCAAAGTATCTACCATTTGTGTTACATCATTTTGGTTATTGAATATTTAATTTAGTCATAGGAAGATAGTGCAAAAAAAGTAACAAACAGGCTACACACCATCTAGACAGAGAAGAGAAAACAATATCTTATTTACCTTAAAATATAGGCCATAAATTAAGAGAACCCCAAGGAATTGTGATATGATGATAGACAAATCCTGGTTGATCAAATTGAATTGGTTAATTCCATTATGATAAAAAATGTGGCTTTAGAATGGAGAAGCAAACAAAATGAAGCTTACCTGAGAGAGGTAGTTGGGAGCAGCAGAGATAGAAGAAGAATAGTGTGGAAGTGATTGTTGTGAGTCCTGTGACCAAATTATATCTTATTATTAGTGTGCGGCAATTTTATGGAGTGCTCACAACCACTAGAAACTTATACACACATCATGTGAGGTCTCGGGTTTGAACCCGAGACATGTGTATCAAACTAACAATTTTTCGAATTTGGGTTGAACTAGGCCTTACGAATAGTGTGTGCGGCAATTTTATGCTTTATGGTATGCATTACTTCAGCCAGGAATTAATGGTAAAAATGTTTTCCAATGTCTTAGTTGAACTTTTTCATCATGGGCCCAAAAGGGAAAAAGTATTTTGGTAGAAATGATATACAATGCAAGTTTGCATTATACCAATACTAATAGACAATTATTTTGACATTTCTCATACTAAGAACATTTTTTCAAGCAAAGAGTAGTCTACCATTCTTAAATTTGAGATTAAGGCCTAACTCATCCTCGTAAAACCGATTTGTAAGGTAAGAACTGCCCAAACCTTATAAGGATTACTTAGGTCATATCTCTAGTCGATGCAGGACTTCAACACACCTAATCACACTCAAAATTAGACATATGAAGTATGAACTGGTACGGGTGGAATAACAAATCTCAACACACCATGCCACACTCAAGACCGGACATCTGGAGCATGGCCAAATGGGTGGAATGATAGAGATCTTGGCCCAATAAGAGATCTAAGATAGACTCTGACACCATCTTAAATTTGGGATTAAGACCTAACACATCACGACAAAACGGGCCATGTAAGGTGAGAATTGTCCAAGCCTTATAAGGATTACTTAAGTCATATCTCTAGTCAATGTGAGACTTCAACGATCATAAAGTCCATGGTGAGTAAAAGGTAGTGGAGTTAGGGAATCCAGATAGATCTATAGAATTTCATGCTATAAAATTTCAGATATCAATTTCTCACATTCACATAGAGTTTCATAATCAGGAAAAATCTTCAGCAGACTAAAGCTTCAGTATGGATAATGGAACTAATACTTTTGAATCTTTCAAGCACAATTCAGGCTGCCGCACAATGTATATTTGGTCACCAACTGCATTTTCTTTGTAATTATCCTGATTTCGATGCCATGTCCATAATGCATATGTAGAATTCATAACCTGCAACAAAATATGATTAGATACATCAATTATTCGATGAACCTAAAGCTGCATTGTTTCTTTTAAAGTGGATCGGAGGGAGTATTTGTTAGTCACAAATTACTCGTCGTTTTAGAATTTCAAGAGAGTAGAGTACTAATTACTTTTCCCAGTAACACCCTTATTATTTAGTATCTCAACAACTTTATATTAACTATTCTGTCCATCTAACTCCAATTATAACAATGGCATTCTAGTCAAACTAAACTACATTATCTTAAAAATAAGCATAATAAATGGTTTTCTTAAGACTTATGCATAACCTTAGACGACATATAATTTGAGACATAGAGAGTAGATGTAAAACTACAACCTCAAGTATTCCATGTCCGAAACTACTTTCTCGAAATGCACTCCAATCAGGTTGTTTGTCCCAACAGAAGTTGCCTTTAGCAGGACCAGATGAAAAATTTGAATGGCAAACTCCGCCGAATTCCGGTATGTTATCTCCAGCTGAAGGACACTTTCCAGGGTCATCTGCATGATCAACATCTACTTTCTCAATATTTCCACCATCTCCAACAGTTATGTAAACAGGTCCACAAGGATCCAATGTGTAATTATAAATTCTATTCATCCTCTCATAAGCATGCACCTACAAGATGTACCACATTTGACATTGTTAATTAAAGTGGCAGCAATGACCATTTTACAATTGTTCTAGAAGGGATTTGAACTATGTTTCTTGCAGAAGAGAAATCTTGGATATTGTGAAAATGATATTTCAAACTACTGATGCAAGGCTGAAAACAACAAAATTGAGTAAATTTAACTTACATGACCATTAAAAACAATGTCAACCTTGTATTGATAGAGAAGTGCTTCCATTTCCAATCTCATACACTCAAATTCTTGATAGTGTGAAGCATAGCTGTTATACCAAGGAGGATGCATTGTAGCTACTAACCAAGGGGTTACACTCTGGTCTACGCTTTGCAGATCTTTCTTCAGCCAATCAAACTGGGCACCTGAATTGTATAGCGAGTGAAACACATCAAGTTGCAACCATCTAAAATTCTATGTATTGACTCGTAAAGCCTAGCTCAACTGGCAAATATCGAAATTGTTACGGTTGATATCATCACCTGGGTTCGAACCCGGGATCTCGCAGTTGTGTGAGTTTCAAGTGGCACTTGTCACTCCGTCTATAGACAGAAAAAAAAAATCTATGTATTGACTTGTTCACATAAGATAAATCCATTGTATAAGCTATCATTTACCAGTAATATTGTAATCAACATATGCTCCCAACATGATAAAGTGTATGCCCCCAGCATCAAAAGAGTAGTAGAAGTTACTTTTAGAGTCACTTTCTTCAGCAGGAACTGCGAATCTCGTCAAGTATGATTTGAATGTTATCCCATCAGCTTGAGGTTCAATCTCATGATTCCCTTCAATAACCATCATCGGAATTTTCGACGTCAAAGGCTCCATAAACCTAATATTTCGAAAATGAATAAGCAAATCATACCAACTATTTGCAATATAGATTCTAAGATTTAACCATATGCTGGCCTAAGAAGTGACTGATGGATTCAATTATTAACAACATTGAGAAATACACAAATAGAAGTATTCATAGCGCAGTAGTTTAGTAGTCTCAGGGACGTAGTTTAGTTGGTGAACTAAGGGACACTGAAGCAGTTTGAAGCAGGAGGTCGAGGAATTGAAAACTAAATGTAGATTACCTTCCCCATGCATCCCATCGGGGTTGAAATGTCTCTCGAATAGGTGCATCTGGAAATGAACATGAAAAACATGGCACTCCCTTTCCACCAGTTGTGCGATACTGATTCGCGTAAGTTAAATCTCCAATCATAAGAATCATTGAAGGGTCATTGTAAGTTAGATGATCAATGGTTGTTGAAGAATTGCTTGTGAGGCCTAAATCTCCAATAACTGCTATTCGAGCAGGATAATTCTTCGGACTAGGTGTCGAAAAAGTATCAAAAGAATGCTCTTGGCTCATGGCTGGAATAGAACTATCCCCACATTTGTAATAATATCTTGTTCCAGGTTCAAGACCTACACCAGGAAAGAAATATCTCAGAACTTTCTCCAAAATGAATAACAAAATTGACTCATTGGAACTTTTAACTTGACTCATTGGATAAAAAGCTTAATTAAGCGCTTATCATATTAAGAGCTTATGCATAAGCTAGTTTCTATAATAAATGATAAAATAATGTTAAACTATTTTTCTATGTTTATAAACTGTTTTCATAAGCTATCCTGAGGAGCTTATGAAAATTGGCAGAAAACAGCATATGAACATGTCATGAGTCGTTTTCATAAGCTCTCCCAAACAGTTTCACAAGTACTTATATAAATAGATAAGCCGATCCAAACAGACCCTAATACAGTTACTCAAAATTCACTTTCCACACTTCATCATAAAACCTATAGTTTGTATCAACAAAACTTTACAGAATAATAGAATATAAGAACCATCAAGCATTTCATATTCTGATCTGAGACTTTTACTTTGATTATATGCTCTTCAACAACATATAATTAGAAATTGATATATGATAGGAACATGATAAATGAATTATTACTACTTCCTAGTCATAACCAAAAAAACTATAATCCATATCCATAAGAGCAAAAGCTTAAATTAAACAAGAAGTGACTCAAACTCAATCAACACACATACCTTCAAGTTTGACATGGTGAATAATAGCAGATGTATAATTCCATAAACCTTCAAAGGGATACAATTGAGAGTAAACAACTGAATCACCTTTCCCAACTTTTGTATACTTCCCACTCTCTTTCCCATACCACACCTCACTTCCAACAGTTGCAGGATCAACTGGTGTCACATTAAGCCCAATCTGTGCATCCCCTTATACAAAATCAAAATTCAAAAACAACCCAATAACAATTTAATGCTTTATAACACCATAAACATAAAAAATAAAAATAAAAATTAAAACTTTTTTTTGGGTATTGATAAAAAAGACATTTTTACTTTCTGGGTATTGATAAAAAAGACATTTTTATTGAAATGAGGAGACAAAGCAGTGAAATACCAGTGACCCAAGAAACCCACATAGAAGATGGTGAAGAAAGTGCAAGAGCAATTTGTTCAGGGACATTTGTAGTGACATTTTTTTTGAGTCTTGGATGAGTCATTGGCAAATCATCACTGCCTCTTCGTAGTGATGGGTCGAATTGGTGAGTCACTGGGTCAAATGGGCCATCAAGGGTGGTGGGAATGTGGCTCTTAGTTTCTCTCACCGATAGAAGAACAATGGTTAGTGAGATGTAAAAGGTGTAGAATTTCATTTTGATGGATCCTAATATCCTATGATGACACAAAGAAACTGAATCTTAATGAAGCAGCTGTTGTTTTTATTTTCTTTGTTTATGAGGTTGTTGTTTTGTTGAAGATGTTGTCTCTTGTTACAGATATGCTGTGTTGTCAATGATGACTTGAATTTGAAGCAAATATGTTAGTGTTGGTTGACACGTTAACATTGGCATCTCCGTTGTTAAAATTGGAATATGCTACTTGTATTGTAACAAAGTTTCAAAATAATTCCCATCAAAGTAGATGTGGATGTTGTTTGTCTCTCACGGTACATTGTATTGGCAATTTCAGTGAGATAGGAATGTCGATTCTAGGATTCAAATCCAATTGTGAATATGTGATAGTGTGCCGTGTTTATTTGTCAGTTCTTTTAAGTGCATTGTGATTTTAATTTTTGAAATTTTAAGATTAGTTGTTTATAAATCTTGTTACAGAAAAAGGTTTACTTTTGATAGTTTTAATATGGATGGAGTCTTGACTGAGATCTACACACTATGCACATGTATGCCAATCACGTTGAGCTAATCATAATAAATAATCATTATTTTTTATGTTTAAAACAAATAAAGAATTGTTTGAATACCAATACCCATGATTAAAAGATGGATCCCCAAATAATCTACAATTTTTCTTGGGTTTTTTTTTAATACCCCCACCTCATCCCCTCCCACCCCCACCCATTCTTTGTTATTCCTATTTTACCCACCGCCATAAATAATATTTTGACTTTCATTAATTTCACTCATTTGGGACCCCACAAGTTAACGCGATCGTATATACCTCCATGGAAGGTATATACGACTACGATAATTAATGAGCATTGGCGACGAAAAATCTTTCATCGTATATATGTCGCCCGGTGACATATATATCGATGCATTATTTAATGCTTCGTTGACTACCCATCGTATATATGTCCTTCAAGGCATATATACGATTGCATTATTAAACGCTTCGTTGACTACCCATCGTATATAGGTTATATACGAGTGGGCTTGAAGATCGATCGTATATACATCCGGGCCATGTATATACGATGTGAAAAAAATACCCATCGTATATACATGGTTGAGGGGTATATCTGATGGGCTATTTTTCGCTTTTTTCTTGAGTTGCTATATCTGTTTTGTTGGAGCAGATATTGACCCGCCTCTACTGTGAGATCTGCGAGCTCTCGGTTGGCGCTGTTGATATTGATAATACATTAACTTTCACGACGGATACGGTATATTTTTGTTACTCAAGTTTGGTAAATGGAATTAATTTACTTAAGTACTTAGTAAGTTATATATTTTGTAGATATTTTCTACACGGCAGGCTGTAGATCTGAAAAAGCATCGGTGTAGTTGTATCGGTGTAGTTGTTGTTATTGCTAGATCTGAAAAAGCAGCTGGAAAGAGCGGAAGGCGAGATAAGATTGTTTTTGGCTGCGAGAAACATGGCGAGTTTACAAATGATTCAAGGGTTTTCGGTTCTAAAAGGAGAGACTGTCCTTTTAGATTGAAGGCTACTTGCACTGTTAGCCGTGGGGGTTGGTGTGTCACGGTTAAATGTGGTAGACACACGCACGACTTGCTCAAAACTTCCATTGGTACTTGTTTTTTTGGGCGTCTGTCTAAGGCGCAAAAGGATCTGGTTAACCAGCATGCGGATCTTGATGTGGGACCAAAAGTTCCTATTGCCCCACAGTGGCACCAGCACTACTTACCGGAGTCTGCTTCATGGTTGCATCCGTATGCCGGACGTTTTACCCTATGGCGATCTATGTGTCCTCGTGCGCGACTCCCACTCACACCGATGCGTCTAGATGTATAGATTTAGCCGATGATTCTATTGACGGCTTGTAGATAGATTCACACATTTTTTGTATTACACGTGTATATATGATTATAGCGCGTTTTTGTAATTATACGCGTTTATTATATCCAATATATCTACGCGTTTATTCAAATCACGAGACTGTAAATTATAACCGTTAATAAAATGCAACTGTTAACCAAAAAGAAAAGCCCATCGTATATATCTCTTTTGGGGCATATATACGATGGGTACAATTTAGACATCGTATATAGGTTCCTCAGGCGTATATACGATTGACTTAAAACGCATCAATCGTATATACGCACAATGAACATATCTACGATGTCTAAATTGTACCCATCGTATATAGGCCCCAAGAAAGATATATACGATGGGTGTAATTTTGTGAAAAAAACAGATTTTTTGAAGGGCATTTTGGGAATTACAGTGTGGGTGGGGGTGGGAGGGGATGGGGTGGGGGTTCAAAAAAAAAACCCTTTTTTCTTCTTCTTTTGATCAGCTTCTGCATAAAATCACAACATGCAAGCCCAACTCAGAGGTTGGTTGGTACATGATATTCTAATGGCCTTTATTTTTCTCACCCCCCTCAACCTCCATCTCACCCCCATAATTACCCAAAGGGACAAAAATACCCCTGAAAATTTACAAAAATTACATGGTTTTTTTAAAAAAAAAAAAAAATTACAAATTTCGGAATTACCTCTAAAAATTTCGGAATTACCTCAAAAAATAATGGAATTTGGATTTACCTGTAATTAGAAAGATTTTGAATTACTCAGAAATGAGGTAATTAGGTTCACATTTAATGAACGGAATTACCTATTTACGAGAGTAATTCAAAATTACAACTTTTTTTATTTGAGCGAATAATTTAGGCTAAAAAATCGGTTTTGGACAACATACTCGGATCGTAATGAAACCACACCATTAGAAGCGAAATAAATCAAGAATCAAGAATCAAGACTCCTTAGAAGGGACTTCTTACGGGACAACAAATTTCAAAATCCCAAATTCCATCGTTTATTATTTTTACGATTTTTTAAATTTTTCATAGTCTCCAAAAATCTTAAAAATTTGTATAGCCTTATTTTGGTTTTGTTAGATTTTTAGTGGTGTTTTTATATTTTTAGAGTAGTTTTGACTATTTTTAGTAGCCTTTTAGTAATAAAAATTAAAACAAATCGTATATATACGCATTGCAAGCGTCCCCTGGATTGGCCCGGGATGCGCAGATGTCGCCCATTCACCTACTTCACGTGCTTATTTTGGTCATTTTTAGACATTTTGGACCCATAGTTGTATTTGTACTCTATTTTATGTTGGTCATTTTATATATTTTGACGTATTGTTATTAAATAAGTAAATCGTTCAGTATCATATTTCCAATAAAGCGCGTTTAAATCTTAAGACCAAAATACAAACTTTTAAAAAAAAAAATTACAAATTTCGAATTACCTTTTTAGAGGTAATTAGAAATTTTTAATTTTTGAACCGAATTACCTTTTTTAGAGGTAATTCGAAATTTTAAATTTTTTTTGAACCGGAATTACCTTATTTTGAGGTAATTCCGAAAATTTAATTTTTTTTTTTTTAAAAGCGCAAAGGGTATTATTGGGTTTTGGGAAATATGGGGGTGAGATGTAGGTTGAGGGGGTGAGAAAATCAAAAGCCTATTCTAATTGCATCCATTGACCTTCTTAATGAAAGTATCATGTCTACCATTTTTTTTAGAACTCACAGCAATTAGGGTCTTAGGCACCCCCAATGAGTCTATGAAGTATCTCTACATGGTGGATTCTTTGGAACAGCTATGAGACTAATCTCTGCTCAGGTTGAATTTTCTTTTACTAACACTTCAGTTATTACACAATGATTACACCAAAGGAAGGAAGAAGTCTCGTAAGAACCTTCTGATACAAATCCTTCTTAAAGAAAAATCATCCATAAAGAGAAAGAGTACTCATTCACATAGAAGCTATAAGTACAAACATAAAAAATTTCCTCTAGTCCTAAACAACATTCCCATCAAAAGTTGAATAAATATATTAACCAGCTATATTCAATTAAGGGATACAAAGATAAAAGATGAATATAAGAATTACATTGGCCATCCTCAAAATCAAAACAATTTGAACAAATTCAGTGTGAAAAAAATAATACAGGATTTACAATTTAGTCTCCAAAAAATAAGTAGAAGAGACAGCTAAGCCTTCCACATCATATGTGCGAACCAGTCTTTGTCTCTTGTTAGGTGTCTCCAACCAACAGAATTCTAAATGGAAAGATTTTGATTGTGCTACACTTTTTGCAACATCACAAGGACATCCCATGTACATGCCACCAGGTAATAGTATCATCTGATAACCACCATCAAATGTAACTAAATTGTCTGATATTGTTCCACTCCAATGCACGTTGGTAGTAACATTTGCCTCATCAGATGTACATGTAACATCCTGGTATCCATTAGCAGCATATCAACAACAAAAATTTAGGGAAAGTGGTGTTCATGTTGTCCACAAAATATGAATCTAAAGGGACTGGGATCCTCTACAGTGAGTTGTGGTGTGTCCTTCTCTCTCTTCATCAACATTCTTTTGTTTCCTTTTCTTTTAAAAAATTAACGGTCAGGATTTTAATTTAGAAGATCCAAGTATGTGGTGACTCCTGTGACTGCAGTCAATGCTGACTGTAGTGGATCCAAGTCCGAATCTAAAGGGACTTTTCTTGACACAAATGAAAGGAAGTACTATTTTAAATATTTTTCAAATCAAATATATACCAAAAGAACCTAAAAAGATGGGGCGAGAGAGTTGAGGGAAATTTATGTCATTCAAAATCCATACTAAAGACTCTACATGTCTCACACAGTTCTCCAAACTAAAAACATACTCCTTCTGATCTTATATAGTATAAGAGAAAAATGCAGATTTAGGTTCATTGAGTAGGCGATGTATCGATCTACAATATAGACCGAGATACAATAGTTCCTCAATGAAAGGACCAGAGGTAGTATTTAAACAAGGCACACATACAGCATTACATCATTAAAATTTTCATTTGTCCATAAAGTTTTAGCATCATTCAGTACTTTAAGAATTCTATTAAGCAGCAAGTTCAGTATTCCTAAGCAGTGGCAGGTGTTATTAAAATGTAAAATACCTGAATAAGTTGGCCATTGTCATCTATCTCATGTAACACAACTGTATCAGCTTCAGCGATTGTAGATCCATAGACACCACTTCGTTTTGTAACGGAACAACCTTTCCATTTACCAAGAAAGGGTGTAATCCTATTCTTCGTGTCCTGTCATGAATTCAAAATGAATGATAAAGGAAATCAACATGAGAAACTGCACTCAAAAATGCCAGAAGCTCACCCTAGAATTGTCAAGTAAAGGAGGAGACCCCTCACTTCTTTCCTCTAGGAAGATAATAAGCATATCAACAGTGCCTCTTGGCTCCAAAATGTGAAAGGCTCTTACTCGCATATCTTTCTGTAGAGAGTACAGGCAATTCTCACATACAAGAGAAGGTCGACGAGAGGGAAGCTTGAGATTTCTGCAACATAAGGACTTGTAAAGATAAGTCTAAGGAATCTACAAGTGTATGCCTTTTACTTTACATGTTGGTGCAAATTGCAAACATGCCAAATCACTTGACAATAAACCCCTTAGTCTGAAAATGAAGAGGTTTCCCAGTATTTTGGTAGCAAACAGTTACACACTTTGTAGCACAGACACTTCTGGTTGAAGACATGTCCGATGTCCAACACAGAAACTTCAATTACTTGTATTTTTCAAATTAAAACCGGTGTTTGCGTGTCCGTATCAGTGTCGTGTTTGGTGTCCGTGTCTACGTCAGTGCTTCATAGGTTACACAACACCTATCTAGAATTCAAATAAACAGTGCTTAATGATCTCTTCTAGGGAAAGAAGCACTGACCGAGGTGATTCTTCACCAGTGTCATCTTCTCCAAGAACCCCTTGCCTTAATACTGTTTCCAACATACCAGCTGTTTGGTACCTCAGTGAAAATGCTTTCTCAGATGGGAAAAAACTTATCTGCAAACTAGTTGTAATGAACATTTAAATGAAGCGTACAAAGAAAGAATCAAGAAAGTAAAAAGTATGATGGTTTACACTCAAAACTTTCCAGCATTAGAATAAAGTCTCACTTGTTGATATTTGTCAACAGTAAATATATTGGTTTCTTTAATTTTGTATTCCGCCCATTCCGTATCATCGTCGTCTCCAGAAATTGAAGTATTTGATGAAGGTTGCTTAATATAAAGCCTGCAAAAAGCCACAGCTACACAATTAACAACTTAACTTCAATTTGAAAATTATAAACACTTTTGTGATATCCATGACCACAATTATGATTGCAACAACAGTTTTTTAAGGATTGTGATGTAATGATAAAGTAATACTCCATTACTCCCTCCATTCCTTCTAAAATGTCAAGCTTAAGGTTTAATGAGCTTGTTTGAATCGACTTATTTGAGCTTATCCATTGATATAAACACTTTTGAGCCCATTTGGAGGAATTTGTCCATAAGTTGTTTTCAACTTATTTCTATAAGCTCTCTTATGAAAACATCTTATAGCTTATATGTAACCCGTTTGATTTATTTTATCTTTTATTATAAAATTTGTTATAAAAATAACTTATACATAAGCACTTATATCAAAGTGTTTATACTATAAACGTTTAATTAAACTGTTTAAAATTTGTTTTTGATTAAATTATTAGTCATTTTCATGTAATAATGTTGATTGTTTATCTCACATTGCAATAAATAATCAAGAGTATAAATTGTATAATTGAAAAGATTATTGTAGGTTGCTTACGATTGAATGAGACTCATGAGTTCATCTTCACCATAAGAGCTAACTGAAAGCTTGGTACTAACTTGTTGCAAGAGATTTCCACAAGAATCAAATTGCTACACAAAAATAAAATAAAATAAAATAGAATCATAATCAGTAAAACAATGAATTAATTTAGCATAAAAATTTGAAATATTGAATGAAGTAAAGATTGTTAACTTACATAGAAAGATCCATTCCACTTTCCAATGTTGAGATTGAAGAAGCTACGGAGATTATCAACACTCATAGCAGTTTCATCAAGTGCTGTTTGGAATGAAGAAGAATCGGAGGCTCTGATTTTGATTCTGATTTTGGAATTAGGGTTTGATGAGTTAGTTGAAAAGAAACGAATTGTGTTGAAGTTGTTGGAGAGTTTGGGAAGAGAAGGAAGTGAAACAGAGCATTGTACAGTGGAAGCCATAGTCACCAAGTTGCTGCAAAAACCGCAAGTTGCTTCTGTTCTTTCTATCTTATCCGTTTCCTTCTTTCTATCTGCACCCCCATTTTCTTTCAACACCACCCCCCACCTCATCTACACTTCAAAGTGTGGGAGGAAAATTTTGTTTCAACTTTCAACTATTGGTTAAACTTTTTGGAAGCTATTTTTAGTGAATTTATTTTGCCGATTTTGACAAAATGATAAATAAAAATCACAAATATATCATCACAGGATGACAGTCGGTTCGAACATAAGAACTCATGTCTTTAATCTTTATGTTACTAAAATTGCCAACATAATCATTAGTGAGGGACATTTTCGCTAAACTATTATTACTGAGTTATGTAAATAAATTTTATAAAAAGAGAGACATTTTATCCTTTCACAGTGGATTTGATATTTTGATGGATTTTGTAAATTTAAGGTTCGGCCCAAAAATTACACACCCTTTTTAAAAAATTGAAACGAGGAGGAGGAAGAGCTCTTATTACACTATGCAGTCAGTGAAGAATATTATAATCAATTTATCTTCTCTATTTTTTTAGAAGGCTTCTCTGACTTCGAATTAGAATATTATTATCTCTCCTCCCTAGGCGGATTAGGACGTTCGATTAGGTCCCTAATCTAATTTCTATTATTTAAGTAAATACTAATAACTTTACATATGAAACCCAAAGGAATAAAATAAAGTCTCACGTGATAATCGTGTGTTCTCGTGCAATTGTGGCTCATTAAGAAAAAACTTATCACTATTTTATCAAACTATTTTATTTATCTTTATATTATTTTGTAATTCATAAATTTCAAAGATTTACTTTTATGTCAAAACAAATTAAATTAGTATTTAAATAACTTATAAAAAATTAGTATTTAAATCCTTAATCTGTTAAAAATTAAAATATTATAAACTGTTATAAATAAAAAATTGGTTGTTAAACTACTCTAACATTTTTGCTTTAGGCCTCGAAAGTTCTCTACGCGACCCTGTCAAAATCCCACCCCTTATACAAACGTTGAAATGTAAATCGTCTAATCTTAAATCGAATGGTCAAGATTACTAACTAAAACAATTTTATCAATGATCAAATGCAGTAATTTGGATCCAAAAGTAAAACCTACATCTAACATTTAATCAAATTCATAATTTGCTACAAGCAAGCAACCGTATCCAATAAAAAGAACACCTAACCTTAATTAAAAGAAGAGAACAACATATTATTCTATTTGTTTTAACTCAAATTGAATAAGAGATATATAAATCCCATAACTATATATCTCTTAATTACATAATAGCCAATAATATTGAAAGCAAACTCACAAAAACAACATTAGCAACAATAACCCTAATGCATGGCGCCAAAAAAGAACCACCATTTGAGGCAGAAGGAGATGGAGATGGTGCAATTTCTTGATGTTCTTCAACATTCACTGAAACTCTCATTCCATGGAAACAATACCCTCCACCAGAAATGAAATAGTATGTCTTTGCTTCTGTCAATTGAACCACATCACGACCGCCACGTGTCACGTTTTTAATGAAGTCTCTATCAATGCAAGAATCATAGCTTGTCTTGTTCACTTCCAAAACGTTGTAGTATCTTTTGTCAAATGTAAACACTACACAAAAAATCAATCAAATTTTACTATTAGACATGTAATAGTAACAATTAATCAATATTTTATAATAATTATACATGTACAACTACAATGAAATTCTAGAAAGGATAGTCTAGTGGTAAAATACAAATGTGGTGTGGACGCCGAAAACGCAGGTTCGAATCCGCAACACTTCACTTTCTACCTCCCCATCTATCATCACCAAATGTTTGTATATGGGACAAAAATTATTCATGACAATGAAAGCTTATTCTATTGTTATAAGAATTAAATTAAATATACTATAATGCTCCTATGCATGAATTATATTTAATAATAAACCATCTAAAATCTAATATATTTAAGAGTACCGGTCTTGAGTTCAAACCCCAGAGTTTATTATTTATGAATTCGAGACCAGTACTTTTACACGGAGTTTGTAGTTTTGGTTGGTATAAGTTTAGTTTTTTTTTTCTAAGAGCAACATAAGGTATGCACCTAAAGGGGATTTGGTTAGTATAAGTTTAGTTTGATTCTTTATTTAATTAATTATAATAATAAAACTAGATTATGTAAATTAAAGTACCTTTTATGAGACAAGGCGTATTAGATTTTGTCTCACATTGGGAGTGTTATTAATTGGTTGTGTGTGTGATATTCATGCAACTCTTTTGCTTAATTCAAAAGTGAAAGGATGATTCTTTTCTTTTTCTTTTTCTTTTGTGTTACTATATTTTGTGCTTCTCTTGACTTTGCCTTTAACTTTTTTCCTTTTTACTACATATATATACTTATGACTGTAATTTCAATTGTATTAGAGGTTAATTAATTTGGTTCACTGAAATGGAAAAATAGGTTCTCGCTACCTACCTTATTGGTTACACATTATATTTAATTTTTTTTCTTTACAATAAATAATTAAAAGTGTAATTGTGAAAAAAGTTATTGACGTAAAGTGTAGACTTTTAAAATAAAAATAAAATGACAAATAAATAATTCTATTCAGTTTCTCTTCTGTTGCAAATTTTTGAGTTAATTCCTTATGGCTCATAATGTTCATTAACAATCAATAATTTGTAGAAAAAAGGAGTTACGATATCCAAATTAAATATAATGTTTATCGCATTTATGAGAATAAGTATGGTTAAAATTCTTGAGAGAGAGTTTTATTATTCATATAGTCTTACTCAACTCGAGTAAGATTAGTCTACGAATCTATGTTTTATGTTTTTGTGTGGAGTGTACTAATTTATAAAATAAAATAAAAATGTAGGTTAATATTCATTGTATTCAACGATTTCTTACTTGCTAATCTAAGAAGAATCGACTAAAAAAAATTGATAGCTATTTTGTAAAACAAGAAAACAAATAGAATTAAACTAAAAAATGATAAAATTGATTAACTTTTACTAAGAAACATACATCTGAATTTAGAACTGTCAAAAAAATATTCAGTCGATATGATCACCAAATCAGACTCATTAGATGAAGAGAATGACAAACATCTTAACCTAATAAATTATTCAAAACACAAATTTAAAATACGAGTCATCCAATTTTCATTCACCTACTTGTTATACTATTATTCATAAAATACGAGTCATCCAATTTTCATGCCAATTGCGCCAAGTAGATCGCTTTCGGATCTAGAGAGAGAACTCTAGATCGAACAATCATCGCTGATATAGCACCATGTATGCTGCAACAACAGGGGATCCAAATCCGAAAAAATACGACAAATAAATGAAATCCAAATAGTAAATTAAGAGAAAGAGAGGTTGAGACTTACAAAGCCAATCACCAACATAAACATGTTGTTGAGAAGACCATTCTGTGTAATTAACATTCTGATTCCAACCTTTAGAGTCTCCAACCTTATGAAGCTTTGGATTTCCCATCACAACCAATGAAAGCCACCCCATCATAATCACAACAATCACCATTCTCCAATTCTCCATCTCTCTCTCTCTATCTATCTCTCTCTCTCTCTCTCTCTCTCTAGCTAGCTAGTTTCACAGCTTTCTTAGGACAAGTGTGTGATATTAATAGGTGGGAAATGAGTAAATTACCTTGTATATATAAAGTGTGAGAAATGAAGGTATATGAAACGTGAGAGAGAACACACTCATGGACAGCTACACGTGAAGACGTTTCAGTAACACGCTATTCTTACCATATATTACAATAATCAATAATTTCTTTTAATGAATTATGAGTATGTAACTGCAATCTTTAAATCAAAAATAATACCATATTTATTATTTATACTTTTTATGGTGTTATTTGTGCACAATATTTGAGTTATCTACGTCGGAAATCTGGTTGACCATGTGTATCTGACACTTTGTTGGTTCATATGTTTCTCCCTCCCAATAGAGTTTTTTTGTTATGCTCATAACTCGAACTCGAGACCTTGAAATAAGATTCAAACTCAGTTGTCGCCTAGATCGTCAATAATAATATTAATGGTTAAACTTTTTTTTTGTTCAAAAAAAGTGGTCGAATCTTTTCGACTTTTCCTTATAAAAAAATTAAATATGTTTGAATGAGTTAATGAGGAAATTAAGAAATTAAATATTCACACAAATTTAGAAATTTAGTTTTTGTCAAAAAAAAGAAAGAAATTTAGTTAACTTTGAAAGGTAAATTAGGAATTAAGTATTTTACAAAATTCTTCTTCACTAATGATGTGATTATTATTCATTAATGATTTGGTCAAATGAATTCTTCATTTATGATGGGGGAAAGTTAATTTTTAGAATTGGAAAAAAAAAAGATTAATAAATAATAAAGGGTATGATAGGAAAGTAAATATTAATGTTTCATTGGTATTGTAAAACGTCAACTAATACGAGACAATTGTTTGCCTATAAATGTTAAGTAATACTCCCTCGTCCCATATTATGTCCTTTTAGTCCAAAAAAAATAGTTTTATATTATATGACGTTTTACACTACTAATGCATCATTAATGTTTTTTTATTATATTAATACCCTTCATCATTTAATAACATATTTTCTTCGAATTCTATTAATTTATCTTCCCAATTATATCATTAATGAGGGTAATTATATAAAGTAATTCAAAAGTTCTCTTTCCCATACCAAAATAATTATTTTTCTTAATTTGTATGAAATGATCAAAATGTCATCTATCTAATATCTATTTATACAAACAAACAACTTACAAAATTACAATTTTAGACATCTTACTTTTTTGACACATCACTACTTTTATTTTATTTATCATTTTTTAATTCTATTTTCTCTTTCTTTCTCACTCACTCTCTTTCAATCTCACATTTCCCAATATTTCTTACTTCTTACACATCTATTATTAGTGGCCCCACACACTTTATTTAAAAATATTTCATTTCCCAATTTTTTAATCAATTATATAATCTAATATAATTAAATTAATATTAAATAAATTTACAACTGACTCCTATTTACTACTCCCTCCGTATCATATTAATTGTCATTTAAGGTTATGCGGATATTAAGAAAATGATTGATTATGCTAAATTTTTATGGTAAAAAGATGTGGTAGTACTAAAATACTCTTATACTTTTATTGATTGAATCAATGACACAGTTATTGATATTATAAAGTATGTGTATTGTTGGAAAATAATAATAATAAATATTATATTGGGATTCTAAAGTGACAATTAGTTTGAGACAAAACATTCTAAACAGGACAGTTAATATGAGATGTATGGAGTATCTAACCTAATATCTATTTATCTATATATACAAACAAACCACATTTAAATTACTCAAACAAGCATTCCCTATTTACTTGACAATTCATCTGACTAAGGACAACATTGTAATTTACTAT
Organism: Oxytropis ochrocephala; assembly: GCA_020916435.1. Classification (NCBI taxonomy): domain Eukaryota; kingdom Viridiplantae; phylum Streptophyta; class Magnoliopsida; order Fabales; family Fabaceae; genus Oxytropis; species Oxytropis ochrocephala. The sequence continues at coordinate 7,904,967 of CM037095.1, forward strand.
CATACTTTTATCAAATTTCTTCTCTCAATGCATTTTCTTCTCACTCCCACTTTTTTCATATTTTCTCTTACTTTTTTTCTCAAAATTCAAAATTCAAATCAAACTCACCAACTTTCTTTACCCACTATCTACTAATCTAATCTATTATGTATTTATACAAACAAACCATACTTAAATTACTCAAACAAGTTTCCCTATTTATTTGACAACTAATCTAACTAAGGGCAGCATTGTAATTTACTATCACATTCTTTTTCAATTTTCTTTTCCCAGTGCACTTTCTTCTCACTCCAATTTTTTTAAGTTTCCCCTTTTTTTTTTTTCAAATTTCGAAATTCAAATCAAATCTACTAATAAACTAAAATAATCAATCTAATCTACGAGATAACTGCACTAATATATAAAAACACGGGATAACTTCACTGATATATAAAAAAACATGATATTAATATATATATATATATATATCAAAAAAAAGGAAAACTTAATGACTATTTCAACTACTGATTAATATTTAAAACACGGGATAATCATGCGATCGATATATAAAAACACGGGATAACTATCACGATATATAAAAACACGGAATAAATATGACTTTGATATATTTGATAATCTTCTATCTATCTTTTACTATCTACTATAATCTACTAATCAACTAAAATAATCAATTGAAACAATTAGATAACTGCACTGGTATATAAAAAAACATGTGATAACTATACTAATCTAATCTAATCTAATATCTATTTATACAACAAACAATTTACCAAATTACAATTTTAGACATCTTACTTTTGACAAATCACCACTTTTGTTTTATTTATCATTTTTTAATTCTACTTTCTCTTCCTTTCTCACTCACTCTCTTTCTATCTCAAATTTCTCAATATTTCTTATTTCTTACACATCTATTATTAGTGGCCTCCACACCCTTTGTATAAAAATATTTCTTTTCCCAATTTTTTATCCACTTTATAATCTAATATAATTAAATTAATATTAAATAACCTACAATTTACACCTATTTACTATCTAACCTAATATCTATTTATCTATTTATACAAACAAACCACATTTAAATTACTCAAAGAAGTCTCCCTATTTACTTGACAATTCATCTGACTAAGGACAACATTGTAATTTACTATATATCATACTTTTATCAAATTTATTCTCTCAATTCATTTTCTTCTCACTCCCACTTTTTTCCTACTTTCTCTTACTTTTTTTTAAAAAAATTCAAATCAAACTCACCAACTTTTTTTTACCCACTATCTACTAATCTAATATCTAATTATACAAACAAACCATACTTAAATTACTCAAACAAGTTTCCCTATTTATTTGACAACTCATCTAACCATTGTAATTTACTATCACATTTATTTTTCAAATTTCTTCTCCCAGTGCACTTTCTTCTCACTCCACTTTTTTTTTAACTTTCCCCTCTTTTTTTTTTAAAAAAAAATCGAAATTCAAATCAAATCAAATCTCCTAATAAACTAAAATAATCAATCTAAACTACGAGATAACTTCACTAATATATAAAAATACAAGATAACTTCACTGATATATAAAAAAACACGATATTAATATATAAATAAAAAATGGAAAACTTAATGATTATTTCAACTACTGATTAATATTTAAAACACGGGATAACTGTACTGATATATAAAAAACACGGGATAATTGCACTGATATATTTGATAATCTATCTTTTACTATCTACTATAATGTACTAATCAACTAAAATAATCAATTAAAACTATGAGATAACTACACTGATATATAAAAAAACATGAGATAACTATACTAATATGTAAAAAAAACACACGAGATAGCTGCAATGATATGCATAAAAACACGGGATAACTGCATTGATATATAAAAAACACTTCACTGAAATATTTGATAATCTACCATCTATCTGTTATTGTCTACTATAATCTATTAATCAACTAAAAATAATCAATTGAAACTATGATATAACTTCACTAATATATTAAAAAAACACGTGATAACTTTATTGAAATATAAAAACACGAGATAGCTGCACTGATATAAAAAAAACACGGGATAACAACACTGGCACTAATATATAAAAGAACACGGGATAAATGCACAGATTGTTTTTAAATGATACTTTTACATTTTTAGATTTTAATACTTATTTAATTTTTTATTTGAGACTCCTTTTTTAACTACTTTAAATTTGTCTTTTTTCACGAGGTGTTGTCCAAACTATTTAAATTATGTCTAAATTCATTCATGAAAAGAATATTGCAGCACCCGTGCGTATGCACGCACGGGTATCCTACTAGTATAATATGAGACTGAGAGAGTAGTATGGAACAAATAATAGTCATATAGATTAGTGGTACTTTTTTTTTTTATCATTATTAACTACCTTCGAAGTGTCACAACACTTTGAGTGATGAATACACTAAAAGTATATAATATGATAAGTTTGTACTTAACACTTAATATTTAACATATGTAGCTTTTTCCTTTAAATATTTAATACTATCTATATTTAAAAAAATTCCTCAAATAATACACACTCATAATCCACATACTTAATTATAATATGTATAATAGTTAATAATTTTTATTACATATAATCGTTAATATTTGATATAAAATCGTTTCGCATAGTATCTAAGATAAGGATATCCAGAGATAGTTGGTAGGTAATAAGGTTTTGATCAATTTGGAGTTATGTCCGGGCTGATTATTCCGAGCTGGTTGTTCCGAGCTGTGGTGGGGTGTACCTGCATAAACACTCCGATCTTTGAAGTCGATGAGTGATGGAGTTAATGCAAATAAGTGATAATTAATGCGCACTCTCTCCTTGGAATAATGCGGTATTTATAGGTTTGGGAAGCACTTGGGTGTCATCATCTGAACCATTGGTTGTGGAGGTGCATAGTGGGTTGTTGGATGAACGTTTATGGGCCTTGGCTGTTGAAGGCCCAATCAGTTGGCCTTTTGTGTGCCAGAGAGGGGTGCAAATAGTATGCATGTGATTTCTCCATAACATGATTTGCCCCCAAGTCGGTTTGGCATGTTAGGTCAAACTAGACTTGAAATATGTGTAAAAAGTGAATCGTTTTAAGTGAGATTGGAGAAAAATAACTGTATTTGGACTTTCTTACCGATCTTGTAGATGATTCAAACCGAATCAGATTATCGATCTTTGAAGATGGTCGATGCCGAATCAGTACTACCGATCTTTGAAGATAGTTGATGCCGAATCGCATTTCACCGATCTTTGAAGATGGTTGAGTGTTGGTGACGCTTCATTTTAATATTATTTCTTTTTTCGACAGAGCATTAAATGCTCGTGTTGATCGATGTGACCGTTCACAGTACTCGAGGCGTCTTTTTAATGATGACTTCCTCGATTCTTGTGTCGTTTCGATTCTGATTGAGTGCGTCGCTTCGAATGAATAGTAACGGTCATATCTCAGAACCCTATAAATACAAGTGAGGGTAATTCATTTATCTTTTTTAGTTTCATGCTTCACTCAGAGCTACCGACTTCGTGGTTTTAAGTTCTCCGAGCTCGCTCCTTCGATTTCTGACATCAAATCTCTTCATTCTTTCTCAAGACTTTCTTCTGAGGTTAGTGCTTCTATTTGAATTTACTTTATGTTGTGTTTTATGTAGAATTTATTCTTCGCGCGCCGCTTTTTCAATTCCACCGGGTGAGATCTAGCCTCACCGCCATCTTTTTTTGCCGGGATGGGGTTGTCGGGTTGGGTTCCGACCTTGTTCGTGAACCCAACATCTTCTTATGATTTTATCACGATAGCTTGCCCCATTCCCCGTAGGTAAAATGGCGAAAACAAAAAGCATAACTCGCGCCAAACGCTCCGAGCTTATAGATCAAGCGAGCAAGCTCGCAAGTCTAGAGGTCACGATATCGGAAAGTTAATGGCATCTAGAACTGATTCTAATCCATTAGATAGGGAGAGCATGGCTTCACCTGAAATACAGGAAGAAATGTCTTCCGGGCCTAGAGGAAGTGACAGTAGAAGAGCTTCCGACGAAGAATCGTCCACCCCTTCCCGCCCCCAACAATCCGAACTCAGAGGCTCAAGTGGATGTGGATTTAGATCCGAGCTCTTCAGACGACTCCGATCTTGATTCGAGTTCAGAATCCGATACTGAATCAGATGGAAGAAATGTTGACGACCCTTCTGTTGACCCAGAAGAGGAAAATGTTGGTGAAGATAGAAGAGGAAAGAAGTAGGAAGATAATAGGAAGTTTTGAGTTGTTATACGGGTATGAAGATTAGGGGTTAACAACGTCGATCTCCCCGTAGTTCCCCCTTGGGCTCGCCCGTGATTACTCCGGGTATCCGAGAAACCGTATCTGGACTCGCTATTGACTCAGGAAATCGATATCGCAATTATTCAAAGAGGCTTTATGCAAAAGATCCCGAAGCTATTGGCGTGTCTTTGGAATGGGAAAGGGCGAGCATGTGGCCACTTACCTACATTCTCTCAAGTTTATTGTTTACTGGACGACTTTAGCTCACATGCGCATCCGTCCTCCATTCACGGCCTTTCAACAGTCGGTTTTGGCCAGGTTAGAAATAGCCCCATCTCAACTTCACCCCAATGCTTGGGCATTCGTACGAGCTTTTGAGCTGGTATGCATTCATCTAGGTCGGCCCCTTTCCCTTCAACTTTTCTTGCATATGTTTCAAATAAACAAAAGGACCGAGAAGAACAGCGGCAAACCTGCACGCTTAGAGCATTACGCCCTCCGATCCAGACCAGGAATCAAGGTTTTTCGGCCATATTCAGAAAGTTTGAAGTATGAATGGAAGAATAAGTTTTTCTGGGTCGAACCGGTGTTGCCAGTTGTGGTAGATCGAGTTGGGACATTTAATGCCGAGAATGACATCGTTCTCACCACCAAGTTTCCTCTTGGTTGGACCCGTCGAGATGAGACGAAAAGGCATTCCGTTGAAAAGAATCATTTGAACGAGGAGGATCAGAATACCTTGAAAGTGCTCCAATTTATTGCAGATCGGATCGTCACCAACAACGAGAATAGGCCGACTCTATGGGGTTTCGATACCAAGTTGTTGGTGGCATCCGTTAAATTTGAACAGGTCGAGAAAGTTTTAGGTCGGTTTTAAAACGTTTCTCTTAGTTTATTTTTACTATGTTTGCCGTTTTTAGATATCTGCCGATCTTGACTTGCATAACATTTTTAACATAATTTTGCAATCTTTAACTTGCAGATAGCATGGCCCCGAGACGGAATATGGCGGCTTTGAAAGCCTTGGCAATTAAAGAAATTACCCCGGTCATGCAGCAAGTTGGAAGTAGCGGCGGAGTTCTAGCTGAGGGAAACTCTCCCGCAATTGTCACTTCGGCTGTGCCCATCACCGTGGTTAATCCCGAGGGGGAAGAGGAAGAGGAAACTCGGCCATTTACACGAAAAAGGAAGCAACCATCTGGTCAGCTTCCTCCTAGGTCCAAACCCCAAGATCGGGAGAAAAATGTGATTGATCTGAGCGACCATTCAAAAAAGCACAAAAAACATAAGCCTACTGCTCCCTTTGATCCACGGGCATATATGACCCTCAAGACCGAGGAATTCCAAGCTGACCCCTTCGGAGTTTCACTCTCGGTTTTTTCAAGGATGGTCGACTTAGTGAGGGAGGATAAAGCGGCTGCAGCTTTAAAAATTAAAGGTATGGTTTCTGGTTTTCAAAACTTACCTACCCGGACTTCCAACTTCTTTTATACTTATGTATTTATCTATTTTTGTACAGATCTTGAAGCTGGCACGAGTCGGCTCGGGAAAGTTTGTAAGTCCACTTTGGGTGATCTTGATAAATCTCAAAAAGATGTGGAACTCTACAAGCAGATGATGAAGATTTGGAATCTCGGCTACTACAACTTGAGGCCGAAAAGAAACAACTTGAGGTAGAAAAGAAGCAACTTGAGGCCGATCCAGAAGGCATAAATGAAAAATTTGAAAATCTTTGCCGTCGAGCTTCAAGAAAAGATGCTAAGATTGCGGAGTTGGCGAAATTTCGACCTCGACAAATAACTTTCCCGAGCTTCAAGAGCAAATTGAGAAACTTACTGCTCTAAATGTTGAAGCTCTGGAAGATCGGAAGAAGGCTATTCAGATGGGTCAAGATGGCATTGTCGAAGCTTTCAATAACGCCCTTGACCAAGTCGCCGTAGTAATCCCTAACTTTGTTGCCGATCGTGATATTTTTAACCCGGAGTACGGGGTTCATGATGGTCATATTGTTGAGTTTGACCCGGAATCCGACGAAGTGTCAAGGATCGTTTATCCGAAAGATGTGTAATTTGCTAATTTTCATCTGTTTTTTTGAGATCGAGGGTCCTACGTATGTGGTAGGTATTTTTGTAATGATATCTCTATATTTAACTCGTCATATTTTTGGCTTCCTTTGTGGCTACGTTTTTATCTCGGATATCTCTTCCCTTCTGCTTTTAAACAAGTTTAACATCTGAAAAATAGCGGTATTGATTGAATGCTTTAGCAAAGCAAGTCTATATTAAAACAAGATCGGAACTAGAATGCCTTAGCAAAGCAAGTCTATATTGAAACAAGATCGGAACTAGAATGCCTTAGCAAAGCAAGTCTATATTAAAACAAGATGGAACTAGAATGCCTTAGCAAAGCAAGTCTATATTAAAACAAGATCGGAACTAGAATGCCTTAGCAAAGCAAGTCTATATTAAAACAAGATTGGAACTAGAATGCCTTAGCAAAGCAAGTCTAATCTGTAATATTTCTTGAGTTTGGTGGCGTTCCAAGTTCTTGGGATCGCCTTGCCTTCTAAGGTTTCTAGCTCGAAAGCGCCATTTCCGTTTTTGTCGTGACTCGATATGGACCTTCCCGATTCGGTGCTAGCTTGCCTGCGATGCATTTTTGATCCCCTACATCCGCTTCTTCTCAAGACGAGGTCGCCGATGTCAAACTCCTCTTGGGACGACTTTATGATTATAACGGGTAGCTATTCTTTGTTTGTTGATGGCTTCTTTGAGGGATGCATGATCCCGGATTTCATCTACCAGATCTAGTTCTTCTCGTAAAGCTTGCTCGTTGTCTTCTGGTGATTTCGGATTTGAAGTTCTCCAAGATAATTCTCCGATTTCTCGGGATGACAGCTTCGCTTCCATATGATAATCGGAAAGGTGTTTCTCCCGTGGAGCTTTGAGGAGTTGTTCTATATGCCCACAAGACATAAGGGAGTTCTTCAACCCAATTTCCTTTGGCGTTGTCTAACCTTTTCTTCAATCCGTTGAGAAGTACTTTGTTTTTTATTCGCTTGACCATTTGTTTGGGGATGTTCCACCGAGCGTGAATCGATGTTTGATTTTAAGATCGGACATCAACTTCCCCGAATCCTTTATCCATGAACCGAGTTCCATTGTCCGTGATTACCACCTCGCACCCCGACCGTAATTATCTCTTTTCGGAAAAAGAGATGCGTTCTTTGCCTTAATAATAGATAGTGGTTTGGCCTCAATCCATTTAGTAAAATAATCAATCGCCACAATTAAGAATTTATTCTCCAGGGGCTTTTGGAAAAGGTCCTAGAAGGTCTATCCCCACCATGCAAAAGGCCATGGGGAGAGAGAGAGTGTGAGACCGGTAGGAGGTGCAATGTGAACGTTTGCGTGGATCCGCAATTCGGACATTTCTTCACATAGTTCCTTGCATCGCCTTCAATGGTTGGCCAAAAGTATCCCGCCCCTTAACACCTTCCCGGCTAAGGATCTACCACCTAAATGTTGGCCACATATTCCTTCATGAATTTCCATTAACACATATTCAGCCTCCGTCTCGCTCTAGACATTTCAATAATGGTGCGAGAGAGTGCCTTCTTGTAAAGTTGTCCATTGAAAACTGCAAAAGATGCTGCTTTTCTTCGGACGATCTTGGCTTTTGCAGGATCGGAAGGTTCCGTGCCCGACATGATGTAATTCAAGATAGGAGCAATCCATGTTTGATCTTCATTTATTACGTACACTGATGACATCGAGTGTAAATCGTCCCCAAAACTAGGTTTGCCGAGGATCTCTTGTATAATCGACAGGTGATTTCGGTAGTTTTGGTGCTTGCTAATTTGGAAAGAACATCGGCTCGAACGTTGTTTGTTCTTGGGACATGCTTAACCTCGGCGAAATCAAATTCGGTCAGGAGTTTCTTGACATGATTCAGGTACTTTTGGAGGATTGGCTCTTTTGTTTTCAGATCGCCCCGATCTGGGAGACCACGAGGAGTGAATCAGTATGGAGATTTAGCCGAGTGATACGTAGATCCGAAGCCAAACGTAGGCCAGCAATGCATGCTTCGTATTCAGCTTGATTATTTGAAGTTGTAAATTTGAAGGTGAGTGACAATTCTATAACCACTCCAGAAGGACTTTCAAGGATAATTCCGGCCCCACTCCCTTTGGGATTGGAAGAGCCATCGACATGGATCGTCCATACTTCATTCTCGGTCTCTGCCGAAGTCATTTCTGCTACAAAGTCGGCTAACACTTGAGCTTTCATTGCCGATCTTGATTCATATTTGATACCGAATTCGGACGATTTCATCGCCCACTTTATTATTCTTCCCGAAAAAGGTCCGGACGATGTAGGATTTGTGCGACGGATGGTTTGTTCGAACGACAACTTGGTGAGAAACAAAATAATGTCGGAGTCGCCGAGTAGCTATTACTAAAGCCAAAGCTATTTTCTCTATTTTTTGATATCGGAGTTCTGGCCCTTGTAACGCTTTGCTCACAAAGTAAACCGGGCTCTGTCCCTCTTTTGTTTCCCGGACCAGCGCTGCCCCTAATGCTTCCTCAGATATTGAGAGATACAAATATAATACTTCCTCAGGCTCAGGTCGGGTTAATATCGGAGGTTCTGATAATATATTTTTTAACTGGGTGAGTGCCTCATCCCGTTCTGTGGTCCAAATAAATTCAGATTCCTTTTTTAAAAGTTTAAAAAGGGGTAGTGATTTAAAAGCAGCATTTGAGATGAACCGAGATAGAGCTGCAATCATGCCGTTAAGTTTCTGAATTTCTTTCTTGGTGTTTGGGGTTTTCATCTCCGTCACCGATTTGCATTTGTCTGGGTTTGCCTCAATCCCTCTTTCGGTGAGATAGAATCCCAAGAATTTTCCGGCTTTGACCCCGAAAGTGCATTTCTCCGGATTTAATCTCATCCTGCTTTTTCCTTATCTACGAAAAAAGCTCTTTGAGATCGGTAACATGACGATTTGCTTGCTCACTTTTTGCAATCATATCATCTAAGTATACTTCTACATTTCGCGCCGATCTGGTTTTTTGAAAACTCGTTTCATCATTCTCGACACGTTGCTCCTGCATTTTTGAGACCGAAAGGCATAACTCGGTAACAAAAATTTCCGTTCTCAGTCATAAAAGCAGTTTTCTCTTGATCGGGGGGAAACATGGGGATTTGGTTATATCCTAAATACGCATCCATGAATGATAATAAACCAAATCCCGATGCATGATCGACTAGTCGATCAATGTTTGGAACAGGAAAAGCATCTTTAGGACATGACCTATTAAGATCGGTATAATCAATGCACATGCGCCATTTTCCATTTGATTTTTAACAAGTACTGTGGTTTGAGAGCCAAGTAGTATATTTGAGCTCGATTACAAAATTAGCTTTAACTAAATCGTCACCGCCTTGGTCGTTGCTTCCGTCTTCTCTATATCTCGAACCCTTTTGCGTTGGGCAACCCACTTTGCATCGGGATATATTGACAAATGATGGCAAGCGACTTGTGTGGTATACGTGCATGTCTTCACCGACCAAGCAAAGAGATCGGCGTGTTCCTTAAGCAATCGGGTTAATTCTCTTTTTATTTCGTCGGTAGGTCGCACCGATTTTGACCGCTTTTTGTTGGATCATCGCCCAACATTACTCGATGAATTCCCGTCCGGTTTTGGTCGTTTTGCCTTTTTTCGAATGAGGATCTTTGAGTCTTTGTCTTTTTCTTCGTCCGAGCTCTCGGGATCAAAAGCGTGCGCCTAAATCCATTACATTTACCTCTGAAAACTTCACTTTCTCTTCTTTCATGACGTATTCTTTGATGCAAGCTCGGCTTTGTCTCTTGCGTAAATTTCAGCTTTGAGAAGGAGGTAATAGCATCTTTCGGAAGATTCTAAATCGGCATTGATAGTTACTACCTCGTTACTTTGAGAGTGAAACTTCATTTTCGGATGTACTGAGAGAAGTCACCGCCCGAGTTTCCCCAAAGTCGGCCTCCCAATGATGCAATTGTAGATTGATGAGCAAGGTAATACCATGAATTTAACAGGAATTGTCCGAGATAAAGGTTCCTCTCCAAAGGTGACCCTTAAGTCTATGTAACCCATCGGTCTAGTTCGTGAACCATTGAATCCGGGAGAGGTCCGTTCCGTGATAGGGAAAAATTCCCTTGGTGTAATTCCAATTTTCTCTAGTACATCAAGAACATGATGTCACAAGAGCTGCCTTGGTCAATTAAAATTCTTCTTATCTCTTTCTCGGCCATTACTGCTGAGATTAACAGTGGAATGTCTTCGTTTACCTTCCCGTTTAGAAGATCGTCATCTCCAAATGACAGCGGGGGGCGAGTTGCTACTGGTTGTGCCGATGATGTAGATGCTACACATTGAATTTCCTTCCACTTTCTTTTGATTGTTCTTGCTGTAGCTCCTTGGACTTCACCACCTGAGATTACCATTACCACAGGTCGGCCTCTACTCCTTCGAGTGTCGCGCTCTTCCTTATAGTCTACGATTTCTTTCCCTCTTACTGGTCAACCTCTTTCTCTTGTTTGATGCTTTTTCTTCTTTGGAATGGCTTCTTGATATCTTGCCGAGCTTACCTTTTTTGATAAGGTCTTCAATGTCGTCTTTTAAAGCGTTGCACCGATTTGTGTCATGGCCGGCGCTTTGGTGATAACGACAGTACTTGTTGTTCCTCATTCCCGGCCGTTGGGGAATAGGATCGGGATACCTTACGTGTTTAAATTCATTGTTCTGACATTCTTGCAAGATCTTCTCCTTTCCACATATGAGTTCGGTGTAGTCTCGATGTCGCCCTTGTCGAGGTTTGAATTCCCTAGATGGCCCGCCGGTCTGAAATCTCCGGGGAATTTCAATATTTGGATTTGACTTTTCGACTCGAGGTCGGCTTTCTTTGGTTTGGTTAGCTACGCTTTTCACAAAGAACTTGCTAGCTTCATCGCCTTCCTCATGGTCGATGTACTTCTCGGAAAGACGGAGGAACTCTCCTAAAGTCGAGGGTTGGTTGATGCTTACGTCGATTTGGAATAAAGTGCCTCTGCGTAAACCCTGGGATAGGAAATATAGACGAAATTCCTCATTCAACCCATGCACCTTTCCGGCTTCCGTGTTGAATCTTGCAATATAAGACCGGATAGATTCATCATCGGCTTGGTGGATTGCATGCAACACCATCCATGATTTCGCCTTACCTTCGAATGTGCGAAGCTTCACGAGAATAACTTGGAAAGTTGTTCCCAGGAAGAGATTGAATTTGCCGGGATGTCTCTGAACCATAAACCTGCAGATTTTTCAAGGGTGAGGGAAAAAAGTCTACACATGATCTCACCTGGAGCATTCCGATATTGCATCATGGTTTCATAGTACTCTAGATGAACATCTGGGTCTCCGAGTCCGTCATAAATTTTCAAGTGTTCAGGAGGTTTCTCTAAACCTCTGGGAATAGGGAAATAATCTATTTCCGAAGTGAATGGCCCTCTTCTCGGTGGTTGCAACTCCTGTTTCTTCTTCTCCCGGTTTTTGAGCTTTGCGAGGTTGGTAGTGGAATGATGTTGTTTTCTTCCAGGGGCTCTCTCTTTATAGTAGTGATGTCGCGCCTTGGAGGACTTTCTCGCTCCTAGGCAGATTGTCTGCGTGGCGAGGATGATGCATTAGAGGAATCTTCTCGCGCGAGTCCTCTATATTTCTAAGAGCTGCCTCGGCTCTTCTCTTCCTCGTCTTCTAGGTGGAGATCGATGATAATGACGCGTCGTCTCGGAGAGAACGATGTCGTCTTTGAGCTCGGTGGTTCTTCCAGTTGCTCGAGCTCGTCTATCGGGTTAATCCGGGGATCGTATCATTTGCGAGAACCCCGGCCCGCAATATCTCGGGCTTGATAACCCGCAACCTCGGCTTCTAATTACGAAATGCGAGGCTCACGGCTCGAGATGCTTCATTATCTTTGATTTAGAATTTGCACAAGTTGTTGTAAAGTGTTCTTTGGAACGGAATAATCGTAGGAGGTGAAGGAGCTCGATAAAAGGTTGACTCTCTGTTATTGACATTTTGGCCAAGAATGATTGGGTTCTCGCAATCCCCTCCGGGTTCCTTCATCTTGTGACCGGATGATACTTGCTATCCGTACCGGTTTGTGATTCGGGATCCATGATTGATCAAAAATAAATAGATAAAGTTTTTAATGAGTTCGGGAAAACTCCCACCGTGGTCGCCAATGTTGCATCAGTATCTAAGATAAGGATATCCAAGAGATAGTTGGTAGGTAATAAGGTTTTGATCAATTTGGAGTTATGAAATTTGATTATTCCGAAATTTGGTTGTTCCGAAATTTGTGGTGGGGTGTACTGCATAAACACTCGATCTTTGAAGTCGATGCTTGATGAGTGGAGTTAATGCAAATAAGTGATAATTAATGCGCACTCTCTCCTTGGAATAGCTGCAGATTTATAGGTTTGGGAAGCACTTGGGTGTGTCATCATCCGAACCATTGGTTGTGGAGGTGCATAGTGGGTACGTTGGATGAACGTTTATGGGCCTTGGCTGTTGAAGGCCCAATCAGTTGGCCTTTTGTGCAGAGAGGGGTGCAAATAGTATGCATGTGATTTCTCCATAACAAAAACATTAATCTAATTATTTTCCAAATAATCATTAAATAGTAAATAACACTTAATTAGTGTTGCAATTAGCCAGTTCTAGCAAATTTCACATTATTTTATATTTGATAACAAATATTTATTTTATGAGTCTCACAAATTTACCTCACCAACTACGCATATACACATAGTTTTTTTAGGTCTTGTAACTTAATATGTTTCAATTAAGTACTTTAAGGTTTTTTTTTTCCGATTAGGTCCTTTAAATTTCAAATGTGACATTGCCTTTTTTTAATTTCAATTTGATTCGATTAAAAAACGCCTATATGCAAACAATGACATTTTTCTTTCTTTTCTTTCCTTATTGAGATAATCAAAATCATAAAGTTAATCCCAAAAAAAATCAGAAACTTTGATTGTTTAATCTTGACTAAGTTTCTGTAAAATAAAAATAATAAATTAAATCTGCATATGAATGAGTTAATATCATAATAGTTTATAGAGTAAATTACATCAGAGATCTTTTAAGTTATTTAATTGTAATAAGTTGCTTCTTTAAGTTTTTTTCGTACCACTTAGGTCCTTTAAGTTATTTAGTTGTAATAAGTTGGTCCTTTTTTTTGTACCACTTAGGTCCTTTAAGTTACAAAACACATCGTTACCCTTTTTTTAATATCAAACTTGGGTTTGGGGTATAAACGTTTTGCAACTTAAAAGACCTAAGTGGTACGGAAAAATTTAAAGGACCGCTTGTCTATTCTAATCTATTTATATAAACAAACTTCCTATGAAATTACCAAATTGGATATCTTATTAATAAGATACATATTAAGGGTAAAACTGTCATTAACCTCTTTTTTCTTCTTACACTCTTTTTCTTACTTTTTTCTATTTTTTCTTACACGCTCTTTCCTCCTTTTCAATTTTTTCTTACACTCTCTTTATTCCTTTTTTTGCATTTTACTTCTCTCATAAACAATTCTTCTCTTTCTCTTATCACTTCATTTTAGTTTTTTTTGACTAAATTCTAATCTATTTACAAACAAACTTCCTATAAAATTATAAAATTGGATATCTTATTAATAAGAAACATATCTCATTTAAGAGTAAAAGTGTCATTACCCTCTTATTTTTTTCTTACGCTATTTTTCTTACTTTTTTCTATTTCTTCTTACACTCTCTTTCCTCCTTTTCCCTTTTTCTCACCACTCTCTTTCTTCCTTTTTTCATTTTACTTTTCCCATAAACAATTCTTCTATTTCTCTTATCATTTCACTTTAGTTTTTTTGACTAAATTTATCTATTAATCTATCTATTTATACAAACAAACTTCCTGTGAAATTAATTACCAAATTGGATATCTTATTTATAAGACACATATCTAATTTAAGGGTAAAAGTGTCATTACCCTTTTTTTCTTCCTACACTATCTTTCTTACTTTTTTCTATTTCTTCTTACACTCTCTTTCCTCCTTTTCACTTTTTTCTTACACTTTCTTTCTTCCTTTTTTCATTTTACTTTGCCCATAAACAATTATTATCTTTCTCTTATCACTTCACTTTAATTTTTTTTGACTAAATTTATACAAACACTACTCTACTAAAATTACCTCTTAACATGTAAATAAATCACACTGAAAAAAACTATCACTTTTTTGGAAAAAGTTATCACCTTCAAATTTTAATTTTTCTCTTATGTTTACACTCTTATTCAAAATCTACTACCACCTCTGTTAGCCTGTATTTTCGACAGGCTAAATAAATACAGTCAACGGTGTTTGACCGTGTGCTTTGAAGAAAGCATTTGAGCCTTCAACACTAAGAGGGTATGTCAAAGGTGTGTTTTGATCACTGAAGGGATTTAACAGGTTCGAAAGCGAAGAATAATGGCAAGCTTAAGCTTGGAAGATGGCGTCAAAGGAAGCAGTTTCAATGCTGTCGAAGACTTTGGTGATCAAGCTGTCGAGAGTTTAGCGGTTCTCAGTTTAAATTTCAAATGTATTAACCGTTGTAGACAGTTTTTTCTCCCTCTTCTTAGTATATATAGTTTTTCTTGAGAAGGAAAACGGGTCACAATCACAACATACACATTCTTACGCTCAAAATTCCAGCGATAGAGAAAACTGAGCAACAGAAGCAGTGTTATTAAACCCGGACCGACCCGGTCGATCGGATCGTGACCCGGTGAAAGATTCGGGTTGCTCATCAGATCACGTATGCAATCGACCCGGTGTGACCCGCTTCAACCCGACAGGTTTCTACGTTGGCCCGGTGACCCGGTGTAACCCGATTCACCCCGGTCGGTTTCTATATATTAAAAAGTTAGCCTGAGGGAATCAAAGCCAGGCCAAAGACAATATATCAAGGCACTTTACCACTAGGCTACTGCCATGTTTTGATAATAAGTGCTGATGCAAATATATCTATTCATTATCTCCAGTTCTTCACCAAAAAAACAATAATCAATGCCTTTTTTTATGAGTTTTTTTTTACAAAGCTTTATTTTATGAGTTAATCCTCCATTATAGCATAAATGTTGACACAAACATCTTAAAAAATATATTTTGAAACAAAGTAAATGTTGATACAAATACTTTTAAACAAAATAATTTAATTAAATCTTTAAAAATATACTTGTAAATTTGTAATTCTTGAAATGTTATATTAAAAAATATATATATTTTTATTTTTAAAACTTATGTATGAATGTCTATCTTAAACTTGAAATTTGAAATCAAAAATAAGATTAAAAATATTTTTTGAGTATTTTTAATGTATGAAAAAATTCATAGCTCTTAAATGTGTGAATTTACACATGGTTTGCCTATTTTTATCAATTTTTAGAAGCGTTACGGGTCATGCGGGCCAACTAGTGACCCTTCGTCCGCCCATTGACCCAGTGACTCAGTGACCTGACCGGGCCGATCACCGGGTCGGTTTTAATAACATTGAACAGAAGCAAATGTATGGATCTGTGCACCACCTTTTTACATTTTTATGCAATTTAAGTTTATTTCTTTAAACTTTTCTTTTTCTTTCGTTTTTCTTTGAGGATTCCTTGGCTTTCAAGGCGATTCGTCATTTTCTTTTCTTTTGAATTTACTGGTTACACGAAGAGTGTTCACACATTATTCCCCAAATAATTAACACAATATGCTTCTGAGATTCACTGATTGATCTCGCAAGTTAATAATTCAGACCAGCGGTTGTTTACCAAAAATCACTGTAAACAACCTCTTATTGATAATCTACTATCTATCGTTTACTATCTACTATAATCTACTAATCAACTAAAATAATCAATTGAAACTATGAAATAGCTGCAATGATATATAAAAAAAAACACAAGATAAACACACTGATATAAAAAAAACATGACATTAATATTGGTGATTGATAATTAAAAAAATTTGAAGACTACTACTACAAATCTACTATCTAAAAAACAAGAAGACTTAATGACTATTTATACTAATCTATTTATACAAACAAGCTTCCTATGAAATTATCAAATTGAATATCTTATTGATAAAACACATATCTAATTTAAGAGTAAAAGTTTACTCAAAATAACTAGTCCACCAGGATGAATTGCATAGAAAAAACTTGTTACAATTAAATTTGTTATTGATCAAACCAATTGAGCCCAACTCATGAATCAAGCACTTTTAAACATTTTTGAATATACTATTTTGGAGACTTTTATCTATTCCATACACTAGTCGACTCATTTCTATTCCAATATTCTAACCATGGCTCCACCTCTTATTCAAGAGATGGAAATGGGGCGATTTAATCACTTAGCTACTTCTAAACATTTTTTAAGCCTAATATTTTCTTAACAATTCTTTTTCTTGTAGTTTCGAAATTTGAAAACAAATTTGAAATTTAAAGTTAAATCATTTTCCTAAGGAAGTAAGGATTTAACTACGTCTTAGTCTACCGAAAAGCATGAGGTAAGGGAGCTGACACGATGTGATACAAGTAGTAGATATTTCTTAGTCTACCCAAAAGCATGAGGTAAGGTCAACTCTTAAATGGATTTTCGGATATACGTTGATTTCCAAAAATAAAAGTGAAGTAAAGTGTATTTTTGTTTTAATCTTTCACTTAACTTATTGATTCAGTTTTGAGGAAAATATTTAGATATTATTTTTATTATGTCATTATTACTACACGATTGTGTTTTACTTAGCCTTTTAGTACAATTAGCATTTAATCTCAAAAAAAAAAAAATAACATCGTATTAAATGCTAAATAAGTTATCCTAAATTAATCATAAATATTCTGAAATATTATTTACTGGTATTTTTCGCTATTTCTAACTATTTCTTTTGGTCACTATTTAGTGAAAATGACTTTTTCATTATCTTTCAACTAAAAATATCATAAATGTTCTCTAACAGTTATAAATAAGTTTTAAAATAATGGCGACAAATTTGTCGGATCCAAATCAGGTCTGTAAGATGTCTGTAACATGCTCGGATTTCCGTGAAATTTTGGAAATAAATTTAAACCATGTGATAATATAATATATTAGGTTATTTTCATTTTGATCAAAATCACACTTCATATTTAACCAAAATTTACACATGCTACCGTGAGGAAAATGTACTAGAAATAAACAAACACTAAATAGAAAAGTGAGGGTGTCACATGAGTCGTCCCCTTGTCCCGTATATTGAGAACCATAGTGTATATATAAGGTGATGGTTAATTAGGAGTTTAACTATATATTCAGAAATGGGTTATCAATGACGTCTACTCATATTTGAATCCATATCAATTAAATAATTAACTAATTAATTAATAATTCATGGAAATCTAATTAGCCTTAATTTTTGACTACTAATCAACTGAGGTTACTAATTGATTTTTCTTGCTAAAGGTGGCTAATTGGTAAATAGCTAATAAAATATAACTTAAGATGTTTGTTCACATAAATGATATTAGAATAAAATATTTCAACATGATGTGCCTGAATTGGAGGCCTTGCTGATTTCTTCGAAATTAAGAAAGAAGAAGACAATCTAAATGATATTTTTCGTTGCCTTAATTGATTTCATTACCATCATCTTAATTAAAGTCACAACAACAAGTCCCATGAAATTAGGAAAAGAAAAACAATTTAAAAAAACATCAATTATTGATGGCTAACATAAGGATATTGAAAAGATATTTTGCTAGGACAAGAACTTTTCAATTTTTCTAGCGTTACATGATTCTCACACATACACAATGACCCCCAATGCACTTTGGTGTTAAAGGAGGCAGACACATATTTGGTGGACAATCTGAATCTTGAAAACATCGAGGAGCTTTTTTAGGTTTCTCTGGGATAGGTTTCTTTGGGATGTTAGGTCTCTTTGGGATGATAGGTCTCTTTGGGATGAATCCAGGCTTAGCTGTTCTAATGAAAAAGAGAATATTACTAAAATGAGGTAAAAAAATCATGTGCAGAGTAAATAAACAAAATTGAAAAGGGTGAAAAATGGCTTACCTTCAATGTTTATTGTCATAAGAAATAGGGAAAGAAATAGAACCATAACATAAACAAACTTGAGAATTACAACCATATTATCCCCCACCTGTATGTAACGAATAGAATAAGATTTTATCACTTTATTATTTAGGCCTGTAATTTATAAACGCCATGCTCTTCTTACATCAATTATATGATGGAGTTGTAAAAAAACTACCAAAAATTTGAATCATTATTAAATGTCTATTAAAAACATAATTTATGTTTGCCCCTTCAGCATTTGTTAGGAGGTCACATAAAAAATACGCCAATCCTAATTACGAATTCATTCTTATTTTACCAACTTTCCATCATATTTGTGTCTGAAAAAACTTTCCAACATATTTAACCTTTCATGATAGAAAAGAGAAAATCACAAAAGAGAAATAATGTTTTTGGAGTATGGAAAAATTATTGGTGAAAATAATACTCCAACAGGTGAAGAAATGTTTATGCGTAAATTGAATATATTGTAGAATTATAATGACACATTAGTTGTGATTGTGTCGTATGACCTATTAAAACTGTATATCTTGGATTTTAAATTCATTAGTGTTTTCTTAACAAAGCAAGAAAATTTCATGATCAGTAATAATGTAAGTTTTGATTGATGAAACGGTAGGTAGTAAAAATTATAAATATTTAAACTCTATAAGAGAAGTTACTCTGCAAACTAATCCATTAGGTAATTTTCTTATATTATAAAAAGGAACATTTTATTGTAATATTTAGTAAAATAATTTTTTTTAGGTAATATCATTTGAAGGATTTCAATATAAAGATATAAGAAATTAATTTGAAAACAGTGAAGTATTTGAATCAAGAGTTTTAAGTTAGAGATGGCAAAAATATCAGAAAAAAAATTAGAAAATTACTGATCAGTGCATTTTAATGCACTCTTTACAGTTTTGCATTTGGTGTTTTTATTTGTGCTCTGTAACTGTAACTAATATTCAATTCTTAGCACGTTTCTAGACTTTGGGTCTTACTGGAGCAGTATAGAAATTTATTGCTTAATTCTTATTTTTATTGCATATTGACCTCAGTCTACTCTGCATGCCATAACTTTGGCTACATTTATCCGATTCAGGTGTGCGAGCTTGCGTTGGAAAGCTAAAGAACAAAGCTCCAAAACTTCTGTTGAGCGCGAAACCCAATTCGGAATTCTTGAAGGCTAAAACTGCAAAATACCGAAGTAGTATAATGTAAACCGGGTTTTGGGCCAAATATTGGTTTGTTATCGGGCTTTTTACCTAGTAACCCGTTTAGAAACTTAGGGTTTTCGTTTTTCCCATATAGATCTGGCTGGTCAGCAGCCGTTTTGGATCTTAGGCATTATTACTTTCAATTTACGGTTTGTACCCAGCCTCCATGGAAGCCTAAACTCCTAAGTCGATTCATCGATGAAAGACTACCGTTTACGGATTTTGAGGTTCGGTGTCTAATGTTATTTCGATTATTTTGTTCGTAGTTTTCAGTTCTTTCTTCTCTATCAATTCCATATTTGAATTCTTTGTTTGCAATTTTCGTCCTTGTGTGATGCTTAATTACCCAAATTCGGTTAATGGTGCGCTTGATATACACACAAATGTGCAAGTATACACAATCGTATCAAGTAATAAAGTGAAGTAGAGATCGTTCCCACGAGGATTGGATTAATTTACAAGTTTAGAATCAATAGTTTACTAGTGAAAAGTAACCACTATCCTACTCACAAATAGGCGGTGTTGATAAACAAACAGAATGTAAATAAGCAATAAAAAGATGTAAGAAATCAGTGGAGAATGATAGTTGAGATGTCTTCACCAAATAAGTCACTTTTAAGAGTTTTGTGTTATATGTGGTGCAGGTGCACTGATGCAGCTGCATCAGTATGTGCTTTTCAGTCACTTTCTTTAGTGTTTGATTACAAGCTCTTATGATCTTTGCTTTTTGCAGTAAAGAAAAGAGTTGTCAATTCTTCTCTTGCCTCCTAACAATGATCCAAGTTGCTAAATAAGTTCACTCTTGTATTTGCATCATTCTAAGGACTATGCTATCCTATGTCTAGGTTTTAGCATGTAATTAACAAAGTTTCCTTTATTAAATACTTATCCCTATTGGTTCTTGAGTTCTAATCATAAACCATGTTTGTATTTATGATTTACATTCACTCTTAGTTGGCCAAATCTAAAGATGAATATGAAAGAGTTATCATACAAGAACTAAAATGCAAACATCACATATGAACACAATAACTTACTTAAAAGATCATTATAAGGTTAAAACATCTCAACCAAAAGAGTTTAGTTCATGCTAGACATCACAAGGCTTATATAAATAGAACAAGTCATATTCATATAATTGAAATAACAAAAGGAAGCAATAAGATAGAAGTTACACGGTTGTAGTTTCCTTTGCATGAACTTGCCAAGTGATGCGGGTGCACTACTCCACTGCAATAAGCTACCTCTATGTAGAAGTGAAGGAAGAAGTTGTCAATTCCTCCCTTACCTTCTTACAATCTAAGAACTAACTAAAACTACATTACTATAATTGTAAATTGAAGTGTATGAGATGATATGAGAGATCTTGATCTCTTGAGAGATGATTTTCCAAGTGAAGAGTGAAGGTCTTTATATAGGCTTTGAGCTTTCTTCATGAGAGGGTTTCCTTCCATAAAATCATATTAATAAACAGACATATGTTGATCCATAAATCAGACCCGTTCTGGTCCATAAATCAGACTCGTTGTGGTCCATAAATCAGACCAATATGCAGACACATGTTGGTCCATAATTAAGACGTGTCTGTCCATAAACCAGACCAATTCTGATCCTTAAATCAGACTTATGTCAGTCCATAAATCAGATCACCCTGTTGATCCTTCAGACAAGTCGGTCCTTCAGAGCCCCAGTGATCCTTCAGACCCCCTAGTTGGTCCTTCAGATCCCCAATGATTTGCCACTACTTTTCGATTGACTTCAACGCACCAAGGGTTGATCCCATATCACATTTCAGATTACCAAGCGGATCCTTCAAACCTACAATGGTCCATAAACCAGATCATACGTCGCCACTGAGCCCGACGAATCCTTCAACCTTCAAATTAGTTGTGCCAGCCTAAGACATAGTGGACATCCTTCATGGTCAACATATCAATTCTAGACCTGATCTTAACCCTCACGGATGCTCGAGAGAAGGCCACTCTTAGACCGTTTTATTAGTATCATAGCTAGTTGCGCTCCATAAGACCATTTTGGTACATCGGGCCCAGGCATCCCCTCAGACCCCATCGGCCCTTCAAGTTAGTTTGAGTCAGTGGGCCAAATATTGACTTCGAATTAGACCTTCAAATCATCTTGCCAAACACTTAAAAGCATTGACCCTTTAGACCCCCAATGGTCCTTAAGAGCCTTAGCGCTCCCTCAGATCCCCAGTGATCTTTCCTTATTGCAATACGCGATCCAAGAGTTTAGTACCGAACTTGTACGATGCTATACTGCCGAACCAGACTTGTTTCTCTCTACTGCTAGACATTGTTTATTTCATATTGTTTAGTTTTAATAATTGTTTAATGGTTGTTTTACGGATGGCAAAGACTAGAGGTTGTTCTTCTAGTCAGGCACGGGACGGTGAGGAGAGAGTGTGGCCTACAACTTTCGTTCACAATAGGAAGACGCAGACACATGTATGTGGACACAAAGGAGGTGATGATATCTAGCATGATGCTGCTCATTTTTCTACTGCTAACTTAGCTGGTGACGATCAGCTGTAGGCTGCTCATGCTGATGCGGTTGATGCTGCTCCAGTTGGTGAGCCCTCCACATCAGCACCTACTTACCTGTTCCCGGGTGGTGTAGATGACGGGTCGGTATTGGCTACATACAACTCACACATAGCCCAAAAGATATGGGAGGGGCGGTAAGTTTATAGCATACGTATTTTAATAGTTATATCAATTGTTATGTTGTCTTAAATGTTTGACTAACAGATATGATAAGACTTTAATGTGAATTCGTCTTACAATCATCCTAATACAGAGTATCAGGTATCATATCTACAGGGATTTGGTAAAATTAACAAGTCGTTCAACTATTCTTATGCTAAAGTGAAGTGTAATGAGAAGGTAGTTATTGTTTGCATAAAAACAAAATTTAGGACCATTGGGGAGGGACATTAGTGAGGGAACATAGGTCCCTCGCAAAACCAGAAATTAGCGACAAAATTAGCTAGGAAAAAAGGGCCCTCGCAAACTTAACCATTAGCGACAGAAATTAGGCCATTAGTGATAAGTCATAATTTAGAGTGTTTTTAGTATTTGAATTAAATCAAATTTGTGGAATTTTAGTTCTATTTTGGAGATATTTTACTACAAAATGTTAGTTTTGTGTTTTCAGGACTAAAAGTGGAGAAAAAGAGAAATTTTGGATGAAAGAATAGCAAGGATCAAAAGAGCATGAAAGGAGGAATAAGAAAAAAAAGAAAATAGAAAAGTCAGAAACCAAGCACGACCCGTGCGCAAGATGGCACGACCCGTGCGCCTTCAAAAATCAGGAAAATAACATTTGCGAACACAGAGCACGACCCGTGCTCCTGTTGAGCACGACCCGTGCGACCTTCCTGCTACTCAAAATTCAGTTACAAAGTTGATTCCTTCTTCTTCTTAGTGGGTTTTTATGGCCATGATTTCGAATTTATGTGTTTGTCTACTGATCCTAGGCTATATAAAGGCTCTCTCTTCACTTGTAATCTGACCTTAGGCTATTGCAAACACTACTCAAAGTTTATTTCTAAAATTTTATGCAATTTACTTTCTTCATTTTAAGTTATTGTTCTTTATAATTCTTGCACTTTACATTCTTGCAACTTTACTTTCTGTCCTTATTTTCCAACACCTTTATTTTCTGCACTTTACATTTTGTCATTTATCTTCTTGTTATTTATCTTTTATGTCTTCTTCTTCTTCTTTTTCTAAGCTTTTGTCTACTATGATCATGTGTGAGTAGACCTCTTTAGTCTTGGGATTGTGGGAAACAATTCAATGATGGATCCCTAAACAATTCTAAGACTAAACTCTATCTTATTAGAACTTGATTTCTAATCTAGCCTCATCATTCTTATTTCATAAATCAAATATCAAACGAGGTACCGAGAGGTGAAGTTTGATATTGGACCTATGAGGTTAGACAAGGCAATCAAAGCATGAGAATAGCTTTGAGTGTCTTGGGACAATAAGGTTGGGCTTAATGGGTCTCTGCGATGATCAACCATGAGAATAGGCTTGATCATTGTTTCGAGACACATTCTTGTATTCCGAGGGGAAACTTGAATTACACCAAAAGAATACATTGTCCTTAAAAACAATTTCAATATAAGATAGAGGATAGTTAAGGGATTGTTAAATTTCCATCGTTGTGATTTGTCCCATAATCCTGAGACACTTTTATATTCTAAATATTAATTAAACAAATATTCTTTTTTCCTAAAAATCATTTCCTTTTAGCTAATCACCACTGAAAAATAAATTGGTAATCATAAAAGTCTCTGTGGGATCGATACTTTTTATTACGCGATAGAACCGTGCGCTTGCGGCCTATCAATTAGCGACGAAAAATCAGTCGCTAAATGCAAGGCGCCAATTTCAAATGGCACAGCACGAAATTCAAAGCAGTGCGACGGAATTGGCTAGGTCCCTCGCAAATGTTCTGACCGATGGCCGGCTTTGGGAAACGCGCGGATTAGCAACAGAAATTCAGTCGCTAAATCCGTCGCTAAGTGCCATAAATGTTTAATCGAAAGCCACTTTCCCTCACTCTTCTCTCACTCTTCTCTCATTCTTTCACTCTTCGCTCTCACCTCACACCACACCACCCAAACCTAAACCCTCTTATCTCATTTCCACCACCACACAACCACCACCACCACCCACGCCCCCCACCAGAGCTCCTCTTCATCTCCTCTCTCTCTCTCTCTCTCCTTTCACTCTTCTTCGCTCCACCTTCTTCCACCACACCACCCAAACCTAAACCCTCTTCTCTCATTTCCACCACCACCACCGAAGCTCCTATTTATCTCCTCTCTCACTCTCTCTCTTACCATTTCTCATTTCCCTCTTACTCTCTCCATCTTCTTCCACCACACCACCACCACAACCACCTCTTCTTGTAAGTTTTGATTTTCAATTTTATGATATTGTTTTAATTTTAATTTTTTATTGAATTTGTTTTAATTTATTTTTTCCTTGAAATTGAAATTGGTTAGGATTGGATTTTGGTGTTTGAAGTTTCACAACCGCACCGGAGTGTGCACCGTCACCGAACCACCACACCGGACGTCAATCACATAGCGGTTAGTTTTTAAAATTTGTTAGGATTGGATTTTGGTGTATTAGAATTGAGTATTGTTGTAAATTGTGAGTTATAATTGAGTATTAGAATTAATTGTTGTTGTGAAATGTGAGTTGAATTGAGTGTGAAATGTGAGTTAAAATTTGTTGTTATTGTTGTTAAAATATACTTGTTGTTTTAAAGGTTGTAGGATTGAGTGTGAGATGTGATTTAAAATTGAGTATTAGGATTAATTGTTGTTGTGAAATGTTAGTTGAATTGAGTGTGAAATGTGAGTTAAAATTTGTTGTTGTTAGCATGTTAGCCACCGACTGGTCCCTCGCTAAACCCAGTATTTTTTGTAGTGAATCATCCTAATATATTAGGTTATTTTCATTTTGATCAAAATCACACTTCACATTTAACCCAAATTTACACATGCTACTGTGAGAAAAATGTACTAGAAACAAACAAGCACTAAATAGAAAAGTGAGGGTGTCACATGAGTCGTCCCCTTGTCCTATATATTGAGAACCATAGTGTGTGTATATATATATATATAAAAGTTGATGGTTAATTAGGGGTTTAACTATATATTCTGAAAATGGTCGTCAATGACATCTATTCATATTTGAATCCATATCAATTAAATAATTAAGGCTTAAATATGTTTTAGACCCGCAAATATAGCGTGTTTTGGTTCAAAGACCTTGCAAAATATTTTTTTAGTAAAAAGTCCTTGCAAAATACAGTGTTTTGATTTAGGCCCTTCTATTAGAGTTCTGTTAGACTAACGTTAAAAAAATGCCAACGTGTCTGCCACATGGTAAAAAGTCTTGCAAAATACTGTGTTTTGATATTAGCCCTTGCAAATATTAGCCCTATTTCTAGTTTCTTCTTCTTCCTCTGTTCTTTTCTCGAGACACCTCCATGGATGGTTACAATCGTGAAAAGCAGGTTCCTTTCTCACTTCTCTCTTTTCGTTTTCTTATTTTCGATCTAGATCCTCTACTCATTATCAATCTTGCCATTATTAATTTTCCCCCTTTTTTCAAAATTCCTCGTGAAATATTAGGGATTTGATTAGAGATTTGATTATGAAATTAGAATTAGAGATTTCATTCTAAAACTAGGGCTTTTCTTTCACTCTGAAACTATGTAACAAATTGGAGCTACAAGAACAACATAGATGGAGTTTGTAAATAGAAAAATGGAAAGGAAGGACAAATAGTGGAAGGCATCAATGGTGGTGGTGGTGTGGATGAGAGAGGGAGAGAGAGAGAGAGAAGAGTGTGGTTGTGGTGTGGGTGAGAGAGAGAGAGAGAGGAAAGAGTTGTTGTGGTGGTGTGGTGGTTGTGGTGTGGGTGAGAGAAAGAAGAGAGTGGTTGTGGTGGTGGTGTGGTGGTTGTGGTGTAGGTGAGAGAGGGAAGAGAGTGGTTTTGGTGGTGGTGGTGGTGTGGGTGAGAGAGAGAAGAGAGTGGTGGTGTGGTGGTGGTGGTGTGGTGGTTATGGTGTGGGTGTAATAGAGAAGAGAGTGGAGAAGAAAGGGAATAATAGAAAATAATGAAAAATAAAAAATAATGAGTTGGCATGCCAAATAAGCATTTAAAATAAATAAAAATGAATATTAAATGACACATAGGTATTCCGCCAGCCAAGTCAGCCTTTTTTGTAACATATCTCTAACATAAGGGCCTAAATCAAAACACTACATTTTGCAATGACTTTTTACTAAAAAAAAAAAAAAGTGCAGTCTAAACCAAAACGCTTATATTTATTGAGGGCTTAAAACATATTTAAACCAATAATTAATAATCCATGGAAATCTAATTAATGTTAATACTTAATTTGACTACTAATCAGTTGAGGTTACTAATTGATTTTTCTTGACAAAAGTTGTTGATTGGTAAATACCTAATACAATTGAATTAAGATGTTTGTGTACATAAATGATATTAGAATAAAATACTACAACATGATGTGCCTGAATTGGAGGCCACTACGATATCTTCGAAATTAAGAAAGAAGAAGACAATATTCTAAATGAAATTTGGAAAAGGAAAACAATTTAAAAAAACATCAATTATTGATGGCTAACATAAGGATATTGCAAAGATATTTTGCTAGGACAATAACTTTTCAATTTTTCTAGCGTGACATCCTTCTCACACATACACAATAGCCCCAAATGCACTGTGGTGTAAAAGTAGGCGGACACATATTTGGTGGACAATCTGAAGTTTGAAAACATCGAGGGGCTCTTTTAGGTTCCTTTGGGAGAGGTATCTTTGGGAATTTAGCTGTTCTAATGAAAAAAGAAAATGTTACTAAAATAAGGTAAAAAAAATCATATGTGCAGAGTAAATAATCAAAATTGAAAAGGGTGAAAAATGACTTACCTTTAACGTTTGTTGTCATAAGAAATAGGGAAAGAAATAGAATCATAACATAAACAAATTTAAGAATTAAAACCATATTATCCCCCACCTGTATGCAACGAATAGAATAAGATTTTATCACTTTATTATTTAGGCCTGTAATTTATAAACTTGATACTCTTCGTACATCAATTAAATAATGGAGTTGTAAAAAAACTACCAAAAATTAGAATCATTATTAAATGTCTATTAAAAACATAATTTATGTTTGCCTCTCCAGCATTGGTAAGGAGGTCACATGAAAAACACGTCAATCATAATTAAGAATTCATTCTTATTTTACCGACATTCCATCATATTTGTGTCAAAAAAAACTTTCCATCATATTTAACCTTTCATGATAGAAAAGAGAAAATCACAAAAGAGAAATAATATTTTTAGACTATGGGAAACGTATTGGTAAAAATAATACTCCAACGGGTGATGACATGTTTATGCGTAAATTGAAAATATTGTAGAATTATTATGACACATTAGTTGTGATTGTGTCGTGTGACCTATAAAAACTGTATATCTTGGATTTTAAATTCATTAGTGTTTTCTCAACAAAGCAAGAAAATTTCATGATCAGTAATAATGCAAGTTTGGATTGGTAGAAAGGTATGTAGTATAAATTATAAATATTTAAACTCTATAAGAGAAGTTACTCTGCAAGCCAATCCATTAGGTAATTTTCCTTTATTACAAAAAGAAACATTTTATTGTAATATTTAGTGAAATAAAATATTATTTTTAGGTGATATTATTTGAAAGATTTCAATTTGAAGCTATAAGAAATTAATTTGAAAACAGTGATGTATTTGATTTTAGTATTTTATAAACACTAATCAATTTATTGTCTCTACAAAAATTGGAAATAATAAATACATTATGTTGCAAGATAGATTATGTTAGGGCATTTTATTATCATGCATTGTTGGTATAAAATAATTTTTTTGACCAAAATAAAATAATTTTTAATATCTTATCATTGTGTCATTTTATTGTATCTTAGCCATTTCTTATGTACCAAATAAACTTGTATTCGAATCAAGAGTTTTAAATTAGATATCAAATATAAAATGAACACTTTGAAATTCATATCAGGTATGTGACTTGGTTATTTATTTAATTATTTTTATCAACTAAAAATTTAGTTACAACTTTAATGTATATTTCACTATTTGATGACATCCCAATACTTCTGATAAAAAAGAACCGGTAAGCCATCCGGGCCAAAGGCGCCCAGAGGATTCAATTGCGTAATGATGGCAAAAATCTCTTCCTCATAGAAAGCGCCCCCTCCCCCAATTGAGAGGCAAACTCCGGAGTAATTCTGCCCTTGACAACTGCAGCAACATCCTCAATACCGGAGGGATTAGTGGAGGAAAAAATATCAAGGAAAAAATTCTAAAATACCTACCCAATGTCATTTTCATCAAAGACAACCCGACCAAAAATATCACTGAACTAGCCTGGCATCAAACAGCCGTACTTGTTTTGCAAAATTTCTTGCAATACACGATCTGGGAGTTCGATGATCGAGAACGCACGATGATGTTATACTCACGAACCAGACATGTTTTTCCCTACTGCTAGACACTGTTGATTTCATATTTTTTTAATTTTAATATATGTTTAATGGTTGTTTTAGGGATGGCAAAAACTAGAGGTTGTTCTTCTAGTCAGGGACGGGACGTTGAGGAGAGAGTGCGGCCTACAACTTTTGTTCACAATAGGAAGATGCTGGACGCATATGAGGTGGCAGACCGAGGTGTATATTGAAAACCCACCACATGTTGATGCTACTATTGAGTATGATGATATCTAGCATGATGCTATTCATTTTTCTGCTGCTAACTTAGCTGGTGATGATCAGTTGTAAATTTTGCTCATGCCGATCATGCGAATCCGCTTTGCTCCAATTGGTGAGCCCTCCACATCTATGCGTACTTAACCGTTCCTGGGTGGTCCAGATGACGGGTCCGTATTGGATACCAACAACTCACACATATCCCGAAAGAAATGGGAGGGGTGGTAAAATTATAGCATCCGTATTTTAATAGTTATTTCAATTGTTATGTTAAATGTTTGACTAACAGATATGATAAGACTTTAATGTGAATTCGTCTTACAATCATCCTAATACAATGTATCAAGTTCCGTATCCACAGGGATTTGGTAATATTAACAAATCGTTCAATTATTCTTACGCTAAAGAGAAGTGTAAAGAGAAGGTAGTTGTTTGCATAAAAACATAATTTAGGAATTAAAAAAGTTTGTTATTCAAATACTTAAAAGCATTGGGATTAGATTTCATCAACTCTATCTAGAGGTATGTATATGATCCTTCATTAATCCTATGTAGATCCTAGTATTGACTTATCTTACCATTTCATCCTACAATGTTAATTCCTTAATCAAAGTAGAAAAAATCTATTGAAATAGAAAAATGATGATTCCTCACTCACTTTAATAAACAATAGCATTAAGCTTAGGTAACAAGACTATAGCATCAATTCTATTCCTAGATATATAATTATATAGGTGACTTCACTAGATCAAACACAGTATATAGTTTTCCAGCTAAATATCATCTCTCAAAGCATTCAATAGGTTATCAAGCTGTCAAAAGCTTTAAGCATAAGATAAAATCACTAAATCAACACATAGATTCAATATAGAATAACTCAATATCAGTTTATATACATACATAACAGAGTTAATTACATCTAATCCCAATAAAAGAGGTTTAGCTATCCATTTACATGAAAGCTTTACAAAGATTCAAGAAAGAAATGAAAAACAATCAATAGTTACCACTTTCCAAAGCTTCACAAAGATCAAAATTCACTTCTTTGTTGCCTTGGTCCGTGCCCTATGTTCTCATCCATTTAAGATTTCAGAAAATCTAAAAAAGAAGTTGTTGTTTATGGTTAAAACAAGAAATGGGTAGTCTAAATAGTACTTTTTGGGCCTTTTTTTAACTCTCGGTTTGGGCCAATCTTAATTAAGGGGTTTTGCTTTTCACACTCCAACTCCCCCTCCTACTCTTTCACACCCCTTAACAAATTTTATTCCAAAAATAACCTCGCGTGAAACGCTATGAGGACGTGTTTAACGACGGATCGAACGACCTTGTTCGAACACGTTCGAATGACCTCGTTCGAAAGGTGAAATTACGCACAAGAGGGTGTGAAGTCAATATTTAACTCACGCGAGCGATGTCGTTCGAACGGGTTCGAACAAGGTTATGCGAACACGTTCGAATGACCTCGTTCGAACAGGTGAAATTACGCACAAGAGGGTGTAAAGTCAATATTTAACTCACGCGAACGATGTCGTTCGAACGGGTTCGAAGGCCCGTATTCGAACACGTGAAATTTCTTGAAAAAAGAGACGATTTGGCTGGTCTTTTGGTCATTTCACACCCTTATGGGGTGTGTTTTGAGTAGGAGGAGGCGTGGGAAAAGCAACACCCTAATTAAGTGGATACCTTTTCTTAATTCGGTTGCCCAATATTCTCAAGCTCGGTTCCTCTTATTTTCTCACAAGCTCACGCGTTTGTTGGTTTTCAGTTAGCAGCAACGACTTTCTGTTAAAGCTGCTTTCAGATCGTTGCAACTGCCTAACGCAACTCTCTTTGGTATATAATGCTTCATTGGTTCATTCTGCAAAGAACACGGTGAGAAGAATTTGATTTTCATCATCGTGCAAGAAAACCGGAGGAACAAAAGCGTGAGTTCTGCGAGAGGGAAAGATAGTGAGGTTTTGAGAGTTTCTGTTTGTAAATCTCACATGGAATCGATTGTATTCTAAAGATTCAATAGTGGATTGGCTTGGATTCGAGGCCCCAAGGCGTAGGAGTAATTGGCTCGAATCGGGTTATCATTCTTGGTGTTTTCTCTTCCCTTTTCTCTTTTAATTTCTTGCATTTACATTGTCTTGCTTATTTGTTTAATTCTCTGGACACTAGCACACACAATCTAGTTGTGAACAATTGATTCGCTAAATTTACGTTTTGTCACAATTAGAACTCGTTTCTTCAATTGTTTTTTGATTCGTTTCGGTTTTGTTTGTTAATTCTTTAGGAATTAGCGCAACAGAAGTGAAAGAACCCTTTTATAGCAGCTGAAAAGTGAACAGATCTGTAATCATTAAAGTGGCGTGTTGGACACCACTTTGGTTGCTGGACGATCCTTTTGTATTTTATCTTTCCTGCTCATGAAGAAACCTCAGCTTGCTGAACTAATAGGGCTTGCTGGACGAGCCCTTCATGAAACAGTTTTCCTGCACATGAAGAAAGCTAGTCTTGCTGGACAAGGGAAGATTTCCTGCACTTGAAGTAAGTTGATCTCTTGCTGGACAAGAGCTATTCTGCTAAGGGGAATTTCCACCGGTGACAATCCAGTACAAAACACAATTGCTGCTATTTTAGAGCAACTTCCACCAGTGGAAGTTTTGTGCAAAATGAGACCTTTTGCTTCCAAAAATTTTCACTTCAATGGAAATCTATTTAAAAACATCAAAAAAAGGATTAAAATGCGACAAAAACTCTTAAATCTAAACCTATAGTTGTTGAGTTCAAATTTGGTGAAATCAAACTCTTTTTAGGGTAAAACATGTTTAAAATTATACCAAATGATTCAATAAGTGCATATATTTTAAATCAAAAAGTAAGTATCTTTGGCACTTATCAAATTCTCCCTAACTTAGAACTTTGTTATCCTCAAACAAAATTCCTATTAAAAAGGTATTTCCAACACTTGCATAATTGGAACCCAAAAAAATTCAACAATGATGATGGTTTTCAATCAATCAAGCTCATTTCAAGAAAAAATTTCATCCTCATCCTTTGCAAGTGAAAACAATCAATTAAATGAAGATTTATGATGCCACAATTAAGATTGTCAATCAAAATAGAATTGATTCATCATGTCAGTTAACCTGTTATACAACCCATTGTCTTTCAATTAGGAACAACACATTTCTCACCGGATAGTGTGTGGTTCTCTCAACTAACCAGGTAGGACTCCTCTCACATCATTCACTGGATCATTTTAATCAACTTTGTTACCTGTTTCACCAGTCACTGCACCAGTCAATTCAATCATGGATAACTAGGGTCTTTTTCTGGATTGTAATGAGGCTGGGCTACAAGCAATCTTGTTTTTTCTAGATAATAAAATATACTTTAGGATTAAAAGAGCAACCAACAATTCTACTACTATTTATTATTTATATACTAATTGCAATCACTCTAATATTATACAAATAATATATCTCTTTTTGTAGTTCTTTTTAATTTCTCTTTTTTTTCATTTTCTTTTTTTTTAAATCATAAATGATCATCAACCTTCTTTTGAATAAAGCAAAAAAAAAACTTTTATTTATACACAAATAATGCCCTAAAACCCTTTTATGTCATACTAAACTTTCTTCCCAACTTGGCATAAACCATTACCTAAAAGGTTGCTCTCTTATCCTAAAGCATACATAGGGTAGTGATTTTTCTTTTTCAGTTCAAAGGTTTGATGGTTCGGTTTCAAGAAAGAAAATTTTCTTTTAAGACTCAAAATTGGGTAAGCAAATGATATTATCATCATTTGGTTGGCTTTTTGGCTTAGTGGGTTAATTTATAGAAATGAACTGTCCTGATCCATTCCATGTATCCTTGACTTGTGCAATAGCATCAAACTCAAACAAAATCAATTTCAATGAAACAATGAAGATTCATAATTTGTGTTTGTGTTTCACTAATTCACACAAAATGTGTATGTCCAGATTTCAAACAAATTCATGTCATTCCTAGTTAAAATGCACTTTTGATAATTCAAAGTATCAGATTTGACTGTCAATGAGTGCACTCACAAAATCTTGCTATGAATTTAAGGTTTTCACAAGCATTTTTCTTTTAATTTTCCAAATGAACTTGATTTCTCAAAACCAAAACATAAAGTCATACACCAAACTGAAATCCAACAACCATTTTACAAACGTACCAAAACAAAGTCAGTTCAAAACATACTAAGTATATGATGTTCAAACATGTACTTAAACATCGGTTGGGTTCAAATTACTGCAAGTCGTAAGTTTGGCCGCTTTTTAACCATGCTTTTAAATGAGTTTATGAAAAAAGAAGATCTAAGATAAAACATAGTTAGATCTAACGTTAGAAACTTCAAAAACCTCATAAAAATGAAACTTTCAAAGTATATAAGTGAATCTAAGTCAAGAAAAAACTCAAAAACATCATCAAAAGGGAGATCCAATAAGGATTTATCATGTCCATCTTTCTTAGTGTTAAAGCTCAAACCTCTTCAACAAAGATACAAGATTTCCTCATGGCAAGTTTACACATAGGGTCCACGGGTTCGATCCATTAAAAGAGGGATGAATTTTGCTTTTGAATAAAAAATGTTGATCGTGAGAGTTTTGATAAATTTGTGAAGAGGCATGCTGACATGGATTTTGTTATTTTTTTGGTTGTGTCAAATTGGTCTGTGACATTTGTCACATCAGCTTCGTAACTAACCATGGTTGACAGAATGAGCAAATTGACACACATTTGTAAATGTTGAGGATTAGATTGACATATGTGAAAAGTCAGGGATCAAATTGAATATTATTGAAAAGTCGAAGACTAAATTGGGTATAACATCATTTTGTTTTCTAATCTTGTATCACTCAAATACTTGGTTTTTAAGAGGGTTATATAAGCTGATGGTGAGAAGAGGTTAGGCCAAAGAGAGAATGAGAGGTAAGGGAGAGAGGGATGTCGTCAGGTATTAAAAGTAAGGGAACCAACACGATGTGGCACAGGAGGTAGATATTTGGATCTCCTAATCATTTAGTTCTGATTTCAATACCTGACCGGTGCGTATGGAAAAACATTTGTTAGGAGAGTCAAACATTTAAATAGATCTCCTGATATACCTTGATTTACAAAAAAAAAAAAGTAGTAAGGTGTATTTTTTTTAATCTTTCGCTTAACTTATTGAATTAAGTTATTTAATTGTAATAAATTGGTCCTTTAAGTTATTTTTCGTACGACTTAGATCCTTTAAGTAACATAATGTGTACACCGTTAGTCATTTTTTTATTTTTTAATACAAAAAAATCCCACATTTTGGAACTTTCAACTTAAAAATTTTATATAAAAAAATGGTTCATCTTCTTTTTCATTTAAGTTGAAAGGACCAAATTGTTACATGACGGTAGTCTTAAATGACAAAATTGTTACAAGACATATGACATGTAGGCTCTATCACAGTCACGTCAGCTCTGCTAGTGCGAATTAGGCTCTTTTGAAACGGAAAAAAAAAAAAAAACTTATGGTGTACAGGTTATATAACTTAAAGGACTTAAGTGGTAAGAAAAAAAAACTTAAATTACCAACTTGTTATAATCAAATAACTTAAAGGATTTCTGGTGTAACTTTGCCTTATTATTATTTTCATTATTTTTTTTAGGCATTATTATTACTAGCCTCAATACCCGTCCTTTGGACAGGTTAATACATAAATAATATTAACAGGTGTAACAAATGGGTTCGTTAATATCGCACGGGGTTCGTTAAATTTCATCGTATAATCGAGTAATTAATTTTTTTCGAAAGAATAATATCGCATCGTACTTGAAAGAAAATTTTGTACTGGTCAACATTGAGCTTGTTAACTGTGATATAAAATCTAATAAGTGTTTATGCCATTAGGCAAATGATGTTACTTTGCAAAATATCAAATCTAATAACTGTGACTAAAAAAATTAAATTATAAATATTAATTAAATAACAAATATTATAAATTTTAAAGGAACTTTAATAAAGACATTTAAATTGAACATCCTTTGTAGATAAAATAAGAAGAAAAAGTCTAAAGAACTTAATAATTATCAACATTCATTAAATACAAATACAAATACAAAAAATGAACCCATAATAAGAAAGAAAAATTGAACATCGTCCAGTTTTTTTTTTCTCTCATTGTAAGGATGGGCACTCCTTGTGCTCCTTTAAATGAAATTGTTTATTGAAAAAAATAACAATACAATGAAAAAGTGAAGCACTCGGGTATCGTGCATGGTTCAAGGAAAACTCATGATAAAATAGGAGCAGTTATACAAAGTTGAAAAAGAATATGGAGGTTTTATTGTAAATATGACTGTATGTCTCGTTGAAAGAAGATGATGAAGGTTCTATTGTAAATGTATTTGAAACTCCCACATTGAGTCAATGCAAAGAACAATTGCATGTACTCGAATATTAAAGAAAGATAAAAATAAAAAAACCAATTAAAGAAAAGATTTAATACCTGTTGGTGCAAAATGACCAAAATGAATTTTTTTTACCGAATCGATTATTGAAGAACAAAATTTACATATTTAAGTATCTAAAAATTTTCGAGACAGTAAATCACTCCTTAAAATATAAGAGAAAAAAAAAGCGAAGAGTGGGGAAGTCAACGATTGTGTATTAATAGTTCTCGGATAGAGTGGGGGTATATTGGTAAACAGTGGGGTGCAAAATGCGGGGTACATTTTGATAATAATAAAAAGAAAGAGTGTTGGAGAAAAATATTTGTCAAGGGTATGTCGGTCCAAAAATATATAGTGGTGGTATATTGGTAAACAATGGTACAAAATGAGGGGTATATTGGTAAATTGTGGAGGATACATTGATTTACACAAAAATATATCAAAAAAAATGACTAAACATTAAAATATAAAAGATAAAAAAGGGAAAAAAAAGTGACCAAAAAGCGAAAAAAAAAAAAAAAAACAACAACAAAAAAAAAAAGGAAAGAAAAAAAAATTTGCGAGCATCGGCGGGAGTAGCGCCAAGCCCTAGAGGAGCGACCAGTTGGTTCACCAAACCCCGACCCAACGTCACACGTTCTCCATAGGAGCAGTTATAGAAAGTTGAAAAAGAATATGGAGGTTTTATTGTAAATATCACTTTGTATGTCTCGTTGAAAGAAGATGATGAAAGTTCTATTGTAATGCAAAGAACACTGCATGTACTCGAATATTAAAGAAAGAAGATGATGAAGGTTCTATTGTAAATGTAATTGAAATTCCCACACGAGATGCAAAGAACACTTGCATGTACTCGAATATTAAAGAAAGATAAAAATAAAAAAACAATTAAAGAAAAGATTTAATACCCGTTGGTGCAAAATGACCAAAATGAATTTTTTTTACCGAATCGATTATTGAAGAACAAAATTTACATATTTAAGTATCTAAAAATTTTCGAGACAATAAATCACTCCTTAAAATATAAGAGAAGAAAAAAAGCAAGAGTGGGGAAGTCAACGATTGTGTATTAATAGTTCTCGGATAGAGTGGGGGTATATTGGTAAGCAATTGGGGTACAAAATGCGGGATCGATTATTGAAGAACAAAATTTACATATTTAAGTATCTAAAATTTTCGAGACGATAAATCACTCCTTAAAATATAAGAGAAGAAAAAAACTGAAGAGTGGGGGGAAGTCAACGATTGTGTATTAATAGTTCTCGGATAGAGTGGGGGGTATATTGGTAAACAGTGGGGTACAAAATACGGGGTACATTTTGATAATAATAAAAAGAAAGTGTTGGAGAAAAAAAATTTGTCAAGGGTATGTCGGTCCAAAAATATATAGTGGGGGTATATTGGTAAGCAAAGTGGTACAAAATGGGGTATATTGGTAAATTGTGGAGGATACCTTGATTTACACAAAAATATATCAAAAAAATGACTAAACATTAAAATATAAAAGATAAAAAGGGAAAAAAAGTGACCAAAAACAGAAACAAAAAAAAAAAAGAAGAAAAGACAAAACAAAAAAAAAGGAAAGAAGAAAAAAAAAATTTGCGAGCATTGGCGGGAGTAGCGCCAAACCCTAGAGGAGCGACCAGTTGGTTCACCAAACCCGACCTAGCGTCACACGTTCTCCATAGGAGCAGTTATACAAAGTTGAAAAAGAATATGGAGGTTTTATTGTAAATGTCACTGTATGTCTCGTTGAAAGAAGATGATGAAAGTTCTATTGTAAATGTGGCTGAAATTCCCATACGGAGTCAATGCAGCAACACTGCATGTACTCGAATATTAAAGAAAGATAAAAATAAAAAAACAATTAAAGAAAAGATTTAATACCCGTTGGTGCAAAATGACCAAAATGAATTTTTTTTTACCGAATCGATTATTGAAGAACAAAATTTACATATTTAAGTATCTAAAAATTTTCGAGACAGTAAATCACTCCTTAAAATATAAGAGAAGAAAAAAACTGAAGAGTGGGGGGAAGTCAACGATTGTGTATTAATAGTTCTCGGATAGAGTGGGGGTATATTGGTAAACAGTGGGGTACAAAATGCGGGTACATTTTGATAATAATAAAAAGAAAGAGTGTTAGAGAAAAAAAATTGTCAATGGTATGTCGGTCCAAAAATATATAGTGGGGGTATATTGGTAAACAATGGTACAAAATGAGAGGTATATTGGTAAATTGTGGAGGATACCTTGATTTACACAAAAATATATCAAAAAAAAAGACTAAACATTAAAATATAAAAGATAAAAAAAGGAAAAAAAGTGACAAAAACGGAAAAAAAAAAAAGAAAAGACAAAAAAAAAAGAAGAAGAAAACAAAAAAATAAAAAAACTTGCGAGCATTGGCGGGAGTTACCGCCAAGCCGCATTAGATTTTAGGATTATTATTATATCATTATTATTATACGGTTGCGTTTTACTTAGCCTTTTAGTAGAATTAACATCGTATTGAATGCTAAATAAGTTATCCTAAATTAATCTTAAATATTTCTAAAAAATTATTTGCTAGTATTTTTAGCTATTTACAACTATTTCTTTTAGTCACTATTTAGTGAAAATGAACTTTTTCATTATCTTTCAACTGAAAATATCATAAATGTTCTCTAACAGTTATAAATAAATTTTAAAATCATGGGACAATTTGTTGGATCCAAGTCAGATTTGGGGTTTTTAAGCGGTTAAATTTTGCCCGACAGGTCTGTAACATGCTCTGATTTCTGTGAAATTTTGGAACTAAATTTAAACCATGTTATAATATATTATATTAGGTTATTTTCATTTAGATCAAAATCACACTTCGTATTTAAGCAAAATTTACACATGCTACCGTGAGGAAAATGTACTAGAAACAAACAAGCACTAAATAAAGTGAGGGTGTCACGTGAGTCGTTCCCTTGTCCCGTATATTGAGAACCATAGTGTATATATAAGGTGACAGTTAATTAGGAGTTTAACTATATATTCTGAAATGGGTCATCAATGACGTCTACTCATATTTGAATCCATATCAATTAAATAATTAATTAATAATCCATGGAAACCTAATTATCCTTAATGCTTAATTTGACTACTAATCAATTGAGGTTACTAATTGATTTTTCTTGACAAAGGTTGCTAATTGGTAAATAGCTAATACAATTAACTTAAGATGTTTGTTCACATAAATGATATTAGAATAAAATATTCCAACATAACGTGCCTTAATTGGAGGCCACGATGACATCTTCGAAATTAAGAAAGAAGAAGACAATCTAAATGATACTATTCGTTACCTTATTTGATTTCATTACCATCATCTTAATTAAAGTCACAGCAACAAGTCCCATGAAATTTGGAAAATAAAAACAATTTAAAAAAACATCAATTATTGATGGCTAACATAAGGATATTGCAAAGATATTTTGCTAGGACAAGAACATTCCAATTTTTCTAGCGCGACATCTTTTTTACACATACACAATGGCCCCAAATGCACTTCGGTGTAAAACCAGGCGGACACATATCTGGTGGACAATCTGAATCTTGAAAACATCGAGAAGCTTTTTTAGGTTTCTCTAGGATAGGTTTCTTTGGAATAGGTTTTGGGAATCTAGGCGGCCTAACTGTTCTAATTGAAAAAGAGAGTGTTACTAAAATGAGGTAAAAAAATCATATGTGCAGAGTAAATAAACAAGGCTTAAATATCATTTACCCCCTACAAATATCACCATAATCCATTTACCCCCCTGTAAAATAAAAAGTTTTAAAATGTCTCTTGCAAATATAAACTGTTTACAATTACCCCCTCCCGTTAGATTATATTGACAGTGTTAAGGGTATAATGGGTATAAATCAACATTTCTGATTCTCTCTCTGCAAAATATAAATCGTTCTGCTACTACCCCTCAGTAGGGGTAATCGTAAACAAATTATATTTGCAAGGGGCATTTTAAAACTTTTTATTTTACAGGGGGTAAATGGATTATGGTGATATTTGCAAGGGGGTAAATGATATTTAAGCCAATAAACAAAATTCAAAAGGGTGAAAATGGCTTACCTTCAATGTTTGTTGTCATAAGAAATACGGAAAGAAATAGAAACATAACATAAACAAACTTGAGAATTACAACCATATTATGCCCCACCTGTATGTAACGAATAGAATAAACTTTTATCACTTTATTATTTAGGCCGGTAATTTATAAACTTTGTGCTCTTCTTACATCAATTAAATAATGGAGTTGTAAAAAAAACTACCAAAAATTACTATTAAAAACATAATTTATGTTTGCCCCTTCAGCATTGGTAAGGAGGTTGCATAAAAAACACGCCAGTCATAATTAAGAATTCATTCTTATTTTATCAACCTTCCATCATATTTGTGTCAAAAAAAAAATTCCATCATATTTAACCTTTCATGATAGAAAAGAGAAAATCACAAAAGAGAAAGAATATTTTTAGACTATGGAAAAAGTATTGGTAAAAATAATACTCCAAGAGGTGATAACATGTTTATGCGTAAATTGAATATATTGTAGAATTATAAAGACTCGCTAGTTGTGATTGTGTCGTGTGACCTATAAAAACCGTATATTTTGGATTTTAAATTCATTAGTGTTTTCTCAACAAAGCAAGAAAATTTCGTGACCAGTAATAATGTAAGTTTGAATTGATGAAAAAGTATGTAGTATAAATTATAAATATTTAAACTTTATAAGCGAAATTACTCTGCAAGCTAATCCATTAGGTAATTTTCCTATATTATAAAAAGAAACATTTTATTGTAATATTAAGTGAAATAAAATATTATTTTTTAGGCGATGTTATTTGAAGGATTTCAATATGAAGATATAAGAAATTAATTTGAAAACTGTGATGTCTTTGATTTTAATATTTCATAAACACTAATCAATTTATTGTCCCTACAAAAATTGGAAATAAGAAATACATTATGTTGCAAGATAGATTATGTTAGGGCATTTTACTTGCATGCATTGTTGGCATAAAATAATGTCTAATATCTTATCATTGTGTCATTTTATTATATTTTGGCCATTTCTTACGTACCAAATAAACTTTTATTCGAATCAAGAGTTTTAAATTAGATGTCAAATATAAAATGAACACTTAAAAATTCATATCAGGTATGTGACTTGGTTATTTATTTAATTATTTTTATCAACTAAAAAATTTAGTTACAACTTTAATGTATATTTTACTATTTGATGACATCCCAATATTTCTCATAAAAAAGAACCGGTAAGCAATTCGGACCAGGGGCGGCCAGAGGATTCAATTGGGTAACAGTGGCCAAAATCTCTTCCTAAGAGAAAGCGCCCCAATTGAGAGGCCAACTCCAAAGTAACTCTGCCCTTGACAACTGCAGTAACATCCTCAATACTGGAGGGATTAGTGGAGCCAAAAATATCAGAAAAAAATTAGAAAATACCTACCCAATGTCTGTTACCTATGATGATGTTAACTTGATGTGGTCGAATTTCAACAAGCATCTTATTGAGCGCGATATGGGTGTCGAGCATAGTATCCCAGAACGGTTGATGGTACTTTAGTTGGTTTAAGAGGGTTTCACATCCATACCTAAAACCGGAGAATTATCCCATGATGGATGATTTAGAGGCTAGATAGGTATATATTTTTAGTCGTATTGTTTTATTTGATTAAAATTGATATTATTTTAATACTTTTGATTCTGTGTCACAAGTAATGCCCAAGATCATGGACTTGGTGGATGAGTAGGAACAGACGCTAGATGGGAAAGTTCCATGGCAGACGTGTACCTAGGGCATATACCAGACCGACTGAGGTCCACCGTGAGGCCATTCAATAGACTTAGGAGGTATGGGCATGTGTATCAGAGGAGAGGGTGTCAAACACGGTAATTTTTATGTTAGGGTTTGGTTTGCTCGTGCATTTAATTTTTAACTTTGTTATATTTTGAACTTGTTTAGTACTACTTAATTATTTGTTGACGCTGATGTTTATGGAGTTCCTACTCCGCGTTTGATTCCCGTGTAACTCTCTTTGGGCATTTGCCCCTTTTTATCTCAAAAAAAAAATTGTATTCATCAAACACATAACTATACATCAAACATAAGGAAAAACAAAGATAACAAACAATCGATTACAATAATTTCAAAGTCCTCGTTGCAAAAGAAAAATAATCTCGCCTGAAATCCATATGATTTTGACAAACAACTCCAACAGACGGGGTCTAGGAAAATGGGAATGTGTTTCCATCATGGTGCGTATGTCATCCTTTGTCTGAATCTCCATAATTGAATAGTGAATATTGTCGTTATCTCCATAACTGGGCTTGCGGTAAACAATACTAGTTACCTGTATAGGAAACTCCCCCACTCGAACCTTCCTCTATGCTTTTTTCTTCAACTCCGTGAATGGGATGTCTATTTTCATCCTACAGAAGGCAAGTTTGAGACATTGAAACCAAACACCATTTTCCTTGGAGGGGATACTTCCACGGTGATGAAGTCTGATGTAAAGGCGTCATTCGAGAACTGGGCTGATGACAACGCCATTTTAGAGGGTTTGGGGTGTTTGTGAAGAAGTAGAGATGTTGGTGTGAAAATGATTTCTATCCATTATGGCACATTTTTCAAAGGAAATATTGTCATCCACTCGTTTTTCTGACACATTTGACTGATTATAGGTCATTGGTGAAAATGGTGGTGGAATCTGAGTCGTTGAAACACACATAATGTATGTCAATAATTTTGGAGATTTTTTACAAGTTCGGCATTTTGGTACTGAACTAGTTCGTGTCCAAAGTTTCAAATCTATTAAACATTCAACAAAGGGAGTGTGTGGCAAGACATAATGCACGACACTATGGAAACTGACATGTAAGGTACTATAGTGTTGTACCTGCGTAATCGCCAATAAAAACAGACGCACTGGAAAATCTAAGAATATACATCTTGTAGAGTCTCCCTTTGTGGGACCTACAAGATTTCTCTCCAAAATCCCCCCCTCTTCTCTCTTTTCCCTCCAAACCCTCTACCCTCTACCCCCACCCCCCTTTTACTC
The DNA here is from genome assembly GCA_020916435.1 of Oxytropis ochrocephala. Lineage (NCBI taxonomy): Eukaryota > Viridiplantae > Streptophyta > Magnoliopsida > Fabales > Fabaceae > Oxytropis > Oxytropis ochrocephala. The sequence continues at coordinate 7,947,501 of CM037095.1, forward strand.
TCTACCCCCCACTTTTTTTTCCCTTTTTTCCACTTCATATTTTTATGCCCCTTCTCTCTCTCTCTCTCTCTCTCTCTCTCTCTCTCTCTCTCTCTCTCTCTCTCTCTCTCTCTTCTTTCATGTTTTATATTTTAGTGGTAATTTACGATTAAATAGAAAATTTAATTATTTACATAGGCAAAATTTGCACCTCCATAATCAAGTTTTTGGAATCGAACATTAATTTCGTAACAAATTATATAAAGTGTAACGCTATATAGTGTACATTTTGGGTTAGTGTCTGAATAAATTTAATTGTTTAAATATGTGAAGTTTATTCCTTAATAACAAATTTTATTTTAAAAAAGTTAATTTTGTGCCAAAATATGTAAAGTGTGACGCTAAGTAGTGTTTTTTGGGTTGAGTTAGGATTCAGAAATAAATTTAGATTGTACAAATATACAGAGTTTGTTTTTAAGTACTTGGTTTGGTCAGACCAAAAAATAATTTACTGTCAAAAAACATAAAGTACGAAATTAGGTAGTGTTCAAGTTTGGCGTTCGGAAATATTGTTTAATATGGGCTAACCATTTACTCTAACTTTAACACAAATTATTTTTTGTTCGACAATTTGTTGTCCAGTGTCCTACTACGAAACACTTTCATCTTTGCAAATATATGCTCATATTTTTTTGTACAGTCTGACTTAAACAACATCTCAATAACTTCTATCTCTGTTCTAAAATTTTCCATAAAATAACAAAACTATTACAATCTTTATAGTCTATAACTATTTTTACATGTATGTCATTTGAAAATTTAACTTTAGTTTCATAATAATCATGCCACATAAGTTAAGTTTTGTCTTTAATATAGCCAAAATCATTGTCCCCTCTCTCCATAGAATCTGAAGCATTGACCCTTGTTTCGTCACCGCACTATTATATATACAATTTGGATTTGGGTTCCCTTGGAAAAAAAGAGTGGGAAAATTTAGAGTTTCCCTCGTTCACATATGATATATAATATACAACTAGCGGTATACCCGTGCATACGCACGGGTTTTCGCGATATTTTTATTTATAGATTTAGACATAATTTAATTGGTTTGAACATTACCCCTTGAAAATTAAAACTAATTTAAAGTAGATAAACAAAAAGTTTCAAATTATAATTGAGTTAGTCCGAACAATACCCCGTGAATATTTACCAGCAATATGTGATATTTTCTGTAGCGACCGAAAAATCCGGGAAAGGATTCTTCGAAAGGTTCTTTAGGAAGCCGCCACCAAATTTTAGTTTAAGGGCAAATTCGGAAAATCCCTTTAAGTTTAGGACAAGGCATTGTTAGGGTTCGGGAGTCGTTATGTGTGGGGAAGGTATTAGCACCCCACGACATCCATTGTCTAATTAATTTAAGATTTATCTAATTATTACCCTTTTATTTGTAGAGAAAATGACTTATTTAGGTTTTTATTTTTTAGTGCTTGACAAGAGTTGAGTCTTGCTCCTACGTACCTCCAGATGCAATGGAGGAATCAAAGCTACGTAGTTCTTCCCGAAAAAGGTTTATTGGTTGGTGTTTTTTAGTGTAGGGGTCCTAGGATTCCTTGAACTGTACAGCTCACTGATCCCTAGGACACTGACTAACCCGATTGTACAACCGACTTAGTCCCCTACTTTTCGAAAATAATTTTAGAGTTTTTGAAAGAAATCGGTTTGGTGTGAGGTGGGTTGATTTTAGAATAGGTATTCTAGAACTCCTGAACTGTACAGCTCATTAGTTCTAGAACGCTGACTAACCCGATTGTACAACCGACTTAGTCCCCTATTTTCGGGAGAAATAGTTTACTCGTATTTATTAAGTTTGCGGGTTCTTTGAACTCATGATGACTCATTGGCCCTAAAACCATACTAACCGGTTGTACAACCGACCGACTTAGCTGCTTATTTAGTTTTCATGAGAAAAATTATTTATGTTTGAGTTGGAAAAGAATTAAAAAAAGTGAAAACAGGGGTGAAAATAGTAGATTGGGGTTTTATTAGTCGCATGGGTTGTATAATTAATAAAGGGTGCAAAAGGAAAGCCCGGCCAAGCATAGGAAGGCCCAGTATGCAAAACTGGGCTTAAGTTGGGGAGGGGATGCGCGTGAATTACTGGGGTGTGGTTATGAGTCTGAACATAAAAAAAATGATAAAAAAAAATAAATAAATAAATAAAAAGACACTATAACCTAAAACTGAAACAGAAACCCTAAAAACCCAATTCACCTCTTCCCCCTCCATCCTGCGGCGCCGCGGCAATGAGAGAGAGAGAGGGATCCCTGGCGACATTTTCGGAGAAGAAAGGGGCGGAGATCGCGCCTGAAGAAGGGAATCGCAGATCACGGGTTATTTCTCTTTCCATTTTCGGTTTGCATCTCTCTCCTTCTACCTTCGTTCGATTTCTGTTCCTAATCTCTATTTATGGCTTTGGTTCGAAGGTTATGGGAGGTTCTATGGTGGTTTTATGGTTCGGTTTCGGACGATTGGGGATGGCTTCGGGGTAATTTGGAGAGGGACGACAGAGAGGGTTTCGGCGAATTCACCGGCGTTTTGGGTGATGGTGGTTCGGTTTAGGGGTTGTGGATCGTCTTGGATGGCTCCCACTGATTTTAGTTCGGATTTGAAGAACTTTGCCGGAGCTCTCGCCGGAGAAGATGACCGGAGCTCCGGCGAGTCGTTCACAGGTTAGTTTCTTCACTTATTTCGTTCTTCCTTTGGTTTCTGCTTTCTATCTTCTTCTTCTATTTTCGATTTTTTTACGGTTCTCTCGGTCCATGAATTCATGGTTATTGTTCTTTGTTTTAATGGTTTCGCGTTTCATAGGCATTTTCGTCTTAAATTTCTAAGCTTCTTTTGATTCAAAACGACATAACAGAGATAATGATAATTTGACAACCACAACGGCACGTTTCTGAGCTATTTTTTTTTAATAAACAGAACTTAGGATCTCTTGTTAACAACAAATACAAGTATGAGAACAGATTCTATGCGTCTAGATTTGATGATAGGGATAGACTAACCTTAACTCCAGCTTCAGATTAGGCTCCTAGATGCTTGCTATTGTGGATCGCCATCGTCTATTCTTTGCCTCACGATCTGCTTTGTTGTTGTTCCTTTTTCCTCAACCCAGAAGTTCAAAACTTTTTGCGTAGTGGATCGGATTCTGACTTTGAACCCTAATCCTTGTTTAAGTGATTTTTGCAGTGTTTTACGCTTTTTTTTCTGTGTGTCTTTTGTTGCTAATTGGATCGCTTATTTATAGTTAAAAATTAGGTTAGGGCATTTATTGTTTTTGACTGGTTTTGAATAATTTTCGTGTCTTGGTCCAAGCCTATCAACACTGCTGCAGCAGGCTTGAATCGCTTGGAACCCCATTTTGTTTAATTTGTTATTTTGGATTTGTGTATTTTTTTATATATCTTGTATTACTATTTTTGTATTTTTGGACTTTTTGGACTCTTAAGGGCTTTAAAATTGTAAAATTAACTAAATAGCATTTTTGACATTTTGGACTTATTTGACTCTTAAACATTTTTAAATTGTAAATTAAAATAAATAGAATTTTTGACATTTTTGAACTATTAAGTGTTTAAATAAATTAAGTGAACAAAATAAGAATAAAAACAATAATAGGAAAAGGAGCCAAATATAAAGGCGAGAACGGATCGGACTCGACAAGCGCGCGCTACGACTAGATCGAAAATAGAAGAAAGCGGGCGCGTTAAAAAAACAAATTAACTCGGAATCGCATTCTTATGTCCGAATTTAAACCAACCGCAAAAATGAATTTTGGTAGACTGTTTCACGCACAACTAAACTCGAACATAGACATTAAATCGAAGAACGCATACGAAAAGATCGATCATTCGCGCGCGCGTGCCTAATTAAAAGCGGTATTTTGAGTTAGTTTGAACGGAGTGGATGGAGGCGGCAGGTTGGTAGCGAGACTCTACAGAGTATAATTCTCGTAATCGTGCGACTCGAAACACGCCCTTACTAAAAATAAACGACTAAGACAAGAAAAGAAGACGGACAAAATTGGGGTATAATAATTTGCCTCTTTATTAATATTTTACTAGAAAGTCTTTGAGCTCTAGAACTTTCGTAGTAGAAATAGGAATAAAGATAAGATAGACGCTAATTTTGTCCGTTTAAGGGGAAGTGGAAGGTTTGAGAGATAAGAGGGAGTGGTTAATACTTGGCGCATTAACCGAGATTTGAATGAAGCGGTCAACAAGGACTGAAGGAGCACTAAGGCTCGAAGGACCACTCGTGGTCCGAAGGAGCGATAAGGCTCGGAGGACCACTTAAGGTCCGGAAGGGCGCTAAGCCTTAATTGAAGGACCATCGTGGTGCGAAGGAGCGCAACTAGCTACGGTACTAATTAAAGCGATGCCGAGGGGCCTTTATACTCGGCGGCCATGATGGGTCAAGATCGTGTCTAGAATCGATATGTTGACCATGAAGGACGACTGCGTGGTCTTAGGGCCGACACAACTAGTCCGAAGGACCACGCGGGGTCCGGAAGGTCCGCCGGGCTCGACTCGGCGTTTGCGACTGGGCCACTTAGGGCATCGAAGGGCGTAGTGCTCTGAAGGACCACTCGGGTGCGGGATCGGCTCGGTGATCGTGATGCGATCACGGGATCAACGCTTAGAGCTTTGATCTTAGAGGAACAAAATATGGGTATCGACACTTGAAGTCGATTGAAACAATACATCATGTAATGGACATGCAACGCCAATAATACACGCACATGCAACAGGTGATTTTTGGTGGGGTGATGGATGAAATAGGTGATTCCTTTCTCTTTTTGTTTTTTTTAGCCTTTTGCTTTTTTTATTTTTTTATTTTTTTATTTTGCTTTTTGCTTTTTTTGCTTGCTTTTTTATTTGTTTATCTGATGGATGCATGAAGTATGAATGTTAATATGATGCAAATGAAATGTTTGAATGCAAATGCTATGGTGCATGGTGTGATGATATGAAATGACCGATTGAGTGCGAAACATTTTTGTGATGATGAGATGTGAGACTTTGGATGCGAGAGCGGAGATGAATATTGATAATTCTTTGGAAAGATTAGATTTGATTCAAACCGGCAATCTCAAGGTTGTTATTACAGACAATCGATGTGAAAAAGTACTTGCAAGCTCGCTTCTTTTCTCTTCCATTATGATGCCCCCGATGACCGAAATTTAGGTCCACAAAGTTAACTAAGTGGATTTTCGATGATCGCATTATCAACTTGTGTTCTATCTCATTTGAAGCATTGTTAAGAAAACATGTATAGTAATGCGGACATAGATGAATGAGTCGATTAACTTGGTTCAAGGTTATGGACGAATGCGACGCATGAAAGGATGAATGGTGGTCTTCGTCAATGTCATGAAAGGTAGGTTTTTCCAAGCCAAGAAATACGAGATTGCCCCAATTTAGATTTGATGATTGTGAGTGAATAACTTGCCCCTGTCTAGTGCTAACAAGCTAGAGGTGTAGAAAATGATGACTGGGGAATGCATTGGCTTTGGAATGAAAGGCGGAAAGCAAGAGACTTTGTCTCAACCCAAAGAGTTTGGTGTTGCCCCATTTATGGTAAGGACAAGATTGCCCTGGCTAGAGTAGTAGCATTTTGGGTAATGAGTTGAGAAATTGCCCCGGTATGGTTTTGTTGAGGTGGATATAACAAGGGGATGAGATGGGTGTATGGTGAATGTCTCCATTTGTAGGTGGAGTGAAGGGTGACAGGGTTGCCCCACTTGATATGAGGAATTGAGACGGTTGTTTTGGTTAGGTTGTGGAAAGTGACGGAGTTAGGGTTATGGGTTTTGGAGTTTGTGCGGTATGGCAATAGGATGGGTGTGGTATGACCTTTGCACAAATTTCCCCAAGTTCAAATGGAATAGATGGTGAAAGGGATGCCCGCTATAGGATATAGGTGACGATCCTAGTGTAAACTTTTGGTTGTCTTTAGAATGACTCTTAGACTACAATAGTCTTGAGTTTGCTATGATGAAAACTACACTTGGTGATCACTAGACATTGTCTTAGTATAAGTGTAACTTGAATGAATCTTGTGGTGCAAGCCCGTTTTTTTTTTTTTTTTTTTTTTTTTTTTTTTTGAGAAAACATATTATAAATAAATAAACTTATTTGTCCTAAGATTAACACTTTGAGAAAACAAAAGCAATCTGTCATTGATTGGAATGTGGCCGATGGTTTAGTGATTTATGATAATTGGGCTCAAGTAGTGTTTGGGGATTGATGGGACGGATGATTTTTGAGCGGTATGAATTGGCTAATGGTTAATGGTTTGTGAAAGAAGGGGTTATTAGGCTCAATGAAGTGTTTGATGATTGATGGGACGAATGATTTGGTGATGTAACTTGGCTAATGGGTGATGATTTATGAAGGAAATGGTTGTTAGGCTCAAAAGGAGTGTTTGAGGTCTATCGAGACGAGAATTGATGTGTCTCATGGTAGGATGGACTTGTTTAGGGATGTGACTTGGCCAAGGGTTTATGAAGGATAGGATATTGAGGACAAGGGAAGTGTTTGGGGGTTTATTTCAGACAAGGATCTCTTATGGTAAGAAGTATCAGCTCATGATTGTATCACTTTTGCTTTTTCCTATTTTTTTTGTTTTGATTTCACTTTTTTTTTTTTGATTTTGATTTTTTTTTTTTCGAGCTGAGTGACTTGAAAATAATACACCATTTTTGATGTAGAATTGATCCTTGTCTAGGGTGATTGAAAGGTTTCTTTGGATTTTGGCTTAAGGTGGGTAGCAAAGGTTTTTTCGGGGACATGGGAAGATGGTCAGACTTCGTTCCAAATCATGATTGCTCGATTTCTCAAAAATTAACTCAACGACAATGATTTACTTATTTTATATACTTGCTCTTTTCTTTATGCTCTAATTTCTGCTTAGGCTGCTCTTACGAGTTTTCAACCTAACGAGCTTCTTTTGATTTATTTTTTGTAAAGAACTTGCACCGAGGAAATACAATGTCGACAAAGTATTTTAGAGATCACCAATTTGCCCCAGTATGGAGGACCTAAGGTGTTATTTCATCAGTGAGAACAAACCAAAAAGTTGACTAAGTAGGGGAGTATGTACTTTAGGGTGGTCGGGGTGGGATTAGACTTGGGGGATGATGACAAGGTAAGGACATTAACTGACTCAAAAAATGAAGACACATGTCACACACGAGTTACTACACGAATGCTTCGTAGAGAGTTAACATTAGTTTTAACATGAAAGAAAATTTTAGTGGACCACTTCGGTCATTCATCATGGAGTGGATGAGGTGCAATGCTTTGTTGAGAAAAAATGTGAACGAGCTGCTAATTTGAAAAACCGAGTGTCTTGAAACACCTTGAGCTTGCAACTAAGTATGGCCAAACTTTTTCAAAAAGAATTATTTATCTCACAAGAATGTCTCACCTATCATTATGTTTTTTGTTTGTTTATGTTTTTAGAATGCATGATGTAAGTATGCAAATGAATGAATGCGCATGAAATGAGAATGCGAACGAACGAATGAATGTATGTGAAATGCGAATGTAATGTATGCGAATGTAATGTATGTGAAATGCGAATGTAATGTATGTGTATGTAATGTATGTGAAATGCGAATGTAATGTATGTGTATGAAATGATAATATATGATTTTATTTGTCGCGTCGGAGAATTATAAGTTTACATTTGGAGAGTAAAGTACAAAGTTTAACTTTGACTTTAGCATGCATGGCTTCTCTCCAAAATAAAGCTTTTAATTCTCAGACGGTCGTAAAAATGTACGCAACATAAGATGTTTATCTTGTTGTTTTATGCAAAGAAAAGGAAAAATGCATGTGGTATATTTTCTAAAAAATGTAGTAAACAATGATTTTGATTTTTGACTTTTTGATTTTTTTAAAATTGTTTGGATAAAAAAACGGTATGCATTAATGTTCGTTTGAATGCAAGGGTGTTAAGCTCCTTTGTGAACCTATGAAGGTATCTTATGGAGTGGGTCTAAAGTTTTCTTTATAGTGAACCTCACAAGGGTGGTTCTAAAGAATCCTACACATGGTTCCTAGAGCCAAGGACCCCAGTCAAGAACACCGACCCCAACAATAGGCAAGCTATTAGGAGGGATAGCATCCTCAAAAGGAATCAAACTCTAGGTGAGATTTTCATGACCACCCAACGAGACGTACGTCCCGCGCAGCCATCACTACGCAATTCGTTCTAACTTAGGTTTATGCTCGCGTCCGGGTAGAGGACTTTTCTCATGTGTGTGAAGTGTAGAAGTGCAGTGTGTGTAGGAGCAATTTAAAAACAACCCAAAGCTGCAAACAGACAAACAAACATATACAAAATACCGTCTTCTACCCTAGGGTTTACACATAACGTAAACATATGCAAAGAATAATAATAATAAATAAACAAATAAATAAAGGGAAGGGTAAAAATTAAGTTAATCCTAAATAATTAGACTAGGTTTTGACTCTCTAAAAAGTTAAGTCCCCAGCAGAGTCGCCAGCTGTAGCGACCGAAAAATCCGGGAAAGGATTCTTCGAAAGGTTCTTTAGGAAGCCGCCACCAAATTTTAGTTTAAGGGCAAATTCGGAAAATCCCTTTAAGTTTAGGACAAGGCATTGTTAGGGTTCGGGAGTCGTTATGTGTGGGGAAGGTATTAGCACCCCACGACATCCATTGTCTAATTAATTTAAGATTTATCTAATTATTACCCTTTTATTTGTAGAGAAAATGACTTATTTAGGTTTTTATTTTTTAGTGCTTGACAAGAGTTGAGTCTTGCTCCTACGTACCTCCAGATGCAATGGAGGAATCAAAGCTACGTAGTTCTTCCCGAAAAAGGTTTATTGGTTGGTGTTTTTTAGTGTAGGGGTCCTAGGATTCCTTGAACTGTACAGCTCACTGATCCCTAGGACACTGACTAACCCGATTGTACAACCGACTTAGTCCCCTACTTTTCGAAAATAATTTTAGAGTTTTTGAAAGAAATCGGTTTGGTGTGAGGTGGGTTGATTTTAGAATAGGTATTCTAGAACTCTGAATCTGCATGTACTCATTATTAGTTCTAGAACGCTGACTAACCGGGATTGTACAACCGACTTAGTCCCCTATTTTCGGGAGAAATAGTTTACTCGTATTTATTAAGTTTGCGGTGGTTCTTGAATCAGCATGACTCATTGGCCCTAAAACCATGACTAACCAGGTTGTACAACCGACTTAGCCGCTTATTTAGTTTCATGAGAAAAATTATTTATGTTTGAGTTGGAAAAGAATTAAAAAAAAGTGAAACAGGGGTGAAAATAGTAGATTGGGGTTTTATTAGTCGCATGGGTTGTATAATTAATAAGGGTGCAAAAGGAAAGCCGGTTCGCATAGGAAGGCCCAGTATGCAAAACTGGGCTTAAGTTGGGGAGGGGATGCGCGTGAATTACTGGGGTGTGGTTATGAGTCCGAACATAAAAAAATGATAAAAAAAAATAAATAAATAAATAAAAAGACACTATAACCTAAAACTGAAACAGAAACCCTAAAACCCAATTCACCTCTTCCTCCATCTCGCCTGGCGCCGCGGCAATGAGAGAGAGAGAGGGATCCCTGGCGACATTTTCGGAGAAGAAAGGGGCGGAGATCGCGCTGAAGAAAGGGAATCGCAGATCACGGGTTATTTCTCTTTCCATTTTCGGTTTGCATCTCTCTCCTTCTACCTTCGATTTCGATTGCTCCTAATCTCTATTTATGGCTTTGGTTTGAAGGTTATGGGAGGTTCTATGGTGGTTTTATGGTTCGGTTTGGACGATTGGGGATGGCTTCGGGGTAATTTGGAGAGGACGACCAGAGGGGGTTTCCGGCGAATTCACCGGCGTTTTGGGTGATGGTGGTTCGGTTTAGGGGTTGTGGATCGTCTTGGATGGCTCCCACTGATTTTAGTTCGGATTTGAAGAACTTTGTCGGAGCTCTCGCCGGAGAAGATGACCGAGCTCCGGCGAGTCGCTCACATGAGTTAGTTTCTTCACTTATTTCGTTCTTCCTTTGGTTCTGTTTCTATCTTCTTCTTCTATTTTCGATTTTTTTCTGGTTCTCTGGTCCATGAATTACTGGTTATTGTTGCTGTTTTAATGGTTTCGTTTCATAGGCATTTTCGTCTTAAATTTCTAAGCTTCTTTTGATTCAAAACGACATAACAGAGATAATGATAATTTGACAACCACAACGGCACGTTTCTGAGCTATTTTTTTTTAATAAACAGAACTTAGGATCTCTTGTTAACAACAAATACAAGTATGAGAACAGATTCTATGCGTCTAGATTTGATGATAGGGATAGACTAACCTTAACTCCAGCTTCAGATTAGGCTCCTAGATGCTTGCTATTGTGATCGCCATCGCCTATTCTTTGCCTACGACGATCTGCTGTTGTTGTTCCTTTTTCCTCAACCCAGAAGTTCAAAACTTTTTGCGTAGTGGATCGGATTCTGACTTTGAACCCTAATCCTTGTTTAAGTGATTTTTGCAGTGTTTTCTGCCTTTTTTTTCTGTGTGTCTTTTGACTGCTAATTGACTGCTTATTTATAGTTAAAAATTAGGTTAGGGCATTTATTGTTTTTTGTGGGTTTTGAATAATTTTCGTGTCTTGGTCCAAGCCTATCAAGACACTGCAGCAGCTTGAGCTTTGAACGCGCTTGGAACCCCATTTTGTTTAATTTGTTATTTTCGGATTTGTGTATTTTTTATATATCTTGTATTACTATTTTTGTATTTTTGGACTTTTGGACTCTTAAGGGCTTTAAAATTGTAAAATTAACTAAATAGCATTTTTGACATTTTGGACTTATTTGACTCTTAAACATTTTTAAATTGTAAATTAAAATAAATAGAATTTTTGACATTTTTGAACTATTAAGTGTTTAAATAAATTAAGTGAACAAAATAAGAATAAAAACAATAATAGGAAAAGGAGCCAAATATAAAGACGAACGGATCGGACTCGACAAATCGCGCTTACGACTAGATCGAAAATAGAAGAAAGCGGGCGCGTAAAAAAACAAATTAACTCGGAATCGCATTCTTATGTCCGAATTTAAACCAACAACCGGCAAAAATGAATTTTGGTAGACTGTTCACGCACAACTAAACTCGAACATAGACATTAAATCAAGAACGCATTTAAAAGATCGATCATTCGCGCGCGTGCCTAATTAAAAACGGTATTTTGAGTTAGTTTGAACGGAGTGACTGGAACTGGCTTGGGTTGGTAACTGAGACTCTACAGGAGTATAATTCTCGTAATCGTGCGACTCCGAAACACGCCCTTACTAAAAATAAACGACTAAGACAAGAAAAGAAGACGGACAAAATTGGGGTATAACATTTTCCGTAGAGATTATAAAACAAAATTTTCAAATTGTAATTTTTCTCGTAGAGATTAAATAAAACTTATTGAGAGAGAAAAATTGTTATACCCCTATTTTGTCCGGCTATTTCAAATTCATAAAAGAATAAAATAAAAATGTCTTTTCGCGAACGCAAAATTCTAACGGTATTTTTCTCGTATTTGAAAAAACCCAATAATATGTGTCGTTATACACGCGCATTATTCTTGACCGCGATACGCGCGTTAGTTCTAATGATCTTGTACCGCTTCATTATCGTTGTGTCGGAGTGTATTTTCTTTACCGTATACGATGTTAGTCCTAATCGCATGTGCGTGTTACTCCTAATTATGTGTGCGTGTTTATCTGAGTGTGCGTGTTTATTCTCGTTGTGTGTATTAAGTTGCTAGTCAGGTTCGTGTATTTTTCTTTAACGATGTAAACATTCGATTCTAATTCACTACGCCAGATTTGTTTAAAAAAGGCCCCCCTATAACCAGCGTTTTTAAAAAAACGCTGCCCATCGCGTAGAACGCGTGAGCCTCAGCGTTTCTTTAAAAACGCTACGCATATCATATGCGTTCTCACCATATAACCAGCGTTTCTTTAAAAACGCTACGCATCTCACATGCGTTCTCACCATATAACCAGCGTTTATTTAAAAACGCTACGCATCACGCCCATTCGTTCTCAGCATATCCAGCGTTTATTTAAAAACGCTACGCATCACGCCCATTCGTTCTCAGCATATCCAGCGTTTATTTAAAAACGCTGCGCATCACGCAATGCGTTCTCATCATATTCAGCGTTTATTTAAAAACGTTGCGCATCACGCATTGCGTTCTCAGTATATTCAGCGTTTTTGAAAACGCTACCCATTGGCTTAAATATTTCTACCAACTAACTGTACCAAATTAAACCCTCCCTCTCACTCGGTTCTCTCTTCCCTACGTCTCTCTCACTCTCACTCTCAGCAAAGAAAATCTGCGCGCAGTACGTTCTCACCCTACGTCTCTCTCTCTCGCTCACGTCTCTCTCTCTCGGTTCTCTTCTCTCCCTCACTCTCATTAGCTCTTCCTCTCTCAGCTCTCCCTCACTCTCGTTCTCTCTAGCACCACCCCAAACCCACAAACCCCCAAACCCACAAACTCCCAAACCCACAATAACCCCCAAACCCACAAACCCACAATAACCCACAAACCCACATTGCTTGTGTCAATCCTCTCCAGCACCCATAGTCCTCATTGGTTGTCCTCATCTTCTCTCAAAGGTTAGTTCTCTATTTTGTTTTTTGTTTTTTGTTTTTTGTTTTTTAGGTTTTTTGTTAGGTTGGAGATGAATGTAGTTTGATTGGAATATGTTGAATGTGTGAAAAAAAAATATTTGATAGGAGAGGAATATGTTGAATGTAGTTGTATGTGTTTGATATATATATAATTAGTTGAATGTGTTTGATAGGAGAGAAATTAGGTGTCTCTTTTAATATGTTCATTTTCATCTACATTGTGAAGTGTTTAATTTATTGCTTGGTTTTGTTGAGATTTTGATTGTGAAAGGATAGATTTTTTTAAGCAAGTGTATGTCATCTATATATATTAGTAAAATCAAATATGCCTAAATCGAATATGCGAATTGTTTGTTAGGTTTTGGGAGTTTTTTTTGTCGGAGCTTCGCGATCGTTGTTCGAGTTTGTCCTGGTTCGAGAGTTCGTTGTAGTTTGAGTTCACAGTTGGTTGGAGATTTTGTCAGTGTTACTTCCACTAGTTCAAGTACTTTTTTTGTTCTTTTGTTTATTTTATATGAAGAATTAATGACTATATAGAAGACATCAAAGTCTTTGATTTGTTTAGTTGAAACTACTAGCTAGTTGATCGAATGTCTTAGCTTCAATAAAATTGTAAATTCTCTTATCCGAATTTATTATAGATATTGGGACATTATGGATAGAAAGTGGATGTCTGCCAATCGTCTGTCCAAGGAATATAGAGATGGAGTGGATTATTTTGTGAACTGTACTGTTCAAATGGTTACCAATAATTGTAAGTTTCTAACTTATACATTACATTATTTTGTCAAAAAACTATATTCAACTCAATTTAACAATTAACTAATCTTATGTTTTGTAGTGTCCTAAACAATTCAATAACATTGATTGTGGGTATTATGTCATGAAATATATGAAGGACATTATTACCCAAAAGAAAACCACTATCCCCCGTCAGGTATCTACTTATAATATATTTTTATATGATTTCGATTTAATAGTGGTTCTTTCCAATATTTAACCATTTCAATTCTAATTTTATTTATTTATATAATTTCAGTATTTTAGCGATTGTCAAAGCCACACATACTCTGTTGAGCAGATTGCTGAGCTTAGGGGAGAATGGTGCAGTTATGTCTCCCGTTTTTTTTAAAGTTTCATTTGGATACATATAAGTTAGCTAGCTAGTTTTTGGTTCATAATATTGTAACTTGCAATTGATAGCTTGTTTTGGATACATATGGATTAGATAATGAAACTTCTTAGCTATTTTGTTTTGGTTCCTCTTATGTAATTTGTTTCTGTTATATGTAATTTGGTTCCTCTTAGCAATTTGATTCTGTTATGTATTGGATTGGCTGTACAGGTAACTTGTGTAGAAATGAAAATCTCTTTCCATGTTTTGATGATACAAACTTAAAGGAATAAATTAAGTTTTCCAAAACACTTATTATATTATAACAAGTTTCTGTCAAGTGTTTGAAAGAACAGGAAATAGAATCATAGCAAAGATCTTGGCATTACAAAATAAACTAAGTGATCTTTTAAGTCCAATCATGCCAAAAGAAGGTTGCCTTCAGAAGGTTACCTTAAAGAAGGTTGAATGAAGAAAGATACACCATCGTAAGGTTGACTACGAAGCTTAAAAGATAAAGTAACTTCCTTCGGAAGGTTGGTGAAAGTCAAGCGAAGGTTGACTAAAAGTCAACACAAGGTTGACCAATAGTCAGCGTAAAAGTTTGATTGAAGTCAACGAAGGTTGAATTACTTCTTAAAGAGGTTCGAAGGTTAAGTGTTCAAGAAGGTTAAAAGAGGATTGAAGATTTCAAGCTTACATTTACGGAAAACATGTTCATAACCGAAATCTTAAACCGACATGCATCAAATGAAGTTTCAAGGAATTAAAATTGTAGAAATAAAATCCTATGTAAAGAGGAACTCCTTGATTTTTGGTTGTGTTGATAAAGCATGTTTGTTCATGATTAAGGAGCTTTAGAAGCTTGATTTAAATTGTATAAAGCATTATGTAGTACATGAATAGGACTGAATTGACAGTATGATGTAAAGTCTTGACATGAAGAGATGTCTACACAAGACAAAGCAAAAATGTTGCTTTGAAGGTTGAAGGCTACTATCTAAAGCTCAAAAATCATCATTACCTATCTACAAAGCTACAACAAATTCCAACGGCTCTTTCCTTCTTCCCAATGACCACATTTCATTCAAAGTCTATATAGAGGGCTGCTCTACTCAAATGCAGATCATGAGTTGATATTGGAACCTTCAAGTCAAGCTTCTAAACGAAATCCAACCTTCTCATCCACACTTCAAGCTACTACAAATTCAGAATTGGGAATACTATCTTGAGTGTGTGCAAGCTTGTTACATTCTTAGAGATACCTTGTATTTATCTATCAACAAGCTCCTAAATCATCCCATAACCCAAACCCCTTATTGTAAGGAATATTGTGCTTGTTTCTCAACAGACTACCTAGTTAAAGGTGAGTGGTGTTGGTGATTCCAAGTTGTAATTCTCTCAACAAACTACCTAGTGAAAGGTGAGTGTTGTTGGTGAGTTTAGATTGTAGGTATCTCAACAAACTACCTAGTAAGAGGTGAGTGTTGTTGGTGATTCGGTTTGAAGGTTTCTCAGCAAACTACCTAGTGAGAGGTGAGGGTTGTTGGTGATTCAGTTCAAAAGTTTCTCAACAAGCTACCTAGTGAAAAGTGAGGGTTGTTGGTGATTCTACTATGGAAGTTAGCACTTGTCTTTTGTGTGTGATCAAAAGAGAGTGAAGGTGAAAGTCTTTAGCAAGTGTAAAATCTATTTGGAAAATAGTGGAAACTCTCACGAGGACGTGGGGAGAGGAGTAGCCACAGTTTGGTGAACCTCTATAACTCTACTTGGATCCCTAAAAGTGCATGAACAAGAAATCGTGGATGAACTTTAACCCAAGAAGGTTAAAACCATTGCACTCAAAGCTTCTCAAAAAACTTCACAACCTTCTAAAGCTATGGCACATAAAGCTCAAGAGGATACTCAAGAAGAAAGTGAAGATGATGAAAATGACATTGATGATGAGGATGAAATGGCTCTAATCACCAGAAGGTTGAGAAGATGGGCATTTAGAAAGAAAAATAACAGAAAACCCTTCTTCAAGAAAGATCAACCTAAAGGTGAAGGAACTAGCAAAATTGATCCTGTGTGCTATGAATGTAACAAACCTGGACATTTCAGAAGTGAATGTCCAAAGTTGAAAGGAAGCAACAGAAAGTTCACACCTAAGAAAAAGGCTCTACTTGCAACATGGGATGACTCAAGATACCAACTCGGACCATGATGAAAGAGATCGCAAACTTTTGTCTCATGGCTAACTCGAGGAGCCTTCTCAAATATTTCCGCATCAAGTATGGAATCAATCAACTCATGCTTCATAGGAGATCTTGACCTAGAAGAGGTAAACACTTTTAAATCACAAACTTGTGCTTCATGCAAAGATATTGAACATGCTTTTGAAAACCTATTATCCGATTCAAATACTTTGGCTCAAAAATGTGTCTTTGTTCAAAAATCAACTTTTGAATGCAAAAGGGAGAATGAAGAGCTTCAAAAACAAAATGAATATTTGATAAAAACAGTTCAAACTCTTCAACATTCTCACTTTAAACTTTCTGAACAATACAAACTTTTGAAAGATAAGGTCTCGTAACAACCAAATCTTATACTCTCTCGACCTTGAAAATCAAAACAACCTTCTCAAAGATAAAGTTTCTGTTTTAACTAAAGAACTAGCTATGTCCATACAGTAAAACTTTTGAACTACTGTAGAAAAACAAAATGAGAAGAAATCTAGGACTAGAAAGTCTAAAACAAAGTGTACATATTGCAAACATTTTGGTCATGATATTTCAGTATGCTATAAATCAAAAAAGAAGCTTCTATAGGAAGAGGACTAACCATGAAGGACCCAAAAGATATTGGGTACCTAAATCATTACTAACATCTGAAACAGAATGCCTCTTAGCATCCAAGAAAAAGGCTGTGGTTCTTAGGCGGTGGATGTTCGAGGCACATGATGGGGAAAGAGATAAATTTCTCTCAATGGAGAGAATAGATGGAGGCTATGTCATCTTTGGCAATGATGATAAAGCTTGCATCAAAGGTATAGGTACTATAGGTAATTCTAACTCCCCTAAAATTAAGAATGTTCAATATGTAGAAGGTTTAAAGCATAACTTGTTAAGTATCAGTCAACTATGTGATAGTGGTCATAAAGTCTCTTTTAAATCTGATAAGTGTTTTATTAAAGAAATCTCCTCTGGTAGGGTCTTGTTTACTGCATCTAGAAATAAAAATCTATATAGCCTATGTCTTGATGAACTATCTCAATAAACTTGTCTTATATCTTATGAAAATGACAAATGGATTTGGCATAGAAGAACTGGCCACATAAGCATGCAAACTATTTCAAAACTTTCCAAAAAGGAACTAGTCAGAGGGTTACCAAAAATCAATTTTGAAAAAGATAGAGTGTGTGAAGCATGTGTTCATGGTAAACATGTGAAATCTAGTTTCAAACCTAAGAACATGATCACATCCCAAAAGGTCACTAGAACTACTTCACATAGACTTATTTGGTCCTACCAAAACCGCTAGTCTTAATGGAAAAAGATATGGTTTTGTAATTGTTGATGATTTCTCTAGATTCACCTGGGTGCTATTTTTGAAAAACAAAGATGAGGCTTTTGAAGCCTTCAAAGTGTTTCTAAAGAAAGTTCAAAATGAAAAAGGAACAAATGTCATTTCGTAAGAAGTGATCATGGGGAGAATTTGAAAACTTCTCTTTTCAAAACTTTTTTGATGAAAATGGAATTACTCACAATTTCTCATGTCCTAGAACTCCACAACAAAATGGAGTTGTAGAAAGAAAAAATAGAACTTTGCAAGAAATGGCAAGAACACTCTTAGAAGATTCAAAAATTGAAAAATACTTTTGGGCAGAAGCTGTAAACACAGCCTGCTATATTTTGAATAGAGTATCTATAAGAAAAATTGTTGAGAAAACCCCCTATGAAATTTGGAAAAATAGAAAACCAACCATTGCATACTTTCGTGTATTTGGTTGCACTTGTTTCATTTTGAATAACAAAGACAATCTAGGAAAATTTGATTCTAAATCTGATAAAGGAATTTTTCTGGGATATTCAACATCTTCAAAGGCTTATAGGGTATATAATCTTAGGACTCAAACTCAGAGAAGAAAGCATGCATATTGTATTTAATGAAACTAACAGTTCAAGTGAAGTAATTGATGTTGATGAGACCAATCAAGAAGGTACAGAACATGAAAGCAGATTGGAGAAGGATGAACCGAAGCTTACGCTCAACCTTCTAAACAATCAAATGAAGCTACTCAAGCTTCGATGAACCTTCTCAATTACCAAGAAGTTGGAGAATGGTGGTACATCATCCACAAGATCAAATTATTGGTAGCACTTGAGATCCTCGTTAGAACTAGAACTTCATTTAGAGACAATTTCTTTGGAATGGTCTTAATCTCGAAATAGAACCTAAGTCAATCAATGAGGCCATACAAGATCAATCATGGATAGAAGCAATGATGAAGAACTCTCTCAATTTGAAAAGAATGAGGTATGGAACTTAGTGATACCTCCAAAAATCATCTATTATAGGAACCAAATGGGTGTTGTTGAAACAAGCTAGATGAAAATGGTAAGGTGGTGAGAAACAAGGCAAGACTTGTTGCTCAAGGGTATAACCAACAGGA
This sequence comes from Oxytropis ochrocephala, assembly GCA_020916435.1. Taxonomy (NCBI): domain Eukaryota; kingdom Viridiplantae; phylum Streptophyta; class Magnoliopsida; order Fabales; family Fabaceae; genus Oxytropis; species Oxytropis ochrocephala. The sequence goes on from CM037095.1 coordinate 7,965,973, forward strand.
AGGTATTGACTATGATGAAACTTTTGCTCCTCTGTGGCAAGGTTAGAAGCCATTAGAATCTTACTTGCATTTCTTTGCACACAAAAATTTTAAATTATTTCAAATGGATGTTAAAAGTGCTTTTCTAAATGGCTTTTTAAATGAAGAAGTTTATGTCAATCAACCTCCTGGTTTTGTTGATCAAAAGAAACCAAACCATGTTTTTAAACTCACCAAAGCCCTATATGGGCTTAAGCAAGCTCCTAGAGCTTGGTATGAAAGGTTAAGTAACTTCTTGATCAACAAATTTACAAGAGGAAAAATTGATACTACATTATTTAAGAAAACTCTTGATAAAGATTTGTTGATTGTTCAAATTTATGTTGATGATATCATTTTTGGATCAACAAATGAAAAATTATGCAAAGATTTTGGGAAACTTATGAAAAGTGAATTTGAAATGAGTATGATGGGAGAATTAAGTTTCTTTCTAGGACTTCAAATTAAGCAACTTGATGAAGGTATCTTTATTAGTCAAGAAAAATACATCAAAGATCTTCTCAAGAAATATAAGATGAATGAAGCTAAAGCCATGGCAACTCCTATGCATCCTTCAGTACAAATTGAGAAGGATGAAGAAGGAAAACCAATTTCGAAAAAGAATACAGGGGTATGATAGGTTCACTATTATATTTAATCGCTAGTAGACCGACATTGTGTTTTCGGTTGGCCTATGTGCTAGATTTCAAGTTTCTCCAAAAGAATCTCATCTCACTGCGAGTAAAAGAATATTCAGATACTTAGTGGGAACAACTAATCTTGGTCTATGGTATAAAAAGAATACTCATTTTGACCTAATTAGCTCTTGTGATGTCGACTATCTTTGGTGATAGAATTGTGAGAAAAAGTACTAGTGGATCATGTCAAATTTTTGGGGAATCCTTAATCTCTTGGTCTTGTAGAAAAGCAGAATTCAATTGCATTATCAACTCATCAAGCGAGAATATGTATCTCGCTGCTTTGGTTGTTGTTCTCAAATTCTATGGATCAAGAATCAATTGGAGGACTACTCTATAAGGTACACATGCACTCCCATTTATTGTGACAATACTAGTGCTATCAATTTATCAAAAATCCCATCCAACACTCTCTAGGTCTAAACACATTGATATTAAACATCATTTTATCAGAGATCATGTTCAAAAGAAGGATGTGGAACTTATTTTTATTGACACCAAGCATCAATTAGCTGATATATTTACCAAGCCTTTGTTAGAAGAAAGTTTTAATTTTATTAAAAAGGCTTTGCACATTTTAAAATGTCCTTAGGAGAAAAATATGTCAAAAACCCCAACCTTCTGAAGTCTTCAGAAGGTTCGCTTGGAGAGAATCAAATTCAGAAGGTTGAATTTGAGAAGGATAAATTAAAGTCACAATTAGGGACGGTTATTAAAGCAACTAAAAACTGACTTCTATGACAGTTATGTCTTGTCATAACTGCAACCATCAAGTCACAACGGCTAGTCTCTCTCTCTCTCCCTCTTTCACGCACGCCAATCTAAACTGAACTCATTCTCTCTCAAACCGATTCTCTTCTTCTCTTCCTTCCTCTCTTGTGAAGAAAAATTTTCTTCTCTTCTCCAAAAATGGTGAGAACAAAAATCCCATGTGTGAAGAAAGCCAAAGACTCCCACAACCCGTGACCTTCCACCGCATTATTGAAAGCTTCTAAACCTACACCTACCTGCATTGATGCTCCATCGTAACAAAACCTTCCAAATCATCACCCACTCCTCACGAAGGTCTACAAGAATCAAAACAAGTTCTCTCAAGGAAATACAGGTCCTCGAACAAGAAGGAGTCAACCTATCACCTCGATGATGATGACTCTACTCGTCTCAAATGATGGCGAGAATCGAAAATGGAACTCGAAAAGGAAAGCATCTCTTCAACCACAATCTTCTTCCAAAAGGCCAAAATTTAAGATTAAGTTTGGAGGAAGTAAAGGAAAAGAAAAGATTGATGAAGAACAAAATCTTGAAGTTGAAGAACAAGCCCCGCTGCACAAATATTTGATAAGGAAAAATGGGGCAAAAGGAATGTTCTCATTGGGAGAATTTATCATTGGAAGAACTGAAAGCTTCGGTTGGAATCTACAGAACACATTGAGTATCAAGGTTGGCAAAACATTTTGTCCCAAGGAGAAACTATTTATCCCAACCTCATAAAAGAATTCTATGGATACATGAATGTGAGTGAAACCAAATCCTCTTTTACTACACAAGTAAAAGGAACCACCATTGTGGTAACACCAACCATAATAGCTAATGCCCTGAAAATTCCTGAGAATGAAGTATGTTTGTATGGGAAAGACTGGTATGATCAAACTGAAGTTACACAAGAGAGAAATCATCAAGCTTCTGATGAAAAATTCTGGTGAGAAGCTTAAATCATCAAGACTAAAGGACGAAGCACGTATCATGCACAATATGGTAGTCCACTCTCGATTCCTAGAGCGGGAAGTTTTGAGCGAGTAAAACCTATTGATCTACTCTTAGTCTATCACATGATCACTAGAAATAAGATTAACCTTCCATACATTATCTTTCATTATATGATAGACATGTGCAAAACCATTAGTGATTTCATCCCTACCCTATGGTATGTTCTTGACAAATTATTCAGATTTAAGAAAATCTCGTGTCAGGGAAGAATCAATACATGAAAAAACAACCTTACGGTCCAAGAGTGCTAAACAGATGGGATTGAAACCTTTTAGCAAGAAACTAGAAGTCTTTCCAGAAACAAAACCACATTTCATGATGAACCAATCCTAGAACCAAGTCCTATTGAAAATGCACCTATGTCAACCCCGTGGGGAGTCACTAGAACCAAACTGTTATTAGAATTGAGCCCATAAATTTAGCCCCACCAAATCCCACAATTGAGAATTTAGTTGAGATAGAACCCTCTCAAGAATGGAGAGAAATTTTTGAAAATCCTTTAGACTTGAATGACACTCCAACCGAAAAAGAACAACTCGAACAAATGGAAAAAGAAGCTTCGATGAGAACCTTAGCATGCACCTTGAAAACCACGAGAATCAAGCTCTCAAACTATCCCTTCGCTATAGAATCTCTACCTTCCGATAGAGCCATCTATTACCCATTCTCTCAAGGAATCATTTATCTCGCCATATACCACTTCTCATGAGGGTCTAGCCTGGAGGAGCTACAAGAAAATCAATCCCATGAGAATAAGGAACAGAAAAATGAACAAACACAACCACTATCTCCTATCACTCAAGCTGTTCATGAGGTAATTAGGGATATTGAGGACCAAGTTACACCTGAAAACCCTCAGAATCAAGCCACTAGTCCTGAAATAATAGCTTCTATTGCTCTCTTTGAATTACTCCACACTCCCGATCCTCAATTGGTCCAAATACACAATCAACTCCTGCTCCTCTTCATCATGACATTCAAGGATCTACTCGAACAAGTAGCAAATTTATTTTCCCAATGGCGTGAAAATCCTAGAACTTCACCGCAATACTCTTGCTTCAGAAAATATTCACAGATTCATGTTCTCTCCAATGTATGACTCTCTGCACCAAAGGTACTGAAGGTTCGGGACCTTCTAAACTACCTTCCGATCCGCCAAAACAATTTGGATCTCTAGGATCCTTTTGTCAAACTATGAATGCACCTCTATCATCATCGACAAGGCACACAGTAGCAAAGAAACCTTCAGAGAACAAGGAAGATTCATTCACCTATGCAGACAAGAAGAAATAATTGGAGGCAATGAAGAAGATGAGAGCACACCATGAGAAACAAATGAAGAAGATGAGAGTACAGAACAACAAGCTTACGATGAGCATTGGAATACTTCAAATAGGAAAAGCAGTTGGAAGCACACGAAACTATGCCTACCAACAATGGGTGATGGAAAACATAGTGCCTACTATGGTTCCTAATGTTGCGATTCCCGACTTCCCTCCTCCTCAACCCTTCCAGACATTCCTCACCGCTTCATCATCAAACTCTTCAGATGATTCCTCTCCAACCAAGTAGCAAGCTAATTTCCCTTTCTTCCTTCCTTTTTCTTTGTTGACAAAGGGGAGAATGGAGATTATTAGCTACTTAGTTTTTAAGTGATATATTTTGGGGTTTCGTTGACATTTTAATTATCTTTTGGACATGTTTAATTTGTGTTATGTTATGGTTTGTAATTGATAATTATCAGAACTATGTATGTTTACTGTCTGCTGCATGATTGCTGCATTTATATATGATAATTATCCTTTTGCTATGTATGTGCTAAAATTATTTCCACTGATCAGTGAATGTCTATGCTTGAGCAAACAGAAAACTTAAAATATATTCTCAAGTTTGTCATCACCAAAAAGGGGGAGATTGTAGAAATGAAAATCTCTTTCCATGTTTTGATGATACAAACTTAAAGGAATAAATTAAGTTTTCCAAAACACTTATTATATTATAACAAGTTTCTGTCAAGTGTTTGAAAGAACAGGAAATAGAATCATAGCAAAGATCTTGGCATTACAAAATAAACTAAGTGATCTTTTAAGTCCAATCATGCCAAAAGAAGGTTGCCTTCAGAAGGTTACCTTAAAGAAGGTTGAATGAAGAAAGATACACCATCAGAAGGTTGACTACAGAAGCTTAAAAGATAAAGTAACTTCCTTCAGAAGGTTGACTGAAAGTCAAACAGAAGGTTGACTAAAAGTCAACACAAGGTTGACCAATAGTCAACAGAAAGTTTGATTGAAGTCAACAGAAGGTTGAATTACTTCTTAAAGAGGTTCAGAAGGTTAAGTGTTCAAGAAGGTTAAAAGAGGATTGAAGATTTCAAGCTTCTGTTTCTGGAAAACATGTTCATAACCGAAATCTTAAACTGAAATGCATCAAATGAAGTTTCAAGGAATTAAAATTGTAGAAATAAAATCCTATGTAAAGAGGAACTCCTTGATTTTTGGTTGTGTTGATAAAGCATGTTTGTTCATGATTAAGGAGCTTTAGAAGCTTCAGATTTAAATTGTATAAAGCATTATGTAGTACATGAATAGGGACTGAATTGACAGGTATGATGTAAAGTGCTGACATGAAGAGATGTCTACACAAGACAAAGCAAAAATGTTGCTTCAGAAGGTTGAAGGCTACTATCTAAAGCTCAAAAAATCATCATTACCTATCTACAAAGCTACAACAAATTCCAACGGCTCTTTCCTTCTTCCCAAATGTACCACATTTGATTCAAAGTCTATATGAGAGGTTGCTCTACTCAAATGCAGATCATGAGTTGATATTGGAACCTTCAAGTCAAGCTTCTAAACGAAATCCAACCTTCTCATCCACACTTCAAGCTACTACAAATTCAGAATTGGGAATACTATCTTGAGTGTGTGCAAGCTTGTTACATTCTTAGAGATACATCGTATTTATCTATCAACAAGCTCCTAAATCATCCCATAACCCAAACCCCTTATTGTAAGGAATATTGTGCTTGTTTCTCAAATGGACTACCTAGTTAAAGGTGAGTGGTGTTGGTGATTCCAAGTTGTAATTCTCTCAACAAACTACCTAGTGAAAGGTGAGTGTTGTTGGTGAGTTTAGATTGTAGGTATCTCAACAAACTACCTAGTAAGAGGTGAGTGTTGTTGGTGATTCGGTTTGAAGGTTTCTCAGAAAACTACCTAGTGAGAGGTGAGGGTTGTTGGTGATTCGGTTCAAAAGTTTCTCAACAAGCTACCTAGTGAAAAGTGAGGGTTGTTGGTGATTCTCTTTGTGGAAGTTAGCACTTGTCTTTTGTGTGTGATCAAAAGAGAGTGAAGGTGAAAGTCTTTAGCAAGTGAAGCTAAAGCAAGTGTAAAATCTATTTGGAAAATAGTGGAAACTCTCACGAGGACGGGGAGAGGAGTAGCCACAGTTTGGTGAACCTCTATAACTCTACTTGTGTTATTTTTACGCTTTACTTACCATTTGCTTTAACTATCTAACAATCACCAAAGTTTTCAAAATACTTTAGAAGGTTAAATACACCAACCTTCTGAAGTCAAAATCTTAATTTTAAATAAACTAAACTTTGATTATCTTTTGAAAACTACACTCTGTGCTAAAAGAACAGACATCTAAAATCATCAAAGTTAATTATCTTTTACTACTATCACATTTGCTTGTTGTTTGTGCAACTAACATTCAACCTTCTGATATCCAAGTTATCTTGAGAAACCATACAGAAGGTTGCAGGAATTAAAAACGAAAAAGATAGCACAATTCAATCCCCCCCTTTCTTGTGCAAATTAGTCACTTCAACTTGTAAATATAAAAAGGAAAACACACAAAACAGAAAAAAATAAAAAATAAAAATTTAGACAATATTCAGCGCTTTTAATGAAGCGCTGGGTATTTAGTAACACAAATAGGCAATATTCAGCGCTTTTAATGAAGCGTTGCGTATAATGGGTAATATTTAGCGCTTTTTAAAAAGCGCTAAGTATATGGGAGCACACTTTGGATATATTCAGCGCTTTTTAAAAAGCGCTAAGTATATGGGAGGACGCTTTGGATATATTCAGCGCTTTTTAAAAAGCGCTAAGTATATGGGACGACGCTTTGGATATATTAAGCGCTTTTTAAAAAGCGCTAAGTATCTGGGAGGACGCTTTGGATATATTCAGCGCTTTTTAAAAAGCGCTAAGTATCTGGGAGGACGTGTTTTGCAATGGGTAGCGCTTTTGAAGGCGCGCGCCCATTGTTGGATCGAATACCAGCGCACACGTCGTTAGCGCTCAAAAGCGCTGCCCATAGATAAAAAACGCTGCCTATATACTAATTCTGTTGTAGTGATTGATACTTTCTCATTTTCAAAAATATATCGTTCGTCATATGAGAGTCTAATCGTGTGTGCGTGTCATTTGGTAGTCGTTTGCGACTTTGCGTTATTATTATTATTAATTTACTTTTAGCCTTATCGTCATTGTCTCTCTTTATTAATATTTAGTTGAACTTTGTTATAATTGACCAAAAGAATTTAGTTAACGAAAAAATAAAATCGTAAAAAGAACACTATAACTTTTTCTGTTGATGACTTCCAGTTTTACTAAAAAGTAGACAAATAATTTAAAATTTGATTACAACATATAAAAAGAAAAAGTTTTAATTACAAAAAAAATTAGAAAAAACGTGGGGCCTGGAGAGCATCTTCGTGGTTGAGTTTGAACAAATAGAAGAGGACAAAACGTGTGCAGGAAGATGAGCAACAAATAGAAGAGCTCACGTGAAGTTACTGCCCCATTTTTTTATTGTTATTCGCCACCTTTGTTCGGTAGTGATGTTGCAAATGAAACATGCAAAGTCAAATCATGACCCTACCAAATAGTGCTTTCTCATGTGATTTAAAACAATCACCAAATTCGTAGTCGATCATTGTTCATCATGCACAGAACAATGTTCCCTTCCGAGAAAGTAATTGTTCATGCACAGGAGCACTGTTCATAAATAGTGTTGCGTGACTATTCACCAAAATTGTTGTCATGGGGTGAATAGTGGACTGATGGGATGAATGGTCTCGGTGGTAGGGTGTTGTCATGGGGTGAATAGTGGACTGATTGGGTGAATAGTGGACTAATGGGGTGAATAGTCCTGGTGGTAGAGTGTTGTCATAGGGTGAATAGTGGACTGATGGGATGAATAGTAAACTGATGGGGTGAATAGTCCCGGTGGTAGAGTGTTGTCTAGAGAAAACAGTGGATTTTTGATGGGGTGAATAGTCCCGGTGGTACTGTTTATGTACAGTGCACGTGTGCATGTGTCAAATACCATCACTGTTTATGTACAGTTCAAAGGGATAAAAAGATAGAAAAAAAAGCAGAAGTTCACGTGAAAATTGAAAACAACATTGGCGCCAAGACGAAAAATTTTCACAATTCTTTGACCTTCCCCATGCAAGACATCAATACCCTATCCCATTTGTCCTTGTCTTCATCCAAGAATAACAAAAACCTTAGCCTCTTATTAGGGGGAAAAATGGGACGAAATAAAGAATAGGAAAGGAAAAAAAATTGTAGATCATAAGACATTTCTCTTTACTTATTTATTTAATATTGACTTTCTCTTCCCTTATTTGATTGGAAACAAAATTAGAGGAAAGAAAAGTGTATATGTATGAAATGACAACACTAACATTTTCTAATAAAAGTATAATATTTTTTAATTCAATACATAAATTTTGATTCAAAGATAAAATTTTTCTTTACACCAACAGTCAAATGTACGGGAACATTATCACAATTACAAAAATAAATGCAACAACTGCAAGTGGACTGTAAATAATCATAGTGATGTTCTACAGTTGAATATACATCTTAATTACTTATACAAAACTAAGTTGTTTTTAAGATAAAAAGTAGCACCTTTACTCTTAAAAATGACAAACAATTTTGGGCTACTGTTCATAATGTCCCCACCTCTGCTGCAAACACTATTCCCTACTCAAAACACTATTCATAATGTCCCCACCTCTGCTGCAAACAGAGCTACTGTTCATAAACAATAGCCGAATACTATTAACAAACATAACTACTGTTCATAAACAGTAGCCGAAACTTGTGACCATAATTGAAAACAGAATGGCGCCGAAATGAAAAATTTTGGAGTCCGCCAAAACGCAAAAATTGCGCCCAAATTGCTGCCAATATCACAACTATCTTCTTATTATCTAATTTTCCATTTTTAATTTCTTGATTTTTTTAATTTGTGGTTTAACAAATTAGAAAATGATTTAATTAATGGTGACAATACACATGATTGAACACCTAACATTGATATTTGATGCTACTTTTGTGCTTAAAGAAAAAATGGCACTATATATGTAACTAATTAATAAAATAGTCTTACAATTTTTTTGACCCCTACTTTCAATGTTTCATTCAGCAATTCCGGAACCCGTACCACGTATCAGAGTGAAAACCATCTTATTTGACTACTAAATAATTTAACTATTTTGCTGGAACTTTATTTGGGATGCTATATTGATTTTAATTATATCAAATTGGATATATACACAAAGAAAACATCCCAAAAAACTACTTGAAAGTAAAATACCTGATGCCTTAATACCCATAGCTATTCAGTAAGAAACGAAAAAAAAAACATAATTTCGTTACACATTGTTCAATATAAATTAAAACAAACTAAACATTTAACTAATTTGCTACACAAAACACAAATCCACCTAAAACATAACATGTGTCCATCAATGTTCATCACTAAAAGAATGAATCTCCAATTATAAACAGGTATTTCCAATTTTATCCAATAGTTCTCAGGAAATAGAGTTTCTTGGTAGGTAGTCTGCCACCCAAAGAGCTCACCACTTACGCTCCCAAAGGACTTTCAAGGAGCAAAACACAATCCCAATCTTGACCAATACATCAGTGAAAATAACTCCCATGCCACATTTTTCTGGAAACACAACCTCATAATAATCCAAAGGCAATTGCTGAAAAAAATAACAATTTTTAATAGGGTTTTCTTTGGAAAAAATTAACAAAATTTTAATAAGTAAAAATTATAAACGATTACCAAAAGAGGAGTCGAGACAGCAAAATAAGTCCAATTTACTGCGAGTTTCTATAAGAATATAGCTTTTTTGACAAATGTCATAATCGGTTGAAAATGCTTTGCAATAAATGCATCATAATCAAGCATCTACATAAATACGAAAATTAAGGTTCCAGAGAAAAAAAATATACAATCATACCTGATAAATACAATCATACCTTATGCGGAAGAAACTCCATCTCAAAATGCTCAAACTTAATATTTAAAGGATAACAATATTGTCTTCGAGTGAATCCAATAATAGAGGCCAACATCTGATGGGAAAAAAATTGAAATCATAAAATGCATACCTCCAATTACTGAGAGTAAAGATAGTCATCTTAATGAGAAAAAATCATAAAATCTTACTGGTTCAAACACTTATAATATTTCATAAAACTAATTCTACAACCCAAACCAAAGCTAAAATTGGAACAATGACTAACATTATAATAAAAGTGATTAACTGTCCATCTAAGATAGAAAAAAATATGTAAACAATTGCGAAAATGGTCAAAATAAAAAGAAACTTGTGGTTCATCGTGTTAGAATAAATATGAAAACTGTTAAAGTCAAGGATGTTTAAACTTGAGATTAAAATGTGATTTTATAGAGACAACTTTTGTGAAGTGTGTCATTTATTACCGTTAATCACTTTCTATTACCACTCCTTTCATTTTATAATCGTTGAATACCATATATAAAAACACCGACAAAAATCTTCCCCTAAAACTGAACCTACTTTAAGATACAAATTGTAAAAGTCATCTCAATGACACCACATTATGAACATAATGAAAGATATTACCAACCACTGCTGCTCCTTTACGTCTCTCCCATTCATTTATCTCTAAACATCTGCATCTCTATCATCTTGTTTTCTATCTTTTTTGGATTTGATGGGATATGGAGAAAGTTGTAAGTTTTGTGTTTTTTGCTACAATAGGCGGTTTGAATTTGATGATAACGTTGGAAGAAGAAGGGGGCGACACGAAGGAAAAAAAATTAAAAGAGGAGTGGTTGTGTGAGACTCTAATGTCACAGCGTGTCTCTACTAAACAGTATCTTATCATGTGACTTCGCAGAACACTATTTATGAACAGTAACACTGTTTCAACATAAACAGCGACACTATTCCCTACTCAAAACACTATTCATAATGTCCCCACCTCTGCTGCAAACAGAGCTACTGCTCATAAACAAGATGGCGAACACTGTTCACAAAGCGGAACTACTGTTCATAAACAAAGATGGCGAAACTTTTGACCATAATTGAAAACAGGATGGCGCCAAAACGAAAAATTTGGGAGTCCGCCAAAACGCAAAAATTGCGCCCAAATCTTATTTCAGCCACTCATTCCCTTTTAGTAGTCAAATAAGATGGTTTTCACTTTAATAATATAGCTAAATCATTGTTCCTCTCTCCATAGAATCAAGCGTTTTGCTTGTTTCGTCACCACACTATTATATATACAATTTGGATTTGGGTTCCCTTGGAAAAAAAGAGTGGGAAAATTTTGAGTTTCCCTCGTTCACATATGATATATATACAATACAATTTCCCACTTCCCCCAAAATAACAAAACAAATCAGCTTACTCCATTTTCTCTCGTCCGAGTCTCTCCGATTCCAATTTCAGTAACCGTATTTCCCCTCTCCGATGAAGTTCAAAGCATTTCTAACAGAAAACGGAGTAAACCTATTAGAGAAGCGATTCATTCCATCGCTAGAAAAAATGGGGAAAACCTGCCACGTATACTTCACAAAAGACCACGCACTTTTCCTCCACAATCTTCTCAACGGTGATGGAATTCAATCAATCGCTCAATTTCGGAAAGAATCGCTTTTCGATGATTATCGAATCTCAAGTCAAAACGACGATCGTATCGCTTTCGCAATCGATCTTTCTCTTTTTCTTCGTGCACTTCGTAGTAGTGTTGCTATTTGTTCTGAATATGCTGCTGCTTCTGTTGCTGTTCCTAATCGTCTTCAGATTAAACTTGTTAAGAAATTGCCGATTAATTGTACTATTGCTACTCCTTTTCTTACTTTTGAAACGCGAGGGTTTAAATCGGCGGTTATTCAGGATATTCCTATTTCTAAACCTTTGTCTAGATCTCAAGTTGTTGAACTTCAGAATGCTCTTGATTTGGCTCAGGATATTCCTCAGACGCTAATTCAGGTAACGACATTACTGTGTTGGAGTTCAATTAGAAAGTAGTTTGACTTAGGTTGTTTATAAGTGCTTTTTATTTTTATAAAAAGTGATTCTAAGGTGAAGCAAATAAGTAATTTCACTTTTAAAGTGCTTATATATTGCTTGCTTCAAATGTAATTGAAAATAAAAGTTGCATAGTTTGGTCTAGTTGAACAATAATAATTTGAAAAATACAAGTAATTGAAGTGTCTCTTTTAGTATCCGACACGACACGTGTTGGACACAGTATACGTCTTCAACTTGAGTCTTGAAGTGTTGGTGCTTTGGAGTTTATTAGGGATGTGTTTGGTGTACGTTAATCCACATTACAAGTGCATGGGACAAACACTTACATACATTTCTTTATATGACCTTTTTGTTGTGTATATTGATTTGTGGTCAATACTTAGCACAAGTAAATTAATGTGAAGTTTGCTATAATACACTTGTGTATTACACTATATTTGTTTCACACCAAATAGTATCCTAGGGGCAAAAATTGTTCATGGTTTGTTGAGCTTTGTTCTTTACCTAGTTTCTATACTTGTTTTCTCCTATTTTATTGGTTAGTTCTAGGGGTGGACTGGTACTTGAAAAATTGTCCAAAACTCTGATGACGACTGACGTCGGTCCTTGGAAGCAGAAGGTCATGGTTCTCCTCGTCCACACAGCTGAGACGGTGGCCTGATCAATGTTGGTTCGGTAAAAAAACAAGAGAAAATAAATATAAGTTGAGTTTTGAGGCATGCATATATGTCTCTCCTTGCTTTTGTCGAAACGACACCAATCAGGTCACCGACTCGGTCTTGATAGCATAGAGGATTGTGAGCTTAGACTTCTGAGGACAACATCCATTATCGTTATAGTTTCAAAGGTTTTTTCAAGTATTAGTCCACCTTAAAATTTGAACTATTTAGAAATCAAACATGGAACAAAACTTTGTCCTATCTTGTCCCTCATTTTTATGTAAATTAAATGAAATGGACCCTTAGTTCGTTAAGTCAGCTATTACTTACTAGTTCATTCCGGTTGTTGCATTTAGTGACAGCCTTATAATTAGTGAGTTGCTGGATGCAACTTACAGCTATTAGCTAGTTTGTTTGCTGAGTGAGCAAACAAACTTACAGCTATTAGTAAATTGCTAGTTACAAGTTAAGGTTACTTACTTTCAGTTATATTTTGTTCGTTGTTCATCACAATGAATGTGCGCCCTCTTATATTTATTACGTAGAAATGTTAATGGAAACTCGAGTTTTGATTTCTTTCATTTAATTTCACGCCCAATGCAGGTGCCTGATTTGAATCAATTGCTTAACTTAGTGGATCGGATGAAGCATGTAGGTGATGCAGTGAATGTGTCCATAAGTAAGTATGGAGACTTGAGTGTCCAGGTTTCAACAACTCTGATCAGCCTTGGTGCTGAGTTCCGGAAGCTGTTGGTGATTGGAGAGCAGGCAAATGCTCCTGCTGAAGATCAAAACCTCAGTGCTCAGACGCGGTCGTCAAGGTCAATTTTGAGAGGAGATGCCCAATCTGTGCAGGTGAGTGTGAAGCACTTTGCCAAGAGTTTGCAGTGTCACTTGACCAAACCAGATTGTGCTTTCTATGGGATTGCTCCTCAGGGCAGTTGTTTGACAGTGATATTCCAATTCTTCATACCTGGTTCTCGCCAGACTGATAAATCGATCAGTTTGCATTGCAGGCTTCCTGTACTTGACCCTGGTACTGGTTAAAATCCAACACTTTTCTAGTTGAGTGTGTAAATTCTTTTTCTGAAGAGCTTAGAAGTTGAGTTGGAGAATTGTCAGATTGATAAACTAATAGTTGTGATTAGCTTTTTACTCGAAAGATTGGGTATTTCGCATCTAAATGTATGGTTATGGTATAGTTGAGAAAGATTGCTGTGAAAAGAGGTCATTCTGTTGGATAGCCAATTCCAAATGAATCAGGAACCATCTATCACTCTAGTTATTCAGCTGCATCAATAATTCAAAATACTAGTTTAATCAATTTCTTGTATTTTTAGCATAGTAGTAATGTAGTATACAGATAAAACAATTCAAAGCAACAATTGACTTTCACAAAAGAAAAAAAAACATGAGAATCAAACAGCAGGGACTACCTAACATGAAATGTCACCCATATCCCTTTATTTTCAGGTCAACTATTTCATTCTCACAGAAAGCAACAATTGTTCCAAGATGAAGAATGAAACACCATCACCAATTACCAGAAATAATGAATGAATGCATCCCAAACTTCCCCAATGGCTGAAAGACCAGAATCTAGCCTCGATGAGGTCCACGTTGGAGCTCCTACATCCATTTCTTGGGCAGTTTCAGGTGGAAGTGGTTGGTATTCAACATGAGTAGCTATAGGTGGATGTGGATAATCTTCAACATGAATAGCAATCTTCATGCCACCAAAGCAGAACCCTTTGCCACCGATGAAGTAGCGATTGCCGGTTACATTGAGTGGTACCACATCTCTTCCAGCTCCAAGAGTCCAATTGTGAAGTGGATGATCATAGTTACAAGTTTCGTAATTAGTCTTGTTCACTTCCAGCAGGTTCATTTGGCGCCTATCATACACAAAAACTGAAAAATAAAATAGTTATCACCAGGTTAAAGGGTCAATTAATAACTTGCCTATTTTGTTAAAAGAGCTGATAAGGAAAGGGGATTTGTTAGTTTTCATGATTCGAACCACCGAAATGTTGCTTGAAATGTTCCTTAACTCATCAACAGAATTACCTACTTGGAATGAAAAGATACAAATTGTGTGTATGAGTGAGAGAGAGAGTGGGTGGGGGGGGGGGGGGGGGTTGTTAAAAGAGCTGATAAGCAAAGAAGAATTGTTAGTTTCCATGATTCGACTTTCGAACCATAGGCATGTTGCTTGAAACTCCTTAGGTGTTCTTTAGCTCATCAACCTAACTACATACTTGAGTCTTGAGATAAAAAGATACAGATTGTGTGTATGAGAGAGAGAGTTCTTACAAAGTCGGTCACCATTGTAGAAATGCTTGTCTTTAGTCCATGTAGAGTAATTAAGATTAGTAGTCCAACCAATAAGCAAAGAAGAATTGTTAGTTTCCATGATTCGACTTTCGAACCATAGACATGTTGCTTGAAACTCCTTAGGTGTTCTTTAGCTCATCAACCTAACTACCTACTTGAGTCTTGAGATAAAAAGATACAGATTGTGTGTATGAGAGAGAGAGTTCTTACAAAGCCAGTCACCATTGTAGAAATGCTTGTCTTTAGTCCATGTAGAGTAATAAATATTGGTAGTCCAACCGATTTGGTCTCCTACTGTCCACCTTGTAGTAGAGGCCTCCGGCAATATAACAAGCACAACAGAAACTAGAACATCAACAACGTCGTCTTCATGGTTGTTCTGCAGAAACCTCTTCAACAAACACTCTTGTCTATTTCTACAAATGCAGAGTTCTATTTGTTTAACTTCCCTTTCCTAGGAGATGAAGCAACTCCTTTTTGTCCCATTGACTTTTCATAAATACATTGTTAATTTTCAAGTTGTTGAACACAAGCAATTTGTTTAATCTTCTACCAATCTACATGTCTTTTGTAATGAGCTTATGAGCATATTTAATGGTTTAGCAAAAGATTCATATAAGAACATAGTTGATCTCTCAATTATATCATAACATTGTGTCAAAAAAAAAATCATATCATAACATATTCCGAGTGAATTATATAAGAATTTCTCCGACCCTGGGATGTGGTTAAGCGGTTGGGGCTCATCCTTCTTTAACCAAGTGTCGAGGGTTCGATCCTCGCCTTGGGTATGGAGCAGGTTTAAATCACTGGGCCAGTTGTCCCACCCTTCGAGACGCCTCCAATCCAGCGAGAGGATTAGTCACTGCGTTGGGCGGTGGATACCTTAGTCTCGACCAAAAAAATATAAGATTTTCTCCTAACTTCAATAAAAGAGTGTTTATGAATGGCTTGTTTTTTTTATCAAAAGTGTTGTAATTCATTCATAAAGGGCAAAAAGGTCACATGCCATTACATCATGTAATACTAACAACCCACTATTGGGGCATAGTACAGGAATGCCACAAACTCGTAGGTAAAACTATGACAACGTTATTTAGGGAATTTACTTTTGCATTGCACTTTTACTGTCAAGTTGTACTAATGTTTAGTACTTGTCGCATTTCTCATTTTAGTACATGTTTTCAATTGTGCAGTGCATTTTCTAGAAGTATTAGCAAATGAACATTTCCTGAAATTATTGTATTGCAATCTGGCTATATAATCACCCAATCATTAATGAAAGATATCATCAATCATTACACAATTCAATTCTAGCATTGACTTTGATTTGACCATTACGGAATGATTAGACAAAATTGATGGTAGTGCTAGGCCTTACAGACTAATTAGACAACTTTTGGATTAACAAAACTCAGATTCTAAAATTTGACCATTAACATTTAACCACTTATTGGATAAGATGGTAATTAACCATTTATTGGATTAGCTCAACTGAATATGCCATATAGCTACCCCCAACAAACTAATCACAAAAAGATGAATGTCAACAGATTCAGATTTTCTTGAGACAATTATACAGATTGGCCATGTGATTTGCCAATAAAGATTGTTTCTGATTGAATTTCATAGTAATCAATCCATAGGAGACATAACCCCACAGAGAATCCAACAACCTCAACACAAAACACGCGTTGGAATAAAACATGAGATACGTAACCCTTTTGTGATTTTGATTTAGATTCGTGCTGACTAACCAGGCTAACTAGTCAGAATAATTGTGGCCTATAGGAAATTATAAGACCCAAAAAAGTGTTTAATCGAATAGGATGATGATTTAACCAATTAGAAAGATATTGATCGAGTGACTTTTTTGTCTGCATGCAGAATGACAAGCACCAATCGTAAACACATACGTAAAGTGAAGGTCTGGGATCCTAATCTAACAATGTTATTTTTGTCGGTTGTGTTAAGTCTTACCGATTAATTAGGCGACTTTTGAAATAACGAAAACTCAAAATCTAAATTTTGACCTGTTAATTGCTTATTGAATTAGCTTAACTACTAGATAGGCCATATAGCAAAGCCACAAAACTAATCACTAAAAATGAATGTAAACAAATTCATATTTTCTTTAGACAATTATTATACTGATTGGCCATGTGATTTGCCCTTAAATGGCTAACTCAACCGTTAAAGAATTATTTTTTTTGGCCAATCGCATAAAATAAAAATTCAAATATTATAAGAATGATGGTTTTGTTTGTAAATCATTTGCGTTTATATAGGGGGCCATCATTAGTGCTAGAGTGCTAAAAAGAAGTTTAGCTCAGAGGGTAGAAACATTGTGTGTCGTATTTGCAAGTTGCTTAATCAAGATTGGATGGTAACTATCAAACATGTGTAACGAGAAGCAAATAGAATTATTGATAGGTTAGCAGTCTTGGGTTATCATCTGAATAATGAACACATTACCATTATGTTTAATGATCCTCCTGATAGCATTAAGCCTTTAGTTGCTAATGATGTGAACAAAGTTGCTACTCCTAGATTCGTTCCTGTGTAATTCTGTTTGGACGTTCATATATATTGAGAGTTTAAAACTTCCCATACTACCACTATTTTCCCCAAAACAAAATTGCCATTACTAATTAAAATTACACATTGTTAAACAAATCAACAGTATAATAAAAGGAATTTTCTCATGTTGACTTTTTTCATTTTGATGGATCCTATGTGTCCCTTTCATTGTGTCCCTTTCATTTCATAATATAGGGACTCCAAACTCCAAAGTAACTAACCATATTTTTTCCTTAAAAAAACATTTCTTAACATACAAATTTCGGATTAATTAAGAAACAACAAAAGTAAAATGCACATGGACAAGGTCCTACTAATCCAAAAATTCCCACAATTTCCGCATTGAAATTCTCCAATAAATTAAATTAAAATTAAACAAGATTGTGACATATCTTTGATAATGACATACACCTTTTGAAATTCAAACACCAAACACTACCTATAAACTTGGAAAAAAAAAACACCACTCTTTTACCCAATTTGAAGTCAACAACTAAAATCACCATCCAATTCAAGCACCAACAATTACCCTTTAAGAAAATAAATAAATGTTCAACCAACACAACATGAACAACTAAACCCCAATTAGTATTGTTTCATGATGGTAGTGTAGAATATTTTTACCTACGAAGCACCGACACAGACACTGGCACTGGACACGCAGACACCTGTTTTAATTTGAAAAATACAAGTAATTGAGTGTCAAGGTCGATGTCGGTGTCCAACAGAATACATGTCAGACACGTGACACGTCTTCAACCGAAAGTGTCGATGCTACAGAGATAATTACCATAAATAAATGAAAGAATCCCAAGCTGCTCCAATGGCAAAAACAAGAGGCATGAGAATGATTTGGCCTTTAAAAGAAAGGGATAATGCAGCAGATTTTTCAGGTAAAGCTTTTGGTGGAGGTGGTGGATTTTCAACATGAACAGCTAATTTCATTCCACCAAAGCAAAATCCTTTGCCACTTATGAAGTAGTAATTACGAGTTACATTCAATGGAACTACATCTCTTCCAGCTCCTGTTGTCCAATTGTGAATTGGATGATCTGATATGCAAGTTTCATAATCTGTTTTGTTCACTTCTAGTACATTCATTTGGTTCCTATCATACACAAAAACTGTAAACTAACCATGGTTAGTAACTATCATGTTAAACCGAAAACAATAATCAGACTAAATTATACTTTTGGTCCTTCTATTATTTTTTGTATTGAAATGGTCTACTATCTAGCAGCATTAACTGTGGCTTATGTGGCGGTTTGTGTTGGACTAAATCGAAACAAAAAAAATGAAAAATATAAAGATAATGAGTAGTGAGTAATGACAAATGTTCCAACGCTTTCAACGAAAGACTAATCTCTACTTGTGTCTATGAGCAAACTGAAACTCAATATAAAAATACGGGATCAAAACTCAAAAGTATAACTTAGCAAAAAAATTAAAGTGGGAAGTATATAAAAATCTCGGAAACTAACATTCCCCCACCCCCACTAACATTTGCCTATAAAAAAAAAATTAAAGTGGGAAGTATATAATTAAAAAAGTTATTTATTTCAAGTAATTTGAAACAGTTAACTAAAGTCAAAAAAAGAAAGCCTTTAATAAATGTTTTCTTAAGAAAGTGTCCTAAAGGCACAGGTTGGCAAGATCTTGACTAAAAAATTAAGACCGTTAGAAAAAATAAAAAATAATGAAAATCTAGATCTAATACATTGCTTTTCATTATCAAATTAAGCCAAAAATTTAGGGTAAAAAGATCTAATTATTTTACTTCATTTATGCTGAGATATAGATGGAAACACACTGAAACATGAAAAACATGAGTAAGCAACAAAGTCTACAAGCCTTAGTAAAACCAGCCACAAATTCTGGATCTGAGAATGCAGAACAAACCAAAGGGGTAAAACTGTAAAATACTACCCAAAAATCACTTTTCTTATTTACAGTCCCTTTTACCATATAAATGTAAATCACCGATCAAAATGAAATGGGTATGAACTAAAAACAGAAATTTCAATGCCATTACCCTAAAAATCTCATTTTTATTACCCTCTTAACTTATATTTAACACTCCCATGAATCACATTCAGATACCCATTAACTAAAAAAACCAAAAAGATCTAAGATTAACTGATTTATACACTCTAATTCCATTAATCATCAAATTAAGTATCAAAAACATGAAAAAGTTAGCATTTTTAGCTTACCCCATGAATGAACTAGTTCAGATCCAATCAAAAAAGTGTACACAAAAAAACATTTATTGAAGTAAAGATTCAAACTTTAAGTTCATTAAAGAGAGAAAAAGATAGAGAGAGAAAATGGGTACTTACAGAGCCAATCACCATTGTAGAAATGCTTTCCTTTAGCCCAAGTAGTGTAGTTGAAATTTGTGGTCCAACCCATGTTACCTCCAACCGTAAACTTTGTAGCTGAGGTTTCTGGTAACATAACAAGAAGAGCAAAACCTAGAAAAAGAAACACCATTGTTGTTGATGATGAGAATGAACCAAAGACTCTGTTTTTCTTCTCCATAATAACTGTTTTTT
This sequence comes from Oxytropis ochrocephala, assembly GCA_020916435.1. Classification (NCBI taxonomy): domain Eukaryota; kingdom Viridiplantae; phylum Streptophyta; class Magnoliopsida; order Fabales; family Fabaceae; genus Oxytropis; species Oxytropis ochrocephala. Next base: position 7,985,930 of record CM037095.1, read on the forward strand.
AGTTTTCACTGACTCTCTCTCTCTCTCTCTCTCTATATCTCTCACTCTCCTATAAATTCTGGAACACTCTGTCCCTTCTTCTATGATGTTCTGTCTTTTTGGACCTTTTAAGGAACCCTTTTGGCTTCTTTTTGGTGGGGTTTTAAAAATAATAATAAATTGTGTTGTGAGAGTTGTATTTATTATGTGATTATTTTATTTTATTTATTTCTTGGTTGTTGCTTTCTAGATCTACCATTGACTGATTATTTATCTTTATACACGTATAGGAAAATATGGCCTGTTCCCAAGTTGTTTTTATTTATTTAAAAAAAATTATTTGAATTCGATTTTTCTTAAACCTATAGCCAATAATGTAATACCTTTTCCAATTATTATATGATTTTTAGACAAAAAAAGTTTCTCATAATACATGATTTTTAGAATATCAATGCAACATAATTTTTTTTTTTTTACCATACCTTTCATTATTTAATATATATCTTCTTACAATTCTACTTTTTATGTTTCCAATGTCGTTAATGAATAACAATTTGGTAACTTAACTCACAATTTCTCTTTTCAATACAAAATTAACTATTTTTCTTAATTAACGTATCACAACCTTAAACGACATATAATATGGGACGGATCGAGTATTTAACTTCATATTTTATATCATGAACATAAAGAATGATTGGAGAGTAATTCTAAATGATTTGGTAAAAAAAAAAAAAAAGTAATTCTAATTGATTCTTGAAGAGTGCTTCAAGTATCAAATGTAGTGTATGTTTGGTTACTCTTTGTGATTAACACACTAGGCACTCTGCGTCTCTTCACGTGGCTGTCTAATTTTAATCTCTCTTTAATTAAACAAACCACAACTCAATGTTGGATTTAGATAACATATCTACCTATTGGAGATCGAAGCATTGGTACACACATTTTCCTTGACAACACAATGAACAAACATCCTGAAGATAATTTTTCGACATAATCTATTAGTAATTACCGACAGTCCATTTGAAAAACCGTCGATAAACATTACTGACCTGTTATTTCCCGACGGATAAATTGCCATCGATTAACCGTTAGTATGGCCACATTTCTTACGATACTTATGAATTATCAACGACTTTAAGCCATCTATGGTTATCGGGTTTTTGGTAGACTATATTTGCAATGGTTCTAACACGGAATTACTAACGACAATTTGATTTGATAGTTCTTAAATGCAGATGAATTTTCCCCTCTTATTATTTCGCATGTAAAAATCACTCTATTATCGATACATAATCATTATTCAAGAGTTTTTTTAACATTATTAGGGGATTAGGAGAAATGCATGTTTGAACCTATATTATTAGTTTTTTTTTTTTAGTAATAAAAAAAAAGAAACAGAAGCATAGAAAACAAAACTACATCCTACAAAATAGAGGATTTCAGAGGCATCAGATAATGAAACATATTGATGCTTTTAGGGGGTCTTCTAACTCTTGTCAGCCAACTGAAATAGTTGTTTTTTTCATAGGCAAAAAAATATATACGTTTAGGGGGGTATTCCAACTCTTGTCTACCAACTGGTGCTAGTCAAGTCTATCCCTACAAAATAAATTGTGTTTACCACTTGTACTCCATTTTGGGATTAAATATATGTGTAGGCTTAATGATAGATCTATTTTTTAGATCAACACCAAATAACATTTTTGTAGATCAACAATGTTATATGAACAAAAAAAATTTAGACAAAAACCAACTTACAACACCAATTAATCAAGTTTTTTAAACTATTAGCCAAGTGATCAATTAACCAAGTTTTTGTCAATGACTCGAAAACTGTTAAAAAGCAGATTGGCTAATAATCTAAAAAACTTAATTAATTGGTGATGTAAGTTGGTTTTTGTCTATTTTTGTCAAAAAAAATTTGTCCAAATAACATTTTTGTAGATCTATATATATATATATATATATATATTTGCTGTCCTTATCTTGGAATTGTTATTTCCTTTTGGTGGTTGGTTTGATGCTTTGACCAGATCCATGTGCTTTGCAGGAGCGTTATGGTTAATATGGAAAAAATAGAAGATCAGAAGATGCTTTTAAAAATGTCCCTTTTCTTATTTTATCAATGAGAGTTGTCCTTGTCTTTCCCTAAAATCACGATAAGACAACAAGTACATTAAATAAATTAAACTAACTTTCACTATCTCATACCTAATTCTATTTTTTTTAATAAGCAACATGTGTGACGAGTTTGGAGATTACTTGTTCCATCTCTTTAGATTTTGCTAATTCATGTTCATAATTACAATAATAAAGTTACTTTCTTTTATCAAATATTTTTTCTTCTATCAAAAAATATGTGTCGGTATCTCTCTAATCCCTAATTTTTGTTGGAGATACTTTCATTCAATGACGGATCCAAAAAAAATTAGTGGTGGGGCAAAAAAATAATTTGATATCTCTTTAGAAGAAAAATATTATAAATATTTAAAAAATACATATTTTCATGATAAAAAATAGTAGATATTCAATCAGATACAAAAGTTGACACATATTTCGTCCATAAAAAATGAAAAGTATCAATTTGAAATCAAATATCGATAAAATTAGTCATTTTAAAATAAACTTAAGAACATTTTAGTCATGTTTAGAGACTAGTATGACAAATATTTAACTTTTTAATGATTAAACTAATGATTCTCATTTTTTAGAGTGCAAGAAAATTTGCAACAATTATTCTCACTTATATTTCTTATTTTGTGCAAACATTTTAAAATCTAATAGCTTATAGGGGCAAACCTTATTTTTTATGGGAGCAAAAGATATTTCTATTAAGCATCACTAATAAAATATTTTTATGGTGCGGGGGCAATTGCCCCCGCACACCCCTATAAGCACCCGCTGCTGCTTTCATTGCATCCACTACCAATGCATCTCTTAGATACAATCTATTGTGCCATAGTCCAAAACTCAAGTTGTTCTTCTTCCGTAAGACCTAACTAAACTGATAAAATTGAAGTTCTTAGGTTGGACATGTTGCCTACATGATGACATATCAGATCAGATCACATGACTTTATTTTTTTGACTTACTTACAGTTTTGGTCCCCCTATTTTCACGAACTCACAATTTTGATCCCCCATATTTTTTTTCACGAATTTAGTCCCCCTATTTTCACTAGTTCACGATTTTAGTCCCCCAACAATTTTTCTCACGAATTTTGTCCCCCTATTTTCACTAACTCACGATTTTAGTCCCCTTATTTTTGCCAACTCACGATTTTAGTCCCCCTATTTTTCCAATATTTAAAATCAAAGTCCCCCGTCTAGGAACAATAGGGGGACCAAAATCGTGAGTTGGCGAAAATAGGGGGTCTAAAATTGTATCATCATCCCTAAACTATCAATTAATATATGACTAATAGCCAATTCCTTACCTAAAGTTACACCTCTCTTAATTCGTCCCTAATCTTACACATCAAATATCAAACACTATCTACTATGTTGATCATTAAGCAATCTCACAGCTTCTTCTGTAATTAGTTTTAGCCTAGCACAGTTGGAAATTTCATCTTAATCATGTGAACCACTAGGGCCGGTCTTGATAATTTAGCTGTCTTGGGCGAACAAATAAAATAGTGCCCTTGTAATTATTTAAATAGGGCGAACAAATTTTGGTGCTCATAAAAAAATGGAGCATTGGGCAGCAGTCCCATCGCGCATGCTCGAGGTCACCACTGAGCACCACAATCAAAGAGTCCATCTTAATAAAGAGACCCCTTATATTTAATCTTGTAATCAATCTTAACCCTTGAACCAATATTAGACTTAAAGTCTCTAAAAGGGCAACCACAAGCAACCATGCCCGGATTCCTTTAGATAAGATCCATCAATGTTTAACTTAAACTAATTTCTCAAGGGAGGAATTCCAGCAAATTAGATTTCCTTCATGCAGCTTTCAATGAACTTGGGGGATCATTTGAGAGGTTATATAGATGATTTAGCTAGTTGGGGTGCCAGCTTATCTGAGATGTCTTCTTGTTTTGTGATGCTTATGCTCGTATATCGTAACACGTTTGTATTGTATTTTAAATCATAACACTCGCGCGTATCTTATTAAAAAAAAAAAATTAAAAATGGGGGGTTAGATTTACCTCATACGTAGGTAAAGTCGGTTCACAAAATATGAACCGGATTTACCTACCTATGAGGTAAATCCGGGAATCTCCACGAAATTTGTTTTCTTAAAAAATTCACAAAGGGTATTTTTGGGATAAATGGTATTATGGGTTGTGGTGTAGAATGTGGGGGGTACCAAAAAAAATCCTTAGTGTTGCTATCAAGCCACATCATATTGATCATTAACCCAAAGAAGGCAAGCCAATGCCAATTAATCTTCCCATCATCCTTAGAATAAAGGTTCCAAATGATCCATTGATCCATTCCAAGGCTAAAGAATTACTACCTCCGTCCCAAAATATAAGGCCTCGAAGTACATGTATCTCGATTACATTTAGTCCAGATACATGTATCTCGATTACAACAGCGAAAAAATGAATCATTATATAGGAACACAATATCAACTTCCATAAATGTTAATTACAAGAGCTAGAATTTATTATCATAATAATTCAAACAAAGACACTCATTGTGCACTTCAAAGACATTCATTCATTGTAAAAATCTTACTTAGAAAAGATCAAACATTATATGAACATTGTAATTGAAAAAGCACACATATTATTTTGTTCAATCCAGCTTCCTTAATAAATATGCAACTTGAACTTCTTTTGTCAATGGCATGATCCAATCACTATACAGATCAGCAACTAAGCTTGGATTTATTTTGTACACAGGCTCAGTTTTATGTTCCTTCATATTAATCACCACTTCTTGTCCATAAGTCTTGGCCTTCATCTCCACTCTCCTTTTAATTGCCTCTTCAACTTCAGGATATGTAAGCAATTCCATTAACTTATCCGCGTCCTGCAAAGTCATCGGGATTTACAACAAGACAAAGTTGATTCAGCGAAAAACAAGACAAAGTTGATTCAGCGATAAACAAGTTGGGGGATCATTGAATAAGTGATAATGCACAAGCTGGACACAACAAAGACACGAACATCGAACACGACACCGACATAATTTGAGAAAATGAAAGTAATTGAAGTGCCAGTGTCCATGTCGGTGTCTGACACGACACATGTTGGACACGTCTTCAAACTGAAGTGTCGGTGCTATGTAGCAATTGATAGTATATACTTAATTTAGAAAAAAGTAGAAAAATGGAATAGTACTAAAGTCTGGCCGCGCGAGAGGTATTTGTACCTGTGCTATGATGGCAGCTTTATATGCATCCGGAGAAGCTCGAAATTTTGCCTCAGCTACAAATTTGCCATAATGGATTCTCTTTGAGAGAGTCTGCAGTCACAAAAATTCACAAGCTTTCAGCAATATAAACCAAAATTTGAAATCACAATCTCAACTTAAGAGGAAGAGAAAAATTGCAAGTTGCTCGTAAATGTTAACATCGTATAGCCTTAAATCGGTGAAGGATATCGATTTTTTGCCATTAGTCTTTTTTTTTCACAGCATTTTATTTTAGTAATGAATTTAATCAGAAGGAAAGTAATAATATGTACCTGCAAGCACATTACATCACAAACAGAAGAGGATCCAGAATTACCATCATCTCCTTCCTTGACTAATTGTGGAATAAGAACTCTGAAGTATACACCCCACACTCTATCATTTATATTAATTGATTCAGCAATAGGGTGCAATACCTATTCACACATTACACAGAAATTCAGTGAAGAAGCAATTAGTACAACACCAATTAATACATAGAAATCCTGAGAAGAAGCAATTAGCACAAAAAAGACTCGGCAACACAACCATTAACGCATGAGCTCTAATGTGTCATTTAATAGAAACTGGTTCAGATTATTCAGATTATAAATAGAAAGAATGCAATGTTATTGATGTACAGAATAAACACAAATTCCCTCGATATTCGAGAGATCCATGACTTTGCCTAGTCGCAATTCTAATTCTCACCAAATGACTCAACCCCTATTTCTATTTATAGGCAACATGCCTTATTTATTTCTTTTAATCATCTCAGCCTAATCAACTAAGCTTTATAACAAACAAAACTCTCTCTCTCTCTCTCTCTACATACACACACATGGAAGATATGTCATGTTTAGATAAACAGCTTAATTAAGCGCTTATCACATAAGAGCTTATGCATAAGTTGTTTCTATAAATAAAGGATAAAATAACATTGAAATATTTCTCTATAAGCTATAAGCTGTTTTCATAAGCTCTCCTGAGAAGTTTATGAACATGTTATAAACTGTTTTCATAAGCTCTCCCAAACAGTCTCACAAGTGCTTATGCCAGCAGATAAGCCCAAATAAGTCGATCCAAACAGCCCATATAATGTGTCATTTAATTGAATCTCTAAATTAATATAATGTATGCTCATATGCAACTGAGAGTTTACTTGACACTGACGGTACTAGTTACTTCCTGAATTAAGCTGCAATTTTTGATTTAACAAGCAGACTGATTTTTGTTTCACATAGCTAATGCCACAACTAGTTTTATGAATGGGAAACTCCTCACACTCTTTCCATCTTAAAAATCCTAAACAATGCCTGAAAGCATAGTTCTATACTCTGTAGTCAATAGCGGTCGTACGTAGCGGTCCTTAGTTCAGGAGTATTATTTACCTTAGGGTATTGCAAAGGCGGTAACATCGGTTCAGGTAGGCCATCAGGAAAGAATGGATGCTCATCCGGGCTCGTGAATCTACCCACCTTCAATGTGAAAGAAACTCAGTCAGCAAAATCAACATCTATGTATATCAGGACATAGTAACTTTTCACTTCATCCTTTTTTCTATAGAAAATGTTCACTTCATCTATATAACAGGACATAGTAGTACATATACCTTGGCATGAAGCTTCTCAGTTTCTCTGACCATGTATTCTACCAATGAGCCATGAAATCCATCCATGGAGAAAGCATCAGGGTCATAAGTATCTCCATTGTAACAATATTGTGCTCGCTCCAAGAGGCTAAAGATTATACTATCCTCTTGACGAATTAACGAGTGTCTTATATGATCAAGAGTCAAATTTTCACTCCCATCTACCCTTTTCTTTATCGACGCTGATCTACACAAAAGAAATACGGCAACTATAAAATTTGATTGACCAACATAGAGAAGCCAAAACAATGGTACTTGTAAATTTAAGGATGAAACATTCGATGCAAGTAAAGAAAACTTCAAATGCAAAGCTGAGGCAGAATTGTCAAATTGCAGTTATAGGCGATTCACAATCATACGGATTTAACTCTTACAGTATTTAGGGACACTAACGAATTGATTGAACAACAAGTATTTTCTATGGAACCTGTTTGCCTGTCTAGAAAAAACTATGAACAACTTTTTATGTATCAAACCATAACCCTATCGTTGATTCATAAGAAGAATCGCCAAATTTTTCAAAGAAAACCAGAAAAAAGTCCCATTGATAAAGAATTTGAACAAACTGCTATTGTCCGCAATCTGCAATATGCCCATTAGTACTGTCAAATAGCAGCTATAGTGGCACTATAGCACGCTATAGCATAGCGAAAAATTTGAGCAAACCGCTTTTTTCCGAGGTGAAGGCATGAGTGGAAACTGATTGAAGCATTTAAAATTCTGAATATCTTGTCTTGAAATTGCAAGAAATGGAGTATACAAACTATTATCAGTAGAGACTAGAGATCCAAGTACAAATAACATATTAGGTAAGTACTCTAGGAATAGTCTCAACAATTAAAGAAAGGAATCTATAAACATGAATTTTTATCATCTGACAAATAGGCTAAAAATAAAATTGAAGGCATAGCAATAACCTATAAGTCTATAACCTATATAACTACATTGGGAAAGAAATTAAATTGTTGATAATTATGGTAAGAAAAAAAATACCAAAATTGTTTTTTTTTGACTGAACAAGTACTATACCCTAAAAATAACGGGGAAGGATCCTCTAACTTTTTGGAGAGAACTTCCCCCTAACTTTGTATCTATTTCTCTCCTCTAATACACTCTCTCTCATCTTATTTCCCTCCATTTCCCTCCACTTTTTCTTTTCTCTCTCATAAAAAAAGACTAAAGTTAGGAAAAGTTAGAGATTAGGAAGTTAGAGGATCCATTTCCAAAAATAACATATCAGAATTCAGAACCATAAGACAATTTACAGCTAAATGTTTTCCACTCAATCAAGAACCATACATCATGTACCCAATTGAAGGAACAAACAAAAAAACCAATCTTTTGAGAAGGAAAAGAAAAACAAGACTTCAAATTGCGATTGTGATAGTGGCTATAAATAAACATAATTAGAGAAAATTGCAGACAAATGAAGCAGACCCAGATATCTAAAATGTTAATTGTTTTACAACATTTGCAATTGGGGATCAAAAGTTAAAAACTTGAGAATGAAAAATAGAAAAATTGAAGAATTTAGTGTGGGGTGCTTACCCAATAGAAGCAGCGGCATGTGAGAGAAGAGAAAGATTGGATTTTTGGGGTAGATTTGAAGAGGAATTGAAGGGAAAGGAAACCCCACGACGAAAAGAAGAAGAGGGTATTGGAGGAATTGAAAAGGTAGAAGCTTTTAAAAGCTTAGCCTCCATTAGAGAGAGAGAGAGAGAGAGAGAGAGAGGAATGAGAATTGGGGAAGAGAGAATCAGAGAATAAAAAGAAGAAGCATTAACAGTTAAGAATAAAAAATAGGAAAATTGTGAAACGTTTTAAGGTGGGCGGCTGAGGTAACGGTTGGTAGTTTGGTAGGTGAGGGATTTGGAGTGAAGAGAAGTGGAATGAAAGAGAAAGAAGAGAATTATAGCCTACGAGGTGATTTGAATAATAAGTGGTGTGCATGTAGATTGTCAAATGTGGTAGGTGGAATGGAATCGAATGGAATCGAATGGAACTTTCTCTCTGCCAGTGCGGTGACCCGTCTGATGGACGGGGCAATACTTCAGATTCTATAGAGAGAGGGGGCAATAGTTTAGCGTCACACTTTACATATTTTGGCTCAAAATTAATTTAAAATTTTATTACAAAATTAACTTTTTTTAAAATAAAATTCGTTATTAAGGAATAAACTTCGCATATTTAAAATAATTAAAAAATTTCACACACTAAAGTACTAAAAAAAGTATCTTTGCATAGTGTTACACTTTATATAATTTGTTACTGAAATTAATGTTCGATTTTAGTTCTTAAGAAATAAACTTTGCATATTTAAACAATTAAATTTTTTGAGATGATGACTTAAAAAAAGTACAATGTATAGTGTTACACTTTTTATAATTTGTTACTGAAATTAATGTTCGATTCCAAAAATTTGATTATGGAAGTACATTTTCTATTTAATCAGAAAAATCACTAAAATATAAAACATGAAAGAAGAGAGAGAGAGAGAGAGAAAAGGGAAATAAAAATATGAATGGGAAAAAAAGAAGAAAAAAATGGGGAGAGAAAGTTTGGAGAAAAAAAAAAGGGGGGTGGGGGAGAGGGGGAAGGGGGAGGGGGAGGGGTTGGGGTTTGGAGGGAAAATTGAGAGAATGAGAAAATTTTGGAGGGAAATAATGTAGGTCCCACAAAGGGAGACTCTACCAGATGTGAATATTTATATGATGACCAGGCTAAACACTTCTTCCACCTAATGTTAAATAATGTAAATAATGTAAGGGTTTTTTTTTGTACCCCCACCCCCACCCCTTCCCCATATACCCCCACCCAAAAGTGAAATCCCAAAATGCCCTTCTGAAAACGTATTTTTTTAAATTTTTATTAATCGTATATACACACGGGGGTGTATATCGACTTTACATTTGGGCATCGTATATACACCCCACAGGCGTATATACGATTGGCACTTTACTCACCATAATCGTATATACGCTTGGGGTGTGTGTATATACGATGCCTTATAACATAGGGTCGTATATACACCCCCCAGGTGTATATACGATTTGTATTTTATTTTAAGTCAAAGAAAAATTAATTAAGCCCTGAAAATAGGTTTAGTGTGTAGTTCGTTAAAACGTGACAATGTTATACGTCGAACGAATAATTTAGGCTAAAAATCGGTTTTCGGGCAACATACTCTGATCGTAATGAAACCACAACCATTAAATCCGAAAAAAATCAAGAATCAAGACTCCCCTAAAAAAGGCTTCTTACCGGACAACGGCCTCAAAATCCCAAATTCCATCTTTACTATTTTTTACGATTTTTTTAAATTTTTCATAGTCTCCAAAAAATCTAAAAAAATTTGTATAGCCTTATTTTGGTTTTGTTAGATTTTTAGTGGTGTTTTTATAATTTTTTAGAGTAGTTTTGACTATTTAACGAATTTTTAGTAGCTTTTTAGTAATAAAAATTAAAACAAATCATATATATGTCATTTTGGACATATATACAATGCCTACTTTTAACACATCGTATATATGTCCTTCAGACGTATATACGATTGCATCTTACACGGCTAATCGTATATACGTCTTAAGGACATATATACGATGGGTTAAATTTGACCATCGTATATATGTCCAAAATAACATATATACGATTGGCTTTTTTAAAAAAAAATAGATTGGAAAGGGCATTTTGGGGTTTCACTTTTGGGTGGGGGTATATGGGGAAGGGGTGGGGGTATGGAAAAAACAATCCATTAAACTTTATATCTGTTATGAATATTATTGGTGTGGATGTCCATATTCTGATTTCTCCCTTATAGTGGCTTTTTATTAGTGACCACTCACTTCCAATTCTCACCCTATAAATAGGGTCATCCTTATGTATAGAAAAACACTTTAAAAGAATAGAAAAACTATCATCTTATTCATATTTGTTCTTGTTCTTATCTTCTTCATCTTTTGGCTTGTTATAGTTTTGGTTATTTTCATAACACGTTATCAGCACGAAGTTCTACCAATGGATTGATGGCATAATCATCTCGTTTCTTTCTCTATTGAAGGCACAACATAATCATCTTAAGGATCTATTGCAAGAATAAGTTTTCTTCTTTTTCTTCTTCTTCTTCTTCTTCTTCTTCTTCCTTTTCTTCTTCCTATTATTCTTCTTCTCATTATTTTTTATTTGTGATCTTGTTTATATTTTATCTCGTTTTATGTTTTATCTAACTTTATATTTAATTATCATTGTTGATGAAAATTTGTTACATAGTTTTTGAAGAACAATAAATCGACTATCCAAGCATCCCTGAAGGATTGCACAAATAAATGTTTCTATGTGCTTTTGTGATAGAGTTCCTGAAGAACTTAAAATTTAATATCAAGACATCCTTGAAGGATTGCTCATAATACAGTTTTTCTTGATCATCATTAAAGGAGTATTGTGGTATAGTTCCTGAAGAACTAGGATTGCACAAAGAATTATTTTCTTTATCATTGTTTGTGATACAGTTCCTAGAAATCAAGAGAAATGACATATAATTTATGTCTCACATATTCTCATAAATTAGCAAAATGAGAAAATATTTTCAAAAGTATTATGGAACAAGCAAAATCATACATGAGAAAACCGATCCATATATTTGTATGATGTTTCTGGGTAATGATTGTTTATATTGTTTCACATATGCGAACCACATCAGTCTCTATATCTGTAAGTTGTATGAAAATTGTTGATATAGATATTTGATTACTTGCATTATCATTTTTATTAGCAAATTCATTTGTCTAAGAATCCTAGTCAACTAGCCACTGGATGCATTTTGAAGCAAGATATCAATTCCTATTATTTCCCAAGATGCAATATAAGAAAAGACCCAGATGCTACCCAGATGTTAAAAAGTGGGAAAATGTATACAAAGAGGAATAACTATCGGCATAATAGCTTATTAAAATTTACTGACATGACTAGTTTTGAAATTTGCTTTCTAGTAAATAAATGTCGCAAAGTGCATCATGATATCAGTTCCTCTAACTTCTTCTATTAACTTATTAATTTGAAAAAATAGTAACGGCTGAGTTGGATGCATGTGTATGGACAAGTTTGAATTCCTATATATTCATGTATTATATGCAATAAGTTGATCTGTTATTAATTAGTAAGTCAGAAAGTTATTAGAACATATTTTTTTGGTGAAAGTTAATAGAACATATGGCATAACCTTATTTCCTTAGGAAGCTTACTTTTTGGATTGTGATTTTCAAAATTACGATGCTTTGTTAATTTTATAATACTTTCTCTAGTACATTATGTCAGAATAGTATTACTTGATACGGTGTTGTTATGCCTTCAACTAAAAGTCACTGGAATATCATGAGGCTTATCAGTCATCCCACTAGTAGTGATCCATTTCTAGAAGTAGAAACACACGATAACTGTTGCACCCGAAAAATCCGGTTTGGGTTTCTCAATGTACAACGTGGAAAATTTTGAAGCCGCCACCAATATTTTAATTTTAAGACCAAAACATTGAAAAAAGGTCTTTTGAACAAGGCGGATGAACTTTCGAAAACTAGAGATATGAGTTCGGGGGTCGATTACGTGCGAGGAAGGTGTTAGCACCCCACGCGTCCTCTCTACTGAGAGGGAACCTTTAATTAAGTGTGTGGTTTTAACGTTTGATTTGAAAAATACCTAGATTTGCCTATTTATTTCTTGTTTGAAGATGAATGGGAAAAACTTAATGAAAATTTTATTTTTTGGCGCTTGACGAGAATTGGCCTCTCGCTCCTACGTATCTCCTGGTGCGATGGAGAATTCAAAGCTACGTAGTTCTTGGTTGTCTTGAAAAGGTTTTTGTTTTTTATCTTTTTTAGTGGGTTTTCGAAATATGACGAGTATTTAGCGAATGATTAAACTAACAGAGGTTATGGGTAATCACCGCTAAGTACTCTTGAAAATGAGAATCACTACCATCGGTCGATTTAACAAAGGTTCGGATTGACTGTTAGTAGCAACTCGTTTGTATTCGTTATTTTGAAAATGGTTTTTGAAAAAGATTGATTGGCACGAATGATCAAACTAACCAAAGTTATGGGTGACCATCGCTTATTGTTCTTTGGAAAAAGACATTGCCACCAATGGCTAGACGAACAAAGGTTCTGATTAGCCACTAGCAACAATGGGTTTGAAAATGATTCTTTTTGTTTGTTTGATGAAAATGACTTTTATTTGTTGCGCTTGACGAGACCGTGACTCGCTCCTACGTATCCCAATTGGGAATCAAAGCGGCGTAGTTCTAATTTGAAAATGAAAAAATTTTGCAAGGGTTTTGGAAAGGGAAGAGCTTTCATGATGACCAAGCAAGCAGAGGCTTTGAGTGGTCATTACTAATAGCTCTTGATAGTGTTCATGACAATCAAACAAGCCAAGGCTTTGGGTGATAGTCACTAGTAACTTGCATTAATTTGAAAAGAGTTTGAAAGATTTTTGGGAAAAAGGGTGGAGTTATTATCGATAATTGGTTACAAAATTCAAATACATTCAATAATCAATTAATCATGAACATGTTGATCATCAACTAAGATTAAGCATGCCAATACAATCAAGAGATTTAATTGTCAAAGATGCAAGATAAAGTTCTCAAAACAATTGTGCGTGTGTGAGGAGGAGTGTGTTTACCCTAATGACTCTATACTACAACAAGCAAGTAGGCTTACGTCTTCATTAGGAGGTCATACACATGGAGGGAAGGGCACACAATTAAATCAAGACAATTTAAGTAGCATCCAAAACAAGTAAACAATTGATCGTAGGCATAGAATGATCTAGGTTACATGAATAAGTAAGCAAGAAACAAAATGCATGATCAAAGGCAGTCTTATTTTGGTGAGTTTTTGCAATAGGAGTGAGGGTTCGCGATGACCAAACAACAACGGTTTAGAGTGGTCACACTACTAACTCTTTTGAAAAGGAAATTATCGTTAACAACCAAACGGCAACGGCGCGAGTGATCATTTATGATAACTGGTTCTTATTTTAGGTCATCAAAAGGGTTTTATAATCGAATTTTTATCGGGAGCTAACGAAGAGTGGTCACCACTAATGACCCATTTGAAAACTAAAGTTGTTACTAACGAGTAAAATCCAGAGTGTTCATTAGCAAGAAATTATTATTTATTATTATTATTATTTTTTTGTGGAGAGTTTGGTTATTCGAAAAGGAATTGTTTGAAGGGGGAGATTAGTAAAAATGGGGTGTTATTTAGCTACGGGGTGTTGTATTTTAAACATGGGGTGTATAAATCGTAAAAGTGCGCAATAAAGGAATGGTGGGCATACATAGTAATCTGAAGCAAAGAAAAAAAACAAGTTGAAGGAAGCTTAAAAAATAAAAAAAATAAAAAAATTGAAAGGTAGATGTATATACGTGCAGTTAACCCAATTTGGGAAACCCTAAAACATTTCTTCCTTCCAGTGCCGTTTCCATCCCCTTCTTGATAGAGAGAGAAAATCGGAGAGAGAGAGAAATAGAGAGAGAGAGTGTGCAAACCAGAGAGGGGGAGGAAGAGAGACGAGCGAACGGTGGGAGGAAGAAGAAGGTCCGAGTCGGAAATGCTACATGGCCGGCGATGAGCGTTTTTGGAGGAGAACGCCGGCGAGATGAACATCGCCGGAGGGAGCGGTGGAGCGCGAATCTGAGGGAGGGAGGAAGAGTGTCTGCGAGAGGAGATGATTGAGCGAGAAGGAGGGGGGTCGCCGGAGATGGAGGTGGAGCGCGACGGAGATTTCGTCGGAGACGTCGGCGGTGATGGTGAGAAACTTCACGTTCTCTCTTTTGTCTTTTTTTTAATGGGTACTGTATACTATATGTTGTTGTTGGTTTGGGGTTGTGAAGGGGAGAGATTATTTTGCTATGAAATATATGTTGTTGTTACTGCTAGTGCTGTGTTCATCTCTTCTATCTACCTTCTCCTTTAAATTTTTGTTTTTCTCCATTGTGCTTCAGTGTCCCCTCATTGTGTTTGTGTTGGTGTATGTGAAGCTGTGTGTCTTGTTCTCTCTGTGTTCTCTTTTTTTTTTTCTTTGATTTTTGGACTCCTCTCTTTTTATAGAGGATTCATATTTGTTTCAGATTGTTATTGCAAGTGTGAGCTCTTGAAATGTCCTCTCAACCTCTAAATCTATGATCCTCTGTTTTTTCTTCTTTTTCACTTTGTCTCTCAGATTTCGCTTATTTACTTGGTTCATGTTTGTAGGTTGCGGTTGTGATAGAGACATGATGAGAGGAGCATAAGTGGGTTTTGGTCAAGAGCTAGGAATGGGTAAGGAAAAAAACTGAGCAATTTGAAGAGGACATTGTTTTGAGCTCTAAATGGAAGAGAGAAGAACTTCACGTGAGACAAAGACATCTCGCCTCAAGTTTTTTTTTTTTTTTTTTTTTTTTTTAAATTTTGTTGTAAAAACTTTAATTTCAGATTTTGTATTTATATTATTTTTTTTTTGTGTAAATCTAAATTTCATTTTATATTAATCTTCAATGATAGTTATAATTAAATACTAACACTAATACCAAATTATTTTTAAATCTGAGTTTTCTTGCAATCAAATAAAAAGAATAAGTTCTACTAATAACAACATGAACGACACGAAACCGTTAACGATCTTAAAACGATATACTTTTGAAAGTAGAGAAATATCGATTAGAATCGAATCACAAAAATACATTTATTTGATTTTTAATTAGTCGGACAAAATTGGGGTATGACAGCTGCCCCTCTTTATTTGGATTTTATCAAGAAATATGAATTGGCCGAGACATATTTCGAAGATAAAATAGAAATAAAGAATTCAGAAATTATACTAATTTTGTCCACTTGGGGAAATCCGAATTTTCTTTTTTCTTTTTCTTTTTTTTGTGTTTTTTTGGAAAGATAGACACTTTCGTGTCGATGCGAAAACATTAAATGAACACTGACGTGCGGACAGAAAAGGTAAAATGAACACTTACGTGCAGACAGAAAAAGTAAAATGGGCACTTGCGTGCAGAAAGCGGTAAAATGCCCAGGCTGCCTAAAACCTGTAATCCTTACACGAACTCTTGACGAATCCGAGTTTGCACGTGGCTTTGAGGAGCACGCTTCACGAGAATCTCGGTCTTTCGGCGGCCGGGGATCGTTATCGACCCGAATCGATATCTGAGATCAATGCACGGCGCCCACTTCGTATCTTAGGCCGATACAACTATTCCGTTGAACCTCACATGGGGTGCGGTCCATCGCGTTGCTCGTACCACGATGTGAGACACAGGCGCGAAGGGAGCGATGATCTCTCCGGGCTCCAATCGCAATGCGCGCCTGAGCGCTCTCTTTTCTTTTCTTTTTTTGTTTCTCTCTTTTCTTTTTTCTGAACTCCCAACTTGGGGGAGCATTTTCTGGAATCTGAAGGCGAGCATTAACACTGCGGTGTTTATCCTCTCTCTCACTTGTTTGCAGCTGAAAAATGAACCAATGCACGCAATGCAAATGCCATGATTGCTATTTTCTTTTTCTTTTTCTTATGATGAATGTAATGCAAATGCCTGAATTTCTCTTTTCTTTACTTTATTATTATTTTCTATGTCTGACGAGTGCGTGATTTTATGCTTGGTGGATGTAATGCATGAGTTTCTTTTTCTGTTTTGCTCTTTTTCTCTTTCTTCTAGCTTCTCTTCTTTCTCTTCTTTTGCTAGTTGTTGCTCTTTTGCTCTTTTGGCTTTTCTCCTCTTCTTTTCTTTTGCCCTTTTTATGAAGTGCAGGTATGCGAATGCAAAATTTTGGTGTTTGATGGCATGTAATGCTCTTGTGTTTTGATGAAATGGCAGATGACATTCAATGGAAAACTTTTTATTCCTTGCCTTTTTTCTATGAAATGTGGATATTGCTATGATGAATAACATGAAATGATGAATGACATGAGATGTTTTAGCTTTCTTTTCTTCTATGAGATGCAAGTATTGATGTGATGCAACTGTATTGCTTTGATGTTTGATGCAATGATTTTTGTTCTTTTTCTTTTATGGAAATGCTAACATTAATATGATGCCAATGCAATGAAAATATTTCTGCTTTTTCTTCTTTACTATTTTCCTCTATGAAATGCAAGTGTTAATATGGTGCAACTGACGTGAACTGTTTTTTTCTTTTTGCTATGTGATGAATGCATAAAATGTGAAGATGCAAATGTAATGCTTTAATGCATATGCCATAATGAATAGATTGAAATGCCTAGATGCATGAGGTAAACATTTCTGTGATGATGAGATGCTAGACTTTGGATGCAAGGAGTTGAGATGATTATTGACCATTCTGTTGAAAAATTGAATTTGATTCAAACTCCGGTGGTCTCAAGGTTTTTATTTACAAACAACCTCACTTGTTTTCTCTTTCTTTCCATGATGACTGAATTTTAGATATCACGTAAACAACTTGTGTTCTCTCTTTTTGAAGCATTGTCTAGTAAGCATGCATAGGAGTGCAAATGTGAATGAGTGAGTCAGTTAACTTGGGATTGGTTTAGAACATGTATGATAAGTGAAGGGATGACAAACATGATTGTTGCCGACACTCATGAGGGACCAAAGGATGCAAGACTCCCCCAATTCAGGTATTTGATGAGTGAATAGCTTGCCCATGGCTAGGGGTGACAACAACTAGGGGTGTAGAAGATGATGAATTGGGAATGCTTCGGGTTTTGAAATGAAGGGTGGAGCAAAAGAGATTTTGTCTCAACCCATAAAGTTTGATGTTGCCCCAGTCATAACAAGGACAAAGCTACCCCAATTAGAATGACCAGACCTTGTTTAGGATAGTGAGTTGAGAGATTGCCCCGGTGAGGTTTTATAGAAATGAATGAGGTGAAGGAATGGGAACACACTTGCCCCACTTTCAAATGACATTTCAAATGGTTTCTTTGAGTGAGGTTGTGAAAGGCAACAGAGTTATGGTGATGGTTATGAACTGAGGGTGATATATGAATGGGGTGGGCAATGAACAAACCTCCCCAAAGTTGAGTGGAGTGAGAGGCGAAGGGAATGCCCCTTAGTACACACTTTTGGTTCTCTTTAAGAACAACTCAAATGCAATGAAAGTTTTGACTTTTTGGTATGAGGAGAGGCTCCACTTGGTGACCACTAAACCTTGTTTTAATGCAACATGAATGCATCTAGGAGTGCAAGTCCTTCTTTGATTGTTTTTTTTTTTGAGCAGCTTTCTTTTTTCTGCTTGTTTGTTTTTTCTTTTTGAGCAAACACGTCGTAAATGGATAAACTTATTTGTCCTAAGATTAAAACTTGAGAAAACGAAAGCAATCAGTCATTGATCGGAATGGACTAGGGTTGTGATGTGGAGAAAGGGATGATTGAGCTTAATGAAGTGTTTGGGGTTGATGGGGAGATGGGTCTTGTTTGGTTTTGGCCGATGGTCAATGGTTTATGAAGGAAATGGTTATTAGGTTTGATGAGGTGCTGGAAGGTTTTATGAAAGAAAAGATGGTTAAACCCAATGAATTGAGGGTTTTTTTTTTTTGAAAGGGGAAATGATTGAACCCATTGAATTTGAGGGCCTTTTTGGAAGGGGAGCTCTTATGCTTCATGACAAAATGTATTGACTCTTAATTTATACTCCCTTTATCTTCCTTTCTTTGTTTTGGGGATTCTCCTTTTTGAAATTTTGTCATTCCCCTCCTTTGTGAATTTCCTTTCCTTTTGACTTTGATGAAAATGATATACCATCTTTGATGTGGGATTAACCCTCGTCTAGGTTGATGTGGATATATTGGGCTTTTCTTGGCTTAAGATGGGTAGGAAATGGATTTTTTTTTTTTTTTTTTTGGGATTTTAGGTTTTTGAGGGTATGGAGAGATGACCAAACTTCATTTCAAATCCCGATTGCTTATTTCTGTAAGACTTAACTTTAGGACAATAGTTTATCTATCTTCATGTGTTTGCTCTTTTTTCCTTCTTTTTTTTTTTTTTTTTTTTTTGCCCTAATTTTTTACAGACCGCTCTTTGCGAGTTTTGATCCATCGAGCGCTTTTTTTTTTTTTTTGTTTGCCAGTGCCGCCTTTTGCGGGTTTTCAACCTAGCGAGCTTATTTTATCTTTTTTTATTTATTATATACTTTTTTTTTAGAAAGACTTGCACTAAAGGAATATGATACTGACAAGGAACATTAGTGATCACAGAATTGCCCCAGCATGGAGGACTTAAAGTGTTAGCGAGAATGGACCAAAAAGTCAAGTTATGCACTGATGGGAGAGGATATGCGCTTTAGGGGTGGACGGGGCGGGATTAGACTTGGATGGTGATGATGACGAGGAAAGAAACTGATTGACTCAAACAAGAAAAACTGCACGTGTCGGGCACGTTCACTATAGGAATGCTTCACAGAGAGTCAACATTAGTTAGAACAATGAAATTTTTTTTTTTTTTTTGCTTCAGTCTTTTGTCATGGAATGGATGGGATGCAGTGCTTTTGAAAGAAATGCAAATGAGCTATTGATTTGAAAAAACTGAGTGCCTTGGAACACCTTGAGTTTGCAACCAAGTAAGGATAAACTTTTTTCAAAAAGGATGATTGTTTTGCAAGAACATATCGCTTCTCATCACAACTTTTATTTTATGCAATGAATGAATGAACAAATTATGATATGCAAGTATGATGCAAATGCGTGGAGAATGACCACTCGAAAAGTGTGGCTTATTCTAAATAATTTTGTTGTCTTTAATGCAGGACAAAATATGG
Source organism: Oxytropis ochrocephala (assembly GCA_020916435.1). Lineage (NCBI taxonomy): Eukaryota > Viridiplantae > Streptophyta > Magnoliopsida > Fabales > Fabaceae > Oxytropis > Oxytropis ochrocephala. The sequence continues at coordinate 8,005,687 of CM037095.1, forward strand.
AATGCCAATGCGAATGATGCAAGAATGATGCCCCTTTTTTTCAAAATGATTTTTTTGATTTTTAGTTTTTAGAGGCGAGACAAGATACGAAATGCCAATGCCCCTTTTTTGAATGATGAGAGATGCAAAAATGGTGATATGAGACAACTGATTGTCGTTACCCTGAGTAACATGCATGAATCATTGAGTGGATCCTGACTCAATACTTCACACAATATACTAAAACGTTTTGACAATTAGTTGACTCAATTTAATTTCCTACTTGAAAATAAAAAAGCAGCGTGTGGCGGGTCAAAGTGCCACGACATCGTGAAGTAACATCTCAAATTTGTAGTCGACAAACAAATTTGAGATATTACCTTCGTCATTCAGAGGTGCACTTCTACCCATTAAGCCATCACATGAGGAAATTTTTCTTTGTTTCGACAGGATGCATGCAGGGAGAAATGATGCATTCGAACAAAGTGATGAGGTTAATGAAATGATGCACGAGTGCCACATTGACGCGATGTCTGCATTATTTGATGATGATTTTTGTACATGCACCCAGATGAATGTGATGCTTATGCAATGCGGATGATAATTTCTTCTTGTCTTATTTTGTTTTTATGCAATGAAATGAAATGCATGATACTCACAATTATTTTTAATGCGTGGAAATGCATGCAAAATGAAACGTTCAAGTGCTTATTATTTTTTTGTGCCATGGAAAGGGGAAAAGGGGTACACTCAATGATTTTTCATGATTATGAACGAATGAAATACCATAGGGATGATAATTGTTTTTTTTTTCAAAATTTTGTTTTATGTAATGCATGATGTCATGATGCGAAGTGCGGATGATGATTGCTTTTTGTCTTATTTTTAAACAATGAAATGGAATGCATGATACTAACAATTATTTTTTAGTGCGTGGAAAGATATGATTCTTATGAAAATGCATGCAAAATGAGATGTTTGCATATATGATATGAAAAAGGAAAATAATAAAGCATGTCATATGTTTCTAAATTTTTTTTATGCGAGAAAGCGCATGATGCTCGCAAATGATTTTTAATGCAAGGGAAAACATGATTTATTTTGAATGGAAATGTATGCAAAATGAGATGGTCACATGTTTATTCTTCATGATATGCAAAAAGCAATAATGCATGAGACACATTCCTAATAAAATACATTTTTTGGACTTTTTTGACAAAATTAGGAAAAAAACTTAGTGAATGGAACGCGCACCTGCTGGGAATGCACTCGACAAACCTAAACGAGATAGAGAAAATGCGCGTATGGATTTTTATTTAGTTTACCCATGTTATGCAATGCAAAGGTGCTTTTTGTATTGATGATGCTACTTTTACATGCATGTAAAAAGCAAAGTAAAAAGTTTTTTTTTTTTTTGGTTTGGTGATTGAATTTTTGAGAAAATACAAGATATGTCACCTCATATAGATGTTTATGAAAATGAAAGAAATACATTTTTTTTTATTTTTTTCGAAAATTCTTGAGGGAAAAATGACTAAACTAGATGCAACAATGCAACATACAATTGGGAACGCCCTTTGTGACCTTTAAAAAAAGGGGAAAAAAAACCTACGATCTAGGGCAATTTAAAGGTAATCCTCCCATGTAGCTCTATTCACTCCCTCACAAGGCCACCAGAGCCACAGTCCCTTTCACAAAACTCCCCACAAATGCAAACAAAGCTCGCTAGATGTGAGGCATCATGAAAGAGCACAACTCTGGTTGAAACTTTCATAAGTAGCCAAGCGGACAAAGGTCCGATGGGCTCTCACTACTCGAATCCACTCTCCTAAGTTTTTGCAGGACACAGGTTATGGTCCCACTCAAAACATGTAATCACAAGGTATAAGTGTAGTGTGTGTCAAGGGCATTTTCCCTAGCACTACCCCACCTGAAATGAAAACCAGAGCAGTCCAGACAATAGCATGTTGTCTACCCTAAGGTTCAATATCAATCCAATATAAATTAGCCTAGGGTGCCAACAATAATGCACTTCTTACCTTAAGAAAGTGAGCAAAGGAAAAAGGGACATGATAGGAGAGGGGGAAAATGCATGAGGGAACTAAGCATTTATGCAAAGAAGTAACTATCTATTACTTTAAACAAAAGCAAACACAAAAGAAGCATGCACATGAATGCAACATGCTTATGAAACAGAAGAAGAATGGAGGCAAAGCAAGATATTCAAATCAATCACATAAACCACACACTTAATTAATTAGGCTTGACCCACTTTTGAAGAAAATATTTTTAGTCCCCGTGAAGTCGCAATTTGTTGCACCCGAAAAATCCGGTTTGGGTTTCTCAATGTACAACGTGGAAAATTTTGAAGCCGCCACCAATATTTTAATTTTAAGACCAAAACATTGAAAAAAGGTCTTTTGAACAAGGCGGATGAACTTTCGAAAACTAGAGATATGGGTTCGGGGGTCGATTACGTGCGAGGAAGGTGTTAGCACCCCACGCGTCCTCTCTACTGAGAGGGAACCTTTAATTAAGTGTGTGGTTTTAACGTTTGATTTGAAAAATACCTAGATTTGCCTATTTATTTCTTGTTTGAAGATGAATGGGAAAAACTTAATGAAAATTTTATTTTTTGGCGCTTGACGAGAATTGGCCTCTCGCTCCTACGTATCTCCTGGTGCGATGGAGAATTCAAAGCTACGTAGTTCTTGGTTGTCTTGAAAAGGTTTTTGTTTTTTATCTTTTTTAGTGGGTTTTCGAAATATGACGAGTATTTAGCGAATGATTAAACTAACAGAGAGGTTATGGGTAATCACCGCTAAAGTACTCTTGAAAATGAGAATCACTACCACTGGTCAGACGAACAAAGGTTCGGATTGACTGTTAGTAGCAACTCGTTTGTATTCGTTATTTTGAAAATGGTTTTTGAAAAAGATTGATTGGCACGAATGATCAAACTAACCAAAGTTATGGGTGACCATCGCTTATTGTTCTTTGGAAAAAGACATTGCCACCAATGGCTAGACGAACAAAGGTTCTGATTAGCCACTAGCAACAATGGGTTTGAAAATGATTCTTTTTGTTTGTTTGATGAAAATGACTTTTATTTGTTGCGCTTGACGAGAACGTGACTCGCTCCTACGTATCCCAAATGGGAATCAAAGCGACGTAGTTCTAATTTGAAAATGAAAATATTTTGCAAGGGTTTTGGAAAGGGGAAGAGCTTTCATGATGACCAAGCAAGCAGAGGCTTTGAGTGGTCATTACTAATAGCTCTTGATAGTGTTCATGACAATCAAACAAGCCAAGGCTTTGGGTGATAGTCACTAGTAACCTGCATTAATTTGAAAAGAGTTTGAAAGATTTTTGGGAAAAAGGGTGGAGTTATTATCGATAATTGGTTACAAAATTCAAATACATTCAATAATCAATTAATCATGAACATGTTGATCATCAACTAAGATTAAGCATGCCAATACAATCAAGAGATTTAATTGTCAAAGATGCAAGATAAAGTTCTCAAAACAATTGTGCGTGTGTGAGGAGGAGTGTGTTTACCCTAATGACTCTATACTACAACAAGCAAGTAGACTTACGTCTTCATTAGGAGGTCATACACATGGAGGGAAGGGCACACAATTAAATCAAGACAATTTAAGTAGCATCCAAAACAAGTAAACAATTGATCGTAGGCATAGAATGATCTAGGTTACATGAATAAGTAAGCAAGAAACAAAATGCATGATCAAAGGCAGTCTTATTTTGGTGAGTTTTTGCAATAGGAGTGAGGGTTCGCGATGACCAAACAACAACGGTTTAGAGTGGTCACACTACTAACTCTTTTGAAAAGGAAATTATCGTTAACAACCAAACGGCAACGGCGCGAGTGATCATTTATGATAACTGGTTCTTATTTTAGGTCATCAAAAGGGTTTTCGCAATCGAATTTTTATCGGGAGCTAACGAAGAGTGGTCACCACTAATGACCCATTTGAAAACTAAAGTTGTTACTAACGAGTAAAATCCAGAGTGTTCATTAGCAAGAAATTATTATTTATTATTATTATTATTTTTTTGTGGAGAGTTTGGTTATTCGAAAAGGAATTGTTTGAAGGGGGAGATTAGTAAAAATGGGGTGTTATTTAGCTACGGGGTGTTGTATTTTAAACATGGGGTGTATAAATCAGGGGGGTGCGCAATAAAGGAATGGTGGGCATACATAGTAATCTGAAGCAAAGAAAAAAAACAAGTTGAAGGAAGCTTAAAAAATAAAAAAAATAAAAAAATTGAAAGGTAGATGTATATACGTGCAGTTAACCCAATTTGGGAAACCCTAAAACATTTCTTCCTTTCAGTGCCGTTTCCATCCCCTTCTTGATAGAGAGAGAAAATCGGAGAGAGAGAGAAATAGAGAGAGAGAGAGAAATAGAGAGAGAGAGTGTGCAAACCAGAGAGGGGGAGGAAGAGAGACGAGCGAACGGTGGGAGGAAGAAGAAGGTCCGAGTCGGAAATGCTACATGGCCGGCGATGAGCGTTTTTGGAGGAGAACGCCGGCGAGATGAACATCGCCGGAGGGAGCGGTGGAGCGCGAATCTGAGGGAGGGAAGAAGAGTGTCTGCGAGAGGAGATGATTGAGCGAGAAGGAGGGGGGTCGCCGGAGATGGAGGTGGAGCGCGACGGAGATTTCGTCGGAGACGTCGGCGGTGATGGTGAGAAACTTCACGTTCTCTCTTTTGTCTCTTTTTTAATGGGTACTGTATACTATATGTTGTTGTTGGTTTGGGGTTGTGAAGGGGAGAGATTATTTTGCTATGAAATATATGTTGTTGTTACTGCTAGTGCTGTGTTCATCTCTTCTATCTACCTTCTCCTTTAAATTTTCGTTTTTCTCCATTGTGCTTCAGTGTCCCCTCATTGTGTTTGTGTTGGTGTATGTGAAGCTGTGTGTCTTGTTCTCTCTGTGTTCTCTTTTTTTTTTCTTTGATTTTCGGACTCCTCTCTTTTATAGAGGATTCATATTTGTTTCAGTTGTTATTGCAAGCTGTGAGCTCTTGAAATGTCCCTCTCAACCTCTAAATCTATGATCCTCTGTTTTCTTCTTTTTTCACTTTGTCTCTGAATTCTGCTTATTTACTTGGTTCATGTTTGTAGGTTGCAGTTGTGATAGAGACATGAGAGGGAGCATAAGTGGGTTTTGGTCAAGAGCTAGGAATGGGTAAGGAAAAAAACTGAGCAATTTGAAGAGGACATTGTTTTGAGCTCTAAATGGAAGAGAGAAGAACTTCACGTGAGACAGCATCTGCCTCAAGTTTTTTTTTTTTTTTTTTTTTTTTTTTAAATTTTGTTGTAAAAACTTTAATTTCAGATTTTGTATTTATATTATTTTTTTTTTGTGTAAATCTAAATTTCATTTTATATTAATCTTCAATGATAGTTATAATTAAATACTAACACTAATACCAAATTATTTTTAAATCTGAGTTTTCTTGCAATCAAATAAAAAAGAATAAGTTCTACTAATAACAACATGAACGACACGAAACCGTTAACGACCGCAAAACGATATACTTTTGAAAGTAGAGAAATATCGATTAGAATCGAATCACAAAAATACATTTATTTGATTTTTAATTAGTCGGACAAAATTGGGGTATGACAATAACAAAATAATGAATGTTGATGAAAAATCATGAGGCTCGTCCCACCGGTGTAATGCTTAATTCCCAGAAGTGAATGTTGCAACACAAGATCACTATGGGAAAACTTGTGGTCGTGGTCTTGATCATAGGTCTAAGAGGAAATTACAAGAGTGGAAAAATGTTGAAAAATAAATAAATGAAAAAGGTGCGCAAAGTAGCTGAAGCAATAAAAATATTTGCTTTCAGTGTGGAGGCAAAGTCAATGGGGTTGTACCTGTCGTACACCAAAACATCTTGTTGATCTCTATCAACATCACTTAAAAATAAATATAAAAGGTTTGAGACTCATTTTGCTTATGAAGATTATGGTGATAATAACAAAGGTTTTATATTCAAGTGTATTTTCAACTTCCATAGGTTATGCTTAAATAAATTAGTTATAAAGTCGTTATTCTTTCTCACGCTTACCTCTTAGCATTTTTTCATTTGGAATAGAATGAGTATTGACACTAGCATCAATAATAGAGATATGTATCTCGTTGATAGTGGAACTACCCATACAATTTTAAAGGATCCAAAATATTTCTCTTCTTTAGTGAAACGAGAAATCAGTGTTAGTACTATATATGGATCTTCAAAGATAATTGAAGCTCTGGAAGAGCTAATAGACTATTACCCCTTTGAACAAATTTACAAATTGAAAATGCATTATATTTTTCTAAGTCTCGTAGAAATTTATTAAGTTTCAATGATATTCATATAAATGGATATCATATAAGGAGATATTGAATATTTTTATATAACGAGACATACTTTGATAAAATAAGTGTGGAAAAATTGTCTATTTTTCCTCTGATTTGTACTACACTTATACATGTGCAATTGAAGCACATGTTATTGTAAACCAGAAGATTACATGTCATAATAATTTAGTTGTTGGCAAGATCGGTTGGACCATCCCGAGTATATTTTGATGCAAAAAATGGTTAAAATTTCAATGTGAACTTGTATTGAAGAGCCAGTAGTTTCTTCAATCTACTAATTTTTGTGTTCACCAATTCTCAAAGGAAATTGGCAATTTGAGAATAATAAGTCTCTCATATTTCTTGAACTAGTATGAGGTGATATTTGTAAATGATTACACTAATCACGTGGATCATTTAGATATTTGTGTTTTTAATTGATGCATCAACTAGATGACCATATATATACCGGAAGCTTGTGAGATTGTTTGCTCAACTAATTTGAGTAAGAGGTCATTATGTGAATTACCTTGAAAGCATCTGATAAGTATTGTACGTCTAATAGAATTGATATTGTATATCACATGTATAAGTTCATTCATAAAATGGTCTTGAAGAACCATTCTTTAGACATATAAAGTTAATTATATCACCAATACTTATGAGATAAAAACTTCCAATTTCTACTTGGGAACATACATTTTTACATGTTGTAATATTTATTTGCATCAAGCCAACAAGTTATCACAACTCTTCCCCTTTACATTTGGTTTTTGGTCGCAAATCTGATATTTCCCATCTTAGAATTTTTGGATGTGCAATGCACTATGATGGGTCCTAAAAGAATTTTGGAAATCGGATATAAATCTACATATATGATATAGTATCTTGAGCCAAAAATAGGAGACTTGTTTATAGTCCAAATTGATGATTATCATTTGAAGAATTTGATTTCCCAACATTAGGTGGAGAGAATAAGCAGCTGGACAAAGAGATCAGTTGAAATGAATTATCATTGTCGCGTCCCGATCCTCAAACTAAACAATTTGAACTAGAAGTTCACTAATCCAAAAGGTGTGACCAAATCATATATATCAGCTGTTATAATGCTCCAATAAAATGGATGTCCCTATTGGACAATTTAATATTGCAAATGAGTCTTGACCGCGCTTGAAGCGTGGTAGACCAATCGATTCCAAAGATAAAAAATCTTCGCACAAGAAAAGGAGCTAAAAAGAAAGATGGTCCAAGTGAGGATATAGAAACTCTAAAATTGTCTTCAGACATAATTAACATTTCAGTTCCAGAAGAACTAATCAGGTACCTGAAAAATTATGAAAATTAAAGAGATCTCAATAAATTATGTCAAAAATGAAATACAATGGAACCGAAACGAAGTCAACGTTGACAATGTTTTTACATATAACAGAGCGCTAAATATGATAAATGATAGTGAGGATCATGAACCAAATTCTATTAAAGATTGTAGACAAAGTGAGAATTGGCCAAAATTGAAAGATGAAATTGAAGCAGAATTAAACTCGCTTTACAAGCAACAAGTTTTTGGAACTGTAGTCCAAACACCTGAAGGTGTGAAACCAATTGGATACAAATGAGTTTTTATGCAAAAAGCAGAATGAGAATGGTGAAATAGTGAGATACAAAGCTCGACATGCTGCTCAAGGATGGATGTGAGTACTTTTCAGTACTTAATTAGTCTTGTAGCACATGAAGAGCTCAACTTTCACAATATGAATATTGCTACAACTTATTTGTATGATTCATTTGATAGTCATAATTATTTAAAGATCCCAAAGGATTTAATATTCCAATACAAACTTTTTGGATTCTCGAGATGATTAGTCAAATTGAATCAATCCCTCCGCGAGATAATATAATTTGAACACATTTGGTATAATTGTCTAAATTTATATTCTAAAGGGGGGATACAAAAACGACATCACTTGTCCATATAGTTTTATGAAAATATTTTGAAAATAGTTTGCTATAAATGATGTCTATGTTGATGACTTAAATATTATCGGAACTCCTGAAGAGCTTCCAAAAAGATAGGTTGTACAATGAAAGAGCTCTAGATGAATGACCTGAAATTATATCTGATGGATTTTGAGGTTGAACCTGTAGTCGACCTCTACATGGAAAATCCTAGAATGACTCAACATACAAAGAAATATCTTCAAATAAAGTCTCATATTTATCTGCAGGAATTATTTTTATTGAGTACATGAGTTGTGTGGTAAGAATATATAAAAGATATTAGTCTTGAAGACTATGAAAGCATGCATGCATATTACCAAATGCTATATCCCTTGATATGGTAATATTATGTGATAATTAGTAGTAGTATAGTTCATTACAAACCAAAATGCCTTAAAACAAAGTGGGATACGTATTTTATTTTTGACTATCCTGATGAATAATATGTTCTCCAAGTTAACCATGCAGATACAAAGTGTTTTTCTGATCTAGATCAAGTCAGATTGCAAGTCGACTATTATCTACATGTGGTGACATTGAAATGTCTTTGTGATTTACAAAACAATATATGGTTCTTGCTTCTTCCATCCATGCTCAAATGCCAACAATTCAAGGAAGATGTTCTAAAGTTAATATTGATCGCAAAGCTCCACTAAAAGAAGATACATCACAAGTGACAACGGAGTAGATTGCTCCATATGCACTCAGAGAGAAACTCTAGAAGTTGAAATTCATATTCTGAAGTGACACTTCATTCAGGGGAGAAAAGCTGCACTCTTTTTTCCTTTGCCATGGTTTTGTCCCACTAGGTTTTCCTGGAAAAGTTTTTAATGAGGCAGTTCCCACTGAAAGGATATTGTACTCTTTTTCCTTCACTAGATTTTTTTTCCCACTGGGTTTTTTCTAGTAAGGTTTTAATGAGACATATCCTAGGTGGACATCCAATGGGGAGTGTTATGAATATTATTGGTGTGGATGTCCATATTTTGATTTCTCCCTTATAGTGGCTTTTTATTAGTGACCACTCACTTCCAATTTCACCCTATAAATAGGGTCATCCTTATGTATAGAAAAACACTTTAAAAGAATAGAACAACTATCATCTTATTCCTATTTGTTCTTGTTCTTATCTTCTTCATCTTTTGGCTTGTTATAGTTTTGGTTATTTTCATAACAATATCCATTATTAATCTAACAAAAATTAAGGCCCCACTCATTATTTTTTTGTCCAAAACTTTTTTTTATTACCAAAATGTACCCCTCATTGTTAAGCACATTATTTTGGATTTTTTTTTGGTACCCCACGGTTTACCAATATACCCCCACTCTATATTTTTGGACGGACATACCCCTGACCAAAATTGAACCAATCAGATTTCTGTTTGTAATAGGTAAATACGATATATGTTTTTTCAAGTCGTATTTACCTATATACGATTTTCCTGACAAAAACCAAATAAATAAATTAAAAAAAAAGGAATCCTATTTATCTCCGAATAAGGTAAATACGATGCGATTTTTTAAGGAAAATTAGATTTATGTTTGATAAAGGTAAATACAACTTACGATTTTTTAAAGCTTCTGGCACTACAAGAATTACGAACATTTCTGGCGGATTCAGTCTGCTAGTAAGTTTTTTGGCTGATTTTGGCGTTTTCTGGCGGATTTAGTCTGCCAGTACGTTTCTGGCGGATCCTATGACATTTTTGGTGGATCCAGTCAGCCAGTATGTTTATTGGCGGAATTACTGGCAGATTTTCTGCCAGTAATTACTGGCGGAAATTTTCACTAGTAACCTGCGTTACTGGCGGAAATTTCCGCCAGTATTTGCTGACAATAAAGTAGTGACATGTCGCGCGTCACGATCGATGTCCGCGATGAATTGAAACTATTCGCCCGATGGTGGTGATTTAGTCAAATCTGCGCCAGCTTTCACGTGTTCCTAGCCTGTCACGCGTCCGCCAGTAAGTGACATTTTTCCGCCAATAACTGACTTAATTCCGCCAGTAATTTGCGTGAAATTTAAAAAAATTACCCAGCTTCTCCTTCTATCTGTTGCTAGGCATCTACTTAAACTCCCAACCCTCTCATTTCTTATTCATTCACACCATTTCCCTCAAATCTCTCTAGAAATTTTTTCATTCATTCACACCATTTCTCTCCAAGTTCTACACGAAAATTTCCAGATTTGTTGAAGGTATGTTTGTAACAATATATTTCATATTAGGTAGAGGAATCACGGCCTTCTTCTTCTTCACCCTTATTTCTCTCTGATTCTGAACCATTCACTGAGGTTCTCGGTTCTCCTTCATTCAAAAATGAAATACTCCATGAGTGAGAGGGAAAACTGAATTTGAGTTCTTCAACTCTTTCTTCCACCATTTTTGAAAGTTTGAGATAGTGAGTGGTTAGAGTAGAAGAATTTTTGGTCTTGCATGCCTATATTGGAGCTTGCTAAGGACTTTTTAAATCAACGAATTTTAAGTTAATTAAAAAAACGCATTTTAATATTTAAATCAATGAATTTTAAAATAATTAAAAAACGCATTTTAAAAATATTTTTTAAATATAAAAAAGCATTTTAATTTATTTTTTAAAAAAATATATAATAGATTACTGGCGGAATTTGGTTGTTTAGTGGCAGATATTTAGCTTGATAATCATTGGCGATTCTTGGTGAATTTGATCAATAATTCTTGGTGAAATTCGCCACCGATAATTCTTTGGTGAATATCCGCCCGATATGATTACTGCGACCGTTTTTACGGTGATTCTTCGGCGGACTAAATCCGCCAGTAAAGTGCAATTTCTGGCCGATTTTAACCATTACTGGGAGATTGAGTTAGCCAGTAATACATTAAATTATTGTAGTGTGGGAGGAAATCGTATCTAGATAAATACGATGCGAAATTTCCTGGAAATCGTATTTATCTCTTGGAAGTGAGAAATGGTCACTATTTTGTAAATTTGTAATTTTTTTAGGGGTATTTTAGTCTTTTCACCGTATGGGGGGTATGGAGTCAAATGGTGGGGAACAAAATAAACCATTTATTTTTATGAGAATGGTTGAGCCCATATAACATAACCGTTGGTTAGTTAATATCTACAAGAGAATTTCACAGCCATTTTTTTTAACTAATAGTACACACATCCATTTTTTGTGAACTATATTGCCCTCATTATTGTTAAAGATTGTTTTTATCAATGTTTTTATGAATTAAGTTTCTCACATTCTAAATCACCACCCGCATTGGTACGTATCTTCGCAATATATTATATATAAACACAACCCTGTTAACATAAAAATTTCATCCTATGTTTGGTTGTAAATTATCAATTCGTATCAACCATTAACTTTGCAATACATAATTTTTTTAACATTTTTTTCAGAACTCCTTATAACTACGTCATGTGCATCGCACAAGTGTACGTCCTAGTATTTATAGAGTTTGCAAGTAAAAAAATGGCGGTCTTGGAATCAAAAATCTTGAGTTATTTAATGTAGCTCTGTTATCTAAATGGAAGTGAACGACTTTGACGAATACTCGAATAGTAATGTGTGTTGGAGTCGGTTGTTGAGACATAGATATGGGGAATTCACTTCTTGCTTTTTATTCATGACTCGGTTGTAGGCAACTCTCGACGGAATTATATATGGTTCTATTTGGTGGAGAGACTTCGTGAATTTGGACGATAATTTAGAGGAACTGAGAAGATTCGCTTGGTGCATTAAAAGAGTGTTGGGACACGGCGCTTCAATAAACTTTTGGAAGGAACAATGGTTAGATACCGAGCCTTTGCTCAAAGTCTTTCCCTTTTTTTTTAGATAGGCAATTGTTAGTGGGGGTGGGGGAAATGATAGTTTCCGAGACTTGAACCCGGTACCTCCTTCTTGCACTCATTTGGTACAGTCGTAGAATTCGGGTCTTGCCATGGAGATAATTGGAGTTGGAACAAACCATGACATGTTTTTACGGATTCTGTCCGCGTTTTAGAAGGTGAGATTCTGGACAGTATTTTGCAAACGGTAACGCCAACGAGAGGGAAGGAAGACACATGGATTTGGTCGTAGGATCAGTCTAAGAATTTCACGGTGAAGTCAGCATATCAGCTGCTGGTCTGCAGCAATATTTCTACACATGCTTCGGTTTAGCAGCGCCTATAGGGAGAGTTGTGGACATCGCTTGTTCCTTCGAAGGTTGCAGTCTTTGGGTGGCGTCTTTTGCTTGATTCTATGCCTGTCTGTGACCAATTACTTCACAAAAATGTCCTCCATTCTGAACAGAAGGCTAGCTGCTTGTTGTGCAGTAACTTTCGCGAGTTAGCCAACCACTAGTTTCTCAGCTATAGCTTTGCTCTTTCCGTTTGGCAGCTTGTTGGCTCTTGGCTCGGAGTTGATCTCAACATGTCCATGGATATTGTTGACTTCTTCCTTAGATGTGGTCGCTTATGCAAAGGGAAGAAGGTGTGTGGCTTGCTAGGAATGGTGCTATTTTTAACAACGAGGAACCAAATACCGAATTCGTGGCGATTCGCATCAAAAGCTTAACTTAGAGTTGGTGTGTTTATAGATTGAAGCTAGGCTCCTCTATTTCTATTTCAATGTGGTGGTCTAATCCACTTCAATACTTAGAAGGGGGAGAAACGGTGGGTTGACATGCACATTGTTAGCAACCCAATTCCGTTTTGAGGTACTCTTTTTCTTGCCGAGTCTTTTTCCCACTGGGTTTTGGCTCAGGGAGGTTTTGAGGAGGTCCTCTCCCTTTATTTAATGTAAATGGGATTGGTGCACGTACCCCCATCAATACTATTTTTGCTTATCTAAAAAAATCATAAATGTTTTATAGGTTTTTAAGAGACTTTATCCCGTTTGTTACCGGTTTCAAAAATAACTGATTTTGTTGGTAAATAATTAGATATTAGTTTTTATAGATTTTTAACAAAATGAGAAGTTTTGTATTTGTGTAACATACTGAAAATCACTTGTTTTAAAAAAAATCATTTTTAAAAAACTGATTTTTATGAGAAGCTACTCAAAACAACTTCTCATATGAAGCAATTTTTAGATTATTTTCAGTTTTTCATTTTTTTAAGAATCTGTAACAAACGGACAACATGCCATCATAAGTGATTATTTTTTTAAGAAAAATGATTTTTTTAAAAAATAAGCCACGGGCTCATATATATCTTTCTTTTGCTTAAAAAACAACAATCGTATACTTATTTAACTTTATCTATTGACAAAATATTTATAAAAGTGCTTAATCTATTGACTTAAATATTTATCAAAGTGTTAACGGTGCTTTTTTGTTACAAAATGATACTCTCTCCTAGGGATGACAATTGAGTCCATACCCATAGGGTACCCATAAAAATTACCCACAAACGGGCGGGTAATTACCTGCACATATGGGCGCGGGCTCGGGTACGGGCACTATAGTGCCCAGCCCGCCTCAGACCCGCACCCGCATATATATATTAATAATATTACAACTTTACCTATATACAATTTTTAAAAAAATGATATTTTTTTTATAAAACACTAAATCTAACTACTAAATACTCGCTCCGTCCCATTTTGTTTGCAGTTTAAGGTTTTGTCACACTCTTTAAGAAAAATGATTAGGAGTATAGATTCTTTAAAAAGTGTTGTCTACTTTACTATTGAACCATTTATCTCTCTACCTAGATAAATGTGAATCTTTTATTGGATGTAAAAAGTTGTCATAATTAATAGGGGTATAAGTGTAAAAGAATATTAAAAGTTTCATTGGAAATCTAAAACAACAATCAATTTGGGACAAATTGATTTTGCTAAAACAACAAACAATTTGGGACAGAGAGAGTAACATTTTGGATATTTTTAATTCGCTAAATATTATTGTGTCTGATATTTTAATTATTAGATACAAAAAAATAATGACTCTTTAAATTGAATTATAATGCTTTTTATGGTATTTATTATTTTTTGTTGTTAGAGTGCGGGTAATTAAGTGCCCATGGGCACTTGGTGCCCAGTGGGTATGGGGACGGACACTATAGTGCCCTGTCCATACATGTGCGGGCTCGGGTACGGACATTATAATACCCTTCCCATAGGGTACCCATTGCCATCCCTAGTCCCTCCGTCTCAATTTAAGTGTTATCCTACTACTTTTCCTTAGGCTAAATACCACTTTTGGTCATTTATCTTTGCTCTAAGTTTCACTTTGGTCCTTTATCTTTTTTTTTGTCCGTTTTGGTCTTTTATCTTTCATTTTTGTGTCAGTTTGGTCCTTTAACTTTAATTTGTTTCATTTTGGTCTTTTATCTTTCATTTATTGTTTCATTTTGGTCCTCTTAAACAGAATATTTTGGTCGCGTATTGCATGAGTTATTCAAGAAACAAGAAATCAAATTGTTCTTGGTGTTCTTGAGCACATTCATAGTGTTCTTCATTTTTTTATTTTTGTTTAAGAGGACCAAAATAAAACAATAAATGAAAGATAAATGACCAAAATGAAACAAAATAAAGATAAAAGACCAAACTGACACAAAAATGAAAGATAAAGGACAAAACGGACCAAAAAAAAGATAAAGGGCCAAAGTGAAACTTAGAGCAAAGATAAATGACCAAAAGTGGTATTTAGCCTTTTCTTTATATCAAATTATTTGTTACTTTAGAATCTCAATGTAACATTTATTTTATTTTTTTTCCAATAGTACCTTTAGTTTTATTTATATTTCCAACTTTCTTATCTCTCTCTCCTCATAATAATACATGACTACTTTAGTCCTTCCATACTGTTTAAACATAAAAAATAGCATCTCCAATCATTTTCTAAAGAACCGCACATAACCTTAAATGACAATTAATTTGAGACAGATGGAGTAATAAACATCACACACACTATTGGATAATTGGCTTAAATATATGTTACCCCCCTGCAAATATACTCATTATCCATTTACCCCCCTGTAAAAGACCTTGCAAATATAAATTATTTCTAGTTACCCCCCTGCTGTTAGATTTTGTTAACAACGGTAAGTGTATGTTAAAACACTTATTATTTGCAGGGTGGTAAATGAATAATGAGCGTATTTGCAGGGGGTAAATGGATAATGAGGATTTTTGCAGGGGGGTAACATATATTTACGAAGGGGGATAAATGAATAATGAACATATTTGTAGGGGGGTAACATATATTTACACTTAACGCTGTTAACAAAATCTAATGTTAGGGAGTAACTAGAAATAATTTATATTTGCAAGGTCTTTTTTAAAAGTTTTATTTTTACAGGGGGTAAATAGATAATTGGTATATTTGCAGGGAGATAACATATATTTAAGCCTAGATAATTTAGGACCGAGTGTTCTAATATCTTGAAATTGTTAATAAAATCAACAGTGAGGAATAGGTGTTTAGAGTGCTTAAAGAAACAAATTATGATATGTTTATTTTCATAAACTTTTTATATTAGCTTATGAAAGGAGCTTTTATATGAGAGTAGTATACTAAATTTTTTAGCTTATTTCATGATAGTTTGGAGACTAATTTGATGATTTACTCCTAAAAATTTAAGACTTTATAGGTTTTGTTTGGCAAAACCAAATCGCTAGCTTATAGCGGATATAAGGTAAGTAAAGAAATTGTTTGCAAGCAACACAAACTTATATAAGCGTTTAAATGTTAAACATAGTGTTTTTGAAACGCTAATTGAAGTAGCGTTTGAGATTATAACTATAACATTTTATTTTTTCTACCACTTTTACCCTTATTATTTTAATTAAATTCCTCATTTATCCACCATTAAATATTCTTCTCTCTCATATTCAAACATTAATTAAACATGTCTATTTATGTCATTTTATATTTATTAAGGTAGTTCAACTGCTAATTTTACTAAACACTTATTCAATCCGTTAGTTTATCCGCTATCAACTCATCCGCTATAACCTAACTTATCCGCTATTTGTTAGCTTATTCGCGATCGGCTATTTTTATTTTTTTGCCAAACATAGCTATAGTGTTAGTTTACAACAGTGTTAGTGTATAGTTGAATTCAAGCTCTCAAGCGAGCAAGGAAGAAGAAGAGTAATGGCAATGACTGGTAAAACATTCGACGTGATAATCTTAGGAGCATCTGGTTTCACAGGCAAACACGTCCTCAAAGAAGCACTTAAATTCCTCAACAGCACTTCATCATCTTCATCATCTTCATCTCTCAATTTCAACTCCATAGCCATAGCAGGTCGAAACCCTAAAAAACTAACCGAAACCCTAAATTGGGCAACAAAACCCAATCCACCACCAAAAATTCCAATTCTCACTGCTGACACATCCGACCCAAATTCCCTTCACACTCTCTGTCTCAAAACCCGTTTAATTCTCAACTGCGTTGGTCCTTTTCGCCGTCACGGCGAGCCCGTCGTCGCCGCTTGTATTGAAACGGGTTGTGATTACTTAGATATAACTGGTGAGTCTGAATTTATGGATCGAATTGAAAATGGGTACCATGAAAAGGGTTTAAAGAATGGATCTTTAGTGGTTTCTGCTTGTGGGTTTGATTCTATTCCTGCTGAGATTGGAGTTTTGTTTCATTTGAGACAGTGGGTTGATTTGGGTTTGGTTAATCGTGTTGAGGCTTATTTGAGTGTTGAGTCTGAGAAGAGAGTTGTGGGTAATTTTGGGACTTATGAGTCTGCTGTTTTAGCTATTGCTGATTTGAAAGAGATGAGAAGTAGAAGGACTACACAACAAGCAATCAAAAGAGCAAAACCTGTGGTAGGAATATCATTACACTTATGCCCTGTTTTAATTAAGCACTTATGATATAATTACTTATGTATACAGTACAAGTTATTTCTATGATAAACATAATAAATTCAAACTGTTTTCATAAATTGTTCCGGAGAGCTTTTAGATATAGGGCCCCTTTGGATAAACAACTTAATTAAGCACTTATGGTATAAGCGATTATCATATAAGTGCTTCTGCATAAGCTGTTTATATAGTAATAGATGAAATAATGTTAAACTATTTTTTCTATAAGCCATAAGATGTTTTCATTAGCTATCCTTTGGAGCTTACAAAAATTAGCTGAAAACAGCTTATGAACATGTCATAAGCTGTTTTGATAAGCTCTTCCAAATAGTTTCACAAGTGCTTATGCTAATAGATAAGCTCAAATAAGTCCATTCAAACGGGCCCTAGCTCAAAGTAGCTTATGGATATGTCATAAGTTGTTTCCACAACCTTTCCTTAACCACCTCACAAATGTTTGTGTCAATAGATAAACCCAATTCAACACAATTTCATCAGCTGAGCATCCTATTTTCATCCATAAGCTGCTTGTACAAGTTGTTAATTATATAAGTCATTTTCATCTATGAAGTGAGTTAAATTAAACTAATGTAATCTTGTGTAATTGGCCTTGTATTACTTTTTTTCTTCTCTTTTTAATATGTTCCATATTATTTAGTATCATTTTGCCTAATGTAGTTATTCATGTGTGATGTCAGATTCATGGGCCACCTCCTAAAAGAGAAACAATAGAACACCAGAAGAAAATTGGCCTTTGGGGAGTAACACTTCCATCAGCAGATGCAACTCTAGTTGGAAAAACATTTTCAATTCTAACAGAAAACCCCGACGGTCTCCCCGGATCGAATGAGAGTGCCGATAACGTTGAAAAAAGGAAAGCCTTCTGGTCATCTGTGAAGCCAGCACACTTCAATGTTCGAATAGCTGCAAAATCATTGTTACGCGTTTTCGCATACATCGCATTTGGTACAATCCTTGGTCTATTAGGAAGTACCACATTTGGAAGATGGCTTCTTTTGAAATATCCTACTATCTTTAGCCTTGGTGGGTTCAGTAAGAATGGTCCTTCAGAAGAGGAAATGGAGAGTGCTTCATTCAAGATGTGGTTCGTTGGACAAGGTTTCAGTAATGAGAGTCTTGCTAAAAATGGAAACTCGAAACCTGACGTGGAAGTTATAACGAGAATAACCGGACCCGAAATGGGTTATGTAACAACACCAATAATTCTGATTCAGTGTGCTCTCATTCTTCTTAGCCAAAGGGAAAATCTACCTAAGGGAGGTGTTTATCCTCCAGGGATTGTATTTGGTGCAACTGATCTTCATGAAAGACTTCAACAAAATGGAATATCTTTTGATGTCATCTCAAAAAGCACCCCCTCTTCTTGACTGCTGCAGCAGCTCATTCAGTTTTTTTCTTGTTTATTGTGTTATTGGTGTCCAGTATCCACCGGTGACTAATGTACGTTGGGGAACTCACTTGGTTCCATCCACTATTGTTGTAACAACATTTGTTCTGGTGGATTTCATATTCATTTATCTGACATCATAGTGACATGTTTCAGAATTGGTGGAGATCATAATCAATAAGTCAGTTTACCAATCAGCAGAAGACTATAATTTTCTAATTAATCAACATTTCTCTCTATGTGATTTGAATGAACTATGTGACCCTGCTGGTACTTTGTGTTAGTAAACCTTCGTTGTGTTTATTTATTTCCTCAGACTTGAAAAACTCCTACTTTCAGTTCATTATTATTACGAACCAATGAAGAACAATTAAAAAGGGAATTCATGGCATCTATAATGTTATTTAGCTAAAAGTATTTTTTGTGTCAAAAAAAAAGAAGATAAAAGTATTTTTTTCATTAACTATAAACACTATCGATCTACTAGTTTTTATTTCTTTCAAACAATACTAAAGGGTTGTTTGATTGTATTTTTATTTTTTCTTTATAAAGTAGTTTTGAAAAATTATTTTTTAAAGAAACTATTATCTATTTTGATTTTTTTAGTTTTAAAAACAAAAAATGGGAAACTGTTTTCCAAAATAAATTAACCAAACAATTCAGTAATTAATCTTCTTCCGTTAAATGAAGCTTTTTTTGGTTAAATGCAGTAATTAATTTGAAAACAAACACATATACGATAGTAGTTAAAACAAAAGCAAGTATATTAAAGGGATCAAAATGAAAAACTAATATTATGGGACTACAACTTTAGGAAAAAAAATTAAAAGGACCAAAATACAAAGTGGTATATTAACACAAAAAAAATACATTTAAACCCTTATTAATAAAAATCAAATATTTGCTTATACCGAGAAAACTCTAAAATCAATGAAAAAGGGATGATTTCTCACAAATTTGACTTAGGACCAAAACCATTTAAGTGGAACATTGCTAAGTTCAAGTCTCTTCTCTGCCATTAAAACAAGAGAAATCTTGACGTCGCAGAGAAAAATATGGGATGATTTTTATTTTATTTTTATGGTACAAGAGGAGAAAGAAAATAGAAAAGAAACATCTAAAAACAAAAACAAACTATCTAGTAAAAACAACTCCACTAGCGTCCGCTAGCAGTAAATTGAGAATCCCAGCAGGAGGATCAGCAACCAGTTTGAACCCTTCATCGCATCCAGCCCCAACATTAGCCAAGAAGTCAGCACAATAATTCCCCTCTCAAAGTGTGAGCTAGGTGAACCCTCCAATCTCTTGATAAGAGTTCCTTAAATTTAAGGGCTAGCAAAGAGTTAGAGTAGCACACCATATCCTTATAGTCGGCGTCCCAACCCAATCTTAAATTGCTAACAACTCAGCATGAAGTATATTAGAGAATCCAATGTTACCTACAAACCCACAAATCCAAGCGCCATCATGATTTCTAAAAAGACCGCCTTCTTACATGAGAGACACTCGCTTCGTTGTTCTTACTTCTCTTCTACTCTTTTCGGTCTATGGTCTATGTTGTCCCCTGCTCCATTGTGCTTAAATGCCAAAACCAGATATACCAGGGTTGCCACGACCGCTCCCATCAACATTCAAGACGATTTTCTACCCTCTATTAACATTCCAAGTTACAAAGGTAGGAGGTGATGGAACTGTATACTTTAAAAAGCAACTAGAAAGAAGAGTAGCATAGTTCACTATTGTCATTGTGAGAGAGTGAGGGTTGACAGATTCATTTGCAAAACACTTGTTCCTACTCTCCACAACCACCAAACAAACAGACGGGAATAAGAATATTTTTCCGTTATCAATGTAAGTTATCTTCTGTTAGAACGTAGGATCAATGAACCCAACAAATCTCCGGACTGGTTGCAAAGGCACGATCTCTTAGGCAATGCAAGATGCTTTCAGACAAGTTTACATCTGGGACAGACATTAGATTGAAGCATTCCCCAATGACAGATAACCTCCCTTGTAGGAAGAGATCCATGCATAGCTGTCCATAAGAGGAATTTTATTTTTCTGCAGTGCAGACAGTTTCACAACCAGCTCCAACGTAGAGAGTCACCAGTTGGAACAGCTAAGATTAGTTTTCATAAGCCAAGAATAAGCAGCCTTTGTTGTGTAGATTCCATCTAAATTCCCTTTCCACGTAAATCTATCAGTAGCCTCTAGATTCAAACAAATAGGAGGGAGTCCAATTGATTCTCACATATTGCAGCGGGTATGCTAGTATGCAGTAGATTGAAATTCCACTGACCGTTAGAATAAACATCTTTCACCCTCATTTCAGCATCATGGATATCAACATAAATAACGTTATTAGCATCATGGATATCAACATAAAATATGGGATGGTTTGTATAGAAAAGATAAGAAATACTGTATTATTCAATCAGCTGACTTCTATACAAAGAACCATTTTAAATACTATTTTACAGCCTGAAATTTCCAACGATAACTTTAAAATTTCTAAAAGTAATTGAATAAAGATTAAATTAACTAAAGTTTCACATCTAACTTTATGTGCACTGCATGGTACTAATCAATCAACATTTCCCCATTTGTGGTTTGAATGGTGTCCTTACTACTTTGAATGCTTAGGCCTTCATGTTTCTTCATTTCTTGAGACCGGACAAACTCCTCAATTTTTGCTCTGAGATCATCATCAGGAATCAGCATATCCGCGGTAAGATGAGAACGATTGAATGGGTCAGTCTGCACAAACAACCAAATAGAAAAGCATAAACCAGGGAAACTCATTATTACAGAATGAAAATCAGTAATGAGCAAAAAAAGTCAAAGGTCAAAGGTGTACGCTATCACTAAGTAGATGCCTCTGGATGACTGGACGATCAACGGTGATCCTTGAAGAGGGCAAGATAACTGGATCCTTCATCAAAGTGTACTGCAATACATGAAAGAAGTACATTTCATCATTAAATTAGGATCACTGAAGCTCTAGTCACAAACATAGACATGTACGTGTAAGGCATACTTGAATTGGGTCAAGGAATTCATCTGGTATTTCTCCTAGAGTAGCTTCAGCATCCATGGCCTCTGAAGCAGCAACTTTGGCTTTAGCTCCGAGTTGAATAAATTCCTGTATAATTCTGCCATCCTCACCAATTCTACGAAGGACATCTGCAGCAGCACTAAACAACTGCAGCAAATTTACAGATCAGAGACTAGTTGAGAACAATCAGCAGTATACTGAAAGTATCAGTAAACTAACCTGATCGTTGTATGATCGACCATCCTTTGAGATGGCAGCTGGGAAGATGGAATTCGTGTCACCTTTAGCCAGATGAACATACATGTACACAATCTACAGATGAAAATTTGAAGTTTGGTTAAGCCAAATATAGGCTGAAAGGTAAGGGAAGTAAGCCTGAAATTGATGTTCTTTAAATTATTGTAATCAATTATGCGGAATTTATCAAAATTTTAGGACCAATCCAAATATAGGCATGCTTGAACCAACAGAGCACAATAGAACAGTATATCACCTCTTCTGTCATACTCATAATTATTCACCAGAAAAGGGAAAAAAAAGGAAAGAATATTTCACTTTAAAAAATGAAATATAGTTGATCCAACCTGTTTTAGCAAGTGCTTTGGACGAAATTCATATTTTTCAGGATCTTTCAGACTAAGCGATTTTCTTTGGGGACCCACCAATTGCAGCAGAAAGTAATTGAGCATGCTAGCCACTCTATCAACCTAGCAAAAATAAGATTAGGTTCATAAGAAGAAATGGAGAATAACAAATTTCAGAGGAACTAAATTTTTTTATGTGCTGACAAGATAAATAACATGCTTAGGTTGGATATATATATATATATATATATATATATATATAGAGAGAGAGAGAGAGAGAGAGAGAGAGAGAGATATTACCATTTCAGGAAGCAGGAATGGAGCGGTAATCTGCTCTGAAGTAAATGAAAGCATGCTGACATCTTCATTTGCCAACTTCATATCTATCCTAATAATCTACAATTTTTCCAGTATTATTTGTTTTATCAGATAAATTTAAAAACATGCAGATACATAATTACATAATAGACCAAAAAGTCAGACAGACATTTTCTTGAGAGTGGAATAACCGGGTCCTTTCCTGCCTCTCTTGAACTGGCCGCCGCTCCCATTCGGCAGTATTTGACATCTCGGCCTCCAATTCTTTTAGCTCAAGAATTTTGTTCAGACTTTCGTCAAGAAGATAAATACTATCATTAATCAGAAAGTTTAAGAAATTCAGATAGACACCCTTTTCCTCCTCTTTAGCAATCTGTAATAAAATTAAGTTCGGTAGAAATTAAGTAGGGTCGAGTATCGTGAGGGATAAAAAATTCATGTGTCTTTCATGCATTACCTGTCTCCAAGCATTACGATGACTGGGGACCTGCCACAGGTACTCAAGGAGTTCGGCAATATTATGTCGAATGTTAAACTTGTCGTAGAACTGTAATGAACAAGTAACAAATAAGACAATTAGCTAGAAATTCTTGGACTTAACGACACATAGATTAATGATTTCAAAATTACTGAAACCCAAGGAAAGTAATATGTAATTATGTATAACGATATGCCACAAATGAAACCATATGTGGGGCATTGTCTATGAGCTATAAAAATTAGTGAAACAGTTTGAAATAAAGCTCACAAGGTCCTTAACATTACTAGTCAATACGTGTTTAAGATTGTAATGATATATTTATTAAACCATCCATGTAAACAGGATTTCTAATACAAGTCACATGGACCCCCATGTTGAAGTTCAAGATTGAGTTTGAAGATACTAAGCAAGAAAAAGGTGATTTCAAACAATTCAAACATATTCCCTTTAGTAATGTACAAATTTACAGCATTAAGAAAAACAAGTTAGTCATGTCACCAGGAGAGTCTTGTATTGTAGACTAACCTGTGTGTGAGAACCAGTGAACTCAATGTCAACATAAAGTTTTAGAAGATTCCTCACAAGATACTCAAGAGACAGTTGGTGCCCTTCAAATAGAGTAGCTGTAGCAGATGATCCACTGCAAAAGGGAATATGGCAGGGAATCGGATAAACATTATTGGAGACTTCAAAACAAGATTCAGTGATATAAATTCAACAACAAAAACTTTCAATCCAATTTTATACAAAAGAAAGACACCAAATTACCTCCTACGAGGCATCCAGCAGTTAAGGACTTCAACCATCTTAGCTCTCAGATATGGGTTTTTAACAAATTCAGGGCTGGCCATGAACATGATTATAAAGTTCATAAACTCATCCTGTGGAACAAGAATATAAACGTACAATCCTGCATAAGAAGAATTTGGGAGAGAAAGGATTAATCCAACAAAAAAAACTGAGGTGAAATCTACCAGCACGAGTCCATCTAAGGCCTTTGGAATCCGGGAAGCAAATATTAGAAGTTCCATGGCATCTTCTACAAAATGTTCAGGCATGGTAGCAAATTCCATTGGGCATGTTGGTGGTAGAGGCATCTTAAATCCACCAACCAAGCCAGCCAGCCAAACAATCATCAAGCGGTAGAAGGAGAGTGCATTCTGAACAAATGTGTTATCCTGAGGAAAATAATGTGAAACAAATGAAGTCAAAATGAGAATACTGAAACTTTAAGCTAGAAAAAAGACTAAAAGTTACAAAAGCTTATCTACATAAGATGGATAGGAAATCAAGCATTAAGAACATATATCCTTATGAGGTATAATAGGACACTCTTATCCTTTTAAGCAATCACAATGATGAGTCCTCTCTTTTACTGTGGAATAAAAAAAATACCCTTTAGGTTCCATCAATACCCTAACATCACAAAAGAAAACTTGGATGGTAACACTATTAGAAGAAAGCTCACACCATTTGTGCAAATAAACAAACATTGTACTCAGTTGGTTTTATTTACATCATAACATAAATCTATGTAAAGCTTGTAGTGCAAGGTAAGTGTACAACTTAGAATACAGCACAATGTAGCGCATTGTATATGTATCTGAAAGGGACTTCGGTATTATGGGGTATCTAAGTCTCACATCGAGTAGTATGTGATGCTTGGTCCAAAAGAAGAGATAACAAACAACTCCAAAGAGAGAAGAGGAATATGACCTACCCTCAATATCTGAGCTTCAAAACAAAACTTTTCTTGCGAGTACAACTCTAGTTCTTTCTCAAGTCGAGAGATATCCAATTCCAGTTGAGGAGACGGTGACTGCCCATGCACGGTTTTAAGAGTGGAAAGAGCATCTTCGGATCTAGAAATATCCTGGAAATATTACGACCCGAGTTTATATTTTACATAACTTCAAAGAAATAATTCAAGCAGATAAGAAATAACATGAAATTTTATCCCCAACAAAATAAGAATAGTAACAACCTTCAATTCTACCCAAACATACACGTCATTACCTGAACCAAGTGTTTGAAGTCAGAAAATGCCTTTAAAAGGCCTAAGTTGAGCACTCTTGCAGTCATAAAGAAGCATTCGCAAATAAATGAATATTTTGTCGTTTCACCACGTGCAGAATTTTCATTTGAAAGCTGACTAGCATTATTACTACCAGAACTAGTGGCCTCTTGAGATTGTCGCAAGCGTTTTTGACCATCATCATATTGATTGATTTCCCCAGCCTTAGCTGGGTTTTTGCTATTAAGCCATTCAGCAACTTCTTCTGATGACGCATGAAGAGCGGTCAACCCACTAAAACAGGATCATAATCAAAAGTTACTTATAGAGAGATGCATGAAAGTTTCCATCAGAAATATTACAGTTTATTTTACAAAGACCTCACCTTAGCTTCAAACGGTTTGAGTGGTGCACATATTTTGGATCAATTTTATCCCTTTTTGATAAACTAGCATCCAGAAAGGGTTCACACAGACGAAGCATGACAGCACTGAGATTTACAAACATGCCTGAACTTGCACAAGTAATTGGGTCAACCTGTTTTTTTTAAAAATGTAGTATTAGAAGACAAAAAAAATTAATAACTTCAAGAAGATATCTGCCTGAATATGATTAGTAATGCAATGTATATATATATGTGTGTGTGTGTGTGTGTGTGTGTGTGTGTGTGTGTGTGTGAAACATTAAGAAACAAGCTATTGATGCAATTTATCATATTTCTGCATGCTTCAATTTTTTGTAAAAAAACAGGTAAGAAAGAAACTGACCTGTATATGACCCCTGGATGCATTTAAATTGATAACCTCTGCAATATACTGAAGTACATTTTCACGAGTATCTGTACTCTTTAGAAGGATGAGGAGTACTTCAGATAGGCCATCATATAAGGTATTCATGACTGTTTTAATTGTAGTGAATGAAGATAATAAATCAGACGGCCTCCGAGTTGATGCATCAGAAAAGCACTGTTGCCTGGATTTAGAGGAGAGAGAAAATATGCTAAAAAAGTAATCTATAACAACCATGTCAATAAGCTAATCCATACGAATAAATCCCACGACCAAGGTTAATGGAGAGAACATCCAGAAACAGGGTAACAATAAGAAAGAAGTGAGCGGCGGCGCATCAACTTTATGAGTTGAGTGTTTACTTTTGGTGAATTAGACAGGGAAGTTATGCTTTTTTGGACGATAAGAATACGGAGATGAAAATGACATGGCATATGATATAATAAATAGTAAGCAATTGAATAGAGTCAATACCTCTTTTAAATAGGACTGATAATAGTATTTGCGACATCTTGACATTTGTTAGGAAAAAAACATTTGAAACATGTTTACAAATATATATATATATATATATATATATATATATATATATATATTGATATATTGATAGGATTACATGAATCGCTATTTAAGTTGTATCATCGTCTCCATATATAGTTACATAGTAATAAAAACATCAATATCTCTTCACAAACCTACGCATTAGTGTATATGTATATTTTTTTAAAGTTTCTAAATTATCTAGACAGTATTCTTTAGTTTATAAGAATTTCCTGTAGCCCGTATCTTTGTCATATCCTACTTGTGTTGTATCATCTATATGGGCTTCAAAGCCAGACAGCAAATGAGAATGAAAAAGAGGGAGAGAACAACTTGCCTAACACAGGCTGGTTGTTATTGCTCACAGTGACAAAGGAGAGGAGGTTAGTTAAGGTGTGTTCCTTATTGAAAGATGCATGCTGCCAGATAAAAATAATCAACTAAGGCAACTCAGAAAGGTGACTGAACCTAACAAATGAATCCATTTGAATCTATTTATTAAGGTAAATGAGTTTTGAACATTATTTTTTCTTCTTTTCTTATTGTCAGGGTAGAGGAGCGGTACTGCTAATTCTCATTCAGGTCTGGGGCTTAGCTAAACACAGAAAAAAACAAAATAAGCTGAAGCAAAAAGAGCATCACTGATCACATCCCAAGACATCACAAAAATTAGAAAGCTCCAAGACTCGGCCTCCTTAGGATTCACTTCATTACCATCAACTACTAGTTTCAGAAACACCAACATATTGACTGCAAACCATTTGTTTCCATGAATCAAAAGGAAAGGAACAATTAGCATAATAGAAACCAAAAAGGTTAACAAAAATGAAAAGAATAGAGAGAAAAGAGAAATTGAGAGTGATTCTATTCTGTGAATTGTGGAAATGAGAAGCTGAATACAACGTACAGGGGCTTGGTTTTTGTGTTATGTGAACTAACTGATCGTGTAACCAATTGGTTACATCTGGACTAGCTTGGGACAGAATTTTTCAATTTTTTTACAGCTAACCCAATCCTTGGAACCCTCAATTCAATTAGCAAGGACTGAATTCAATTAGCAACTAACATACTCTATTAAAAGTTAAGTATACTTTCGTGTAGTACTCTACTACTACCATCAAGTTGTCTCTTAATAAACGAATCCTAAGGGGGTTTTGTGAGGAGATTCGCATTCAGATCACTGGCAGGGATGAGCTGGACAATTAAGGTCTTGCTGATGACTTTCTCACTGAGAAAAAATGAGTCTAGCTCCATGTGCTCTGTTAGCATGCAAGACAGGGTTGTTGGAGAGTGTAACTGTGCTTACGTTATCACAATACAGAATTAAAAAAGTCTGAAATGGAACCCTCAATTCAATTAGCAAGGACTGAATACACAGCACCTCAAAGCAATATTAGCTAGGCTTCTATACTCAGCCTCTGTGCTGGACCGAGCAACTAGAGTCTCCTTCTTTGTCCACCATGAAAACAACTTGGGCCAAAGATAAATACATGAGCCTGAATTGGATTTTCTGTCATCCAGGTCTGTGCCACAATCGGCATCTGAAAAGGTGGCTAAGGACATTGGCTGAATAAGGAGTGTTGGATGAAGGAGTCCACAGTGCATGGTTCCTTTGAGATATCGAAGTATGCATTTTATTGCTTTCCAATGGCTTCCTAGTGGTTGAGGAAAAAAGCAACAAGCTTTGTTTACTGCAAACCTTATCTCAAGATGGTGAGGCATTGCAGTGCTCGTGGTTTGCTGGAAGAATAATTCTGAATATGGAAAGTGAGTTTAATTATTGAAGATGGTGGTTTGCTGGGAGAATAATTCTGTATAAGGAAAGTGAGTTTAATTAATTGAAGATAACATCTTTAGAAAGCTAGATTCAGCCATCTGAAGCTAAACACTTGTATCCTTTGTGATTTGGGCAATGCCCTACAGTAGACACTCCTTTCTTCTACAGCTAACCCAATCCTAGTGCTGACTGTGCACACTACTGACATACGCTATTACAGTTTAAAGTTTACTTTCATGAACTATTCTATTTCATGGACTATTCTTTTAAAGCATGTTGAAGTCCCACATCGACCAGAGATATGACCCAAGTAATCCTTATAAGGCACGAGCAACCCTCACCTTACAAATCGGTTTTGGGAAGATGAGTTAGGCCCAAAGCCCAAAAATTAAGATGGTATCAGAGCCTATCTTAGATCTAATATCGAGTCAAGACCTCTATCATTCGACTCATTTGTTCACGCTCAAGTGTCGTAAGTGTGTGTGTTCAGATATCTATTATTCCACCTGTACCATTCCACATTTCAAATTTCTAGCTTGAGCGCGAAGGGGTGAGTTGAAGATCCAATTCGACTAGAGATATGGCCTAAGCAATCCTTATAAGCTGGTTTTGTGGTGATCAGTTAGGCCCTAAGCCCAAAGTTAAGAAAGCACGCCAAAACCATACCATTGACAGTGTTTCACAAATAAAAACTAATCATGTTTGCTTAAGCAAGGGCTGCTTAGAATACTTCTCCTAAAACTTATTAGGACTAAAATTATGACTTATGTAGCTATATGACTTAAATATAAGTTCTTCATAGCTGATTTTATTTTAAATTCAAACAAGCTCTTAATGAATAGGCTCCTTTTATCAAATATCACATTTGATCGTTGTTCAGAAACTTGAATCAAACTGCAAAAAGGAAAGCAATGATATCTAGGACTATTCTCTTCATTTCGTCATCAATGAATACAATGAAAAAAGCAAGATAAACATCACCAACAATTGAATTCAAAACAAACTAAACACACAATAAAAATGACAAAAAATGGAAACATTTAAGCTCACCCAACATCAGGCTGGCTTCTGAAGAACGTTTGATCAGGAAGAGCACTGATATGAAAAAAGGGACCCAAAATGCTGGTCATCTCAATAGCACGTCCATTCATGTAAACACCTTTAGGAATCCACCACTCATGACCCACAAGAGACTTTGCACCAACAGGTAACCTAACCAAAAACAACAAAGCCCTAAGAGAATCCTGAAAGTTCCCAAGAACAGAAACCTTCATCACACTCCTCTTAATTCCTCATATAACCCTTTCAAAATTCTATCCAAGCTTTCAAAATCAGGGTCCGTAAAAAACTCCTCCAAAAACCCTGGCGGACTCTTCACTCCTCCACTACCGCCACTACCAAACACTCCCATTCCACCACCACCACCACACTCCGCTATAACCAACGGCAAGAGCGGTGAGGCGGCAGCACCACCAACACCAACACCGGAACTCGAATTCCGGCTAGGAATATCCGGATTCGCGAGATGAATCCTACAGTAAGAAACACATAGTTTCTTCGCTTGTTTAACAACAGTTTCCATCTCCGATTTCATGTTCTTATCCTTCATATTAGCGATTTTCTTCCCCTCATCATGTGCACGCTGAAAACAACCAACGAGATACTGAAACGGTGATTCTCCGTTGCTACCGGTGGAGAAATCATCACCGTATAAACGATCGATTAGGATTCTCTCCATCAAATCGCGTGAGAGAAGAAGGTCTTTACCTTCGCTAAGAATCTCGGCGGCGGTTTGTTCAAGATAAACGATTCTCGAATCGGTGACGGCGGTGCTATCATCGGTGATGGAAACGAGGAAGATTTTACGGATTATGATGTCTTCCACTTGTTGTGGAGTTCGTTGTGGTTTCGCCGCCGTCGACGCCATGAGAGAGAATCTGTGACGGTGATCGATTTGAACTCAGTTTGTGTGTGGTTTTGAGGTTTAGTTATGGAAAATTGAAATTGGAATTTTCTGTTTTGATTTTCTCGAGAAAGAAAGGGAAAATTATGAGGGTAATGGATCTTGTGTTAGAGTAGGTGAAGAGATTGAGAGAGTAGAAAAGAATGTTTGGGAGAGAAAGAAGGTTCTTCTTCTTTGGGGAAAACTCCGTTTGGTTTCACCTCAACACGAGGTGTTAAGATGATGAAACGATGTCGTTTTTCTTAACCTTGGTTTCCGATTTCAATCGTACTTGTTTGTGCGTCAATTATACATCATCCTAAACAAATCATATGTAGATTCGGATCCTACGAGAGCATTCTCAATAATGGGAGTTCTTACTGATTAAGAGTTAGATTTTAATAGATCCTCTCATCCCGTAGTGTATTTAGGACATTGGCCTAGAGTGGTTAGACTAATTTAATAAAGAAATAAAATTTTATATTACTGTAAATAAAAGTAAATACATAATTGTTCAAATCATAAAGCTAGCCAAAAAAACACATAGTTATAATTGTCCCTTACGCGACTTTATGCTTTGAAATCGTTGAATGATCAACTCAATGTCAACATTCATGAACACTCATTTCTCAATATAAGTAACTAGACTATCATTCATCATTTCATCCAATCATCACTCATTTGATTACACAATCTAGTCTTCACAATCTTCATAGAAGAAAAGGTTCTTTCAAGTTTCGACGGTTGTTGTAGCTACGGGCAAAATCATTGCTAACTTCAACAGAAGATAAACACATGAATAAACAATATGTCTTACATTTTCAACTGACTTCTCTGATAGATCACCGATTCCATTCAAATATGCAAATTCAACATTCCTACACATATATATATCAATGATGTAACTCCCAAGTTCATTATCCAGCTTGAGAACAAGTTGATTGGACTAGGACAAGTCATACAAATTAGCAATTGAGAATTTGTTTCAGAAAAATGATCGTTTAGTTCTTGAAGTTTCATGTCCAATACAGTATAAAATATTCTAACACGATAGTCCTATCCAGCTCGAGGAATTAGTCTCTCCAGTTGCGCGCAAAGATTAACCGGTTTATATATTTATATCAAAAAAGCTAATTAGTCGTCTAAATAAGCAAATCGAAACACGTTATGATTTCACATGGCCTTGGCATGGAGTGAGTGGGCCAGGTGAATGACGAAAGCGATGCCGTTTTGGTGGAGAGCTCTTTGCGATCGAATTGGATGGTACATCGTCTCTCTCCTCCTTCCCACTGCCACTGTCACTCCCATCCTTCTCCTTTCCGCTCTCTCAATTCTCTATTTTGCGCATAATTAATCGGTAATATCTTCTACTTCAAATCCAATTCAATTTCCCCTTTCTCTCTTATTCTGTGCTTCATTGAAATTAGGGTTCCAACTTTTATAATTTCAGATTACAATTTTCCATGCTTATCTTGTTAATTTGACTAGTTCACTTTTAATGTTTAAAAATCCTTGGAAGCAGAGAAAAACCTCAAATCTGTTGACTTTATCTCATACATTTTGCTTCCTTTTCTTATTTCTTATGGATTTAGATCTTCAATAGTATGATATGGATTGGTCATGCTGGTGAGAAACAAAGAAACAATGTTTTTAATATGCAAGGAAGGATCAGAATGATTAGCTATCTGGTTTATAAGTTATAGCATATTCTCTTATTCAAGATATGGGATCCTTCAAATCCCATTTCTTCAGCTGATAGATTTGTACAAAACCAAATATTGGGTGTTTATTGTTAAGTGATGATTTGTGATGGTATTCTATGCAGTTGAGTAGTTTATGTTGGAGTGGCATCTAGTGAAACACATAATTCATATTTGCTTTCTAATTGTTAACTGGATTGAGCTATCTTTAGAAATATCTCACGATAAGTATGAATTTTTTAAACAACAGCTTCTCGTGTGAGATGAAATTAGCTTATGCATGTCAATTTTTTCCGCTTAACTTCTTTACAAGCATCCATGAAATGAGCTTATACGTCAAACTGGTACTAGTCATATACCATGAACTTGATGAACTGTTCTATGCATGCTCTATGATCACACTTCTATGTTTGAATGGTGAATACATTATACATCCACCCATGCCTTACTTTATTATTCTTGATGTCTAGCATTTTTTTTCCTTTTCAAAACAGTGGTTTGGAAATTCACTTTTGGACTCGAAGGAACTTTTGCAAAGTGAAACTTACTAAATACTATACTATCTATTTATTTGCTAACTTGAGGAATTCCTTTCTTCAACAGATCCTGAAAATATTGTCTTATTAACAATAAAAACAGAATAAAGCATGCATAATGGGCACACTAACATGAATTATGTGAAGATGTTATTATGGCACTTTTATAAGAGAGGAAGTTTGGGTAACTCTCATGGTAGCATTAATAGTAAAATCTTGTGTTAGGTGGCTTGATCCTTTGTGAAGAAGACCTTTAGAAGCATCAATTAGAAGGTAGACTAGGTGAATGATAGTCAAATAGTTAGCGGAAGATGGAGATCAAAAAAGTTATAGGTCAGACAATCAAGAGAGATCTAGAAATAATGGTGTATTTACATATGTAATCCATGACAGAATGTTATGGTGTTACTTAATCCCTGTAGTCAACTTCACCTAGTGTGAAAAGATTTTCTTCTTGTTATTGTTGCTCTTCTGTGATTCTGTCCTATTGGCATGTTTCAGATTTTATGTGTTGCGTCTCTCATCAATTGATCACATTGAGAACTGAATGAATCTGATGACTTCTCTGATTGGTTATTTACTTATTGTTATTCAGAATGTGGAACTTCGCATCGAATTGCATTGCTGGACGTGTGGGGCTGAAAAACGATTCTTCAAACCCTGCTCATTCTACTTCGGAATGTTCTGATGATGAGACCTCTGTTGGAGACAGAGAGGAAGGGTTGGAATGCCCAGTATGCTGGGAATCTTTCAATATTGTTGAAAATGTGCCTTATGTTTTATGGTGTGGTCACACCCTTTGTAAAAATTGTATCCTAGGACTACAATGGGCTGTTGTAAAATTTCCAACACTTCCAGTTCAACTTCCACTTTTCATTTCCTGCCCATGGTGCAATCTTTTATCTTTCCGTGTGGTTTATAAGGGAACTTTGAAATTCCCTCGCAAGAACTACTTTCTTCTTTGGATGGTTGAGGGCATGAATGGTGATAGAGTGAAATCGCGGTCAACTTCGTGTGGGGATAATCATCAACATTCTCCAAGCAAATGCAATTTAACCACAGGAAGCCAAGAAAACCATGGAAACCTTCAGAGGGGGCAAGTTCGCCGCCATCCAGAGTCATCAAGCTCCAACCAGCATCGCGGTAATACCGGCGGTACTTACCTCACTATGGAAAGGTTGCATATTTTTCTCCGAAAGTCACTGATTTTCTTTTTCCAGTTGACAGCTAAGTTCCCATTGATCTTTATATTTCTTTTGATTGTCTTATATGCAATACCAGCCAGTGCAGCCGTTTTAGCTGTATATATACTTGTGACTATTCTGTTTGCTCTTCCATCATTTCTCATCTTGTACTTCTCATATCCTAGTTTAGACTGGCTTCTCAGGGAGATATTCACTTGATATCACAAGCTAGTTTAGGCTCATACTTCGCAAGCATTAAGACGACACATTTGCTTCACCTAATGGTCTCCCTTTCCGTGATTACCCGTATTAATGGCCGACACAAGTATTAATGGTGTTGATACCCAGCTCGTGGAATAGGGTAAGGATAACGTCCACGCCTTTTTACTGGAGGCAAATATTTGTTTATTAATGTAAGGTTTGATTTGTATCACATGGATGTTACTTTAATACAGCATGTATTTCTGTGTAAAGTTGTATATAATAATATATGATGATGGAGTTGTTTGTCTGGCTATGTTTGAGTACTATCTGCTTAATTTGAAATTTGTTTCCTGCACTTGGCTGCTACAAGTTCTGCCAAAGTTTTTAACATAGGAGTATGTATGTTTCATGTATGGCATCCTGTTTGACACTGGAAAGTTTTGCTTTTTCAACATGAAAGTCAATTTATTCTATTTCTGTGTCTCTGCAGACTGAAAAGAGCTGCTTATGTAACATTTATAACATGTCTGGAAATCCATTTGCAGCCTTAATCTTAATTGCACCACTCTAATATTGTTGAATTTAGTTTTGCCCTAATCATCTATGATAAGTGGTTGTAACCAAAAAAATGTTGGATAAGTGGTTAAGAAAAATGAAAAATGATTGATTCAGTTAATAAGTGGCTGATAAAGCGATGATTTTTTAATTGATTATTACTAATTTTTTATATGAGTAATATATGAACTGAATTGTCAAAGCAAAGAGTGGTCGCCAGATTGTGTGATGGAAGCAAAGAGTGGTTTTCAGAACCATTCATGATTCCAGAAAACTTAATTTCAAAGTTTTCTTCCACAACCAAGGCAAAGATGATCAAGATAGAAAAACCTTGATTTCCAATCAATCATGCAAAACAATGTCTGCAATGGACAATCAGAACATGAATTATTAATTAGAGTTGTATTTTGCTAGGACATATTTTGCAAAAACGTATTGTAATATGTATTAGAACATCAAAGGGTGGTAATCTAAGCATTGAGTGCTGTAATATCTCACAAAGACTCCAGGGATGTACATGTGCTTATAAACTTTCTTAGCTATTTCCTCCTAAACATTGTATTTGAACATGAATGATTGTAATCTCATTATAGCCTTTCTTAACTATTTGCTTCTGTTCAAGAAAAAGACTCAATCATGCCACATTTCCTTCAGAAAAAGATTGTTTTAAGACATGTCTACCCATTTCCTTCAATTTAAGACATGTCTACCCATTTCATTCATGCAAAACTATTTGCTTGTCTTAACCTTGATTTCCAATCAATCATGCAAAACAATCTTAAATTGAAGGAAATGGGTAGACATGTCTCAAAACAATTTTAGTTATACAATTGTAGTTATTCAAGATCACAAAAATATTTATCCCCATTTCAAACTTTTCATTACCTGAACAAAACTGTTAAATTTTTTATATTTTACAACTAATATTACTTGAATGTCATTCCAAATTATTATTTTTGTTTGAGTATAATCATGCCACATAACGCGATTAGCCCATGCGGGGGCACGGGTAAAGTACTAGTTCAACTATTACAACACAATCTATCCAAAAAAAAACTATTGCAACAAATAAGAAAAGCATCAAGGGGATTTGAAAAAGTTGATTAACAATGGTTTATCACGCGTTCTCCATCTGGACATTCTTGTACCCTAGGTGATTGTCCAATCAATGAAACTTTAGGAGGAGAAGGTTAAAAGACCTCTTGGTCAAGTCGATCCCTCAACTGAATGAGGAATCTATCACTTCTAGCAAAAACCAGTCGCACCCACCCTCCTAACTGAAGTCCGTACAGTTTCCCAATAGCAGCCTAGCCTTGAACAAAATAAGCTGTGTTCTTCCTTTTTTCCACAGCGACTTGAAACATGTTGGGTCACATAACATCACAGAGGGAGCTACGTCATGGAGGTGTTCCATGGTAATCAAATGGGGCAAACTAGTTACTTCCTCCTGCTAAAATAATAGAATTTTAGAATGAAGATATTTTTTGACAAAAAAAAAGGAAGATATTTTTAGGGAAAAAAAGTAACGTTAAAAATAAATAGAAACGAACCTTGCCCAATATCGACAAAACTTGTTTAAGGTAGCTAGCTCTCTATATATTTCTGCATGCATGCATGCATACAATTCCATTTGTTCATATCAATATATAGGTCCAGAGATCGATGTAATCATTTTGAGACAATAGCTCAATTAAAGAACTCCAAAATTACTGCATAAGAAACACAAAATTATGTAAAACACACCACCAATATTTTTGAAGCTTCCCCCACTGATTAAAAAGATGCAAATTTCTTTTGTCAGCCTTCAGCTTGATTTCTATTTTCACACGTGCACCAAACCCAACTTGCCTGAACGACTGCATCCAAAAATTTATTAAGAATAATACACCTGTTGTATTGTGTATATATATGGTGAAGCAAAACATATTACCTTAATGAGAGGATCCCTAACCTTAATTAGGTGATCCTTCAGTTTCCGAAGCAAGGAACTTCTTGTAACCATAAGTCCAAGTTCTTCGATCATAATAGTTTCACCATCAATCTATCTATATCTACCCTTGACTTTATAAACACCTTCTTTACTATTCACAATATCTCCTCTAAAGCATTTAAACCATGGAATCATTGGCTCCAATTCCTTGCCATCCAACAAAAGTCTTATATTCTTAATTTTCTTTAAAGGATCATAGCTATGAATGACTGAACTCAAACCTGTTGCAACTCCTCGACTTCCATTAACAAGAACCAAAGGGATAATTGGAATATACATGTTTGGATAACCAAAATTTCAATTACTAGTTACTAATCCTTATAAACTAAATTAAACAGCCAACCTTTAGAGACATGCACCAGGAAAGAAACTAATTACCAATTAGGTTCAGTAGACCTCCCATCCTCATTCAAGTCGTCAAGAAGCCTATCATCATCCTTATACCGAGTGATGGTATATACTTTTTGTTGGTGTGGTCCTTACCCCCTGGAAGAGAAAATCAGCTAGTAAATACAAAATTTTCAAAAAGAAACAAATATCGATCGTAGCAAAGGTAATAATATATGTTAA
This sequence comes from Oxytropis ochrocephala, assembly GCA_020916435.1. Lineage (NCBI taxonomy): Eukaryota > Viridiplantae > Streptophyta > Magnoliopsida > Fabales > Fabaceae > Oxytropis > Oxytropis ochrocephala. The sequence continues at coordinate 8,042,499 of CM037095.1, forward strand.
TCTTACCATATGTCTAGTACCAAACTGACCCTTTGGTACTAGAAGGTTAACGTTATATTAGGAGTTAAACTCATCAGGGAAGGTGATAGCATTATACTATCACAAGATCATTACGTGGAAAAGCTTCATAGGAAGTTTGGTTACTATAACTCTAACCCTTTGAGTACACCTTATGATGCTAACTGTCATTTGAAGAAATATAAAGGTGATCCTGTTGACCAACTTAAGTATGCCCAAGTAATTGGGAGCCTACTGCATTTAATGAATTTTTCTCGACCAGACATTGCTTTCGCATTCAGACGTTTGAGTAGGTATACCCATAATCCTGGTCAGGATCATTGGAAGGCAATTGCTCACCTTATGAGATATTTGAGAGGTACCACAAATCATGGTATTACTTATAGTGGATTTCCCGCAGTATTAGAAGGATGCTGTGATGCTAACTGGATATCTGATTCAGATGAGATAAAATCCACTAGTGGTTACATTTTTACACTTGGTGGTGGTGCGGTAACTTGGAGGTCAGCCAAACAATCTATTATTGCTAGATCGGCTATGGAGTCGGAATTTGTAGCACTGGAATTGGCTGGTACTGAAGCTGGATGGTTGAAGAACCTTCTAGCTGGAATTCCTTTGGGAATAAAACCAACACCATCAGTGTCAATACATTGTCAATAGCCGTTGCAAAAAATAAGACCTATAATGGCAAAAATAGACATGTGCAATTGAGACATAATGTTGTCAAACAATTGCAAAACAAGGAGTTATATCGATCAATTATGTGAAGTCAGAAGTGAATTTGGCCAATCCTCTGACAAAACCCTAGGGAAGAAAATGATTTGTGAAACATCGAGGGGAATGAGACTTAAGCCAATTTAAATCAAGAAGTGATGGTAACCCAACCTTTGTGATTGGAGATCCCATGAATAAGGTTCAATGTGGTAAAAACAAGTCACTTCTTGATATTGCTAGCACTGAAAATTAATTCAAGTAATTAATCTTATTATTGTCCCTTCCTATGGTGTTATGATGTTATTGTGATAGTGCTAGTCTGCAAGGTTAAAAGGTTAAACTTAAAGCTTTTAATGATTTTCATAGCCCTTATGGGTGGTGTATGACTTGCAGCATACACTTGATGAAATAACCTATATGAGTGTCAAGTGGGGCCGCTTGCATGAGATCTTGGCGAGATATCTAGAGCACTCATGAATGCCGAGCACGCGCAGGGCCTAGTAGCGCACCACCGCGAAAACAGCAAGAATTGTGGGGGTGTAATGTGATAGTAAAACCTCTAACATATAATATGTGTCTTGGGTTCCATAGCTTGCTAAACCAATTCACTGTATGTTATGTTTTATCTGTCTAGGACTGGTTCCATAGCTTGCTATACAGATCCGATGCATTACATCTATGATGTTAATCCAGGAAATCTGTTTTATGTATTTATTTATTTATTTTCCAACTTTTGAAATATGTGGGGGATTGTTGTGTTTTATTGGAAAACAAAATATTTCAAAAGTTAAAAAGTAAAATACACCCGTAGGGATGTATTATACACTCGTGGGGATTTATTATATACCCACATGGGTGTATAGAAGATATAGCGGCAGCTTAAATACTGACTTCAAGTCAGCATAAATCCCCAATTGTAACCTTTGCAATTCAGTGAATGAAAATCAAAGATCAACAATTTTATAACAGAAAATTGATTTTCCAACAGATAATGCATTAACCTTTTGTTTATTCCTAAACTGATTTCGTTTTAATTGTTTTTTGTAACTGAGTTTTTATGGTTCATTATTTTATAACTGATGTTTTCATTACAATTAATATCAGTTTTTTGGCTTCAAACATCTGATAGAGCATGTGTTTCATGTCACCTACATAGAGCCTATAAAAAGCTAGTCGAGTAGCTGTTGACAACATCCAGAAAATTACTTTCTCTGATAAAACTTATATTCCTGGGTTCATCTCCTGTACAAAACTTCTTGTCAGTTCTGATACCTCCATCACTACTGTGATAGAGAATGACTGGTTGTATCTCGGGGAATTTGCGCTGTAGAGGCGGATAAATTCTTCAGGACAGCTACCAGCGCCTCCGGTTATTCCTCTAACGTTTTCTGTGTTCGCAGGTTCTATTTTTGTTGCTGCCTAGTTGCGTATTTTCCTACAGGACTTTCGCACCAAACTCAAAGTTGAGGCCCATTCTGGCCCAACAATGAGTTTAAGGGGTGTGATAGAGAATGATGAGAATGTAAATAGTAAAAACGGATAGGTGTATCAGTAATAGAATAGGGTGCTTCTATTAGCATGCGTCGGTTGAGTTTGATACTCAAACTGTTGTCATTCAGTTACACCAAATTTCAGATTTAAAATTAGCTGTAAGACATGTCAACACAACAGTTCAAAACAAGCTTGAGAATCATTGAAAGAAATCGCGCTCGAAGAGAAAGTGGCTCGAAAGTCCACATTAATGGTTAGAAGGACTTCGGAAGCCATTCTTGAATACCGAAATAATACTTGTTTATTCAAAACACTAATTTATTGAAAACACTAATTATTCAAAACACTTGTTTATTCAGAAGCCATTCTTGAATACCGAAATAAAGACTTCGGCAGATTAGTCTCTGCTAGGGCTGTTCATGAGAACCAAAAAACTGAACTAAACTGCCAAACCGAATCGAACCTAAATTAACTGAACTGTTACAAACAGTTCACAACCTGTTATGAGGGACCAAGATGATCAGACTTCAATTTAGGTAACTGAAGCGCCAATTAATATTCACTAACGTTAACAGTCTGTCAAGGATCTTAGCAACCACCTCTAGCCCAAGTAAAGGGGTTACCATTATGAGGGAAGATCATTAGCTCACATTGCTCAAGAACATCCAATAACCGGTGATCATGATGCATAAGACTGGTGAGGGAAGGCCCCTGTGTATCAGAGTCCTACACTGTAGTATTAAAGTCACCCATTATAGCCCTAGAACTAGAGATAGAGCAATGGATCTCTTGGAGAGGTTCCCAAAGCACCAAATACCTCCAACATGACCTCAAGCTTCCTCAATAAACTGACTACCTAAACCAATCCTTCTTATAATTTTCTGAGCAGCAACTCAACTGTTATGAGTCTCCATCAAAATAACAAAAGAAGCACAAAATTCTCTTCTAAGATTAGTGATTAAACCAACAAAACCCTTTGAGACGACAGTTCCTCTACAATTCCAACAAACAATATTCATTAAAAAGATTGTTGCTTTTAAGTAAAGAATATATATTTTTAAGTATTACTCTGATTTGTAATTATTGTAACTACTAACTGATTTTAACACTAAAATTATTTGCATCAGATTTGGTTACATTAACTAACATTCAGTGTTACAAAATATTAGTATTGATATATTTTTTGACAGCTATTAGTATTGATTTTATATATTTCAAATGCCGTAAATTCTAAATAAACATGTTTCATCACTTAATGGTTTATTGTGTCAAAAAAAAATCACTTAATGGTTTCTTCCTTTATTGTTTAGACATCTACATTTCTTTAATTATATGTCCTTAAAATAGTTGTTTTTATCAAATACATTTAATCCCTTTTCTTTTGATCTTTATCATTCAGGTTGAAACTAAACGTATTGCACTGTTGTCACTGTGACCAAAGATTCAATAACACAGTTTTATAATCGAGCCATCATCCCCCAGCCAAGTTCTTCTTTGATTAAAGTTAACCCCAATCGAATATCGAATATTCATTTTGTGAATATAGTTGGTCACACGACTTGGGGAAAAAAAGTTTGATCACGCGTCCTTTTCTAGTAAAGTTATATCTATTTTTTTCCAATGAGGGAGCCAAACATATATGAGATTCAACTATTACAACACAATCTGTCCAAAAAAACTATTGCAACAAATAAGAAAAGCATCAAGGGGATTTTGAAAAAGTTGAGTAACAATGGTTTATGACGCGTTTCGCCATCTGGACAATCTAGTGCGCCCCAGGTGATTGTCCAATCAATGAAACTTTAGGAGGAGAAGGGTAGAAGACCTCTTGGTCAAGTCGATCCCTCAACTGAATGAGGAATCTATCACTTCTAACAAAAACCAGTCGCACCCACCCTCCTAACTGAAGTTCGTAGAGTTTCCCAATAGCAGCCTAGCCTTGAACAAAATAAAGTGTGTTCTTCCTTTTTTTTCATAGTGACTTGAAACATGTTGCCCCTTGGGTCACATAACATCAGAGAGGGAGCTACGTCATGGAGGTGATCCTTGGTAAACAAATGGGGCAACCTAGTTATTTCATGCTAAAATAATAGAATTTTAGAATGAAGATTTTTTTTGACAAAAAAAAGAATGAAGATATATTTTTAGGGGAAAAACGTAATGTAAAAAAATAAATAGAAACAAACCTCATTTAGTTGGAACTCCAAATAAAAAGGATCAAATCTTATGACAGATTGCTCCACAATTGACTTGCATTCATGTTGAAGCTAAGAAGGACCAGAGCCTCTTAGCTACCATTTTATTTAGTAGGTTAATTTCTAGCACTTTTATGCTTTTGTCTTGTTGTATGACTCACCATACTTACAACCCAATTTGGACCATGACCGGCACGCAGACTATAACGACATTTGTCTAGCAAACCTCACCAATGTCCAATCTAGCCTAAAGAATAGCCATCATATCAAACATATAATCTATATTTTTAAGAAATTTCTACTGAAATTTTGGCAGAACCTCCCCTAAAATATGGACATCCCAATATATATATATATATATATATATATATATATATATACTCAAAACACAGAATACCAACATAGATAGGTCCTCATAGAGGCCAACAGAGTGACATGTAACTACTATAAGACAACCCCATAATGCAACAGAGCCTCTAACGATTTCTACAAGTTCAACACATATGGAGACAAAGTATAATATAGCTAACATAAACAGTGGCCCTCCAAAACCAAAAAGGGCCTCACCAAGAAGTAAGAAACTAGACTCTCTCGTAGAGGAGCTCGGTTCAACACGAACCTGGGAATCTGAAACACATAAAAGAGACGATGTGAGTCACCACTCAATGAGTAAATAATGGAGCATAACAAGCGGAACACGATGTCGATAATATCAATCATAAAGTGATTTCCATGAAGATTATAGTTAACCAAATAAATCATATAAAATCGTAAATGGGGTTATACACTGAAATAGGCTCCCCGCCTCGAAATATCAACAATAGGCTCCCCGCCTAATAGGTAAATCATGGTGCACCAAGACTAACACATGCTGCTGTTAACATGCAGGTTCTGACAAAGTTTTACCCAAAACCGATACGAAACTCCAATAAAGTATACATATATCAACAAATATTATATTAGCGTGTCCCAAAGAAAATGTGTTTGAAATAAACGGTAATAAAGTCTTTAAATTGCTAAATAAAAACATAAGATAGATATTCCGTCAAATAAATATAAAATAAGTTTAAAGAAATAAAAAGGACTTGTTATGGTCTCCATTATTCACTCACCGACTTCCTAATCCGTTGAGAGAAGAGTCGAGAACCGATACTGAAGAAATGGATGCTTTGAATCTAGATTAGGGTCAAACTAGCATTTTAGATAAAAAGTATAACACTAACTCTCTTTTATAGTATAATTTAGTATTGAGTCTAGATTATCTGTTTCTATTTACACCTTTCGATATTTTAATGCCCTTCTAATCTTTGTTAATGACTACCCATATCTAAAATATAACCTACAGATACCAATCCTCAACTACAAACTATCCCCAATTTTCCTTTGATCCTAATAAATAAGATATTAAGTAGTCCAATTATCCATCCTATTTTCATACATAAAACCCATCTAAAATTCTAGTTTCCCTAAGAACTACCACTATATTAAATTATTTTTTATTACATTTATCTAATGTGAACTACCCCTATATTATATTATGTGTTAAAACACTCACTTTCCTGACTTCTCCTTTCACCATTTTTTTTCCATAGTGGTATATACCAACTATTTATTTATTTCTAAAATTCCACTCTAGATAACATAAATTAATAATATTCCTATGGATGATATAGATAACTTAAATGTCTTCAAAGTTCTACCTAGATGTTCTTTCAAAATTGTAAATAGAGTAAAACAGGGCAGAAAAAGAGAGAGTGAAACCGATTCTTTGATTTTCATTCATTGAATTGTAAAGTGTTACAATTGGGAATATATAGAGTTCTTTATCCTACACTCAGCAGTGCTAATATGTGCACTAATGTAGCTATTACAATTTGTGAATTTATACTAACTTGAAGTCAGTATTTAAGCTAATGCTATATCTACTGCTTTAACTTCTATATACCCACGTGGGTACATAATACATCCCCACGGGGTGTATAACAGCTATTGCTTCAACTTCTATACACCCACGTGGGTACATCATACATCCCCACGGGTGTATTTTACTTCTATTTTCACCTTTACTTCTATAACTCACACAGACATATTAAGAGATTGTATTTAATTCCTATATCCCTTAAAAGTTAAAGTCTATGGTTATACTAAAAATTTTGAGAGCATTACAACTATATAATCAATTCTCTTCCGAATCAATCCTGCTCCATCTGTGAACTCTCTCCCAAATCATCATCCTGATCCATCTCTGAACTCTCTCTCAAATCATCATCCGACCCCAACCACCATGGATAATACAAGTCCATGTCATCAAGATGATCAGTGACAAGTCCCTCCTCAAAACGTTCGAGATATATTTCCTGAAACCCAAAAAAACAATAATTTTCATTAAATTAAGAGATGATACCGTCATCATTAAATTAAGAGATGATACAGTCTCTCCTACCCGATATTTCCTCTCAAGCTCATCCAAATCTCTCCACGGCTTTTTTATTTCTGTACTCTACAACTCTGCTAATTTCTTTTTTTGTCTTCTCTGCTTCCAAGTAAGAGACATGTTCCGCTGTCTGTGATTTACTAGGCGTAGATATTAAATATTCCTTAAGATATTTTCATTCTTAAGCATGGATATATATTTTAATTTGTTCTTCAATATCGACAAAACTTGTATAAGGTAGCTCTCTATATATATATAGGTCAGCCACTAACCATCCACTCACATAAAGGGACTTACTGTGATGTGTAAGCTAAAGTTTCACCTGGTCAGCCATTATCATCACGTGACCATATCGCAATTCTCTTGTGGTTGTGTATTCTTTACCTTGTTCTAGTCCAAGAGCAAGTTTTATACTTTCAAATTCTTCGTTTTCCATTACCTTTTCAAGGCTAATATCCCGCACATTAAGCAATTTTCCACTTAATGGAAGTACACCATACTTGACTCGATCGAGATCTGATAGACAAGCCATCTAGAAAAAATAACACAAAACTATTAAATCTTATGCCGTTAATAGCGCGCGATAGCAATTTAGCATAGTGGAAATAAGGATGGCGCTCTGCTTTAGCCGAAATCAAAGCAGTTTTGCTAAATTGCTTATTTTTGTTATTCGCTTCCTATCTCTTATAAAACAAATCAATTTTCGTTCCTATTTTTCTGAAACAAAAATCGGTTTTTGTTTATTCTTTTAAAAAACAAATCAGTTTTCAATCCTATTCCTTTGAAACAAATCAATTTTGTTTATTTTTTTAAAACAAAAATCAGTTTTCGTTCCTAATTTTTCGAAACAAATAAATTTTTATACTATTTTTTGGTTCCTATTTTTATGGGGGTGGGAGGGAGGGGGTGGGAGGTACCAAATAAAATTAGTTCTACTAACACCTTAACTGGTGCACACTTTATCTATTTTATACTATTCTATTATATTGATTTAACTAATATCACAAATAAGAATGTATAAAAAGTTTAAAAAAAAAATGACATTACATACTTTTTACCTATGCCATTCATTCCTAATATGATTTCTTTTTCCAAGCAATTAACCAACATATATATCCCCTCATAGAGTATACCTTCAAAGTTCCCTATGTCACAAAACACCTCTATACAAAAATAACAAAAATGGAATTAGAATCAAATTTTGAGTAAGAGAAAGAGACTAGTAGAGATGACGAAAGTAATTTCAAAAACTCAAAAAAGAAAGTAACAGTCCTAAAGAAAGAAGTGTACTTAGAGGGATCTTCCTTTCTTTAGTTCTACAATGTGGAAATATGAAAGAAAGAAAAAAAAATGAAAGAGCTTAATATTATTACTAAAATGAGTAGGGGATTTTTATACGCATGTCAGCAACTTATCCCAAAGAGGGTGTAAATAATTTACAACAAGCAAAATGAATAACTAAATCATGAAACTATTTCCTTCCAGTGCAAATGAAAATAGAGAAAAGATAGTGGACCTGTTAAAACACACAATATATAATTACAATCACAATTTGCAGAAAACCTTTTCATCTATCACATAGTCAAATAAAATTGTGAAGTGAAGCATCTAGCTGCAACAAGAAGGAAAAGGGGAAACGAATTGAAAGAAAGAAGGAAAAGGGGAACCTGAGGGTATTGTTGAAGGAGGAGGGTTTTGGTGAGAAGAGTAGAGTAAATAGGGAAAGAGGAATGGGAAGTAAAGGAAGCAGAATGGTCTTTGTGAGCGTGTGAGAGGCATTGTGAGGAGGAATGAGGAGGGCTATAAATAATACATGCTATGAGGAGGTGAAGCTATTAGCCAATGAGTTTGTAGCACACGGATTATGCTTTTAAAGGATGGTGGAGATTAAAAGATAAATGATATTTGGACAAAAAATTCAAGATAAATATAGCTAAAAATAAATTCACAACACTAATTAACTAAGTTTTTTAAGTTATTAACTAAACAACCAATTAATCAAGAAGTTTTTAGTTAATGGCTTAAAAAACTTTAAAAAAACAGATTAGTTAACTTGATCAATTGGTGTTATAAATTAATTTTTAGCTATATTTATTTGAAACTTTCTTTCCATGTAACATAAAACAATGCTATATTTTTTACTTTGATGCTAGCTAGGACCGTTTTTTTCCCTATCTCTTCCACAATCTTCAATACATAAGAATCTTTTACTAATACACTGCTATGGCAGTATGATTTAACTACTCACCCTCTCTCACAAACAAACAAACAACTTTATAAGTAGGAAAATAGGGTACTATCATATTGATTTATTGAAGATATGAGAAAGACAAATTAAAATAACATAGTACATTTTGATCTTGACCACACAATATAGTATCCAAGGAAAAGCTAGGTAAAGAAAGTTTTGTTTCAACCATTATATTTTTTACAATATGGTTGGCCTAACTCAACTCTATAAAATCGGTTTATAAGACGAAAGATGTCTCTTACTTATAAGCTCTTTTGAGATCATATCTCTAATTAATGTGAGACTTGGGTAAGAAAATAAATGACTAAAAATATAATTTAACCTAAAAAATTCATGGAAAAGTGGTACCTATAAAATTTTGGCTTAAATACATTTTTGCCCCTGCAAATAGGGGGTGTTTTGGTTTTCCCCCTGCAAAATTTTTTTTTGTAAAAAACCGCTTGCAAAATACCAAAATTTTGACGTTACTACTTCTGTTACTCAGGCGTTAAAAAAAAACGTATGTGTCACACAAAAATCTGATTTGGCATTTATATGTCATTTTCTTTTATTTTAATTGCCCAATGGGCTGGCCACGTCATCAATTAATTGGGTTTTATAAAAAACCTTAAATCCCCTTCTTCTTCCTATGTTTCTTCTCTTCTTTCTTTTCATTCTTAGTTTCTCCATGAGTGCCCACACTGAAGGTTTCAGTTCTTTATCAATGAAACGTATGTTTTTTTGTGTGACCTGAGTATTGGTAATTTATTTTAACACCTAGGTTTTTTGTGTGACCTGAGTATTGGAATATCATCATAAATATCATTCTATCTCACTCTTAAAGATATAATTCTTGTGAAATTAAGTATAATTCTCAGGACTAGTATATGTCAAAACAGTTTTATTGGTGAATAGCCACCTCTTGAAATTAATTAGAAGACAAAGGGGTTTTGATTGAAGAAAAAAATACAAATAAGCAAAGAAAGAAAAAGGAAATAGAGGGGAACCTCCATCGCCCTCAGGAGAACCACCGCTTGTGCGACGACCACCGCGAGCACCACCATCATCACCCTCCTCCTGTCATTTCCCGCACAGATCGTTCTTAGTCGTTGTTCTTTCTATTAGTTGCGTTCTCTCTCTCTCTCTCTCTCTCTCTCTCCTCCACTCATCTCTCTCGGCCAAACACCCTCACCGCCATCATCACTATCGTCGGTGTCTCCCTAAATAGCTCCTTAAACTCCACCGCCCTCCTCCTTTACATTCCTCTCATCATGTTTCTCTCTCAACCTCTGCGTGTCTCTCTCTCCCTTGCGCTTTGTTTTGGGTTTGGGGACTTTGTAGAAAGTTGGGAGGTTTGATATAGGTTTTTTTGCAATGGCAGATTTGATTTAGGTTTTTTGCAACAGTTTACACTACTATTCAACCATTCTCGGTACTGTTTCACAAGTCAAACACTCCACTACCATAGTCTCAGACTCCACACGTCATCAAATAAAAGAAAATGAAACATAAATGTCAAATCAGATTTTTGTGTGACACGTATGTTTTTTTTTAACACCTGAGTAACAGAAGGAGTAACGCCAAAATTTTGGAATTTGCAAAGGGCTTTTTACAAAAAAAAAAATTACAGGGGGTAAAACCAAAACACCCTCTATTTATATGACAAAAACGTATTTAAGCCTAAAATTTTATTAAAAATTATACACTGTAAACAACTTTGTGCTCTTCAATGTATAACTTCTGCTATTACTTTTTTTCTTCATTTTGTTTGTTTGCCAAATTTGGATTGATTCTCTCTCTTTTATTTCAGAGAGGTGAGGTGCCTTGGAGCCTAGTTAGGATCCCAAATAGTAGTGAAGGTTTATTTCAAAAAGGAAAAATCCTGTTAAAAAATATGCTTATTATTTATCTATTTTTTTATTATATTTTTTGTATTTCTTGGTTTATAGCATCGATCTCTTTCTATGAATGGGACAAAGTAACTTCCTTTGAATTCAAACCCTCTTCTCTTTAAGAAAAAAAAAACACTAAAAAGAAAGTCATGACTACAAATCCAAACTCTCTTCTCTTTAAATTCAATTTTTTTTGGACGAAGTATTTGGGACGACTCGGGTAAGAACATTTATTTATAAGAAATGAGAACATTTAATTATAAGCGCTAGATTAAAATTAATCGTTTTGATTATGTCATTAACTATGAAATCTCGCATAATTACTTCCTTTTTGTTAAAGATATCACAAGAGATCTCGTAATTTTGACGTAATCAGAGTCATTAGTTTTTGTCCAACGATTATATATTTTTTGTTTGAAGTGAACGATTATAATTAATTATTCTCATTTCTCATAATAACGAAGTGTTCTCAACCGAGTTATGGTATGGTACACCGCTCGCTAATGATTAAAATAATCAACGATTTTTGGATGAAAATTTGGCTACTTGAATGATACTTATATATTATATATTATATTTTGAATCTCATTTGCAATATAACCAACACAGTGGACCTAACGCGTTAAGCTATCTTGTGACACAGAGGGTCGATTAAGTGCTTTCGGATTCAATTTTTAAGATGGACACATTCAATGTTTGCAAGTGCAAAATTTGCTCTAAAGCACAAGCGGAGATTATTCTTTGGCTGAAAACATTGAGACTCTTCGTGGGTAGCTAACAATGGCCCGAAGTCCAAAACAAAAAAAGTAAAATCTAATTTGCAATATTTTATTTTGGTTTGTAAATGGAGTGACAAGAGATACAATTGAAACTCAAACACACAACCGAAATAAAGTTCTGAATTCATGCTCGAGACATGATATCCAATCTAACAAATTCGACATTTACTTCCATTAGACTTATTATAAATATAAATATTCTTTTTTTTACGGTATAATATTAATAACTCTACTTACTTTTGTAGTGCTGTTTTTGCTTGTAGAAATGGGCAAAGATGCAATTATTATCACATTTTTCTATTTTTTGCTTTTGCTATTGTTACTTTTTTCACCTTTAATTTGTTTGTTTTCAAACTATATATGGATTGATTCTTCTAGGGGTGGACATCGGGCGGTTTTGGGCGGTTTCGGGCCCAAAACCTCCCATCCGACCAAATCCGCGGTTGCCAAACATAGACCCAGTTCCGCCCAAATCTTTTATCGGATTATGCGGGTTCGGTTAGGCGGGTTTTCGGGTAAAACTGTGGGTAGGGGCGGGTAGTGACATAAGAGAAGTTGAGAAAAATAAAATAGGTAAGGGAAGAAGATGAACAGCAACCAGAGAGACAGAGGTAGACGAAGGACTTCAATTCCAAAGCAATAAAATAATATAATAAGTTTTACTATGATCAAGAGAGAGGGATGATTTGTTATCATGTTGAAAAATTAAATGAGTAGCTGTTTGTCAGCCGAAAAAAAATAAAAACTTTTTGGAAGTGAAAAACATAAATTAATTGTAAAAAGAGAGATAGGGAAACGTAAAAGACTTTTTAGAAGAGAGAGTAATGAGTGCTTTCTCAAAAAAGAGAGAAAAATACCTTGGAATAGTAAATTCGTCAGTCAAATAGTACCAGAATGCATTAAGAGTAGCGCTCTGCTACTACTATTAAATACACTACACTCAATGTTACTTCATACTTGGTCGGGTTCGGTTTCCTATGGTTCCAGTTTTGAGAACCGAGACCGACCGTTTACACCCATTTGGAACCGTTGTGTTTTAGTTGGACGGGTTCGGATTTCACTGACACGCCCGTAACGTCAATTTTAACTGTCGGGTTTCACGGTTTTAGGCGGATTGCGGTTTAGTGTCCACCCCTAGATTCTTCTAGCTCCATTTCAGAAGGGTAGAGTGAAAAAAATATTGAGAAAGTGTACTTTCTTATCAATTAATGTTCAAATAGAGCCAAATCTAGAGTTTAACGTTAACGTGTCTTCACCTAATTAATTATTTTGACCATAATACATTCAGTACTCATATATTGCAAAATAAAATATAACGTAGAGACTAAATTGATATAACATAGAGACTAAATTGAAAATATTTTTTCAAAAGTCAGTAACTAAATTGATATATTGTAAATGTCACTGATTAAATTGTAATTTTGTGAAATTTCAAGAACTAATTAGAGAATATGTACCTAATTTTAATTCGAACAAACTTTATGAACTTCTAGAAGAGGTTTAAATCTAAAGTTACGAGTTTTGAATTAAGATTGTGATACCCTAAATTTCATAAGAGATAATTTCCAAATATTTAACATGACACCTTAATTTTTACGGATTCATACATGTAAAACAAAAATCAAGGACACTCTAAATCTAGCTTAGCCAAAAAAAACATCCATTAAATTTAGTACTCTGATTGTGTTCCAGTGATGGACACTCCAAATTGTGATACGGTGACTTACACTCTACATTAGACTAGTGACGAACATTCCATACATATTCTTCAGCTTTCCAACGTTATCTATTACACGAAAACATCACCCCAAATATAGTGAGTTTATAACTCAGTACCAAAAGAATATATATATATATATATATATATATATATATATATATATATATATCATTTGTAATAAATAATTAACTTAACTTAATTATTTATCCAAAGTGAATAATTCCCTTTCTAAATTAAATAATTAATTAATTACATCAATTAGCTAATTTTTAATAAATAACATAATTATTTATCTAATTAATAGATTATTTTTTAATTTATTTAAAATTTTAAATTAACTTAACTTAATTATTTATCCAAAGTGAGAATTTGTTTTCTGCACCCAAAAAAAGTGAGAATTTGTTTCGGTAAAATTTCCAGCGATTAAATTGGCTAATAACTCACTTTATATGATTACAATGGTTGTCCATTTAGGGATTACAACTTGGTTAGCTGCTAATTGTTATTTTTCGAATCAAACATATATTGTTTAAAAAATCGTACTAGGTAGCTCTCTTTAAGATGTTTCACGTCACTACCTAAAATTTTACACAAGCAAACTTTCAACCACGACATCTTCGGGATAAAACACCAATTAAAACGGTGCAAGTCACATGTAAACGACGTGGAATATAACAAAAACATGTGTAGATCTGGAGAGACGCACCAAAAAATAAATTTAGTTTTTTCTAGTACAAAAATATAATTACATAACATAGCCTAAGCTCGGCCCGGCGTGTGGTACTGGTTAATTTTGTGGGTGTGTGTTTTCTCCCGCGCACAAAATTAGGTACCTCTTAGGATAAACCCCAATATTAATTTCCAATGCAAGACTTCCCATTTTTCAATTAACACACTTAGTTAAAATACTCCATAATTTCCATCACTAATTCTAAGTTAAATGGAAGAGTTCTTGAAAATAAAGGTATGCTTACTAATTTCGCTCTTTATTCTTTTTCTACAAATTAATGTTTCATGAATGTTTATTTTTGTCAATTATAATTTATAGTAGAATGATAACTAAGTCTAAGATTTTTGTAAATCATCATAAAATCACATTTTCATGGTAGTTTGTAGATAAAAACATTTTGATAAATCATTTTTAGTGATCATGTTCCTATATATGGTGTTAAGAGTCTTGTACCAGTGACCATTTTTTTTACTATATAACAATGAAATTACTCTTAGAATGTGAGTTAGGTGAGGATTTATCTTTCATTATATACTCTTATGAGACCATATATCTATCTAGTGTTGGATTTGGGTTTTTCCCAATAATTACTTCCTTCTCTTAATAGGTAATATATTGTTGGGGAATTTCGAATAGTTCAAGATGATTCTTGGATAAATCTGAAGTTGTGTATAACACTTTCAGATTGAATCAAATTTCGGGGTTCAACCAAAATCGTTCAATCGGATAAAATCAGAAGATTATGATCAAGAGATTTGTTTTTATGTATGGAGTTGGTTTTCCCTTATGACTTTCAGAACCAGAATGATCAATGATTAAAGAACCGAGAGAGGTTGTAGCAGTTTTCAACAGTTTTATACTTAAAACTGCATTATCAGCCAAGTTGCGCTGCATTGGCGCGCCGTTTGCGCTTCACGCGCAACTGCGCATAACCAGCACTGTCAATCCGCGCGCCGTTCGCGCGTCACGCGCAAGTCACGCGCAACTGCCACTGTCATTCCGCGCTGAACTTGCGCTTCAAGCATGCTCCGCGCGCAAACTGCATACAAATCACCTTATTACGTCAAAACAAGCGTGCACTCTTATTTTAACATAATAATGAGATCAATTACACTAAAATGTCCAACATATATTTAGCATGTAAAAGTCAATATAGAGAACACATAAACAAGTAGCAATTGAGTTGTTACATTTGTTGGAAAACAAGGGTGGGTAAAAATAATTATATGGAGTATAAAACACATTAAAAAAAAATTCTTATTGACCAGTTTTGTTTAATTTGTAGTATATTTAAACAAGGACCTTTCAATATATCTTGCATTTCTTACACATTTTTATTATCATTTTAATTAGCTTAATAGCCTTTTTTAATCTGCTAAGTATGACTTATATGTGCATTAATATTTATCCATGCATGATACAATTATTAGGTCTGTCTTGCTCTGATACATATAATTGCTTTAATGCTCTGATAGTGATATACGTTTTTACTTTGATGCCAGCAAATAATTAATTGGTTTTGACCATAGTACCCAGGGACGGAGCCAAAGCTACCATGGCTTGAGCCCCCTGTTATAGCATCAATTTTTTATCTATATATATTACATAATATACTACTATAATCATAAGTATATTAAATCATGAGTTTGTCCACATAGGCGTCCACGTAAACCAATCAAAAAATACTATGCGCATTTCTTAATAAATATGTGGCATCCACATCATCCAATGGTCCAATCTGAATGGTTCCTGATGAAAGTTAAGTATGATTCACAATCTGAACAGTTCACATTCAATTAAATTGCGGCTAACATTTTTTGAAAAAAAAAACTGAAGTGTTAATTGAAATTTAATGAAAAAATGGGTCAATTGGCAGGTATGGGACAACATAATTAAACCAAATTATCACCATTCAATTGGCCTTTAATTTTTTATTTTATGTTATTTGAGACGTTTAGTTAGAATAAATCAATTATCACCATTGAATAATATTGATTGTCAAAAATCAGTTATAAAACTATAAGAAAAAAAAGAAAGATTTAAAATACTGTGCACGTAAGAAATTGCATGCAAAGTTTTTTTGCCGCTTAATTGTGAATCACGTAAGTATTTGGTGTGAATCACGTAAGAAATTGCATGCAAAGTTTTTTTGCCGCTTAATTGTGAAATGTAAGGGTGCTTATTACGTGTATGCAGGGAAAAACTCCCGCCCATAGAACTGATAATAATCCTTGCAATAAAAAGAAGAGATTTGATTTCAAAAATAATAATCCTTGCAATAAAAATAATCCTTCACGCAGAATCAGCTGCGCATAACCAAAGATCTTGTCAATCCAAGACGCCGTTCGCGCGGCCACGCGCGCAAGTCACGCGCAGAATCGCCATCTTTGTCATTCCGTCTTTGAACTTGCGCTTCAAGCATGCTCCGCGCGCAAACTGCATACAAATCACCTTATTACGTCAAAACAAGCGTGCACTCTTATTTTAACATAATAATGAGATCAATTACACTAAAATGTCCAACAAACCTCCCCCATTTTAGCGTAATTACTGATCAAATCACCAAAGTCATAGCATACAACAAACTACTGCATAAATGAAATATCGTGACGATTGAATTTCATCTTAGCTAATTACACGTTTCAAATATTCGAATATCAGGGTGTCACTAAGGATTGAACCCTTTCTATTCATAATGAATACATGAAGGTAATCTGCACAATAGATTAAAACATTACTCTTACTCGACACTAGTTTACTAGCCTGTGTCCCTATCCTTCATAAGCATATCAAAGCCAAGTCCCAGCTTCTTGAAGCGGCTAAACTTCATGCTTATATAGGTAGTCCTTTTCTTTCTTGCACCTGCAAATGCAATTTTTCAAAAGAACCATTAAGAAGTTATACTTCAACCTCCTTAACTTACAGAACCGAACACATTCCTTTTGGGATTCTTTCGATGATGTGTTCCAATCTCCACATGTTAAGCTTTCCACATTGAATTCAGCACCTAACGTCATATTAGATGGGAATTGGGTATCTTAACATAAGAGATTTCAGATGGACTTTAATCCTAATCCCACAGCCGACCTTTTCACGAGATCTCTACTTAACCCTTTGGTTAAATGATCGGCCAAATTATGTTGAGTTCTCACAAACTCGCGATATCACACCATGCATGATTAACTCCCGAACCATGTTGTGTCTAACACCCAAGTGTCTAGATTTCCCATTATACACTTGACTATATGCCTTAGCCAAAGTAGCCTGACTATCACACCTGATAGACATGGGAGGTATAGGTTTGGGCCACAATGGAATCTCATAAATCAGATTTCTTAGCCACTCAGCTTCTTTACCAGCTGCTGCTAAAGCTACAAATTCAGATTCCATTGTTGAATTTGTAATGCAAGTCTGTTTCTTGGATGCCCAAGAGATAGCACCTCCTCCAAGGAGGAATACCCAACCACTTGTGGATGAATAATCTTCCATATTGGTTATCCAGCTTGCATCTGAATAACCTTCAATAATTGAAGGAAATCCAGTATATGTCAAACCATAATTAATGGTTCCCTTTAAGTACTTGAATACTCTGTTCATAGCTTGCCAATGATGAGAACTAGGATTACTTGTAAACCTACTAAGTTTAGCAACAGCATAAGCAATATCAGGCCTAGTGTAACACCCCCTTATATCTAATGCTAATTCAATTAATTAAAAATCAGAGTTTTTCAAAAACTTTCCACGCACCTCGAAGAGGGTGGTACTTTTCAAATAAAACATCATCAAAACATAATTAAAATCCAAACGCATCAACGCGTATCATGCATACATAGTCAAGTGGGTTACAATCCTCAAAATAACCTGTTTAACGTTTACATTAGTCCATTAATAGTTTTTCATAAAGACAATGGAAATAAAATTGAGTTCACATACTCAATACATAGGTTCAAAATAAGTTTAATACATAACCATAAATAATACTAAGACCCCAACCCCGGTGTTACTATATCGAGCCGACTCAATAAAACCCCAGAGGCACAGCACCATCACTCGGAATCACCTGTTTGTCGCCACGAGAGCAGGCAACAAGAAATGCTAGGGTGAGTCTCTTTACATAAATAATAACAGGTAAAATAAGCCATATAGTAAGATCTAGCTAACAACAGAGATTCACGAGAACAAGGCATTTATCATTCACATGAGATATCACGCAAGCAACCATATGATTAATTGGACATTAACAAACGGCTAGGGAATGTATGATTATATGCATGTATGCAACATGCATGTGGATCCATATTCACCTCACCACCCCGTCGGGTATTTCATCACCACCCCGAAGCGGTATTCCATCACCTCCCCGGCGGTATTCCATCACCACCCCGGCGGTATTTCATCACTGTTGGCGAAGCCATGCATATGATTCATGCGACCTTATGACAATGCATCAATCCACACCAAGCACACCACCTCAATTATTAATTAGCACATCATTAATTATTAATACCACCTCACCGATTAATTAGCATCACCTCACCAAATATTCATTAATTCTCACCTAAGAACCAACACCACCCCATAGGGGTTTTCTCCTCACTATAGGACCATTCTGACACACCAATAATTAATTTAGAGAACTTAGGAATTCAACAAAGCACAAGGTTTTGGAAGATCCCCACTTTGGAGGCGCACACACTTTGGCGCGAGAAGGGGAGGCGCGCAAGATGGCGCGCGGATAGGTCGCTCTAACTCTCAAAGTTTCTGTCCTTCAGTGAGAGGTGTGCGCGCGAACTTACGCGCAGGGACGCGCGCGCAAGATGGCGCGCAGTCTTGATCAAGCCTTGTCCATTTTGCGCGTAAGTTTGCGCGCACGCGCAAGATGGCGCGCAAAGACACCATTTCCAGACACAGGCGCCAAGTTGCCCAGCAACTGGCGCCCCCCCCCTGCCACACGCACCAAACTGAACACCACGACCAAAAGCGGAGAACCACCGGGCGCTATTTGCCTAGCAAATGGCGCCTACCCAAAGACCACCTCACGCCATTTCTAAACACTCCACCAGCGCCAATTTCTCGTGAAATGGCGCCTGCACCCATCCTCCACACCTTTCAAGAACTTTGGCGCCATATTCCTAAGGAATTGGCGCCCTCCCCTGCCAAGACTCACGCATGCTCACAAAATACAGCAACATGGCGCCTAAATGCTAGGCATTTGGCGCCCCCTTCCAACACCCTTCACCAATTTACTTCAAAACTAATTTATTATTCAACAATTCATTTTCCCCCACCACACACACACCTAATTATTACTTTATTACCAACAATTCATCATATTCACATACTTACCCTCATATGACCATTCCACCAAACATACACTATGCATAAGTCACAATTCATGTTTTCACAACAACAATTAACATGTTATGAGTAACACACACATTCCAAACCTCAATCAACATGTCATCAACACACAATCACACAACAAGTTATTATTAAAGCCATTCCACATATAAAACCTATCATACTAGCTATTATAAACATAAAGGAGAATCCCCTAACCTTGTAAAATTGAAAAACCAAACAAGTCTTCAAGCACTTCAACCAGAAACACCAACCAAGCGAGCCTCCTCTTCTTCACTTCTTTCCAATTTCACGATTTCTCTTCTTCTTTCTCTCTAGGGTTGATTTGGGGGTTTGAGAAAGGGGAGTTTTTTTGCGACTAAAATTGGTATGGTTTTGTTGAGAGACACACTGAGGAATGAAATGGAACAAGAATGGAGGAGATTCATTGAAAGGATCAAAAGTTATGCTCCCAACTCTCTCTCGCCCTCTCACTCTCTCTTCTTCCTTTCTTTCTTTCCACTTTCTGGTTCCCAGCTTTCCCTTCCCCTTCGATGCATTCTTTTCCTTCTTTTCATTCATTTAATCCAACATACAATTGGGCCCAAGTGGATTTGGGCCTCTATTCGCACCCCCCCTCCATTAATTCAACTACTCCCTAACTTAAAACATCAACACTCTCTTATTTATTATCTCTCACCTCCATATTTAATTAAAACACCTAATTCATTTAATTAAATATGACTAACCACTTAACTCCTAAGTAATTAATTAAATAAATATTCAAATTATTTTCGGGCGTTACACCTAGTACTAATCATTGCATACATGAGTGATCCTATCGCCCTTGAGTATTCAAGTTGAGACACTGCTATACCTTTATTAGGTAGTAGCTTCAGGTTAGGATCAATGGGAGTACTTACCGGAGAACAATCTTTAAAATTAAATTTCTCCAATATCTTCTCAATATAATGTGATTGAGAGATGGAGATGCCATTGTTTCTGGTGTATGGAAAACACATACACTTGTGTGCAAGTATACACTGTCCAAAAACAAGTAGTAAAAAGATCGAACCCACAGAGATTGAAAAACTCACTTTTAAAATCAATACAAAGTAATAAAGTGTAAAGTAACAAAGTAATAAAATAATTTTGGATTTTGTTTGATGATCACAACTAAGTTAGAAAACAAAGTAAAAATGTTGATAGTGTAAAAGAGAAAAGCTAGTTGGAATGTCTTCATCAAGTAATTTACTTATAAGTGTATGATGCAGTATGTGATGCAGCTGCACTGAATGCTGTTGCATTAGCTATGTGCCTTTCGGTCACTTTCTTCAGAGTATAATTACCAGCTCTTATGATCCTTGTTCTATGCAGTAAAGAAAGGGGTGTCAATGCCAATCTTGCCTCCTAACAATTATCCAATTTGCTTAAGTGAATTCACTCTTCTATTTTAAGTACCCACAATTATCCTATGGACTATACTATCCTATCTCTAGGACTTAGCATGGTTTTATATAAAACACTCACCCATATTAGTTCTTGAGTTCTTAATTGTAAGCCATCTCTGGTCATTTACAATTCTTACTTATTCTAAGTGATCAAGTTCAAAATAAGTAATGAAAATATTATCAAGCAAGAACTAAAGTACAAACATACATACATGCAACATACTTACTTAAAAGCTCATTAAATGATTAGAACATTCCAACTAAGAAAGGTTTAGCTAACAAGAGACATTGCAAGATATATATAAACTGAATAGATCATGTTTATATATATAGAAGTCACAAAAGAGAAACAACAAGAGTAAAGTTACAAATGTTGAAAACCTTTGTATGAAGTCTTCTAGCAATGCACTAGCATTACTCCTTAGCACTATACAAACACTATGAAAATGAGTTAAGGAGGATTTGTCAATTCCTTCCTCTTCCTCTAAAAATATAAAAACTAACTATGTATATTGAAATTTTGATCTAACTTATGGATTGTGATATTTTTCCAAATGAAGATGTGAGGTCCTTTTAGAGCCTTCAAGTGAGGTGCTTCCTTTCTTCATGTTGAAGTAATCTTGAGTGGATCATAGCTGTAGTTGCTTTTCCAGAGGTTTATCCATGTTGAAATCTTTGACTAATGACATAGGGCGGTTCATTGATGTGTGAACATGTGTCCCTATGTTGGTGACTCTTCAAAGCTATGCCTATAGCTATGTGTGAATGGTAGGCGCCTACTATACAAGGTTGGATGGCATCGAGAGAACAGACGAGAGAGGTCATCACTTGCAAGTGGATGCATATGAAACAGTCGCTTATTCACCGAGAAGTGCGAGGATTTGATGCGAGGATCGGTCTGAGGCGCGCATTGATGCGATTAGCATTGAGACCTGACCGAACAAAACATCAAACATACCACAATATATCCAAAATGTCCTAATAATAATTATAACCATTCAAATCACTCAAGTTATCATATATCACATAAAATACTATATAAACTCTTTATTATTACTTGAAAGAGAGCAAATACTAAGTTTAAACATATGAAATACTCTATATAAAATAGAGTTATCACACCCCCAAACTTAAACCATTGCTTGTCCGCAAGTAATGACAAAGACAAACTATTAAAAACTACAATTCTAGAAGATAGATCAGCTTGATATTTGGATTTTCATGAGGAGTTCCCTATGAACTTCATTTCTTTGACAATCTTTCTTGTGCCTTTATTTCTTCAAAACTACCAAAGCTATTCAAACTCTTTTGTGTGTGTGTGAACCCACTGAGTTGAGATTGGTTCCAAGACTAAGTGAAAAATTTCCTCCTAGCCTTTGAAAGGTTTGGTTCATCTTTGGTCACACCAAAATATTTTTCAAAAGAGAGATTAGACTCACAAAATTTTCTCAAGTGTTGGGGAGTTCTAAAATCAAAGGGCTTGATAGAATTTTTCAAAGCTTTTGAGCCAATGCATTTTTCTATTTTTTTGTGTGGATCTTTTGAGCAGATGCAATACTTCTTTGAAGTGATTTTGTGCATTGATTTTTTTCTGCATTTTGCTTTTTCTTGATCTGATTTGCATTGATGCTTTCTGACCGATGATGCTTTTTCTTTTCTAGCTCATATTACCTTCCTCTCGACCTCCGGATGCAAATGCACTTTGTACGTGTCTTTGACCTCCAGATGCATATATTTTTCTTTCCACTTTGCACGAGTTCGATTTTTGAACTATTTTCCAGATACATTAATTCCTGCATGGCACAGGTCTTTGACCTCCAGATGCATTCATGTACTTAGGCACAGGTATAGTTTCAAAAGATTCAGGATATGGCTTGTCCACATTTTTGTATTCTTTTTCTACATTGTTTGCATCAGATTGATCTTTTTAAATAGCAAGGTTCTTTTCACAAACTCAGTTTTGAAGTGTTGAAGTAAAAATAATTTTGGTTTTTCTGAGAAATAAGGCTTCTTTTTCTCTTTTTCATCATAAAAATTCCATCCATAGGGCTTTCATCATATTTTTGAAAAACTGATCTTTTCTACTAAAATACTTAGATACTACTTTGTTAAGTACATCTAATATTTAAACAAACTAAAAACTACTTAAAACATATATATTTACTACATATATATTTACTATATAAAACATATTAATTAAACACACAACATATTAGATAGAAAACATATTAAACATAACATAACATGCAAATCCCCCCCCCCCCCCAAACTTAAGGGGTTGCAGTGCCCTCACTGCAAATTTGTTCAGAAATACAAATCATTTGTTCCAAAATAGGGGAGAGGGATTAGTACAACCAGAGAAATAGTTCAAAACAGAATTAACACAAGTTATAGTAGTAGTAGGTGAAAACATGTAAATGATACTCATTTCTTGGCTCCACTCCTAATTCTGGTGCTTTGTCTGCTTGGAGGAGTGTGTTTCACCTTCTGCTTCTTCTCCTTGGGTGGCTTGCTTGGTGTTTCTTCTCAGAGGTGCGGATGCACCTCCTACTTCTGGTGTAGTTGCGGGGAATTGGTTCTTGAACCGATGCAGTGCATCGAGTTCTAATCTACATCGATTTCTTCCTCTTTGGTGTTAATTTTGCTGCCTTCCTGCAGTTGCCAAGAACTTCGAGTGTTGTGCAATGCATCCTCTTCTGTTGAGCCATTTGTTCCGAACCATTTTGATTGTTGCTTCATCATGCACAGCTTGTTGCCTATTGTGATGCAAAGAACAAGTGATGATGAGAGCATCACTCCGCATCTCAACGATTTGAGCTACGATCTCCTTTGCAGATGATTCTTCAATTTTATCTCCTTTGTTGAGTCCTTCTTCTTCTCTTTCTGAAAAATATCTTTCTCAGAGCGCGAAACAACATTAGAAATAATGTTGCTTGGGTCGAGAAGGTCCGCTTGTTCTGTTGGCATAACAGGGGTTGGTTGTTCTGTGTGAGTTGTTTCTTGTGGTTCGGTTCTTGGAGAGGTGGTGAGGGTTGTTTGTGGTGGTGATAGAACTAGTGGATCATTGAGGAGGGTAATGGTGATTTTGGAATGGAGGAGGATTCTTGGTTTGGTGAGATGATGGGTGTTTTTGTAAGCGGTGAAGTGATAGGGGTTTCGGTTGGGTTGATCTTTGAGGTTTGGCATATTTTTGCTGGCTATTTCTTCTAAAATTACTCCTCTAGCATGCTCCTCTTCTTCTTCATCAATTTCAGTCTCACTTTCTTCCTCCTCTTCTTCTTCAACTTCCTTATCCATTTCTTTTTCTAGTTCCTCATCCTCTTTATCAGAATCAAACATTTCTTCACTCACGAGTTCTACCACAACCTTCTTTTGTACTTTGTATTGCTTCCTAGTCACTTTCTTCTTAGTGCTAGGTTCCTCTACCTTCTCCTTTCATTTCCCTTCTTCTTCTACTTCTTTCTCCTCTTCTTCTTCACCTTGAGATCTCGGTACCCAACTTGGGAATTGGGGGCATTCATTTGGCCCACAAGATCAAAGATCTTGTCAAAGACCAAGTGAAGCGGTCATGTTGATCATTACGAAATTTCCATACTGACCCTCTGTTCGCATGTAATGCTCTTGCATTGCAGAGTGCGGGGCCTCTTACATTTCTCAATTTCTCCTTTACTTCAAAGACTCAAATTACTGTGGGGAAATTTCCTTTGTTCATTAGCAGCTATTGGGACACCTTTCATGCATAATTCAGTAATAAGACAAAGGGAAAAAGCAATCCCTTTGATTTTGTTGAGCATGCAAGAATTTCCCTAGCTATCAATCTGTCTATGTCTACATTTCCTCAGAGAGAATTGTATCTAGCAAGATCAATCTCTCTTTGGTCATAGCATATGTGTGTGTGATGTAGCGCGAATTGAATTGGCTATGAACAAATGCCAATTACCTAATGCATTTATCAAATAATTGCTTCTAAGCTTAATCTCATTAGGTGTAAATTTTTCCCATCTGAGACCACAGTATAGCAATCCTATTCCTAAGTTCTTCCATTTCTTTCTTAAAGGACTTGGCCACTTTATTTTCAAATTCATTCCCATTATACTTCAAAGATATAATGTTCATTCAATTTCTTGGCATGAAAGTGTACAAGTTTACCTCTCACCATGGAAGTGTAGGAATGTTACGGTCCTTCTTGTGGTGTGATTCCAAAGATAGAACTCTCTCACTATGTCTTCAATATAGCCTCCTCTTGGTAGCACAAAGTGGTCCCAATTGAGATTGGCCACTGTTGACATGAATGATGGGCTTGCCTTCTTCAAATCATACCCTCTCTCGGGTAGTAAATGCATGTTCCAGAGATGAACATTGTCATCGGTTCTGATAGTTGATTCTTTGGCTTTGCCTTTCCTTGTTGATGATGATCCTGCATGCATGGCTTTCTTCTCTTTTTGGGGAGTTTTGGCCTGCTTGCCTGATGATTTCTGTGCTGATTGTTTCTTCACCATTGTAATTGCTTTGAGTTTCTAGGTTTTTTGATTGCTTGTGTGATTGAGAAAATTGGAGATGAGAATGTGAAGGGTGGTTTGTGTTTCAGATGAGAGAAATTTGTGAGAATTGTGAATGAAGGGGTAACGGTAACAACAAAAGGCTTTATGTTTCAGGAAGAGGGAAGTTAGTGGATTTATTAGGTAGCCGTTAGCATTGCGTGCTGCGCATGCATCATGCCAAGTGTCTTGCTTTGGCTACCAATGCGTCATTAATCTTGCTTAACCTCCCTTTGATCTTCCTGAAGCTTTATGATTCACACTTAACCAATTTTCTTCAAGTTTTTAAATTTCTGATGCAGGACACATTTTCCTTCAATGCAGGTGCACTTGATGCAGCTGCATTAGTTTCCTGCATTTCTGCAAAACAACTAAAAACATAAAATTGCACAAAAATAATTAAAAATAATGGGTTGTCTCCCATCAAGCGCTTGTTTTAAGAGTCTTGTCAGCCTGACTACCTCTTTTCACTTAGAGATTTTGCAAATGGGTGGTGATTTTGTCTCTCACCACATGTTCACCATAGTACATTTTAATTCTCTGACCATTTACCTTGAAGACATTATTTGAGGATTTATCAAATAAGTCTACTGCTCCATGTGGATAAACCTTTATCAACTTATATGGTCCTGACCACCTTGATCTTAGTTTTCCAGGAAATAGCTTCAACCTAGAGTTGTATAGCAGAACTAGTCCTCCTTCTTTCAATTCTCTTCTGTGAATTTTCTTGTCATGCCATTTCTTAGTTTTAGCTTTGTAGATTTCAGCATTCTCATAAGAGGTTTGCCTAATTTCTTCTAGCTCATCAAGCTCTATCATTCTCTTTTTACCTGCCTTGTTAAGGTTGAAATTGAGCATCTTGATAGCCCAATAGGATTTGTTTTCCAATTCCACAGGTAAATGGCATGCTTTTCCATAGACTAATTTGTAAGGGGACATTCCTAAGGGTGTTTTGAATCTTTGTTCTATATGCCCATAAAGCATCATCCAAATGTAAAGACCAATCTTTCCTATTTGGACTAACCATTTTTTCTAGCATTCTCTTAATTTCCCTATTGGATAATTCTACTTGTCCACTAGTTTGAGGATGGTAGGCTGTAGCTATCTTATGCTTAACTCCATACTTAGCTAGAAGGTTTTCTATGATCTTATTGCAAAAGTGTGAACCTTCATCATTAATGATAGCTCTAGGAGTTCCAAATCTAGTGAATATATTTCTTTGAAGAAACTTACTCATTGATTTAGCATCATTATTAGGTAATGCTACTGCCTCTACCCATTTGGATACATAATCAATAGCTACTAAGATATATAAATTGCCAAAAGAAGGTGGAAAAGGTCCCATGAAATCCATGCCCCAAACATCAAATAATTCAATTTCTAAAATATTTGTTCTAGGCATTTCATGCTTATCAGAGATATTTCCTGCTCTTTGACATTTATCACAATTTTTGACCATAAAGTATGAATCTTTAAATAAAGTAGGCCAAAAATAACCAGACTGTAATACCTTAGCTCTTTGTTCTAGTGCTTCCAAAGTGTCCTCCATAAGGTGCAGAATGGCAATGCGAGAAGCCTTTGCTTGTTGCTCTTCTTCAGGTATGCATTTCCTCATTAATTGATCAGGACACATCTTGTAAAGGAATGGATCATCCCAATAGTATTGCTTAACCATGTGGAAGAACTTTCTCCTTTGTTGATATGTCATACTCACTGGTACTACTTTGCTTGCAAGGAAATTTACAATATCAAGAAACCATGGTGCGGATGCATTTGATGCTCTGCATTGCTTATAACAAATGCGTTTCATGTTTTGCATTGATTGTGATTGCCAATAGTTTCTCATCGGAAAGCTCTCCTTGATTTCTTCTCCTTGTGTACCAAGTGATTCTCCTTCAATCCTTGATAAATGGTCGCTACTTGATTTTCTACTCCTTTCTTGTCTCTAATTTCTAGATCAAATTCTTGTAGGAGTAAAATCCACCTTATCACCTTGGCTTTGCATCCTTCTTTGAAATTAGATACTTAATGACAGAGTGATCGGTATAGACAATAATTTTAGTGCCAACTAAGTATGATCTGAATTTTTCAAATGCAAAGACCACGACTAATAATTCCTTTTTCTGTATTTGTGTAGTTCACACGAGCTTCAATTAATGTCTTGCTAGCATAATATATGGAATGAAAGACCTTATCATACCTTTGCCCTAGGATTTGCTCCTCTTTGCAAAGTCACTAGCATCACGCATTAATTCAAATGGCCTACTCGATGCGGAGTTACTATAATTAGTCTTGTCATCACCAATGCCTTTTAAGCTTGTCAAAAGCTTCTATACAAAAGTTATCAAAGATAAATTCTACATCATGTTGCAAAAGCATGCATAATGGTTTTGAGATTTTTGAAAAGTCTTTGATAAACCTTCTATAGAAACCAGCATGGCCTAAGAAGCTCCTGATACCTTTAAATGTGTTTGGTGGTGGTAGATTCTCAATGACATCAACTTTAGCTTTATCTACCTCTAGACCTTTCTTTGAAATCCTATGTCCTAGCACAATGCCTTCTTGTACCATAAAATGACACTTTTCCCAGTTTAAAAAAGCTTAAATATCATTTACCCCCTGCAAATATCAGCATAATCCATTTACCCCCCTGTAAAAACAAAAATTTTAAAAAGCCCCTTGCAAATAATAAGTGTTTCTAGTTACCCCCTACGAGAAATGTAATGTAAACGATTTATATTTTGCAAGGGGGTAACATAAAATGATTATACCCATTATACACTTACTTAGCTTGTCAACATAATCTAACTTGAGGGGGTAACAGTAAATGGTTTATATTTGTAAGGGCATTTTAAAACTTTTATTTTTACAGGGGGGTAAATGGATTATGGTGATATTTGCAGGGGGTAAATGATATTTAAGCCTTTAAAACTAAATTTGTTTCCTCACATCTCTTGAGAATTTGTTCCAAGTTTGATAAGCAAACTTGAAATGTCTCTCCAAAGATAGAGAAATCATCCATGAATACTTCCATTGATTGCTCAATGAAATCGAGAATATAGACATCATGCATCTTTGGAATGTAGCGGTGCATTACATAAACCAAATGGCATCCTTCTAAAAGCAAAGGTTCCATAAGGGCATGTAAAGGTGGTTTTGTGTTGATCTTCAGGCTCAATGGCTATTTGATTATAGCACGAATAGCCATCTAGGAAACAATAAAATTCTTTCCCTGCTAATCTATCTAACATCCGGTCTATGAATGGTAAAGGAAAGTGATCCTTTTTGGTAGCTTTGTTGAGTTTTACGTAATCCATCTGATTCTCCACCACTGTGATGATTCTAGTTGGTATCAACTCATTCTTCTCATTGGCTATTCTTGTCACACCCCCTTTCTTTGGTACACATTGGATGAGGCTTACCCAAGCACTTTATGCGATATGGGTATATGATTCCAAGCATCTAGCCACTTAATGATTTCCTTTTTCACAACCTCTTTCATGATAGGATTTAGTCTTCTTTGACTCTCTATGCTATTTTTGGAATTTTCTTCCAAAATGACTCTATGCATGCATATAGAAGGACTAATTCCTTTGATATCTGTCATTTGCCAACCTATAGCTTTGGTATGCTTCTTAAGTGTACTAATGAGATCACTCTCTTGTTTTGATGTTAAATTAGAAGCAATAATAACAGGTAAAGTCTCATTTGTTCCTAAGAATGCATATTTAAGGTGTTCAGGCAGTATCTTCAATTCTAACTTAGGAGGTTGTTCTATTGAGGGTAAGTTCTTCTTGAGACTTGGATCCTCAAGGTTGAGTGGTTCATAAGTCCTAACTCATACTTCCTTACAAGAGTTTACTATTGGTAGATTCTCTTTTTCTAGTATTTCATCATCTAGCAATGCAGCTGCATTTAATGCATCTGCATTGGCTAAGTGATCATACTGTTTGTAAAATTGTTTTTCTACCAATTGATCTAGAGAGAATAAGGATGAACACTGTAACAACCCTTTTCTACCCCTCAAATTACACGTCATTATCAGAGTAATTTCCTTTTCAAAATATTAATTTAATTGGTAGAAAAGAAATGCTACCTCGTCATAAAAAAACCTCATCATTTGCACTTTAAAAAGTTTGTGCAAAGCAAAACCACCGTCATAAAAATTAAACTCCAAAACAAAAGGAATTTTTAAATCCACAAATGAATAAGAATCATCCTCGCCAAACCACTCAAACACGTCGCACATCAACCATAAAATCATTAATCGGTTAATTAATAAACTAACAAACTTAAACTACGCCCCTAGGTGCTCTGATGATCGTAGAGCGACTCGATTGAGACATCCCGACGGCCATCAAAGAAAGCGGCGGGACCTTCACTCGGGGCTACTGCGGCGTTGCCACAAAAGAGCAACATTCCAAGCGAAGGGTGAGAATTTCAATAAAACATAATCAGTACATAATAGAAGCGAGAAGGCAATCACACAAGATCATCATCATCACCACATCGTAATCACACAACACCAGCTCAAACCACAAACAACAACAATTCACGGTCATGCTTATGTATGAAAATGCAACCCACACGCGGGCATATGCATGATGGTACCATATTAAATCATAATAAGAGGCGAAGCCTTTATTCGTCATAAGAGAAGCGAAGCCTATTAAATCCTTTGGAGGCGAAGCCTATTCGTCATAGTATGCACATGCCATGAGACTCTATGAACACATGTGCAATTCATCAAACACTCACCTGGAGTACTCATCATCATCATCATCATAAAACACTCATAGAGTGTATTCGTCATAGTCATCAATATCATATATACATCACATCATCATAATCACTCATAGAGTGAACTCGTCATATTCGTCAAAATCATATAGCAACATCATCACAGTATAATCACTCATAGAGTGAACTCGTCATATTCGTCAAAATCATATAGCAACATCATCACAGTATACTTTTTTCTCTCATCATCATTGAGCATATATATATATATATATATGTATATATTTCAGTTGTCTTTTAGCTTAGTGTGTTATAAAATAGTGAAGTGATTGACTATGGGATTACTCGGAGTAAGCGATACTACTTGCAATGGCATTGGTCACCTTTGCAAGACTCTCGATGATGCCCTTGTAAATACACCAGTGAAAGAAATCCTGACCTTAGTGGTAAACCACAGTCTAGCCATAGTCAATTAGCACACTAGTAGTATAACCTTTCACCGAGACTTATTTATATAAACATAGCATTACAAAGTTCTTTTGTTAAGAATCATCACGTTTCAATTCGGGAAAACACCTCATTTTTAAGCTTAGACGCGTACATTGGAAAAAAAAGAGGAACATCACATTTTTAATTTGTATAAACGGCAACACAAAACAGTTTATTTTGCCTTAAAAATAGAATATTCAGTTAGGCCTCTGAATAAGCTTTCCAACGCATCTTAGAACACCTCAATCGGGTTCGGTTCGCAAGATATCAATTTTTCAAAAAGCGTGATAAAGACACTTTAAGGAAAGCGGTGAGAAAAGCAGTGAAAAATAGTGACTCGCGCCCGGGCGCGAGTCGCGCGCTGGCTGAGGCGCGATTGGGCAGGGACTTCAGGCCACGGTGCAGCGCACTATGCGCTGAGCGTGGATCGAGCGCACTGAGGCGCAATTTGACGCAATGACAACAATGAAAATGTGCGTAAAACTTCAGATTCAACAACACCAAAACACGTTTTCATCACCAAATCAATCATCACAACATCACTAACAGTTCATCCAAAGACAATCAACAATTCCTCAACATAAAACATCAAATTTAATCAAAACACTCTCACATTTGCATTCCAACGAATCATCAAATTCTTCCAACAACAACAATTGCATCAAAACAACATCAATACTTTTCAAAATATGAAATCTTCAAAACATCATCAAACATCATCAATTCCATAAACAATGTCAATTCCTCAAACATCATCAATTTCATCAAAATCAACCGAACTCTTCAACAATACGAAATCATCAAACATCATCAATCTCAGCCATAAAAATCAAATCCCACAAACCCCACAAACCCCACTATATACTCAATCATGTTAAACCGAAACGCTCACCCTTACCTCTTAAACGTAAGCTCCGAAGAAGACGATTGAAGGCATCACACGTAACCACAGCAACACACGAACCAAATCTTTGAGAACCTGCGAAATTCTTCTTCTCCCTCCCTCTCCTAGCGCCGCACAACCCTTCCCCTCCCTTGCTCTCTCTCAATTTCGTTTTCCTCTCTAATGAATTGGGAGTGAGGGTTTCGCATAACCCTTGGGGTTAAGCTGTGGGCCTTTCACGCATTGGGCTCACAGCTACACCCCTCACTACTACTCGATCCCACTCCTACACCAAAACATGATATTCCCCTTTAATTTAATTAACTCACGCTTCAACTAAATTAATAATTCAACTAATCAAATTAATTAAACTAATTAAATTATTTTATTTTATTTTTCGGGGTGTTACAACTCTCCCCCCCTTAAAAGAATTTCGTCCTCGAAATTCCAACGATTCCAAGCCAACAACAAAAAAAATATTCCTCCACTAGAAGTCCTTGTTGTTCTAAGGGTTGTTATCCTTTATTCTATATTCTGTCTCGAATTCTCCGAATTCAACTAGATTTCCCTGGAGCAATGCACACATCTCTACACTCTAACTCTGTACTAACACTATTATCTCGAAGTCACCAAGTTTAACTCGACTACCCAACACAATCAAATAAGATAGTCTCAGTGACAATCACTATGGGTTTATTCAATGAAACCCCCATATCTTAAAGCTCACTTTATAAGCTTGAAAGCCAAGTCGTATCTCATACAAATAATTAATCTACTTTTCACAATTACTAATCATACTATAGTAGGCTTATAGAAGCAACATTTCTGAATGTTCTCAACAAAGCATGGTTTACTACCGCTCCCTAGTCTCAGCTCAAGGTATGTATCCTCATCTCTTACCTCACCAGACTATGTACTTTTAGTCCATGCACAAAAAACTGCCAAAACTCCAATAAGAACACCAAACCCAAGAACAGTTTTAGACTCTCATTAGAAAGGAACAACAGTCATTCATATACACTTTTAAGTGCAATTAATGAATATTATACCACCGCGTCTCATTATAAATTATTACACAAAATATCACGTGTTGTAGCATCACAGCTACCTCGTATCACTCACTCGTCCACAACTCATCAAATACTAAAACATCGTCTCTAAGACAAAGGACAGCCACATCCACTTACTCTTATTCTCAACATAACGACCGCTTGAAAAATATAGAAACAGTGCCTATAAAGTTTAATATAACGGCATACTCAATTCAAGGACACAACGCGACACCAATAAATAAAGCGCACATCTGAGACGACAATAGCAACTCAAGCAACATAAAACCAACACTTTAATTTTTGGGAAAACGTACGTCCACCTTTAGTAAACATCCTCGTAAGATTTTGGGTAAACAGTGTGCTTAAAATCGAGTATACAATACATTTAATTTGTAAGAACGATGACAAAACCGTAACCTTTTTACTTATAATAACAACAATAATCACGCCCTTTTTATTTATAAAACAACAGAAAACTTAATTCGAAAACGACAACAAGACGAAGAAGAAAAAATAAACAGCAGCTCTTCGGCGCAAAACCACATCAAAAACAACAGCAAAGCAGTGTGAAAACAACAACATTCATAAGGTGTGAACAATGGTCTTCTAGTGCGCAACAACAGCAAAACACGGAGTGAAAATAATACTTCCTTTTAGCGCGCAACAGCAGTGAAAACAGAACGTTTACAACATAAAAACAGCGCCTCATTTTCATAAAACAACAACTCATTTTATAAACATAAACCGCAACACAGCAACTCATTTTAAGCAAACAGCAGCATTTGTATTCTTTTCAAAACGGCAACAGCATACAATTTAAATCACCACACATAGCATTTTCTCAATTTATTCTCAATTTCGTTTACCATCTAAACACATATTTCAATCACCACATACAACTCAACATTCAATTAAAACTAGAACATATCATACATCATATCTCAATTCGACTTCTAGGTACTCAATCATCTGCCCTCAATCATTTATATATATGAAAATCGATCCTAACCCCCATCAAATCACCTAACTCACAATTTCAATCCTTCATCTCATATAACAATCCCAACACAATCGATTTCCTCAAGCCCTAACTACCCATACACCCATCAAAATCCATTATTAACGTTAGACCCACCCTTACACATGTATATTGAGACTCATCACAACCCACTAAACCCGAGTAACTTTAATTACTACCGATCTAAAATTCGTCATATCGAGAATCTAAAGAAATTTCATGGAAGGAAAAGAAAAAAAAATTGTAAATGATACCTTATGACTAGACGAATTAGAGAAAATGATCATTCTAGCTTTTAAGCAAGAAAATTAATACTTAGGGATTAGCATGACGACATATTACTATTAAAGCAACAACTTAAAATAAGTGACAAAACGATCACCACAAGGCACTCATTCAGAAGCATCAATACACAATTACAAACGTGCTATAGTGAATGTGTCAACACACAACTTAGTATTAATTTAACACATAAAATCTGATTAGTCCAATCCTCATCATCCCTCAAATAAACTAGTTTTAACTGAAATTGGCAAACGGTCTCAATCAACATTTTATTCTCAAATCACAAAACAACATGAGGCAAATAACAACTATAAGGTTAAATCTTGAAAGCTCAAATCACGTGTATTCAACGTTTAAAGGACAAGATAGTTTTCAAAACAAACAAAAGTAAGGAGTTCACATAGAGAGGGCCAAATATACGCACAATTGACGGCCTAAAGAATAGACCAAGCTCTATGAAAAACCTCTCCAAGAGAAATGAGTCATTCGGAATCTAGGTGAGATTCTAACATTATACCAGCTCTGACTGCGATACTCTTTTCTAGGAATATCTACCACTCATCCTATTATCTCAAGAACTTCACCAACTAAGTTGGCCACCCTCCTAGTTACCAAGTATCAAACAAGAAATGCATGAAACTCTACTCAGAGTTCACCAATCTGAAACACAATAGACAATACAACGATGCAGTTGGGGACAGGCACGCACTACAAAGATAAACAACAGATTAGAACTAAAAGACTCTACGACCGGACAACTTGGTCGGACAGACCGAACTGCTCTGATACCACTAAATGTAACACCCCTTTTCTACCCCTCAAATTACACGTCATTATCAGAGTAATTTCCTTTTCAAAATATTAATTTAATTGGTAGAAAAGAAATGCTACCTCGTCATAAAAAAAAACCTCATCATTTGCACTTTAAAAAGTTTGTGCAGCAAAACCACCGTCATAAAAATTAAACTCCAAAACAAAAGGAATTTTTCGTCACAGCGGAATAAGAATCATCCTTCGCCAAACCACTCAAACACGTCGCACATCAACCATAAAATCATTAATCAGTTAATTAATAAACTAACAAACTTAAACTACGCCCCCTAGGTGCTACAGTATCAGAGAGCGACTTGACAGACATCCCGACGGCCATCAAAGAAGGCAGCAGGACCTTCACTCGGGGCTACCTGCAGCGTTGCCACAAAAGAGCAACATTCCAAGCAGAAGGGGTGAGAATTTCAATAAAACATAATCAGGTACATAATAGAGAAACGAGAACAGGCAATCACACAGTATCATCATCATCACCACATCGTAATCACACAACACCAGCTCAAACCACAAACAACAACAATTCACAGTCATGCTTATGTATGAAAATGCAACCCACACGCGGGCATATGCATGATGGTACCATATTCGTCATAATAAGAGGCCGAAGCCTATTCGTCATAAGAGTAAAAGCTTTATTAAATCACTTGGAGGCGAAGCCTATTCGTCATAGTATGCACATGCCATGAGACTCTATGAACACATGTGCAATTCATCAAACACTCACCTGGAGTACTCATCATCATCATCATCATAAAACACTCATAGAGTGTATTCGTCATAGTCATCAATATCATATATACATCACATCATCATAATCACTCATAGAGTGAACTCGTCATATTCGTCAAAATCATATAGCAACATCATCACAGTATAATCACTCATAGAGTGAACTCGTCATATTCGTCAAAATCATATAGCAACATCATCACAGTATACTTTTTTCTCTCATCATCATTGAGCATATATATATATGTATATATTTCATTGTCTTTTAGCTTAGTGTGTTATAAAATAGTGCCCGATTGACTATGGGATTACTCGTAATGCTTGATACTACTTGCTTGAGCATTGGCCACCTTTGCAAGACTACCGATGATGCCCTTGTAAATACACCAGTGAAAGAAATCCTGACCTTAGTGGTAAACCACAGTCTAGCCATAGTCAATTAGCACACTAGTAGTATAACCTTTCACCGAGACTTATTTATATAAACATAGCATTACAAAGTTCTTTTGTTAAGAATCATCACGTTTCAATTCGGGAAAACACCTCATTTTTAAGCTTAGACGCCCACATTGGAAAAAGAGGAACATCACATTTTTAATTTGTATAAACGGCAACACAAAACAGTTTATTTTGCCTTAAAAATAGAATATTCAGTTAGGCCTCTGAATAAGCTTTCCAACGCATCTTAGAACACCTCAATCGGGTTCTCGGTTCGCAAGATATCAATTTTTCAAAAACGTGACAGCACTTTAAGGAAAACAGTGAGAAAACAGTGAAAAATAGTGACTCGCGCTCCGGAGCGCGAGTCAGGCGCGGCTGGGGCGCGATTGGGCAGGGACTTCAGGCCACAGTGCAGCGCACTATGCGCCTGGAGCGAGACTGGAGCGCACCTGAGGCGCAATTTGACGCAGCAACAGCGAAAATGTGCAGAAAACTCAGATTCAACAACACCAAAACACGTTTTCATCACCAAATCAATCATCACAACATCACTAACAGTTCATCCAGCACAATCAACAATTACTCAACATAAAACATCAAATTTAATCAAAACACTCTCACATTTGCATTCCAACGAATCATCAAATTCTTCCAACAACAACAATTGCATCAAAACAACATCAATACTTTTCAAAATATGAAATCTTCAAAACATCATCAAACATCATCAATTCCATAAACAATGTCAATTCCTCAAACATCATCAATTTCATCAAAATCAACCGAACTCTTCAACAATACGAAATCATCAAACATCATCAATCTCAGCCATAAAAATCAAATCCCACAAACCCCACTATATACTCAATCATGTTAAACCGAAACGCTCACCCTTACCTCTTAAGCGTAAGCTCAGAAGAAGGCGATTGAAGGCATCACACGTAACCACGACAACACACACGAACCAAATCTTTGAGAACTGCGAAATTCTTCTTCTCCTCCCTCTCCTAGCGCCGCACAACCCTTCCCCTCCCTTGCTCTCTCTCAATTTCGTTTTCCTCTCTAATGAATTGGGAGTGAGGGTTTCGCATAACCCTTGGGGTTAAGCTGTGGGCCTTTCACGCATTGGGCTCACAGCTACACCCCCCACTACTACTCGATCCCACTCCTACACCAAAACATGATATTCCCCTTTAATTTAATTAACTCACACTTCAACTAAATTAATAATTCAACTAATCAAATTAATTAAACTAATTAAATTATTTTATTTTATTTTTCGGGGTGTTACAAACACTCTTCTGTATCCTCTAAAGGAAACTTCATAGCATTCATTACATTGAATTTGATCTCTTGATCATTCATTTTCATAGTGAGTTCACCTTTCTACGCACATCAATTATGGTTTTACCGATTCTAGCTAAAAATGGTCTACCTAGGATAATAGCACTTCCTTATCTCTCTGCATCAAAGTCAAGGATAACAAAATCTCTGGGAATACAAATTTGTCTACCTTAACTAGGATGTCTTCTATGATACCTTGAGGATAGACTATTGATCTATCAGCTAATTGAAGTGTCACAGTGGTTGGTTTTGCATTTCCAATTTCTAACTGGTCAAAAATAGATTTAGGCATCAAGTTGATGCTTGCACCTAAATCACATAAAGCTTTTACAGTATAGGATTTTCCTATAGAAAATGGAATTGTAAAACTACTGGATCCTTCAATTTCCTAGGAATCTTATTTTGCATAAGCAAACTACAATCTTCTGTCATAGCAAATGTTTCAAACTCACTAATCTTCTTCTCTTAGTAAGCACATCCTTCATAAATTTTGCATAATTTGGCATTTGTTGGAGGGCTTCTACTAAGGAACATTGATGTGTAATTGTTTTAGTACCTCTAAAAATTTACCAAACCGCTTCTCCTCATGTGCTTTTTTTTCAGTCTTTGAGGATAAGGAGGAGGAGGGTATTCAGTACTAACTTAGGTAGTGGACTTTGAACTTCTTGTGATGCGCGGGAGCACTAGATGCTTCGCATTGGTCTCTTTTGATTTTTGGCTTTTTCTCCCTTTTCTACACTTTCCTTCTCGATTAACTCTACCAAATCCTTACCACTTCTCAATGAAATAGCCTTAACCTGCTCCTTTCCTTTGTTTTGAGAAGGAGTAGCTTCAGATTTGAAGGTAAGGCTCCTTGTGGCCTTTGATACTGAGTGTGGCTAATTGACCAACTTGATTCTCTAAATTCTTAATGGAAACATCTTGGGTTTGTCTAGCGGTTCTAGATTCACCTATAAATGCTTTAAGCATTGATTCTAGAGAATTATCGGTGGTAGGTTGAGAGTTTCTTTGGTTATTTTGAGTGGGAATCTGGTGGGTTGGTTGGTGTAGTTGGAGCGATTCTAGAGTGCAGTGCACTATTATTGCTCCATCTAAAATTTGGGTGATCTTTCCAACCAGGATTATAAGTGTTGGAATAAGGGTTGTTATTCCTATTATAACCTACATAATTTACTGAGAGATAGGGTTGCTAGAACACTCCTCATACAAGTGACCTCCTCCACAAAGACACACAACTAGGTGTGCTGGAGGTACTTGTTCTCTATCTTTCTGAATGATGCTTTCGGTGATGTTGCATTAGATGCGATAGCATTGCGAAGTGAAATTTTTCATCAAATTAGCTAGAGTGGCTACTTGAGCAGATAGAGGCGGATATATCATTGATTTCATGTACCACGATGGTTTCTTTTGGGCACTTACCCTCTCGATGAGGCCAACTAGAGCTATTAGCTGCTATTCTATCAATTAATTCACATGCTTCATTGTATGATGATTTAATAACACTCCACCGGATGATGCATCAAGCATTATTACGGTTTGAGGTTCTAAACCATTATAAAATGTTTCCATTTGAATAATAACAGTAAACCATGATGAGGACATTTTCTCAAAAGTTCCTTCCATCTTTCCCATGCTTCAAATAAAGATTCAAACTCTTTTTGTCTAAAAGATGTAATATCATTTCTTAACCTGGCATTTTTAATAGGTGGGAAATATTTTCCTAAAATTTTTTCAGCCATTTCATTCCATGAATGAATAGAGTTAGGCTCTAAAGAATTTAGCCAAGCCTTGGATCTATCTCTCAAAGAATATGGAAATAACCTTAATCTAAATGCATTTTCACTAACACCAGGTATAATAAAATTACTACATACTTCTAGAAATTGCCTTAAATGCAAATGAGGATCTTCATGAGGAGATCCTCCAAATTGACCAATAGTTTGAAGCATTTGAAACATCATAGGCTTAAATTCAAAATGCATGGCATCAATATGAGGTCTATTTATACTAGTTTGCATGTTTTGATGATCAAACTGAGCATAATCCCTCATAGGTCTATCTCTATCATTAATCATACCTATGTGATCCATGTGGATGAGATTTTCTCTATGAACTTCTTCTTGGTAGCATGTTGTGAACCGGGGCCTCCTCTCACCGAGTGTGGCCTTGAGCTTTGTTCTTCACGAATGACATGTTGCAAGCTTGTTGATTCATTTTTCTCGGAGTCTTAGCAATCTCACGAATTTTCTTTCTATTTACGGATCTAAGCTATATTCTCGTGTGTTGCATTTGCAGTTACGTACATATACTAAGTAACATGTACTTTTGTTGACAGAAACTTTAAAAACCAGAATTTATATACAACACTAAATTACTAAATATCAGAATTTTAAAAAGAATTTACTTCAATCCCCGGCAACGGCGCCAAAAACTTGGTGTATGGAAAACACATACACTTGTGTGCAAGTATACACTGTCCAAAAACAAGTAGTAAAAAGATCGAACCCACAGAGATTGAAAAACTCACTTTTAAAATCAATACAAAGTAATAAAGTGTAAAGTAACAAAGTAATAAAATAATTTTGGATTTTGTTTGATGATCACAACTAAGTTAGAAAACAAAGTAAAAATGTTGATAGTGTAAAAGAGAAAAGCTAGTTGGAATGTCTTCAACAAGTAATTTACTTATAAGTGTATGATGCAGTATGTGATGCAAAACAGATTGAATCTTTGTTGCATTAGCTATGTGCCTTTCGGTCACTTTCTTTCTTGAGTATCATTTACAGCTCTTATGATCCTTGTTCTATGCAAGAAAGAAAGGGGTGTCAATGCCAATCTTGCCTCCTAACAATTATCCAATTTGCTTAAGTGAATTCACTCTTGTATTTTAAGTACCCACAATTATCCTATGGACTATACTATCCTATCTCTAGGACTTAGCATGGTTTTATATAAAACACTCACCCATATTAGTTCTTGAGTTCTTAATTGTAAGCCATCTCTGGTCATTTACAATTCTTACTTATTCTAAGTGATCAAGTTCAAAATAAGTAATGAAAATATTATCAAGCAAGAACTAAAGTACAAACATACATACATGCAACATACTTACTTAAAAGCTCATTAAATGATTAGAACATTCCAACTAAGAAATGTTTAGCTAACAAGAGACATTGCAAGATATATATAAACTGAATAGACCATGTTTATATATATAGAAGTCACAAAAGAGAAACAACAAGAGTAAAGTTACAAATGTTGAAAACCTTTGTATGAAGTCTTCTAGCAATGCACTAGCATTACTCCTTAGCACTATACAAACACTATGAAAATGAGTTAAGGAGGATTTGTCAATTCCTTCCTCTTCCTCTAAAAATATAAAAACTAACTATGTATATTGAAATTTTGATCTAACTTATGGATTGTGATATTTTTCCAAATGAAGATGTGAGGTCCTTTTATAGC
Source organism: Oxytropis ochrocephala (assembly GCA_020916435.1). Taxonomy (NCBI): domain Eukaryota; kingdom Viridiplantae; phylum Streptophyta; class Magnoliopsida; order Fabales; family Fabaceae; genus Oxytropis; species Oxytropis ochrocephala. Next base: position 8,083,308 of record CM037095.1, read on the forward strand.
CTTCAAGTGAGGTGCTTCCTTTCTTCATGTTGAAGTAATCTTGAGTGGATCATAGCTGTAGTTGCTTTTCCAGAGGTTTATCCATGTTGAAATCTTTGACTAATGACATAGGGCGGTTCATTGATGTGTGAACATGTGTCCCTATGTTGGTGACTCTTCAAAGCTATGCCTATAGCTATGTGTGAATGGTAGGCGCCTACTATACAAGGTTGGATGGCATCAGAGAACTAGGCAGGAGGTCATCACTTGCAAGTGGATGCATATGAAACAGGCTGCTTATTCACCGAGAAGTGCAGGATTTGATGCAGGATCAGTGCAGGAGCATTGATGCAGTTAGCATTGAGACTGCACTGAAGAAAAACATCAAACATACCACAATATATCCAAAATGGCCTAATAATAATTATAACCATTCAAATCACTCAAGTTATCATATATCACATAAAATACTATATAAACTCTTTATTATTACTTGAAAGAGAGCAAATACTAAGTTTAAACATATGAAATACTCTATATAAAATAGAGTTATCAGTTTCCACGTTTGATCTTTATTCCTAAGATCACGTCCGCCTCCCCCATATCTTTCATATCAAACTTAGAGGACAAAAATGCCTTAGTTTCATCAACTTGATCTTGGTCGGTACCAAAGATCAACATGTCATCTACATGCAAACAAATGATAACTCCTTTGCCATGAGTATCAAACTTGCTGTATAGACATTTATCTGCTTGGTTTAGAACAAAACCACTAGACAGCACAACCTCATCAAATTTTTGATGCCATTGTTTAGGTGCTTGTTTCAAGCCATAAAGAGATTTCATCAGTTTACACACCTTATTTTCATTTCCTGGCATAACGAACCCTTCAGGTTGCTTCATGTATATCTCTTCATCCAATTCACCATTTAAGAATGCAGTTTTCACATCCATTTGGTGAATCACGATTGTGGATAGCAAAGAAGTGCTAACAACGATCTAATAGTGGATATCCTAGCAACAGGAGCATATGTATCGAAAAAATCAATACCCTCCTTTTGCCTAAAGCCTTGGATCACCAATCTGGCTTTGTACTTATCTACAGTACCATCCACTTTCATCTTACTCCTAAAGATCATCTTACATCCTAATGGCTTACATCCAGGAGGTAAGTCAACCAATTTCCAGGTATTATTTTGCAAGATGGAGTCCATCTCACTTTGGATTGCTTCTTTTCCGAATCTACATCCCTTGAAGCCATTGCTTCACTAAAAGTCTTTGGATCTTCCTCAACATTGAGGCAATATTGATATTGAAATTCAACATCATTCCTTGACCCTTCAACCAAATAAAGTTGAAAATCATCACCAAATGACTTAGCCTTTCTTACTCTCGTACTCTTTCTTGTTTCTGTACTAGTTGAAGGTAAATCCTCATTATTAACTGAGACTTTCGATATGGAATTCATGTTCTTTGGCCTAGGTATAGATGTAAACCTTTGTTCATCAAATATTGCATCCCGTGACTCTATGACCGAGTTCACTGCAACAGAATCATTAGATTCTAGCACATAGAATCTATATGCTTTAGAATGCTCAGCATATCCAATAAATATGCAGTCTATACCTCTTTCACCTAAGGTTTTCCTTTTAGGTTCTGTAAGCCTGACTACAGCCCTACATCCCCAAATTTTGAGATAACTCAAATTTGGTGTCTTTTTGTGCCAAAGTTCATATGGGGTAACCTTATTCTTTTTGTTAGGAATTATGTTCAACAAGTAACAGGCTGTTAACATAGCCTCGCCCCAAAATCCTTCACTTAGACCCGAATAGGATAACATAGAATTCACCATGTCTTTCAAGGTTCTATTCTTCCTTTCGGCTACACCATTCTGTTGTGGTGTATAGGGAGCTGTAGTTTGATGTATTATTCCGGTAGATTGAAAATAAATAGGATCATAATACTCACCTCCCCTATCCGTACGAAGAGTTTTGATTAGCCCATTTTGATGAAGTTCTACCTCTTTCTTATAGATTTTAAATTTATCAAGAGCTTCATCTTTTGTAGTTAATAAGTATACAATACCTAGATGCATCATCAATAAAAGTAACAAGATATTTTTTATGACCTAATGATGGAGTAGCATGCAAATCGCACAAATCACTATGAATAAGGTCTAAGACTTTAGTCTCACTTTTAACATCCTTAAAAGGTTTCCTAGTGATCTTGGTCAACATGCAAGTTTTGCATTTTTCAATGTTCATATCAAAAGAAGGTATCATACTTGTTTTTGACATATCTTTTAATCTTTTGTAATGAACATGTCCTAATCTAGCATGCCAAATTTCTGATTTTGTCATATTAGTTATAGAACTACACGAGGCCATACAAACAGATTCATGAACAAAAGGAACATCAATGTTTAATTTAAACATTCCATTACAACGATAACCAAATCCAACAAAAGAACCATGTCTTGACAAGATGTACTTGTCACTTTCAAGTACTTGCTTGAAACCACAATTATTTAAAACCATACCAGACAATAAGTTCTTACGAATACCAGGTACAAATAAGACATTATCCAAGTACAAACTTTTTCCGGAAGTAAAAACTAAATTTACACAACCTATTCCTAGGATTGGTTCAGTCGCAACATTGCCCATCTTCACAATAGAGCCATCATCAATTGGTCTAAATTCCTTGAACCAACGACGATCTTTGCACACATGGCTTGTTGCTCCCGAATCAAACCACCAAGCAACGTCATCATCCTGCACATAGAATGCATCAGATATTAGTGATACATAATTTGAATTCGTATTCGAATTAAAATTATTCACAACAATCGACCTTGTTGCTTTTCGGGATCATTCGATCCACTTGGACCCGACCTTGTTCTTTTCTTTGAACACCCGTGATCCCTCTTTAGATGACAGTGTTTCCACACTTCCAACATGACAATTTTGTATATTTGTTTGGACCTTTGTTCTTATTTCCTTGAAACTTTCGTTTCTTACCTTTACCATTGTAATTTTGCTTAACTGTTCCACTTTCCTCTACCATATTAACGGAAGAGGAACCTGCTACATTTTTATCATTTACTTTGTCATTTTCCTGAGCCCTCAGTGACTCCTCAATCATGAAATGACTACCAAGTTGAACCAAAGTCAACTCTTCCTTCTTATGTTTCAAGGTATGCTTGAAATCTTTCCAAGAAAGAAAGCGGTTTATCAATTATAGATGAAAGCGCAATGGATTCATCCATTTTCAAATCATGTTGAGTAAACTGACCCAAAATTCGCAGCAGTTCATTATATTGTTCCATAACAGGCCTTGAATCAACCATTTTGTAATTAAAGAAATTACTAATCAGAAATTTGTTACTTGAGGCATCTTCTGCCATATATTTGGTTTCAAGAGAGTCCCATAATTCCTTAGCAGATTCAACATTTTGATAAATATCAAAGAGAGAGTCAGACATACCGTTCAGAATGTGTCCACGACAAATGTAATCAACGTTCTCCCATTTCAAACGCTTCCTTGTTTGATCCAGAGTTTCTTGTTCCATATACACCGGCATCGGTGTACTCAGCACATACACCACTTTCAATGTTGTCAAGAGAAAGTGCATCTTCTTCTGCCATCTTCTAAAATCCTACCCTTCAAACTTGTCCAATTTCGCAAACTTGCTTGTCATCTTCGAACTATCGTTCGTCATTTCAGAGAATTTGATTCAATCTTTTGTTGGGGAATTTCGAATAGTTCAAGATGATTCTTGGATAAATCTGAAGTTGTGTATAACACTTTCAGATTGAATCAAATTTCGGGGTTCAACCAAAATCGTTCAATCGGATAAAATCAGAAGATTATGATCAAGAGATTTGTTTTTATGTATGGAGTTGGTTTTCCCTTATGACTTTCAGAACCAGAATGATCAATGATTAAAGAACCGAGAGAGGTTGTAGCAGTTTTCAACAGTTTTATACTTAAAACTGCATTATCAGCCAAGTTGCGCTGCATTGGCGCGCCGTTTGCGCTTCACGCACAACTGCGCATAACCAGCACTGTCAATCCGCGCGCCGTTCGCGCGTCACGCGCAAGTCACGCGCGAATCGCCATCGTCTATTCCGTCTTTGAACTTGCGCTTCAAGCATGCTCAAGAATAAGCGCATACAAATCACCTTATTACGTCAAAACAAGCGTGCACTCTTATTTTAACATAATAATGAGATCAATTACACTAAAATGTCCAACATATATTTAGCATGTAAAAGTCAATATAGAGAACACATAAACAAGTAGCAATTGAGTTGTTACATTTGTTGGAAAACAAGGGTGGGTAAAAATAATTATATGGAGTATAAAACACATTAAAAAAAAATTCTTATTGACCAGTTTTGTTTAATTTGTAGTATATTTAAACAAGGACCTTTCAATATATCTTGCATTTCTTACACATTTTTATTATCATTTTAATTAGCTTAATAGCCTTTTTTAATCTGCTAAGTATGACTTATATGTGCATTAATATTTATCCATGCATGATACAATTATTAGGTCTGTCTTGCTCTGATACATATAATTGCTTTAATGCTCTGATAGTGATATACGTTTTTACTTTGATGCCAACAAATAATTAATTGGTTTTGACCATAGTACCCAGGGACGGAGCCAAAGCTACCATGGCTTGAGCCCCCTGTTATAGCATCAATTTTTTATCTATATATTACATAATATACTACTATAATAATAAGTATATTAAATCATGAGTTTGTCCACATAGGCGTCCACGTAAAACCAATCAAAAAATACTATGCGCATTTCTTAATAAATATGTGGCATCCACATCATCCAATGGTCCAATCTGAATGGTTCCTGATGAAAGTTAAGTATGATTCACAATCTGAACAGCTCACATTCAATTAAATTGCGGCTAACATTTTTTGAAAAAAAAAACTGAAGTGTTAATTGAAATTTAATGAAAAAATGGGTCAATTGGCAGGTATGGGACAACATAATTAAACCAAATTATCACCATTCAATTGGCCTTTAATTTTTTATTTTATGTTATTTGAGACGTTTAGTTAGAATAAATCAATTATCACCATTGAATAATATTGATTGTCAAAAATCAATTATAAAACTATAACAAAAAAAAGAAAGATTTAAAATACTGTGCACGTAAGAAATTGCATGCAAAGTTTTTTTGCCGCTTAATTGTGAATCACGTAAGTATTTGGTGTGAATCACGTAAGAAATTGCATGCAAAGTTTTTTTGCCGCTTAATTGTGAAATGTAAGGGTGCTTATTACGTGTATGCAGGGAAAAACTCCCGCCCATAGAACTGATAATAATCCTTGCAATAAAAAGAAGAGATTTGATTTCAAAAATAATATAGGGGACTAAGTCGGTCGGACGGCCGGGTTAGTCGTCGCTCTAGGACGAATGAGCCGGACGGCTCAAAAGTCCTAGAACCCCTATAAAAAAAAACTAATAATAATATAAATAAATTATTTTTCTCAAAAATAGGGGATTAAGTTAGTTGTACAACTGGGTTAGTCAGCGTTCTATGACGAATGAGAAGTACAGTTCAAGAGTCTTAGAATACCTATTCTAAAATCAAACAACCTCACACCAAACCAATTTTTCTCAAAACTCAAAAATCACTTTCAAATAGTAGGGGATTAAGTCAGTTGTACAACTGGGTTAGTCAGCATTCTAGAATGAATAAGCTGTACAGTTAAAGATTCCTAAAACCCCTACATTAAAAAACACCAACCAACAAACTTTTTTTCAGGAAGAACTTTTGATTCCTTCATTGCATCCGGAGGTACGTAGGAGCAAGAGTCCACTCTTGTCAAACACTAAAAATTAAAAATTTAATTAAGTCTTCTTCTCTATAAATAAAAGGGCAGACATTAATAAAGCGCAATTGATTAGACGAAGGATGTCGTGGGGTGCTAATACATTCCCCACGCATAACGACTCCCGAACCTTAAACTTGTCTTGTCCTAAACCAAAAGGGATTTTCCGAATTTGCCCTAAAACTAGAATTTCGGTGGCGGCGTCCTTTGAACTTTCAAAAATCTTTTCCCGGATTTTTCGGTCGCTACAATGTCTCTCAATTTGTTGTCTTGACTAATTTAGTTCATTGAGTCTATCAATTAATATATGGTTTTTTTTGAGATAACGATAAATAATAGTGTTATTAAAAAATAATTAATATCTTTCATATTTTAAGGAGATAAATAATTTAAAGTTTGTTGTAGAAGTAGTAGAACAAATAGGCGGCGACCATCGTGCCCAGTCCACCCCTACGTACTGCTTCTAATGGAAAATGCCACCAACCTGAAGCTCCATGGTGGGTTGGCACCACAAAGGGTGGTGTCAGCGCCAATGTTGCCATCGCTCTGGTGGTGGTGGAACTCGTGATGCTGGCAAAAAGATTGGAATGTGGTGGTCGCTAAAGGACGATGGTGCTTGTGGTATTTGTTGGGGGTGGTGTGGTGATGGTTGTCGTTGTCGTCGTTGGCATTGTTTGTTTGTTAAACTCTTGTGTCGCGAAGTTTTTTTTCCATCGTGGTTGGGGAGAGAGAAGGGATGAAAATTACGGGGGAATGGGATGAAAAACAGGGAGGATATATTTATTTAAGAATGAAGAAAGAAATCTAAGAAGGGGATATTTAAGGAATTGAGAGATCTAGTTTATTTGTTATGAGCCGTACACGTGGATTAATTAAAAGATAATTAATTGTTAAGAGTTATTTATGTAATATATAATTAATTTTTAAATTAATTTTGTACAATAGGGGATGACAAATAGAGATTGTGTATTCGATTAACTTGTCCTCTTAGTCTTATAGCTTATGTAGATTGTTTTTTTTCATATGTAGATTGTTAATTACCCTCAATATGTTTTTTTTGACAATCTACATGTGCGACAATCTTTTTTTGGGTCAAAATGTGTAACAATCTACATGTGTGATAGGCTTATGTAGATTTTTTTTTTGTGTGTCAAAAGCTTATGTAGATTGTTAATTGTTAATTACCCTCGATGTGTAAATTCATGGGCATGTGTGATCATCTTGGGCCATTCCATGATCACCATTAAGACAAGTTTCTCAGTAAGTACTTATGGAAAATAAATATCAAAATAATCTCACAATAATTAACTGAGTTTTTTTGATCAATAGCTTTTCCTATGAGATGAAATTAGCTTATATATGCATGTCAACATTTTCCGTTTAACGTCTTTACAAGCATCGATAGGCTTATGCGTACTCATTCATATGCAAAATATCATAACCTTATGTTAATTTAGAAGCTCCCACAAGTCAAACTGGGTACTAGTCACATTCCATATAAACTTGTTGAACTGTGTTTTATGCATGCTCCACTCCATGGTCACACTTATATGTTTGAATGGTGAATACATCCACCCATGCCTTACTTTGTTATTCTTGTTGTCTATCATTTTTGTTTCAAAACAGTGGCTTGGAAATTCTATGCTATCTATTTGTTTGCAAACTCGAGAACTTCCCATCTTCAACAAATCCTTAAAAATACCGTCTTAATTAGAAAAAAATAAAGCATGCATAATGGACAGTCTTTTATTGGTTACAGCATATTTAAATATGTAGTCCATGACAGAATGTTATGGTGTTACTTATCCCTATTGTCAACCAGGGGCGATTTTAGGGTTAAATTGCTAGCAAAAAGACGCGGCGCTCAAAATCCTATGAAATTACTATAATACCCCTGTTTTTAAAAATAAGTTATTAAATATATACATCATTTCGCAATTAAATACCGCTTAAAAGCGTTTGGCGAAGCGGTTTAATTCTCTTTTTAACTCATTGAATCCGTGTTCGATTCTGTGGAAAGCGTTTTTATTTATTTTTTTCCGTTTTATCTTCTTTAAAATAAAAGTCTGCTTAGTTTATTTTTATTTTCGCCAAAAAGTTTACTGATGAGTGTTGAACCCACAACCAAGAAGTTACCCAAATGTCACTTTACCACTAAGCCAACAATTGTTATTTAATTTACTTTTACAACTTTAATATAGAAACATATATTAACAAAATATGTTTTTATGCACTAAATATTTTTTTACTTAATGTATAGGTAACTTTTATTTTCTGATCATCATATTATTTTTATTAAAATGTATAGGTAATATGTAACACTATATATATATATATATATATATATATATATATATATATATATATATATATATATAGAATAAATGTATGATATTTTCTATATTTTTGGAGTATAAATTTTATTCATATTTTTATACCACATCTCTTATATTAGAACTAGAAATTATGAATATAGATGGTTGATGATTTTTAAAAAAATATCTTTAGCATTTTAAATTTAGAATCAAATAAATTTAAAATTATTTTTTACAAATAACTTCAATTGGTTAAAATTTAATGTAAAAAAAGTAAACCCAAAAACTAAATGAACCCCACCCCAATTTCCTCTCTTCTCTCACGACACTCTCCCTCTCCTTTTCTCACTTTCTTCTCTTCTCTTCCACCGTGCCCTCCTCCATTTTTCTTCTTCTTTTCACTTCAAGTAGTCCAATCCAAGCTTAAATCATTTACATTTGAGCTCTATTTTAAGGAAAACCAACTCATTCCTCTCTTTGGGCAATATTTTGGAGTTAGGGTTTTTGCTCTAATTTTATTTAGCACTCTATTGTGAGTTAGATTTCATCTCTCCTATTTAGCACACTTTATGATTATTTATATATTATGTCATATGTCAATTGGCGGGAAATTTTCTTGCCTGTGCTCTAGAAAAATCACAGCCCACATCGTTGTCAACCTCACCTAATGTGAAAATACTTTGTTGTTATTGTTGCTCTTCTGTGATTCTGTCCTATTGGCATGTTTCAGAGTTTATGTGCTGTGTCCGTCATCAATTGATCACGTTGAGGACTGAATGAATCTGATGACTTCTGATTGTTATTCAGAATGTGGATTACCCATCTTATTTCTATGACTCAACCCGAAGGATGTATAGTTTCTGGTCAAGAGAACAAAGTATGCAAACTCCTCAAATCTTTATATGGTTTAAAACAAGCACCAAGACAATGGCATGAAAAGTTTGACAAAACTTTGATTAATGATGGTTTTTCCACAACTGATGTTGATAAATGTGTTTACACTAAAACTGTGTGTGGAGAACATGTGATTATTTGTTTGTATGTGGATGACATCCTCATTTTTGGTACTTGTCTTGATATTGTTACTAGAACAAAATCTTTTCTTTCATCTAGTTTTGATATGAAAGATATGGGTGAGGCAAACGTTATATTAGAAGTTAAACTCATCAGGGAAGGTGATAACATTATACTATCACAAGATCATTATGTGGAAACACTACAAGAATTACTCTTGCATTCTTCATTTAAACATTTCTGGCGTGAATCGATGCACAAGTAAGTTTTCTCGCGGAATTTGACGATTTTTGGCGATTGATTTAGCACAAGACGTTTTTGGCGGATCCCATAATATTTCTGGCGAATTTAAACAGCCAGTATGTTTATTGGCCGAATTTTTATTCATTTCTGGCGGAATATAGTTGGAAAATTAAAAAATATTTTATAAATAAATATAACTTACCTCAAAAACGCGCTTTGACCAGAAGATCTGCCGGTATTCCGCCGGTAAATAAAGTTCCGCCAGTATTCTGCTAGTACGCACTTCAGAGTTGCTAACCATAATACAGTAGTGATTGGTCGCATCACAAAAGAAAGGGAATAAATAATAAATAATAATGAAATAAAAACAAAATGAATGAAAGGGAATAAAGTAAACCTAATTCCTAAATCAAACTATCATCAAAAACAAGACAAGAGAGAGAGAGAGCACCGCTTTGAGTGAAGAGAGAACACACTGGAAAGAAGAAATACTTCCAGAGAGAGGAAGACAAGATCGGAGGGGCGTCGAAGTGATAGGTGAGACTCTCCGGAGGACGCGTCAGTGATGGTGTTTTGCGGTGGGAGCGTTCGCCGGAGGATCTGTTGTGGTGCTCGCCTGAGGAGGAGGCTGGTGCTGGAAACACTGGCTTTGCGTTTGGTTTCGCTGGAGATGACGGCGGTGTCGCCAGAGACGACGACGAAGATGGTAGTGAGTTCCCTGTTTATTGATGGTGAGTTTTTTTGTTTGTTGTTTAATGGGTACTGATTTTTTTTTGCTTCTTTTGGTTACTGTACATTTGGAGTGGGTGGTTACTGAGGATGATGATGATGATGAAATAGTGGTTGTAGAAGTGAGTGACTCTTTTACTAACCAAAATTTTTCCTATATCTCTACATTTTGGTTTTTTCTCTTCCTCCCCATTTTGTTCTCAATCTCTCCTCTCTCTCAGAATCGTGAAACCCTCCCTCTCTCAATTCATTTTGTTTTTTTTTTTTCTCTCACTTTCTCTCTCAAAAAAAACCCTTCCCTGTTCAAAGGGTTTTGGGGATGAATTTATAGTCAAAAAAATGCATTCTTAAAAGTAGTATAATGTCTTTGGATTGCCATTTTGAAGATTGGATGCTCATCTACACATTTTAACATCGCCAAATTTCTGTTGTTACACTAATTTGGCTCTGTTGCATTGTTCAATGATGCAGATGTTGCATGTAGTGTGTTATTGACTCATTGATGCATAGGTTACAGTTGGAAGTGGAAGATTGAGCTGCTTTTGGTAAAAGAAATTTTAAAATCATCGAATTTTAAATTAATTTTAAAAAATGCATTTTAAAATTACTTTTTAAATATAAAAAAGCATTTTAAAAATACTTTTTTTAAAAAAAATATATTAGATTACTAGCGGAATTGGGTTGTTTACTGGCGGATATTCTGCCAGTAATTACTGGGGATTTACTGACGGATTTTCAGCCAGTAATTCTTGCGGATTCTTGGTGAAAATCCACAAGAAATTTGCCGATAATTATGGCGGAATATCTGCGAGAATATTCGCGATGTGCGATTACCGCAATCGCTGTTTTTACGGCGGACTAAATCGCCGAAGAAAGTCCAATTTTTGGGCGATTTTAACAATTATTGTGGATTGAGTTAGCCAAGAATGCACTAAATTCTTGTAGTGAAAAACTTCTTAGGAAGTTTGGTTACTATAACTCTAACCCTTTGAGTATAATGCTAGAGTTAGACTAGCTTTTCCACATAATGATCTGATGAGTTTAACTCCTAATATATTTTTGAAATTATCTCTTGTAACTTTGTTTCTAGGGCTGTTATCATTTTGATTCAGCACCTATATTTTCATTAATATACAGTTTATTGTTATTTTTGATTGAGATGGATCCTGGTACTCATCAAGTACTCCATAAATCATCAAAAAATTGAAAGAAATATCAATAATTGCATGGATATTTGCATTTCCTCACATGATAAACAAAATCAATCAAATAATATGGAAAGAAAACCAATTATCAACAACCTACTTAGTTATAGACCTAGTAAACTATGGAGTTAGTTACAAAATATGGAAAGAAAACCAATTATCAACAACCTACTTATTTGCGCTATCCTTATTTCCGCTCCGCTAAATTGCTATCGCGCGCTATTAATTGTATAAGGTTTAATAATTTTGTTTTACTTTTTCTAGACGTCTTGTTTATCAGATACCGATCGATTCAAGTATGGTGTGCTTTCATTAAGTGGCAAATTGCTCAATGTGCGGAATGCTGGCCTTGAAAAGATAATGAAAAACGAAGAAATTGAAAGTATAAAACTTGCTCTTGGACTAGAGCAAGTTAAAGAGTACACAACAACAAAAGAATTGCGATACGGTCACGTTATGATAATGGCTGACCATGTAAAACTTTAATTTCGTAGTTTAATTATGCATTATACTATTGTCTCTGCGCAAATCGATGAGGTAAGCTATAATTGCTCTACTTAATGGTGGTGCAGGATCACGACGGTTCGCATTTCAAGGGCTTTTAATAAATATTTTTCATAAATTTTGGCCGTCGTTATTACGAATGAGCAATTTTTGTTGGAATTCAATACACCAATAATGAAGGTGAGTATGATTAATTTTATATATATTTGGTAAAAAACACTAAAATTGGAAATAATACGTGTATCCTGCAGTTTGTAATTGCAGAGGCGAAATAGAGTTATTTTATAGCATCTTAGGACTTTAATGAATGGAGAGATAAGGTGGGCGGCAATGTAAGCGAGTGGACCACACAAGACTATAAGGTTAGTTGTTATAATTATAAACATGATAGACAATGTTTTATAGTCAGAGAATTCATCCTCTTTTTATTTCTATCTTATGGTTTATGGTGTTTTATAGGGTCTTGAAGTACGAACACGGATGAAGAAGGCAAGCATTATTTTGATAATATTGAAGAACATACGAAGACCTTTATTTGGGTTGATGATAATTGAGGTAAAGCCATTGAGATGGCCTTTAGTAAAGGAAAAGAAAGAGAGAAAGGAATGGCTTAAAAGTTTCAGGTTTGATGTTTAAGTAGGGGAACTTGGTAACAAAATTTTTACTATTCCAAGTTGTATGTGCTAACAAAATTTTACCATTTGTTCTATAGGCGACGCTCGTCGTGATTATTCCAAGATACAGATAAGCTCTTGGGAGTTTATTTATAAGGAGTTGATACTATATTCAATGGTAGATCTAGAGAGGTCAATTCCTCGATGGTTGATGGCTCGAAGTTGGGCCAAAGAAAAATTCTTTTCTTTTCCTTTAAGGCAGATAAACAGAAAAAAGAGCCCAACTAACTGGGTATGTGTCGACCAATCTGCTTATCACCATGGTGAGCAAAGTTTAGCGGGCTCCATAATAAAAATGGCACATAATTTTGTGGGTAGTACCAACAATATCAACCTTCTAGTACTAAAAGGTCGGTTTGGTGGTAGACATATGGTAAGATTAACATATATTATTACCTTTGCTACAATATTCGTTTCTTTTTGAAAATTTTGTATTTACTAGTTTGATTTTCTCTTGCGGGGGTGAGGATCATGCGGATGAAAGATACATCTATCTAATCTGAATACCATCACTCGGTACCTCTTTCATAAGGATGATGATAGGCTTCTTCACTACTTGAATGAGGATGGGAGGTCCATGAGAACCTCGTTGGTAATTAGTTTCTTTCACGGTGTCTCTAAAGGTTGGTTGTCTCTGTAATTTAATTTATAAGGATTAGTTAGTAATTAGTAATTGAAATTTTGGTTATCAAACAGGTATATTCGATTATCCCTTTCGTTTTGTTAACGAAAGTAGAGAGTGGGAGCAGGATGGAGTTCGATTATTCCGGCTATAATCCTTTAGACATCATTAATAATATAAGACTTTTGTTGGATGGTGATGCGCTACTATCGGATGGCAAAAGAATTGGAGCTAATGACTTCATGGTTTCATGGATTTAGAGATGTTGTGAAAATATCGAAGGTGAATATAAAGTCCATGGTAAATATCATCTGATTGATAAAGAGACTATTATGATCACAGAGTTGCCTATCGGAACTTCGACTTATGATTACAAGTTCTTTGCTACGAAAATTGAAGGATCACGTAAGGACAGGGATCCTCTCGTTAAGGTAATATGTTTTGCTTAATCATATGTATATACACAATACAACAGGTGTATTTTTCTTAATAAATTTTTGGATGCAGAGACGTTCGGAGCAAGTTGGGTTTGGTGCGTGTGAAAATAGACATCAAGCTGAAGGCTTACAAAAGAAATTCGATCAATGATAAAGAAAAACTATTTACCAAATTCCGTCTGTCCAAAACACTAAAGACAAACAATATGCATCTTTTTGATGCCGACGAGAAGCTTAAAAAATATAACGATCCTGAAGATGATAAAAATGATCCTTTTCAAAGTTGTTTTAAATAGTATTAGTGGTGTGTTTTACATAATTTTGTGTTTCTTATGCAGTAATTTTGGAGTTCTTTAAGTTGAGGTGACATTATTATGAAAAAAGAATGGTGAGTTGTTGTCTCAAAATGATTAAATCGATCTCTGGACCTATATATTGATATGATCGAATGTAATTGTATGCATGAATGCACGAATATATAGAGAGCTACTTTAAACAAGTTTTGTTGATATTGAAGAACAAATTAAAATATATATCTATGCTTAAGAATGGAGATATCATTTTCAAAGACTGGGACAGTTTGTTGAGGCAATTGAAAGAATTTAATTTTGAATCCATGCGAATGAAAGGAACTCCAAGAGCTGTTGGAGCATATGATGACTATTCAGAAGTGATGTAATATGACAACATGGAAGAACCGAAAACTATTCTTAAGAACGAGACAGAATTGAGTGACTACGAATATCTAATATTACTAAAATATTAGATAGCGGAACATGTTGCTTACCTGGAAGCAGAGAAGGCAAAAAAGGAAAAAGAGTTAGCAGAGTACAGAAATAAAAAAGCTGTGGAGGAGAGATTTGGATGAGATTGAGAGGAAATATCGAGTAGGAGAGACTGTATCATCTCTTAATTTAATGATGACTGTATCATCTTTAAATTTAATGAAAATTATTGTTTTTTTGGGTTTCGGGAAATATATTCTGAACGTTTTGAGTGATCATCTTGATCACATGGACTTGGATTATCCATGGTGGTTGGGGTTGGATGATAATGTGGGAGAGAGTTCACAGGTGGAGCAGGATGATGATTTGGGAGAGTTCACGGTGTGAACTCTCTCCCACATCGAGATCCGACCCCAACCACCATGGATAATCCAAGTCCATGTCATCAAGATGATCGGTGACAAGTCCTCTTCAAAGCGTTAGGGATATATTTCTGAAACGAAAAAACAATAATTTTCATTAAATTAAGAGATGATACGGTCATTTCTAAATTAAGTGATGATACGATCTCTTCTACTCGATATTTTCTCTACGACTCATCCAAATCTCTCCTCCATGCGACTTTTTTATTTTCAGTACTCTGCTAACTCTTTTTCCTTTTTGCCTTCTCTGCTCTGTAAGCAACATGTTTCGCTTATCTAACATTTTACTAATATTAGATATTAATAGTCACTCAATTCTGTATCGTTCTTAAAAATAGTTTTCGGTTCTTCCATTTTGTCATATTCCATCACTTACGAATAGTCATCATATGCTCCAACAACTCTTGGAGTTCCTTTCCTTCGCATGGGTTCAAATTCCTTCAGCTGTTTCAACAAACTTTCACGATCTTTGAAAATGATATCTCCATTCTTAAGCATGTATATATATTTTAATTTGTTCTTCAATATCAACAAAACTTGTTTAAGGTAGCTCTCTATATATTCCTGCATGCATGCATAAATTACATTTGTTCATATCAATATATAGGTCCAGAGATCGAAGTAGTCATTTTGAGACAACAACTCACCATTCTTTTTTCATAATAATGCCACCTCAACTTAAAGAACTCCAAAATTACTGCATAAGAAACACAAAATTATGTAAAACACACCACTAATACTATTTAAAACAACTTTGAAAAGTATCATTTTTACCATCTTCAGGATCCTTATATTTTTTAAGCTTCACGTCCGCATAAAAAAGATGCATATTGTTTGTCTTTAGTGTTTTGGACTGACGAAATTTGGTAAGTAGTTTTTCCTTATCATTGATTGAATTTCTTTTGTTAGCCTTCAGCTTGATTTCTATTTTCACATGTGCACCAAACCCAACTTGCCTGAACGTCTACATCCAAAAATTTATTAAGAAAAATACACTGTTGTATTGTGTATATACATATGGTTAAGCAAAACATATTACCTTAATGAGAGGATCTTTGTCTTACGTGATCCTTCAATTTAAGGAACTTCTTGTAATTATAAAGTCGAAGTTCCGATAGACAACTCTGTGATCATAATAGTCTCTTTATCAATCAGATGATATTTACCATTGACTTTATATTCACCTTCTGATATTTTCACAACATTTCTAAATCCATGGAGTCATTGGTTTCAATTCCTTGCCATCTGATAGTATCGCATCACCATCCAACAAAAGTCTTATATTATTAATGATGTCTAAAGGATTATAGCTGGGAATGACTGAACTCCATTCCGTTACCACTCCTCTACTTCAGTTAACAAGAACGAAAGGGATAACTGGAATATACCTGTTTGGATAACCAAAATTTCAATTACTAATTACTAACTAATCCTTATAAATTAAATTACAGAGACAGCCAACCTTTAGAGACACCAGGAAAGAAACTAATTACCAACGAGGTTCTGTGGACCTCCCATCCTCATTCAAGTAGTGAAGAAGCCTAGTATCATCCTTATGAAAGAGTACCGAGTGATGGTATTGATTACGTATAGATGTATCTTTCATCCGCATAATCCTTACCCCCGCAAGAGAAAATCGGCTAGTAAATACAAAATTTTCAAAAAGAAACGAATATTGTAGCAAAGGTAATAATATATGTTAATCTTACCATATGTCTACCACCAAACCGAACTTTGGTACTAGAAGGTTGATATTGTTGGTACTACCCACAAAATTATGTGCCATTTGTAACATTCCTAATTTCGTTAATTTCAAATTAAGAAATTAACGAGTGGATTGTTATGTGAATAAATAATGAGACATATTTTAAAATGAGATTGTCTCGAAATTAATGAGTCATCGTTAAATTATAGGATTAAATAGCTTTATTGATTAAATGATGTTAATTGAATGTGAGAGTTTTGGGGTAAAGATGAGATTGGTGAGCCAAGGGCATTTAGGTCTTTCCACCCAATTAGACCCTTGACCCACTAAAAGAAAAGAAAAAGAAAGAAAAGAAAGGAGCAGAGAGAGCTGAGAGAGAGAGAAATAAAAGAAAGGAGAAAGAAAGAAAAAGAAAGAAAGGAACAGAGAGAGACACAGAGAAACCAAGAGAGAAAGAGAGGAGAAGGTGGCGAAGGGAGAAGAGGAAGAAAGGAGGAGATCTCCTCCAATTCAACACTAGATAAGGGGCTTTTAGTCCCATTCTCTCTCATTTTTCCTCCTCTTTCCAATGGTCCAAGTTTCATCCCCTAATTCCTACCCGTTTTTGTTCTGCCATTGATGAAGCTTGGAGCTCAAATGGAGCTTTTTGGTGATTTTGAAGTTGGTATTTAAGGTAGGAAGCTCAATAGGTAGTTTGGGGGTTGTGGGTGTCGATTTTATTGTGGATTCGAGTCGATTGAAGCCATAGAAGAAATTGGGGCTGTTGGTTTCGGTTTGGGAAGCTAGAAATTCAGTTTTTGCGGTGATTTCGTGGTCTTGAAGCAGTTGAGCTCGCGAAGTTTCGATTGTCTCGTGATTTTCATCACGTTAGGTGAGTTTTACTCACGTTTAGGGAATTTAAAATGTTGTTTATTTGTTTATTTGACGAGTTTTGAATTTTCCTAGTTTCGTGAATTTCGAGTCAAAAGCAGTATTTTTACGAAAATTACGCGTGTTGAAACTTAGAACGAAAGCATAATTATATGACTCTTGAATTGTTGTATGCCGGATGAAATATATTTGATATGACTCTTGAATTGTTATGTCCGGGTGAAATATATTTGATATGATGTTGAACCGTATATGCCCGAATGGAATATGTGTATGTTTTATCATTACGGTTGAATTTGGATTGGAACACGGTTTGGGATCGATCGGAGAAACTAAAGCGATGCGAAAAAGGACATAATGTTCCCAATTTCCGATGTATGGTTTCGAGGCTCCGTTCGAGTTCAAACTCTTTCAAATCTTTTTTCTTAACCATTTATGATTACATAAAGAATGACATTGTTATGTTTGGCAGATGGTTTTAAATTGTTAGTTGAATTTACAAAACACTAGAAATTCCGTAAACTTAGATCATCGTGTGGGAACAATTGTTTTAAGAACAAAATTGGTGTCCTGATTTGGTTATGCAGGTTCATAAGGATAACCGCATGATATGAATTTATATCATGGAGTAAATTGTGTTTGATATGTGAATTGTGTCGAGTTTGGGTGACGACCCACAGAGTTAGCATACTAGGCGGGGAAGTCATGAGCCCTAAACCTAGGTCCCACAAAATTTTACCATTAGGCAAGTCTTATTGAGAAGGGGGTTCACCGTGATTTAGTCGGAGGGCAGTCGGTGTTATGCTAAGATGTATGATTGCACTATTTACCGGGATTTAGTCAGTATTGTGCAAGTGATTTGTGTGCGTGGTTTATTTATTAAATCCCTAATTTCCTCCCACTCATACACAGCTGCAGCCGCAGCTTCTTAGAAAAGGAGAGAGAAAGAAGGCAAAACCTTCGCCTGAATTCACGCCGTGAGTGAGAGAGATGTACTGAGAGCGAAGTGGGGGATGGTTCGTGGTGACGTTCGTCGGAGGGGGTGACCGGCGGAGTTCACCGGCTAACCAATGTATTTTCATAACGAGTCTAATAGGTATCACACTGTAAAATAGTAGGCCAAAACTGTAGTTGAAATGGGGTGCACAAGTGTTATTGGGTGCTTGGGTATGCAAGTATTAATTACTGCAAGGTAGGGTAGCTAACAGATGAAAACATTGATTGCTTTTCAACCACCACCATCTCCTCTATTAAAACTTTTCCTCTCATTTCAAGACCGTGCTAGCTAGTAACTCTATTCTATTTATACTATACTGGAGTATATGCGTCTTTATTATCATACAAATAAAACAAAGGAGTATCTTTTGTTTACAAATTTCTCATGGCTGCTGCTAAGTTTGGAGTATCTCCAATATTGTTAGTGCTTTTGATGATGTTGCTGAGTGGTGCAGTAGTGACAGGCCAAAGAGAAATTGTTCCTGCTATGTTCATATTTGGTGACTCCCTTATTGACAATGGAAACAACAACAACATGGCATCCTTAGCTAAGGCTAACTATTTCCCTTATGGCATTGACTTCAATGGAGGTCCTACTGGTCGCTTCTCAAATGGTTACACCATGGTTGATGAGATAGGTATAACTATTCATTGTTACTTATAATAATCACACTATTGTATTGTATTGCATGGTTAAAATGTTCTCAAGTACTCAAGCTAGCTAGCTATATTATATAAAGTTTGTTTGGTAAATGGATGCAAATTCTTCTAATGTGTAATTTAGCTAGTTAATGGCAAAATTCACTCAGATTCCACTCACGCTTGAGGACTGATATTTGTCTTGACAGATTTCAAAATGCAAAGTTGTTTGACTAGTCATTCTTGTTTTTTGGGTCAAAAGTGTCTTTCAAGCTGTCATATTTTGCATCCACTAGTAGTAATTCTTACATAGCCAGCTAAGAATCTCTACGAAAGCTACCATGCCATCAATAAGGTAAGAAACTACCATACCTAACTTTTAATTAATTACTGCCTATTTATGTATCTGAAGAAGTAATTGCTTACACTACTCTTTTCTGCTTCAATGACTGATTGGTGCGTATGACCAAAAGGGTAGATCAAATCTCTGTCATCCCATTCTTGCACTAAATGATGCATTAAATATAACATGAGGTTTTTTCTCTCTATTTTTGCTATACAACCCTCACAAAACACACTTTTTGGTGCCACTAGATCAAATATCCTAATTGCAGTAATTTATCAAAAAAGACATACTTGTTTGGACTCTGTAGATCAAATTAAACCAATTAACAACAAACACATAATCACTTATATTCATTCAATAATAATAATAATACAAATCACTCTGCCACATGATTATTTATATTTAATTCATAAAGATAGTAGGTCCTTTGATAAATTAATGTGTATCTTTCAAATGTTTTCTCACTTATGATTTTTAAGTAAATGAAATCACTACAACATTTGGACCCTACGGCAACGCCTCAAATTTCATCGCCTAAAAAACCGTTGCCTTAGATAGCAATGGCAGCGGTTTTTTCGCCATGTGACAGTGATTCATTTTTTTAGTAATTTTTTTTAGCAACGGTTAAAAACCGTTCCCTAAAGGTCTAAGGCAACGGTTTTTAAATTGAGTTTTAGCCAACGCGTGTAAACCGTTGTCATATGTTGAATTATTAAAAAAAAAAATGTTTCCAGATTTACTTTTAAACCCCAAAAACTGAACCACCAAAATCATCAATGAAAAATAAAAACTCTGCTTAGCCCTAACGAACACAAATCCTCTTCCTCCCTTCCTTAACCCTAAACTTATAAATTCCATCGCTTCTCTCTTCCTCCCTCAAATCTCGAACACACCCTCTCCTTCAGCGAGTTCACAAATCCTCTTCCTCCCTCTAACGTCTAACTCACCTCCTCCATCTTCAACTCGCCCTACTCCAACTCACACTCTAACTCAAACTCAGTCACTTTTCGAAATGATGTCGGAGGAGCAAAATCGAGACACAAAAATCTCCGACGAAAGGCGTCGGAAAATGCAAGATCGAGTGTGGAAGCTTCTAGATGAAGCGGCGTTTGGCGGTGGCGATGTTAAGTTAACGGTGGTTGGTAAGGACGGGTTTAAGGTGTCGATGGAAGTGCAGAAGAGTGTTCTCGCTGATAAGAGCCGATTCTTCGCGGAGAAGTTTCGTGTGATAACGGAATGTCTCATTCGGTGGAAATCAGTGACTGTGTTGACGTTGATGTTTATGTTGAAGCTGTTGTTTTGATGCATTGTGATGATCTTAAAAAGAGATTGAGGTTTATGGGTGAAGGAGTTTCTAAGGTTTTGAGCTTGCTCAAGGTATGTTTAGTGAAGTTAATTGAATTTGTTTGTTAGATTATACTCATCATAATTAGTAGCATTGAATGGTTTTGATTTGAGCAAGTAATTTGTTTTGTAGACACAGTTTTTGTGATTTTTATCCCTTGTCGTAAAGTGAGTGATTAACTAATTGTGTTATTTTGTTGTGAAGTGAGTGGTTAACTAATTCTGTTATGATGTTTGTGTCTGGTAATTTATTTTTCCACATTCCATATTGAAATTAAATTAATTTCCTAGTGATGAGTGCTTAGTTGGTTGTGCTGGTGGTTATTGAAGAAAAAATATTCACCATGTTATCTATATTAGCTCAACTTATAAGTAGTATACAGACCAAGGTTCTAAATAGCTGTTGCGTTTAGGCTTTCGCAATTTTTTCCGTTGCGGCTGTTGCGTTACAAGTCGCAAGCAGTACAAATCCTCCCCTCCCTCAGTGATTTCAGGTTTGCCTCTCTCCCTCTCTGGTTTTCCTCTCGCTCTCTCTCTCTCTGGAGTGCAAACCAGCAATTTAATTTACCTTTTAGAATTTGTATACTGGTTAGAAATTCTGAAATACACTCTCACATGATTACTTCAAGATTTTAGACAATTATAATATTTTGTATGCTATGTTTGAAGTGTATTGCAATTCAAACTTGAAGTCAGTGAGTTTACGAGGCTCATTACCTTTTTTGGAGTGTATTGCGATTCACAAGGAGATGTTGTAGAGATAAACTCTATTATCAGGTTCTATTGCAGAAGAGATTGGAAATTGTAGCTTTTTGCAGAATCTATACTTCTATCAGAACTCATTATCTGGTTCAATTCCAAACCGAATTGCTATATACCTTCATGTGAATATTCCAAATCACAAACGGCATCTTGAATTAGGAGATGAGTTTCTCTCTGCTGCATTAATTTTCTTCAAATTCTCTTATGCACTTGCCTTTACTGTCATGAATGATACCTTGTCCTGTTGTGATTTATGTTCCTGCACACTATCATTTATGAAAATGGTAGCACTCACTTTTACATTTTTCTTGACTTCAATTTAGGAGTTTGGACTCTATTAGTTTGCATCTAGAGGAAATAAATGATGTTGTCACGAAAATAAAATGGTATGAGGTAGTTTTGATAATTTATGAAACTATATACATCATCTTTGGGACAAAATGATGTTTAATCTTGCCTTTTTGCTTCCAAGATAATCATCTTAGAGTAGTTCAATTATTCTTTTTCTTAATGTTCATCTTTTGTTTAACTAACTAACTTTTGCCTTGTTGTCTATATCATTGTGTTTACGTATATGACAGAGGTATCTCGAAAGTGGTGGTGGTTGGTGGTGAATGAGGAAGAGATATTGATGCCATGGGGGTGTGTGTCAAAGAAACAAGGGTGTGTAGGAGGGAGAGTGAAGAAGAATGGGAAGAGGAAGAGATATGGAATCGGAAGAAGAGTGTCTTCTAGGTTGTGGCAAAATCACTTCAACCGCTGGCGAGCACATCATCAAGCCCCCATCCTCGCCAGAGACCCATTAGGGCAACTCGGCCAATCTCCACAAGAGAATCATTTATCCGCTTACAAAGTGACACCATTTCGTCAAAAAACCGTTAGGAATAGGATTTATGATCCTCTCCATGTTTTTCTTCTTATTAGGACCATCATGTTTTGTAAAAGCAAGTAAATCGGCCGGCCGCTCCATCGACTATACTTAGCGGTGGCCACCAAGCCGCATTTGAATAACTTTGAGTAGAGCCTCATAAGCGTCGCGACCATCCTTAGTCTTTAGCGCGGAGTAAGAAGTTCGATCTCTTCTTCTTGTAGACCGCTTTTGTTGGGGCGAGAGGAACTTTCCCTATCCTCACTCCTTTTCTTGGAGGACGGCCATGAAATGCCACGGTCGCCAAAGCTTTTGGTGTCAATTTTCCCCACAGGATTGACTTCCACCGCGACATTGGCCATTGAATAAGCAAACCCTAATTGAAGAAGAACAAGTGCTCAAAAATCAGGAGTGCAAACAGTGATTCTAAATCAATCGCAAGACAAGCCGTCAAACAGTGATACTGATTTCATGGCCGTCCTCCGAAGAAAAGGAGTGAGGATAGGGAAAGTTCCTCTCGCCCCAACAAAAGCGGTCTACAAGAAGAAGAGATCGAACTTCTTACTCCGCGGCTAAAGACTAAGGATGGTCGCGACGCTTATGAGGCTCTACTCAGTGTTATTCAAATGCGGCTTGGTGGCCAGCCGCTAAGTATAGTCAGTGGAGCGGCTGCTGATTTACTTGCTTTTACAAAACATGATGGTCCTAATAAGAAGAAAAACATGGAGAGGATCATAAATCCTATTCCTAACGAAGTTTTTGACGAGCTGGTGTCACTTTGTAAGCGGATAAATGATTCTCTTGTGGAGATTGCTGGAGTTGCCCCTAATGGGTCTGCTGAGGATGGGGGGCTTGATGATGTGTCGGCGGCGGTTGAAGTGCAAGAAGATGAAGAGGATAATGACAGTTATTTTTATGTGCATAGAAGATGAAGATGAAGAAGAAGAAGAAGATGAAGAGGATATTGAAGTGCAAGAAGATGAAGAGGATAAATTTGAAAGTAAAAATCACTTTGAAGACACAAATCTTAGCTTCAAGTTAGAATCAATTGTAGTGGCAAAATCAATTTTACTCGAAAACACCTAAACATCCATATGAATTTCTCTGAGGTTATTTGGGATGGGAGGTTTTTCAATGATATAGTAGAATGATCTTATTTACTTTTGGAATGTAATTTATCATCTGTCTTATGTACATGCATTATGATATTCATTAGCATTGGTTGTTGTCTTAGGTTCTTATCATCACAAGAAATCAGTTGTCCTTGAATCAGAATGTCATTGATAGCATAAATTTTATCCTCTCAATTCTGAAGAAGTATGAATGTAAATTTAGAAATGAATACTAAAGTAATAACTTGATAGTTGATACCTATTTTCTTTGGATTTCATTTGCTTTTTTACGCTCTGAATTAAGATCATCTATTCCATCAATTTGGTGTTTATTTTTTTTTTTTTTTCCTTTTGCATGTACGGATCAACTTGTGTATAACTTTATATGTCATTTAGTTGAACTGTAGCTTGTGCCAAAGCGATTTTCTCGAAATACTTATTGACTATGTTAATTTATGGAAGCATGGGATATGCCCATAAATCTTGATAAAGGAAATGCTAATATTCTGAATCATGTATATTTTCAAGATCCTCTATTTTTTTTCATTAAACATTCTCTTGATTCCCCACTTCACTAGCTAGAAAGAAGCACGAAGAATATA
The DNA here is from genome assembly GCA_020916435.1 of Oxytropis ochrocephala. Taxonomy (NCBI): domain Eukaryota; kingdom Viridiplantae; phylum Streptophyta; class Magnoliopsida; order Fabales; family Fabaceae; genus Oxytropis; species Oxytropis ochrocephala. Next base: position 8,107,288 of record CM037095.1, read on the forward strand.
TATATATATATATATATATATATATATATATATATACACACACACACACACACACTAGGGGTGTGGAAATGAGATTCTGAGCATGTTTGGGAGGATTGGTTTGTCTAATATAGGTTCTGATCTTCTAAACCCGAGATCTTATTGGGTCCTTTTAAATACAAATTGTTATCATACAAACTAAGCTAAGAAGCCAATTAGTGCACTCTGTAAATGCTTTATGTGAGGACATTTAAGTACAAAATTAGACCAAGAAGGCAATGGAAAACAACTCACTCTAGTTTCTATGTTAATTGGTTTTGTACTTGTGCATGTGCACACTGAAAAAATGCTAATTTTAATTTTGTAGTTAATGCTGACCAATAATAGTGTTATGTTCTAATGAATAAAATTAAAGTTGCTGATGAGATATATTATGATTGTATAGTAGTACTTAGTGTAGATCGGTTTTGGTGGAAGTGCATTCATTTTTGTCTATGCTTGCAATAAGGTTAGTTGTTTAATTTCTCTATAATTGTGCAGGTGATGCAATGATAAGCTTATTTTGGAAAGTTATACCTATGAAGTCAACAAGATGATTGAACCATTATGTACTCTGCAAGAGAAGAAACTGAGGAATCAGAGTATGAAGAAGGCAACATCGACGATATATCTCAGTACATTGCTTCAAATGTAACTATTCTTTGTGATGGAATGCTTAGCAACTCGAACGAAGGTCTAAGGAATATGGTTTTTTTTAGAACCTTAGGAAACTTGATGAATGAAAGTGTATTATCTTGATTTGTTTTACGTCCTTGAATACTTTTTTTGTTTTCTTTGATACATGGATACACTCTACTAAGAATTCAAATTAATGATGTCTTAATTTGTATTGCGCTGAAACTCGAATATTTACACTATTTTATGTTCTTTCTATAAGATACTACACATAACTTCTATGTTGGGAAGGAATGGACCTCTTTAATCATTTTTGTATTTTTTTCATTTTTATTATCTATGGCAGCGTTTTTGAAGTGTTGTATTTGTTGGTGAAGACAACGGTTTTTGCATGTTGCCATAAATGGCAACGATTTTTGTATGTTGCCATAAATGGCAGCGGTTTTTGTGTGTTGCCATAAATGGCAAGCGATTTTATTTGTTGTCGTTGCTTGCGAAAATAAAAACCGTTGCGCTTTAAGTTATGAATGGCAGCGGTTTTGGGTGTGTGTTGCCTTTGGTCACAACAAACCGTTGCCTATAGTTTAGGCAACGCCAAGATAAACAACGGTTTCAAAACCGTTGCGAAAGCTAAGGCAACGGTTTTTGGCTTTGCATGCAGCTTTTTGAGCGTTGCCTTTGGGCCAAAATGTTGTAGTGAATACCCTGCTTTGAATCATATATATCATTTCCTCTAAATTGTAACTAATGTATGCTTATCAATTAATGCAGCTGAACTACTTGGACTTCCCTTAATTCCTGCATACAATGGAGCCTCGGGAAATCAAGTTCTTCATGGAGTTAACTATGCTTCAGCTGCTGCTGGAATCCTTGATGAAGTTCATTTACAAGTAGGATTTCGGTTTTTAGCCTTGCATATGTGAAGGATTCCAAAATATGCACTAACATGGTGATAAAATATTAGCCACTTTCATATCCGTACACTATTTAGTATATTAGTATATTAGCATCTAAAAAAATCTAATGTACAACAGTTTAATACAAATTAGCTTATCATTATTTTCCTTAAAAGTAATCAGATTATTAGGCTAAACAATATTATTAGTATCTGAACATCTAATGGAATAAAGAGAACCGGAAACTGACCCGGTGCTCCAACTTCAGATTGGTCTCCTTGTGTGCTTGTTTGACTGTGATTATAACTGCTACTGTGTTTTCTTGCTTGAGCCACTCTGATTTTACGCCTCGATCTTTGCTTCTTCTCTCTTTCAACTTAGGAACTCAGAACTGTGTTTGGTGGATTAGGGTTTCAATGTGAAACTCTAATCCTTTTTTTTTGTGATTTTCACAGTATTACTTCTGCCTTGCCTCTGACTCTGTGTCCCTTAGACTAAAGGTTGACTGTTTATTTATAATAAAAACTAGGTTTTTTGCATTAATGATCTTTGACCGGGCCTTGACTCTTTTTCAAGTCTGGATCCAAGCCCAGCAGCAGCTGTAGCAGCTTGGAGTGCTGCCTGAAAACCCTAATTTGCTGCTTGAAGTTCTATTTTCGAATATGTCTTTTTTTGGGCCTTTTTGATGTAATTTTTTTGTATTTTTGGGACATTTGGACAATTAGGCTCTCCTAAGTTGTAAATAAAATTAAATAGATTTTTTTGCCATTTTTGGACTACATATATTGATCAAAATAAATTAAGTTGAACAAAATAAGAATAACAACAAGAAAAAGAAGACAGACAAAATTGGGGTATAACACCTTTTCTACAATATTCGTTTCTTTTTGAAAATTTTGTACTTACTAGCTGATTTTCTCTTGCAGGGGGGTAAGGATCATGCAGATGAAAGATACATCTATACAGAACTGAATACCATCACTCGGTACCTCTTTCATAGTGATGATGATAGGCTTCTTCACTACTTGAACGAGGGAGGTCCACAGAACCTCGTTGGTAATTAGTTTCTTTCCTAGTGTCTCTAAAGGCTGGCTGTCTTTTTAATTTAATTTATAAGGATTAGTTAGTAATTAGTAATTGAAATTTTGGTTATCCAAACAGGTATATTCCAGTTATCCCTTTCGTTCTTGTTAACGGAAGTAGAGGAGTGGGAACGAGTTGGAGTTCAGTCATTCCCAACTATAATCCTTTAGACATCATTAATAATATAAGACTTTTGTTGGATGGTGATGCGATACTATCAGATGGCAAGGAATTGAAGCCAATGACTCCATGGTTTCATGGATTTAGAGATGTTGTGAAAATATCAGAAGGTGAGTATAAAGTCAAGGGTAAATATCATCTGATTGATAAAGAGACTATTATGATCACAGAGTTGCCTATCGGAAAATTGAATGATCACGTAAGGATCACGTAAGGACAAGGATCCTATCATTAAGGTAATATGTTTTGCTTAAGCATATGTATATACACAATACAACAGGTGTATTTTTCTTAATAAATTTTTGGATGCAGACGTTCAGGCAAGTTGGGTTTGGTGTACGTGTGAAAATAGAAATCAAGCTGAAGGCTGACAAAAGAAATTTGATCAATGATAAAGAAAAACTACTTACTAAATTTCGTCTGTCCAAAACACTAAAGACAAACAATATGCATCTTTTTGATGCGGACGGGAAGCTTAAAAAATATAACGATCCTGAAGATGATAAAAATGATCCTTTTCAAAGTTGTTTTAAATAGTATTAGTGGTGTGTTTTACATAATTTTGTGTTTCTTATGCAGTAATTTTGGAGTTCTTTAAGTTGAGGTGGCATTATTATGAAAAAAGAATGGTGAGTTGTTGACACAAAATGACTACATCGATCTCTGGACCTATATATTGATATGATCAAATGTAATTGTATGCATGAATGCAGGAATATATAGAGAGCTACTTTAAACAAGTTTTGTTGATATTGAAGGACAAATTAAAATATATATCCATGCTTAAGAATGGAGATATCATTTTCAAAGACCGGGAAAGTTTGTTGAGGCAACTTGAAGAAATTTGATTTTGAACCCATGCGAAGGAAAGGAGCTACAAGAGCTGTTGGAGCATATGATGACTATTCAGGAGTCATGGAATATGACAACATAGAAGAACTGAAAACTATTCTTAAGGACGAGGCAGAATTTACTAATATTAGATATTCGTAGTCACTCAATTCTGCCTCGTGCTTAAGAATAGTTTTCGGTTTTTCCATGTTGTCATATTCCATCACTTCTGAATAGTCATCATATGCTCCAAACGACTCTTGGAGCTCCTTTCCTTCACATGGGTTCAAAATCAAATTCCTTCAAGTTGCCTCAACAAACTTTCCCGGTCTTTGAAAATGATATCTTCATTCTTAAGCATGGATATATATTTTAATTTGTTCTTCAATATCAACAAAACTTGTTTAAAGTAGCTCTCTCATATTCCCTGCATTCATGCATACAATTACATTTGATCATATCAATATATAGGTCTAGAGATCGATGTAGTCATTTTGAGACAACAACTCACCATTCTTTTTTCATAATAATGCCACCTCAACTTAAAGAACTCCAAAATTACTGCATAAGAAACATAAAATTATGTAAAACACACCACTAATACTATTTAAAACAACTTTGAAAAGTATCATTTTTACCATCTTCAGGATCCTTATATTTTTTAAGCTTCCCGTCCGCATAAAAAAGATGCATATTGTTTGTCTTTAGTGTTTTGGACAGACGAAATTTAGTAAGTAGTTTTTCGTTATCATTGATCAAATTTCTTTTGTCAGCCTTCAGCTTGATTTCTATTTTCACACGTGCACCAAACCCAACTTGCCTGAACGTCTGCATCCAAAAATTTACTAAGAAAAATACACTTGTTGTATTATGTATATACATATGGTTAAGCAAAACATATTACCTTAATGAGAGGATCCTTGTCCTTACGTGATCCTTCAATTTTCGAAGCAAGGAACTTCTTGTAATCATAAGTCGAAGTTCCAATAGGCAACTCTGTGATCATAATAGTCTCTTTATCAATCAGATGATATTTACCATTGACTTTATATTCACCTTCTGATATTTTAACAACATTTCTAAATCCATGGAGTCATTGTCTTCAATTCGTTGCCATCTGATAGTATCGAATCACCATCCAACAAAAGTCTTATATTATTAATGATGTCTAAAGGATTATAGTTGGTGTTAATGTGGCATACACGTGGAGGTTCTTTTCTGGTGATGTGGCTTTTCCCTTTCAGGTTGATTGGTCAAGGTGGAATTCTGTTGTTGTTAGCAATAACAGAATCTGTTATTGCTCTAACAGTCTGATTGCTTGACTCTTAAGCAACCCGTTTTTCTCTCTTGATTTAGAGCATCTATAAAAGCCTTGCAATCAATCTTGTAGAGAATGTTGTAATCTTCATTTTCTCTTTTGTAATTGGGGTGTGTGAGAGTATACACGGGACTCAAGGGATCAAGGGAAGTGAGGGGTTAAACACAAGGGAAACTCACATTGTAAACAATTGAATTCTCAATTTTTGATGATATGAAAGTGGATTCAAGCTTTAGCTTGATCCCCCAGATGTAGGTGACTAATTGTCACTGAACTGGGTGAACAATTGTCTTGTGTGATTGCTTAATTTTGCCAATTTCAGAATTCGGTAATTAGGGTTCTTAAATTAGGGTTTTTCTAAATTCAATCAATTCGCTTTTAATTCTTGTGCATTTGCGTTTCATTCTTGCGTCTAAACTCAACAATTGGTATCAGAGAAACGTTGAGCAAGATTCGCATAAATGGATATGGGAAAGTTCAATATAGAACGTTTCAATGGCAAGAAACGACTTTGGTCTTTGGAGAATGAAGATGAGGGCATTGCGGTTCAACAGGTCTTGAAGATGCTCTAGAAGGGAAGGAAGCTTCCAAAGCAACCTTGACAGAGAAAGAAAAGAAAGAGATCATGATCAAAGCTCATAGTGCCATCATTCTTTGCTTAGGAGACAACGTACTTCGTGAAATCTCAAAAGAAAAAACCGCTGTTGCTATATGGTTGAAATTAGAAAGTTTGTACATGACCAAGACCTTAGCCAATAGATTGTTTTAAAACAAAACTATACACCTTCAAAATGGATTACAGTACTTCAATTAGTGACCATATAGATGAGTATAATAGGCTAATTCTTGATTTGGAGAACATAGATATTAAGATTGATGATGAGGATCAAGCATTACTCTTGATCGAGATCATTATCAAGCTCTTATGATGTTATAGCCGATACACTCATATATGGAAGGGAATCTTTGAGTTTGGAGGAAGTTCAGAGTGCCTTGCTATCCAAGGAATTGTCAAGAAGGTCAATCAAAGGAAAGCAGAACAAGGGGGACGATCTAATGGTGAGAGGAAGATCGAGAAAAAGGAATCGGGTAAAGGAAAGGGAAGGTCAAGATCAAAATCAAGGCCAAAACACAAGAGATGTTTCATTTGTGATAAATAGGGACATTTCAAGAATAATTGTCGAGAAAAAAGAACACAAAGAAGAAAAATCAATCTAAGGAAGATACAAATCTTTGCATCGTGAGCATCGATGGGTATGAGAGTTGTGAACTATTGTTTGCAGCAGGAGAGTATTTGTGAAGAAATGGCGGACAACTGCAGAAGGTGAGAGTGGATTGTGAAGAGGTGGCGGAAAATGATCACATCATTGACTCGACCACGAAGTCTTTGGGAACCATAGATGAAGAATATGGTGAAGTCTTAGTTCTTTGAGGAAGACAGAATGAAAGAGTTGAGTCAAATTCATTCGCAACTACCTCAGTGATGATAATCGGGTGCTAGATCTTTGGTTGTTCTTATAATATGTGTCCAAAGAGGGAATGGTTTGTAGACTACAAACCATACAAAGGAGGTCAAGTTATTATGGGAAACAACAAGGCTTGCAAAGTCATAGGCATAGGAACTGTGAAGTTGAAGCTTGCTGATGGTACCACCAAAATGTTAACTAATGTTAGACATGTACCGAATTGAAAAGGGCACTCATATCAGTAGGAACTCTTGAAGCTGCAGGATATAGCTTCAAAGGTGAAGAAGGTGTATTGAAGATAATGAAAGGGTCAATAGTAGTATTGAAGGGAACCAGAATGAAAAACAACTTGTATTTGCTTATGGGAAACACTATGCAACCAGAAGCTCAAGTGGCAAGCTCAAGTGATGATCAAACTCTTGTATGGCACCAAAGACTTGGACATATGAGTGAAAAGGGTCTTAAAGAGCTAGACAAGCAAGGAGCCTTTGTGTGGAGACAAAATTTCTAATCTAGGATTACGTGAACACTTGCATTTTTGGTAAGCAAACAAGGGTGAGGTTTTCAACTGGTGTACACAAGACTAAAGAAAAGCTTGGCTACATCCACTCAGATTTGTGGGGACCATCTCAAACACCAACACATGGAGGAAAAAGTTACTTTATCACCTTCACTGATGACTTTAGTAGAAAAGTTTGGATCTATTTGCTTAAAACAAAAGATGAAGCATTTAGAACATTTGTAGAATGAAAAAATAAAGTAGAGAATCAATCTGGTTTGAAAGTTAAAGCACTTAGAACTGACAATGGCCTTGAGTTTTGTAATGAGGAGTTCAATAATTTCTGCAAACAACATAGAATTTATAGAAACCTCACGGTTGAGGGAACTCCTCAACAAAAGCGGCCTTGAGAGAGAGCTGAATAGGACTTTATTGGAGAAAGTTAGGTGTATGTTATCTTGTGCTAACCTCCCAAAGAGCTTTTGGGAGAAGCAGTTCATACAGCCTGCTATCTTGTCAATAGAAGTCCTTCTACTGCTTTAAATTTCAAAACTCCTCAAGAGATATGGAGTGGTGAATTACTTGATCTCAAGAACTTACGAATTTTTGGCTGCCCTGCCTATTTTCATGTCAATGAGGGAAAATTGGAGGCAAGGTCGAAGAAAGGGATATTTGTAGGATATCCAGATGGTGTCAAGGGATATAGGATTTGGCTGAGTGAAGAGAGAAAATGCATAATTAGCAGAGATGTAATCTTCAAAAAGAGCAGGACCTTACCAAGGATAATGTGAACAAAGAAGTTCTTGAGAGGAATGAACCAGACAAGGAATATCAGATTGAGGTGGAGCTCACAAGAAAGCAAGTGAGTAATGATGATGACAGGCAACAAGCAACTCAGGAGAATGTATCTGAGAGTGAGTCGGTTTGAACAAGAGGAGCAAGGCGTGTGACTATCTCTTTATGAGAGACAGAACTAGAAGATCTATCAAACCACCGAAAGGTTTGGATATGAAGTCTGCTATTGCTTTTGCTCACGAATGGTGAAGATGTCATCAATGAGGAACACGCTAGCTACAATGATGAGGCTATGTCTAGCATTTCTAGAGACAAGTGGCAAGTTGCTATGCAAGAAGAGATGAGTGCTTTACATAAGAACAATACCTGGAAATTGGTCAAGAAACCTGCAGGAACAAAACTTGTAGGTTGCAAGTGGATTTACAAGAAAAAGGAAGGGAACACATAAAGTGATCCTCCAAGGTATAAGGTGGTGTGTGGAAATGCCACATACACTTGAGTGCAAGTATACACTGTCCAAAAACAAGTAGTAAAAGATCGAACCCACAGAGATTGAAAAACTCACTTTTAAAACAAATATAAAGTAACAAAGTGTAAAGTCACTAAGTAACAAAATAATTTTGGATTTTGTTTGATGATCACAACTAAGTTAGAAAACTAAGAAAGAATGTTGATAGTGTAAAAGAGAAAAGCTAGTTGGAATGTCTTCATCAAGTAATTTACTTAAAAGTGTATGATGCAGTATGTGATGCGGTTTGCATGAATGTTGTTGCATTAGCTATGTGCCTTCGGTCACTTTCTTGAGTTTCATTACCAGCTCTTATGATCCTTGTTCTATGCAGTAAAGAAAGGGGTGTTAGTGCCAATCTTGCCTCCTAACAAGTATCACTTTGCTTAAGTGAATTCACTCTTGTATTTTAAGTACCCACAATTATCCTATGGACTATACTATCCTATGTCTAGGACTTAGCATGGTTTTCACAAAGTTTTCTTTATGTAAAACACTCACCCATATTAGTTCTTGAGTTCTTAATTGTAAGCCATGTCTGGTCATTTACAAATCTACTTATTCTAAGTGATCAAGTTTAAAATAAGTTTTGAAAAGATTATCAAGCAAGAACTAAAGTACAAACATACATACATGCAACATACTTACTTAAAAGCTCATTAAATGATTAGAACATTCCAACTAAGAAAGGTTTAGCTAACAAGAGACATTGCAAGATATATATAAACTGAATAGACCATGTTTATATATATAGAAATCACAAAAGAGAAACAACAAGAGTAAAGTTACAAATGTTGAAAACCTTTGTATGAAGTCTTCTAGCAATGCACTAGCATTACTCCTTAGCACTATACAAACACTATGAAAATGAGTAAAGGAGGATTTATGAATTCCTTCCTCTTCCTCTAAAAATATAAAAACTAACTATGTATATTGAAATTTTGATCTAACTTATGGATTGTGATATATTTCCAAATGAAGATGTGAGGTCCTTTTATAGCCTTCAAGTGAGGTGCTTCCTTCCTTCATGTTGAAGTCATCTTGAGTGGATCATAGTTGTAGTTGCTTTCAGAGGTTTATCCATGTTGAAATCTTTGACTTAATCATATAGAGGCGGTTCCATGGTGTTAGAACAAGTGTCCTATGTTGATGACTCTTCAAAGCTAAGCCTATAGCTATGTGTGAATGGTAGGCGCCTACTATACAAGTTTGGATGGCATTAGGGAAGCAGGCAGGAGGTCATCACATTGCATGTGGATGCATATGAAACAGGCTGCTTATTCACCAAGTAGCTTGAGAATTGATGCGGGATCGGGTGCGGGAGCATTGATGCGAGACGACATTGAGGCGCACTGATGAACAAAAACATCAAACATACCACAATATATCCAAAATGGCCTAATAATAACTATAACCATTCAAATCACTCAAGATATCATATATCACACTAAATACTATATAAACTCTTTATTATTACTTGAAAGAGAGCAAATACTAAGTTTAAACATATGAAATACTCTAGATAAAATAGAGTTATCACACCCCCAAACTTAAACCATTGCTTGTCGCAAGTAATGACAAAGACAAACTATAAAAACTAAAATTCTAGAAGATAGATCAGCTTGATTTTTGGATTTTCATGAGGAGTTCCCTATGAACTTCATTTCTTGACAATTTTTCTTTTGCCTTTATTTCTTCAAAACTACCAAAGCTATTCAAACTCTTTTGTGTGTGTGTGAACCCACTTGAGTTGAGATTGGTTCCAAGACTAAGTGAAAAATTTCTTCCTAGCCTTTGAAAGGATTGGTTCATCTTTGGTCACACCAAAATATTTTTCAAAGAGAGTTTAGACTCACAAAATTTTCTCAAGTGTTGGGAGTTTTTAAAATCAAAGGGCTTGATTGAATCTTTCAAAGCTTTTGAGCCAATGCATTTTTCTATTTTTTTGTGTGGATCTTTTGAGCAGATCACGAATACTTCTTTGAAGTGTTTTTGTGCATTGATTTTTTTCTGCATTTTGCTTTTTTTTCTTCAGTGCAGTTAACATTGATGCAGCTGCACTGATAATGTTTTTCTTTTTCTAGCTCATATTACCTTCCTCACTGACCTCCGGATGCAAATGCACTTTGCACAGTCTTTGACCTCGAGATGCATATATTTTTTCTTTGCACTTTGTACGAGTTGATTTATTGAACTATCCTCCAGATACATTTAATAGATGCAATAGTGATAGTTGTGTCTACTATAAGAAGCTTGCAGGCAATGACTACATATACTTACTGTTGTATGTTGATGATATGCTTATTGCTTGTAAGCATATGGATGAGATCAACAAGTTGAAACAACTTCTTATGAAAGAATTTGACATGAAAGACATGGGTGAGGCAAGGAAGATACTTGGAATGGTGATCAATAGAAGAGGTGAAATGCAAGGAATGACAGTCACTCAAGAAGGGTATTCAAAGAAAGTAATACACAGATTCAACATGAGTGAATCAAAGTCTGCAAGCATCCCAATTGGAACTCAGTTCAAGTTATCTCAAGAGGACTGCCCGGATACTAAAGAAGAACAGAGACACATGGACAAGGTCCCCTATGCTAGTGGTGTGGGAAGCCTAATGTATGCAATGGTGTGTACTAGACCTGACTTAGGCTATGGTCTCAGTCTAGTTAGTAGATACATGTCAAATCCTGGTATGCAACATTGGAATGCTGTCAAGCATATCCTAAGATACTTAAAGGGTAGTGTAAAGCTTGGTTTGAACTACAACAAAGAAGAGCTAAACTCAGGTGGAGTAATCGGCTATGTAGATTCAGATTTTGCTGGTGATAGGGACAAGAGAAGGTCTCTCACAGGTTATGTGTTCACACTCTATGGTAACACTATCAGATGGAAATCCTCACTGCAACATGTGGTGGCCCTCTCCACCACTGAAGCAGAATATATAGGTGTGACAAAAGCTGTCAAGGAAGCTTTATGGTTGAAAAGCTTGGTGAATGAACTTGGTGTTGATCAAGGATATGTTAAGGTATTTTGTGATAATCAAAGTGCCATACACCTGTGTAAAAACTAGTCATTCCATGAGAGGACAAAGCATATTGATACTCGTCTTCATTGGATCAAAGACATTATCAATAAAGGTCTTTGTGGAAATTCACAAAATTCACACTGACACATAACCCTATGATTTTCTAACCAAGGTGGTTCCTTAAGCAAGTTCAAGCCTTTGCTTGCACTTGCTTTGAATATTTGAAAAGGTTAGAAATATATTGTGGATCGAGCTTCTGGTTTTGGGTCTCTTTCAGTCATTCAAGTGGGTGTGTATGCCAAGGTGGAGATTGTTAATGTGGCATACACATGGAGGTTCTTTTCTGGTGATGTGGCTTTTCCCTTTCAGGTTGATTGGTCAAGGTGGAGCTGAGGTGAAATGCATTCTCGTTAGCAATACTTGAGAATCATTTCTTGTCTGTTATTGCTCTAACAGTCCGATTGCTTGACTCTTAAGCAACCAGTTTTTCTCTCTTGATTTAGAGCATCTATAAAAGCCTTGTAATCAATCTTGTAGAGAATGTTGTAATCTTCATTTTCTCTTTTGTAATTGGGGTGTGTGAGAGTATACACGGAACTCAAGGGATCAAGGGAAGTGAGGGGTTAAACACAAGGGAAACTCACATTGTAAACAATTGAATTCTCAATTCTTGATGATATGAAAGTGGATTCAAGCTTTAGCTTGATCCTCCAGATGTAGGTGACTAATTGTCTTTGGCTGGGTGAACAATTGTCTTGTGTGATTGCTTAATTTTTCCAATTTCAGAATTCGGTAATTAGGGTTCTTAAATTGGGGTTTTTCTAAATTTAATCAATTCGTGATTAATTCCTGTGCATTTGCGTTTCATTCTTGCGTCTAAACTCAACAGTTAGGAATGACTGAACTCCATCCCGTTCCCACTCCTCTACTTCCGTTAACAAGAACGAAAGGGATAACTGGAATATACCTGTTTGGATAACCAAAATTTCAATTACTAATTACTAACTAATCCATATAAATTAAATTAAACAGACAGCCAACCTTTAGAGACACCAGGAAAGAAACTAATTACCAACGAGGTTCTGTGGACCTCCCATCCTCATTCAAGTAGTGAAGAAGCCTATCATCATCCTTATGAAAGAGGTTCCGAGTGATGGTATTCAGTTCTGTATAGATGTATCTTTCATCCGCATGATCCTTACCCCCCTGCAAGAGAAAAAGCGACTAGTAAATACAAAATTTTCAAAAAGAAAGCGAATATTGTAGCAAAGGTAATAATATATGTTAATCTTACCATATGTCTACCACCAAACTGACCCTTTGGTACTAGAAGGTTGATATTGTTGGTACTACCCACAAAATTTTGTGTCATTTGTAACATCCCTAATTTCGTTAATTTCAAATTAAGAAATTAACGAATGAATTGTTATGTGAATAAATAATGAGACACATTTTAAAATGAGATTGTCTCGAAATTAATGAGTCTTCGTTAAATTATAGGATTAAATAGCTTTATTGATTAAATGGTGTTAATTGAATGTGAGAGTTTTGGGGTAAAGATGAGATTAGTGAGATTGGTGAGCCAAGAGCATTTAGGTCTTTCCACCCAATTAGACCCTTGACCCACTAAAAGAAAAGAAAAAGAAAGAAAAGAAAGAAGTAGAGAGAGAAAAGAGAGAGCAGAGAGAGAGAGAGAAATAAAAGAAAGAAGGAGAAAGAAAGAAATAAAAGAAAGAAGGAGAAAGAAAGAAAAAGAAAGAAAGGAAGAGAGAGAGAGAGAGCAGAGCGAGAGAGAAATAGAGGAGAAGGTGGCGAAGGGAGAAGAGGAAGAAAGGAGGAGATCTCCTCCAATTCAACACTAGGTAAGGGGCTTTTAGTCCCATTCTCTCTCATTTTTCCTCCTCTTTTCAATGATACAAGTTTCATCCCCTAATTCCTACTCGTTTTTGTTCTGCCATTGATGAAGCTTGGAGCTCAAATGGAGCTTTTTGGTGATTTTGAAGTTGGTATTTAAGGTAGGAAGCTCAATAGGTAGTTGGGAAAAATTTGTGGGTGTCGATTTTATTGTGGATTCGAGTCGATTGAAGCAATAGAAGAAATTGGGGCTGTTGGTTTCGGTTTGGGGAAGCTAGAAATTCAGTTTTTTGCGGTGATTTAGCGGTCTTGGAAAGCAGTTGAGCTCTCGCGAAGTTTTGGTGTCTCGTGATTTTCATCACGTTAGGTGAGTTTACTCACGTTTAGGGAATTTAAAATGTTGTTTATGTGTTTATTTGACGAGTTTTCGAATTTTCCAAGTTTCGTGAATTTCTGAGTCAAAAACAGTATTTTACGAAAATTACGCGTGTTGAAACTTAGAACGAAACCATAATTATATGATTCTTTGAATTGTTATGTGCGATTTGGAATATATTTGATATGATTCTTTGAATTGTTATATGTCGGATGAAATATATTTGATATATTTCGAATTGTCATTATGCCCGATTTGGAATATGTGTATGTTTTATGCTGTTATGGTTGAATTTGGATTGGAACACGGTTTGGGATCGATCGGAGAACGAAACGGTACGAAAATGGACATAATGTTCCCAATTTCCGATGTATGGTTTCGATGCTCCGTTCGAGTTCAAACTCTTTCAAATCCTTTTTCTTATCCATTTATGATTACATAAAGAATGACATTGTTATGTTTGGCATATGGTTTTAAATTGCTAGTGAATTTACAAAACACTAGAAATTAAAGTAAACTTAGATCATCGTGTGGGAACAATTGTTTTAAGAACAAAATTGGTGTGCGGGTGGTTATGCGAGTTCATAAGGATAACCACATGATATGAATTTATATCATGGAGTAAATTGTGTTTGATATGTGAATTGTGTCGAGTTTGGGTGACGACCTGAGAGTTAGCATACTAGGCGGGAAGTCATGAGCCCTAAACCTAGGCCCCACAAAATTTTACCATTAGGCAAGTCCTATTGGGAAGGGGGTTGTAAGTGAATATATAATATTCAACTTTTCTGTTATTAGTTAATCTGCACATTGTATATTAGTTAGTTCAACAGTTACTAGTGTAACTTATTCTCTCCTTGTATCAGTCCTATATATAAAGGGACAACTGCTTTGTATCTTCCCAATCTATGAATACAATGAACATTTCTTTTCTCTCACTCTCTCTCTCTCTCTCACAATCTTGACAGGGGTTCACCGGGATTTAGTCGGAGGGCAGTCTGTATTGTGCAAGTGATTTGTGTGCGTGGTTTATTTATTAAATCACGAAATTAAATGAGTTTTTATAAATGGACCGAGTGTTAGGTAGGGGTCACAGTAAGACTCACTGAGATTTGTTATCTCACCCTACAAATGTTGCTGTTTTACAAATATGCAGGGGAAGCGCAAGGCGAATAGTCACAATTAGATATTGTGGCTGGGAGATTTAGAAACATAGTAGCTTAGACTATGTTGTTTGGCTTCCGTTCTGTTATTTTGAACTTAGTTTATGACTTGCTTGTTAAGTTGTAACACCTAATCTATTTACCTTTGTCTTTGGATATTGAATATCTGGTTGTATTACTTAAGTGACACTTAAGTACTTATGTCATTGTACTTTAAAGTACTCCAGGTTGTGAACAACTCTGTTATTGGAATCTGAGTTTGTATTATCCAATATCTGAGACATGGATTATGTTTACTCTGATGTATGCTAAAGTTACATTTTGGTATTTCTATTATTGAGAAATATTAGGGTGTTACACCATTTTTATTATGGAGCCCGCTAAACTTTGCTCACCATGGTGATAAGTTGATTGGTCAAACACATACCCAGTTAGTTGGGCTACTGTTTCTGTTTATCTGCCTTAAAGGAAAAGAAAAGAATTTTTCTTTGGCCCAACTTCAGACCATCAACCATCGAGGGAATTGACCTCTCTAGATCTGCCCTTGAATATAGTATCAACTCCTTATAAATAAACTCCCAGTAGCTTATCTGTATCTTGGAATAATCACGACGAGCGCCGGCCAGTAGGAACAAATGGTAAAATTTTGTTAGCACATACAACTTGGAATAGTAAAAATTTTGTTACCAAGTTCCCCTACTGAAACATCATACCTGAAACTTTTCCTTTCTCTCTTTTCTTTTCCCTTTACTAAAGGCCATCTCAATGGCTTTACCACAATTATCATCAACCCAAATAAAGGTCTTCTTATGTTCTTCAATATTATCAAAATAATGCTTGCCTTCTTCATCCGTGTTCGTACCAAGACCCTATAAAACACCATAAACCATAAGATAGAAATAAAAAAAGGATGAATTATCTGACTATAAAAAATTGTCTATCATGTTTATAATTTTAACAACTAACCTTATAGTACTGTATGGTCCACTCTCTTACATTGCCGCCCACCTTATCTCTCCATTCACTAAAGTCCGGCATGCTATAAAATAACTCTATTTCGCCCTTGCAATTACAAACCTGCAGGATACACGTATTATTTCCAATTTTAGTGTTTTTTACCAAATATAATATATAAAATTAACCATACTAACCTTCATTATTGGCGTATTGAATTCCAACAGAAAATTGCTCATTCGTAATAACGACGGCCAAAATTTATGAAAAATATTTATTAAAAGCCCCTTGAAATGCGAACCGTCGTGATCCTGCACCACCATTAAGTAGAGCAATTATAGCTTACACGATCAGATTTGCACAGAGACAATAGTATAATGCATAATTAAACTACGAAACTAAAGTTTTACCTGGTCAGCCATTATCATAACGTGACCGAATCGCAATTCTTTTGTTGTTGTGTACTCTTTACCTTGCTCTAGTCCAAGAGCAAGTTTTATACTTTCAATTTCTTCGTTTTTCATTATCTTTTCAAGGCCAGCATTCCGCACATTGAGCAATTTGCCACTTAATGAAAGCACGCCATACTTGAATCGATCGGTATCTAATAGACAAGACGTCTAGAAAAAGTAAAACAAAATTATTAAACCTTATGCAATTAATAGCGCGCTGTAGCAATTTAGCGGAGCGGAAATAAGGATAGCGCAAATAAGTAGGTTGTTGATAATTGGTTTTCTTTCCATATTTTGTAACTAACTTCATAGTTTACTAGGTCTATAACTAAGTAGGTTGTTGATAATTGGTTTTCTTTCCATATTATTTGATTGATTTTGTTTATCCTGTGAGGAAATGCAAATATCCATGCAATTATTGCTATTTCTTTCAATTTTTTGATGATTTATGGAGTACTTGATGAGTGCAGGATCCATCTCAATCAAAAATAACAATAAAGCTGTATATTAATGAAAATATAGGTCTTTGAATCAAAATGATAAATGACCACTAGAAAGCAGAGTTACAAGAGATAATCATAACTATATTAATTCACGAGTTGTACACCTAAGCGCCCACATAGGACCAATCAAAAAATGACACACACATCTCACGAAAAATACGTGGCACGCCAAGTGTCTTTTAACCAAATGACAGTTGATCTATTCGGCGGTTCTCCTTCCATCATGTTTAATTATCATTGATCTACTTGGTTACAATTTCGGGCCACGCATAGTACATTAATGCTCTCCCAAGACAAACATCAAACACCATTTTAATGATAATAACACACGGTAATTGAATCTTAATTACCTTACTAATGCGAAGGATCAAAATTAAAGTCGAAATATATGCTTTTCAATTTCGAAGTAAATGCTCTTTAAGCCGAAGTATATGCCTTATTTGCCTTATTCTGCTTCTCATTCTTCTTCGATCTAATCAGCAGCTGTGGGCATTGAAAAAGGAATTTGAATATTTGTCAACCACAATTAATACATATAAAACCCAACGGCTGTGGGCATTGAAATAGGAATTACTTGGAAAGAAGAAACATGGTCAACAAGGAAATGGTTTTAGTATTCAATTTGTGATCAGCAGCATTCCACAATAATCGGAAACCAATTATTTTAAATAATTAGATGCTATTCCATCAGATCTTATTCGTCAATAATATCAATGGATTTTTGAAATTTTAAAATTTCAGAAATAAAATAAACATTTTAAATAAAACTTCTAATAATTTCACAAAGAATTTAACATAATACTAAATAGTAAACCGAAAATGTGCATTTTAGTGATTCCCTCCATGATTTTCGAAAATAGATGTATTTAACTAAAATTTCAAAATACATCTCTCTCCCAATCCCAAATTCAATCCTTTTATTACCTATCCACATAGCTACATTTCTCATACATACATTGCTCCTTTTATTCCCTCCATGATGCGTTTTTAAAACTGTCATAATAATTCATAAAGCAGGTCCACATTTGGTGGATCCAATAATTTCACACTATTCTCCTCCCTCAGTATTCTCCTCTCCGAAAATAATTTGACTTCAATTGTAATTAAGTAGTAATTTAAAAAAATGCGTTGTCTCCCATCCCATTCCTCTTCTTCTCTTTCCTTTGTCTCTTCTTCCTCTTTTTTCAATTAGGGATATCATATCATCACTTCCATATCGTAGATCCAATCTCCTTTTTTTCTTCACTGTATCGGTGAGTCTTCTTTCTCTCTCTTCTCCATTAGTGTCAACTTCTTTCTCTTCATGATGACGTGTTAAGCCGGAGTATATGCCTTATTTGACAAAACAATGTAAGCCAAGACAGCAACCATGTGGACAGTAGTCATACCTCTTTTCAATCGCGACTGCCGATTGTGTTGAACGAAAACCCCAATTTGATCTCAGACGCTATAGCATGTGGAGGAACCGAGCGATGATCGTTATCTCATTGTTGACCACCAACTCGTGGTTTTGGCGAGGAAGCCATGGTGTATTTTGGCGCATACATGAAAACCAGGCAACGCGAAGATTCAATACGGTCGGTGGTGTAAGACCAGGCAACGCGAAGAGACAATACGCAAGCACTCATGTCTGGTGGATAAGCGTTTCAATCGGGTTATTCTCAATGGGGAAAGTGAAGATTCAATAATGATAAGGCTGGATAAGGGTTAGTGGAGTTGAATAATATTTTAGAAGTAAATGTCAGAAATATCCCTGGGGTAGGTCTACAAACCCATAAATACCCTTTACTTTCCCTTCCTGAATTAAGGTCTCACAATTATATATTTTTTCACTCCATTGTTTTGTATCTTAACACACATCCATACGTGTTTTTTAAAATTAAGTAATTCAAATATGTGATACAAAAAAATATTTTGAATATGATTATCTTTAATAATTAGAGTTATATATATATATATATATATATATATATATATATATATACCATTTCTTTCATTAGGATTTATTCAGCTCTTCCAAACCTTCTCTTTCAGATCGATCAGTGTGTGTGTTTGTGTTTCATTATCAATATCTTTTTTATATCAATTTGTTATTTAGAAAAACCTACTATTACCATTAAGTAATACTAGGTGACAGAATAGAAAAACAAGTTTTTGTCATAAAAAGATAGAAAGACAAGTTTTTGAGATCTGTATCAGTAAGTAAAACGGAGAAAGTTGGATCGTGCGTGCCATCATCACCATATGTGGTTCCTTATTTGATTCAGTTTCACTACACCATCGGAATGCTTCGAACCGTGATTTGACTCCGACTATTTAGTAGGTAATGTGATATTTGCATTGCATATCAGTAACTGTATGTTCAGTTCAATATTTAATTGTTCATATTATCTCTAAATTATGTTGTGTCTTATAGATATGGTTGGCATACTGAATGGAGCTGGTGCTCCGTGTGATTATTAGAAAAATAACACCAAATCTACGTTGTTATCGATCGACTTATATATCAGGGGTGTGAATGCAATGCATATACGTTTTATACAAATTTAACAGTTGTATTTAATTAAATTTGCACCATAATCAAATAAGACTCATTTTTTAACTAATCATAAACATCAACGATACATATACATAATATTTTAACAAAATAATAATTACAAATTAAATTAAAAAAAGAAGATGTATACCCGTGCTGGCACGGGTGATACATACTAGTTTCAAAAATATAGATGAAGATAACTATTCTAGGCAATTCAAGAGTGCCTAGCCCATCCCAAGCCTAATCCCAAAATCCAGCCTGCCTTCACTACTACTCTCCCACTCTATTTATTCTCTAACCTGACCTTTCTACTACTCTTCAACTTTGAACATTCATATCCCCCCACTACTACTTAATTATTACACAGACCATTCTTATTCCCTCACTATTACTTCATTATTAAAAATACTATTCTTATTCCCTCCACTACCTCTTATTTATTTTTAGGATCCTATCGGTACTAAAATTTACTACAGACCAAGGTTCATGGGTTGCTTTGGCTTCTACAAAGAGAATGATGCTAACCAACTGCTAAGAAATCCTACTGGTAATTCACTAACTGCAGTCATTTTTACGTCTGCACATCTAAAATTTTTTTGCAGATAGCAACCTCTCCTTTACTTGAAGAGAGATCAAACTGATATTGCGATGCAAGATAAGAGCTCATCCTTTGACAACATCAAACCAAATGAGGAAATATTTTTTTTTATCATATGCCTTCAAAGTCCTCTGTTATATGCAAAGAAAGTGGAGTAATGCTATTTGACTACCTAGAAAAAACAATCCATATTCATATTGTATTGGCAAAGTACACTTACAACAAGTTGTTTGGCTGAATCTCCTTCAGTTAATATCAAGGTGCAATCTTCAGATTTATTTCCATTTGCATTAAGGGCATCCTCTAGCTTAAGATTCCCAAGAGTCATAGGAACATGCTTCAACTTCTTTAACAATGATAGGATGCCATCCGCTATTTTAGCTTTAGAAGCTGCAAAGGTTTATGAATATAAACAAATAAGTCTTAAGCATCCTTAAGCATTGATAAAGGACATATGGTGTGTTATACCCCAATTTTTTCGTTTTCTTTTTCTTGTTTTAGCCGTTTATTTTATTTTGAGCAATATATGTAGTCCAAAAGTGTCAAAAAATCTATTTAATTTTATTTACAATTTAGAAGTGTCCAAGTGTCCAAAATGTCCCAAAATACCAAAACTAATAATACAAAAAATGAAAAAAAAATATAAAAACGAAAATAGATACAAAAATAGGGATTAGGGTTTCAGCTCCTTGGAGAAGGAGCTACAGTTGCTGATGGGCTGGTCTTCTCACCAGATCTGCAAAAGAAAACAAGGGTCAAAGCCCGGTCAAAATCTATTAATGCTAAACCTAATATTTTTACTATAAAAGG
The DNA here is from genome assembly GCA_020916435.1 of Oxytropis ochrocephala. Classification (NCBI taxonomy): domain Eukaryota; kingdom Viridiplantae; phylum Streptophyta; class Magnoliopsida; order Fabales; family Fabaceae; genus Oxytropis; species Oxytropis ochrocephala. The sequence continues at coordinate 8,127,796 of CM037095.1, forward strand.
AGAGCCAGTCCACTCAATCGAGGGGGACATGAAGACATCAAAAAATCACTAAAAACTGATTAGGGGTTCACTAAAAACACGAAATTTCAAGAGGCATACGAAGGCAAAAAGCACTCTGAAGCAGTAGCCGAAGGTTGACCATGAGCAGCAGTTAGAACGGCAAAGGGATTTTTCAGAAGCCGGAAAATAGGTTGGTCATTTTAATTCTGTCTTGTCAAGTTTAGTTTAGAATATATTATATCATAAAGAATAAAAACTATAGTTTAACACTCCCCTGCAACTCAGATCAAAGATATAAGCTAGTTTATGTTTTCCTTTGTAAATACTTAGATCTGTGAAGATTAAAGTTATAAATAGATTAGTATTATAAATCAGTTTATGTTCACCATGAGAATATGTATTACCGTGAACTTGAAATAGATTAGGCTTTTTTTTTTACTTTGTGAGATAGAATCGTAAGTCAGCTTATATTAATAGGAAATTAGTTTGTTCTTGAATAGTAAAATAAACAACCAGAAACCAGCCAATCAACAAACCAACAGTTAAAACAACAACAAAAATGCAAAGAAGGTGAATCTGGAAATGCATTCACCAACGCCGGCGAAGACTCCGGCGACAGCGAACACCCTCTGTTCCCCGCTTTCTGGCTTGCTCTCTCGCGTAAATCACTCTCTCTCTCTGCGAAATTTCTGCTCCTTTCATGGAGAAAATTCCGTAACTTTCTCTCTCTTCCATTGAAGTAGTGCGGCGCTGAGAGAGAGTTGTGGAATTGAAAATTAGGTTTAAAACTTCCCATTTCCAGCTTTATATGAGTCCATTCTGTTTTATTTTAATTTTAATTTTTTTTATAGATCAGATGAATTTTTACACCCCACATCTTACTAATCCAGCGCCCCATTTATTTAAAGCCCACGTGTTCAGATCAGGCCTAGAATCGAACTGGGTTATTTGACTATTTACACCCCGGTTGTAATTATGTGACTCCCTGCAGTTATTTACACCCTTTTTATCAATTAAACCCTGTTTCTCGTTTTTTTTTATTAATTCTCTTCAAACCAAATAACTTCCATAAACCAAAAAACAATTAAACATTTTTTTTGTCCAAAAATCAAATAAAAGACTAAGTCGGTTGTACAACCGGGTTAGTCATCATTCTGTAGACCAATGAGGTTATGCAGTTCAAGAATCCTAAAAACTCATAAAATATAACTAAACCATTTTTCCCAAAAATAGGGGACTAAGTAGGTTGTACAACCGGGTTAGTCAGCGTTCTAGGACGAGTGGGCTGTACAGTTCAAGAGTCCTAGAATACCTATTCTAAAACCAACCCACCTCACATCAAACCAATTTCTCTCAAAAACACAAAAAATCATTTTCAAAAAGTAGGGGACTAAGTCGGTTGTACAATCGGGTTAGTCAACATCTAGACCAAGAGTGAGGTTTGATTCAAAGAGTCCTAGGACCCTACACTAAAAAACACCAACCAACAAACCTTTTTCAGGAAGAACTACGTAGCTTTGATTCCTCCATTGCATCCGGAGGTACGTAGGAGCAAAAGTCCACTCTTGTCAAGCACTAAAAATTAAGAATTTAATTAGTCTTCTTTCACTATATTTTTTTTTGAAAATAAAAGGGTAAAATATTAAATAAAGTATAATTAATTTGACAAAGGATGTCGTAGAGTGCTAATACATTCCCACGCATAACGACTTCCCGAACCCTACACTCGCTTTGTTCTAAACTAAAGGGATTTTCCGATTTTGCCTTAAACTAAAATTTCGGTGTGCGCTTCCTTTTGAACCTTGAAGAATCCTTTCCTGGATTTTTGATTATTACGCAGTGCAAGACAACTAACCATTTTAAACATTTCATTTGAAACAATGTAATCAGAACGCAAACTCTCTCCGCCTTTAAGCGTCGTCTTCTTTTGCGTTTCAAAAGTAGGGTCCTTAATACGAGCATTGACAAAAACCACAAATGCTTTTCCACAGTACCGGCTTCTATACGGGCATCCTTTGCCTTATTGATGTTGTTTACTTTTTCCGTTAGAAATGGACTAAACTGCTCAATAATGCAATCAACATGCTTGCCACCCCGAATTGTAGCAACAGAATTAACAAAGTTAATCTGGTAAAAGAACAAAACAAAGGTTTAAAAGAAGAAAAAATAACAATAAGGATCCATAGTTTCAACAAAAATGAATGCATAATCCACACCTCATATTGAATGCATAAACAACATGCTATGCTGAATTGAAGTATTACCAATAAAGAATTACTAGGACAGAACAAAAAAAAAAGGAACTCAAAATATTTTTGGCTTACAAAATTAGGGTATATTGTTGTGAGTGTGAGAATGAAAAGAATTCATAGAGAGAGTGAGAGAAATGTAAAAGAAGAGAGGAACTCTGTTTTTCTGAGTTCTAATTTTCATTGATCCTGTATTCTGTTACAGATGCAGTATATATAGTTACTGCTAAACGTGTGCACCCTAACAGCTTAACTGGTGCACACTCTAACTGTTTTATACTATTCTATTATACTGATTTAACTAATCTAACAAATACACAAGAGTAAAGATCGCTTTATGCAGTGGTGGTGCGCAAGAGCACCCTATCTAAACAACAAACTAATGTCAATTAGTATTACTCTTACACAATTGTTAAAGACGTCAATAAAAGTTCGCTGGTCACCTGTTGAAACTGTAGTGCATCTTCAAACTGTGCATCATTGAATCCCTTACACTGAGGGAAACATCCCAGTTACCAATTGCGCCATGCAATCTACAAATAAAGCCAACTTAATAATCATAATCTTAAAAATAAAAAACAAGAGTACTCCACAAACCATTGGATGCAAACCTTGGTAAGCGAGTTTTGGTGGACTTCTCAACAAAATTGAGGTACATCTCGACATAATCTTTGAATGATTCATTAGGGATTACATTATCATTTGATGTGACCTTAACGCTACTTCCAAGAGTATAGGCCACTTTTACGATGCGTTTTTGCATCAGCAGAAGAACATCTCCATCAAGTGTGTCCATATTGAACTTACCGAGATCAGGTTTGAATGTTATCCTAGTCCAATTCTCGTTCTCGTTGCAGTCAGTTAAAAATGGAGCACTTTTGTTCAAAGATATTCTTAGTAAAAGTCCGCAATAAAGCACAATCATTAAAATTAGCTATTAGTGGCTGTTAAAATTAGCTAAAGAGATCTCAATAAACAAGATTACAGCTTCTTCATTAAAAACCAAAGATCCCATAAGAATCAAGTTAAAATATAAGAACTGTTAAAATATCTCTTTTGAAAAAAACCAGAATGCCATGTAGAAGCATCCTATTATAATTTTGAAAAGTTCTTCATTGAAAAGCTTAATTTATCTCATCAAAATATAAGAGATCTCATTAAGATAATTAAGATATAAGAACTGTTAAACTTATATTTCAAGCTTAATTTAATTTTGTAACTGATTTTGAGAGATCATCATATATAGTGTCTCTCCACCATCATTGAATTCAGAGATTCACTTGTTAATCTGTTTCAACAGTTCTGTTAGTTGTAGCCAAATTGTTCAGCTAGTTAGTAATAACTATAGTTAGATAGAGACTTATATAGTTGACCCTCTTGTAACTATAGTTAGCATTTTAGTGGAATAGTTAACTGCATCAGTTAAAATATTGTTACAAGTGTATTAGATGAGATATATGGTATATAACACATCCCTGTACAGAATATTCATTATTCAGATTATCAATGAAAAGCTCTCAGTTTATCTTCTTCTTCCTCTCGGTGATTTACCACTTTGACATGGTATCAGAGCTCAATTGAGCTCTGGTTCGCCATCGTCACTTCTCCTCACCGATCGATTCTTCACAATTCTGCTTCACTTCTTCGATTCGTTTTGCATTCATCGCATTTCGGATCTTGATTCGTTCTTCTTTCATCTGATACCCTAAATTCCCAAATTAGTTAGGGTTCTTCTGTTCCTTTTATTGAATTGTGATGGCAAGCCAGAACTTTGAGCAATACGCCGATTTTTCCACCAATACCTCTAATCCCTTCTACATTTATCCAAACGAAACACCTGCCATCGTTCTCGTTCAACCAGCGTTGGAAGGTAGCAAGAACTTTCAACCGTGGATACGATCGATGCGCGTATCTCTGATTTCGAAGAACAAAATGATCTTCGTCGATGGAACTGTCACCGTATTGGCGAAGACGAGTGCTATCTACAATCAGTGGTTTCGTTGCAACAATCTGGTGCTTGCCTGGCTTCAGAGATCTGTTTCTGCTAATGTTGCGAAATCAATCGTGTTCTTCGATAAAGCCTATGATGCTTGGAAGGATCTTCATGACCGATTCGATCAAGGCGACATGTTCAGAATAGGCGACATTCAAGAAGATATCTACAAAGTTTCGCAAGGTACGCGTGACGTTTCTGAGTATTATACTGAACTGAAATCGCTTTGGGATGAATTAGAGAGTTTTAGGCCATTTTTCCATGTACTTGTGGTGCTTTGATGAATGTAAGGAAATTTAAGGAACAAGACTATACAATTAGGTTCTTGAAAGGATTGAATGAGGAATATTCACACGTTAAGAGTCAGATAATGATGATGGATCCATTCCCTAATATTACTAAGGCTTTTTCACTTGTAATTCAACAAGAAAGAAATATGCATCCTGCTGGTTCTGGTTCTGGTTCTACAGAGACTGAAATTGAAGGAAAAACTCCTGCACAAGTCAATTATGTGCAAGAAAACAATAGAGGAGGTTATGGTTATCGTGGCAGAGGAAGAACCGTCGTGGTCAAGGTAGAGGGCAAGCACCTTCACGGTTGTGCACTAACTGCAATAAAACAAATCACACAGTAGACATATGCTACTTTCTCCACGGGTTTCCACTGGATATCAGACAAGGAATCAGAAAAATTCAACTAATTCTGCCACAAAATCTGAACCTGAATCACATAAGCAAGATGCTAACACTGGGAATGGTAATACTGCAGTCACACTCACTCAGGAACAATAAAAGGAGATTCTTGAATTCATTCAACAGTCCAAGCAACATAGCAAGGGTTCTGCACATTCTGCCAGCAATGTTCACTCGGCCAATACAGTATCTTTGACTCCTATTCCTAACTTGGCTTCAACCTATAGCAGTTTGGACAACATTAATCAAGTTTCTGGTAAGAAATTCACTCTATGGCTGGTAGATATTGCAGCAACTGACCACATCATTGGAGATTTTAGCTTGTTTAGCAGTTGTAGACCTATCAAACACACTAGGATAAATTGTCCAAATCACACTTCCGCAATTGCAACACACATAGGAACAGTTCACATCACTGAGGACATTGTGTTATACAATGTTCTCTACATTAATTTTTTTGGCTCTAATCTGATTTATGTCCCTGAGTTAGCCATTAGTAGCCAAAATTCTGTTTTCTTTTCTATTGATGGTTGTTTCTTCTTTCAGGCCCATACCAAGCGGATGATTGGATCAGCTAAGCTTGAAGGGAAGCTCTACAAGTTTATCTCACAAGTGACTTGGTGTGCTAGGGTTTTTAATTCTGTTTGTAGTGTTGAAAACCAACTTTCTGTACCTTGTAAGTCCACAAACCCTTCCTTACATACTTCAAATGTTTGGCACATGAGATTAGGACATTTATCTCATGATAGGCATCATTGTATGGCCAAACAATTTCCTTTTATTCAATATGAAAATAACAATTTACCTTGTGACATATGTCACTTTGCCAAACAAACAAAGTTATCTTTTCATCTTAGCAATTCTAAATCTACACATTGTTTTGAATTGTTGCATGCTGATATATGGGGTCCGTATTCACAAACCTCAATTCTAGGTCACAAATATTTTTTCACATTAGTTGATGATTTTAGTAGATATACTTGGGTTATCCTTATCAAACAAAAGTCTGATACACATACCCACATTACCTCATTCATTGCATACATAGAAACCCAATTCAATACAAAATTAAAGTGTCTTAGAAGTGATAATGGAGTAGAATTCCTCATGAATGACTTCTACTCTAGTAAAGGGATCATTCACCATAGATCTTGTGTAGAGACACCTCAACAAAATGGTCTTGTGGAACGAAAACATCAACATATTCTCAATGTTGCCCGAGCCTTATCCTTTCAAACAAATCTACCACCCAAACTATGGAATTTTGCTATTCAGCATTCCATCCTTATAAAATGCAATTTCATCTCCAATAATTCAAAACAAAACTTTGTCTTTTTTTTTGGTACATTACTTTGCCTTTAAAAAATCTTTTTTGTTTTGTTTTAGAGAAGAAGAAGAAGAAGGGTTTTTTGTTGAGAACGAAAGAATGAAAGGGTTTCGTCTTTGCTAGAGCTTGAGAAGCAGCTGATTTTCTGAAGTTTCGTGCTGGAGAATGAAGGAATGAATGGGTTTCGTCTTTGCTAGAGCTTAAGAAGCAACTGAGAAAAGGAATGAATGAAGAAAGAAGGGTTTAGTGAATGGAACTTCAACACAAACAAACATTCACTATGAAGAAAGACAGTACCCATTTACACAAGCTGCTTCTGATTTTTTATGTTGAAGAAAGTAATATGGACAAAAGTGAACTACGAAGGGGACTGTGTAAATGGGTAGGGTTTAGTGTCTTTCTACGAAGGAATGAAGGGTTTAGTGTCTTTCTATTACTTTTTTTTTGAGATTAAAAAGGGATTGTCTTTCTATTACTCTCTTTTTGGAGATTAAAAAGGGGATTGTCTTTCTATTACTTTGTCCTTTTTTTTGGTACATTACTTTGTCTTTTTTTTGGTACATTACTTTGTCTTTAAACAATCTTTTTTGTTTTGTTTTAGAGAAGAAGAAGAACGGTTTTTTGTTAAGAACGAAGGAATGAAAGGGTTTCGTCTTTGCTAGAGCTTGAGAAGCAGCTGATTTTCTGAAGTTTCGTGCTGGAGAACGAAGGAATGAATGGGTTTCGTCTTTGCTAGAGCTTGAGAAGCAGCTGAGAAAAGGAATGAATGAAGAAAGAAGGGTTTAGTGAATGGAGCTTCAACACAAATAAACATTCACTATGAAGAAAGACAGTACCCATATACACAAGCTGCTTTTGATTTTTTATGTTGAAGAAAGAAATATGGACAACAGTGAACTACGAAGGGACTGTGTAAATGGGTAGGGTTTAGTGTCTTTCTACGAAGGAATGAAGGGTTTAGTGTTTTTCTATTACTTTTTTTTTGAGATTAAAAAGTGATTGTCTTTCTATTACTCTCTTTTTGGAGATTAAAAAGGGGATTGTCTTTCTATTACTCTCTTTTTGGAGATTAAAAAGGGGATTGTCTTTCTATTACTTTGTCATTTTTTTTTGGTATATTACTTTGTCTTTTTTTTTGGGTACATTACTTTGTCTTTAAACAATCTTTTTTGTTTTGTTTTAGAGAAGAAGAAGAAGAAGGGTTTTTTGTTGAGAACGAAAGAATGAAAGGGTTTCGTCTTTGCTAGAGCTTGAGAAGCAGCTGATTTTCTGAAGTTTCGTGCTGGAGAACGAAGGAATGAATGGGTTTCGTCTTTGCTAGAGCTTGAGAAGCAGCTGAGAAAAGGAATGAATGAAGAAAGAAGGGTTTAGTGAATGGAGCTTCAACACAAACAACATTCACTATGAAGAAAGACAGTACCCATTTACACAAGCTGTTTTTGATTTTTTATGTTGAAGAAAGTAATATGGACAAAACTGAACTACGAAGGGGACTGTGTAAATGGGTAGGGTTAGTGTCTTTCTACGAAGGAATGAAGGGTTTAGTGTCTTTCTATTACTTTTTTTGAGATTAAAAAGGGATTTGTCTTTCTATTACTCTCTTTTTGGAGATTAAAAAGGGGATTGTCTTTCTATTACTCTCTTATTGGAGATTAAAAAGGGGATTGTCTTTCTATTACTTTGTTCTTTTTTTTGGGTACATTACTTTGTCTTTTTTTTTGGTAATTACTTTGTCTTTAAACAATCTTTTTTGTTTTGTTTTAGAGAAGAAGAAGAAGAAGAAGAAGAAGAAGAAGAAGAAGGGTTTTTTGTTGAGAACGAAAGAATGAAAGGGTTTCGTCTTTGCTAGAGCTTGAGAAGTAGCTGATTTTCTAAAGTTTCGTGCTGGAGAACGAAGGAATGAATGGGTTTTGTCTTTGCTAGAGCTTGAGAAGCAGCTGAGAAAAGGAATGAATTAAGAAAGAAGGGTTTAGTGAATGGAGCTTCAACACAAACAAACATTTACTATGAAGAAAGACAGTACCCATTTACACAAGCTGTTTCTGATTTTTTATGTTGAAGAAAGTAATATGGACAAAAGTGAACTACGAAGGGGACTGTGTAAATGGGTAGGGTTTAGTGTCTTTCTACGAAGGAATGAAGGGTTTAGTGTTTTTCTGTTACTTTTTTTTTGAGATTAAAAAGTGATTGTCTTTCTATTACTCTCTTTTTGGAGATTAAAAAGGGGATTGTCTTTCTATTACTCTCTTTCTGGAGATTAAAAGGGGATTGTCTTTCTATTACTTTGTCCTTTTTTTTGGGTACATTACTTTGTCTTTTTTTTGGGTACATTACTTTGTCTTTAAACAATCTTTTTTGTTTTGTTTGAGAAGAAGAAGAAGAAGGGTTTTTTGTTGAGAACGAAAGAATGAAAGGGTTTCGTCTTTGCTAGAGCTTGAGAAGCAGCTGATTTTCTGAAGTTTCGTGCTGGAGAACGAAGGAATGAATGGGTTTCGTTTTTGCTATAGCTTGAGAAGCAGCTGAGAAAAGGAATGAATGAAGAAAGAAGGGTTTAGTGAATGGAGCTTCAACACAAACAAACATTCACTATGAAGAAAGACAGTACCCATATACACAAGCTGCTTTTGATTTTTTATGTTGAAGAAAGTAATATGGACAACAGTGAACTAGGAAGGGGACTGTGTAAATGGGTAGGGTTTAGTGTCTTTCTACGAAGGAATGAAGGGTTTAGTGTCTTTCTATTACTTTTTTTTTAGATTAAGAAGTGATTGTCTTTCTATTACTCTCTTTTTGGAGATTAAAAAGGAGATTGTCTTTCTATTACTCTCTTTTTGGAGATTAAAAAGGGGATTGTCTTTCTATTACTTTGTCCTTTTTTTGGGTACATTACTTTGTCTTTTTTTTTGGTAATTACTTTGTCTTTAAACAATCTTTTTTGTTTTGTTTTAGAGAAGAAGAAGAAGAAGAAGAAGAAGAAGGGTTTTTTGTTGAGAACGAAAGAATGAAAGGGTTTCGTCTTTGCTAGAGCTTGAGAAGCAGCTGATTTTCTGAAGTTTCGTGCTAGAGAACAAAGGAATGAATGGGTTTCGTCTTTGCTAGAGCTTGAGAAGCAGTTGAAAAAAGGAATGAATGAAGAAAGAAGGGTTTATTTAATGGAGCTTTGTAGCGACCGAAAAATCCGGGAATGGATTCTTCGAAGTTCGAAAGGAAGTCGCCACCAAATTTTAGTTTAAGGGCAAATTCGGAAAATCCCTTTTTGTTTTAGGATAAGGCAAGTTTAAAGTTTCGGGAGTCGTTATGCGTGGGGAAGGTATTAGCACCCCACGACATTCTTCGTCTAATTATTTATGGTTTATTAATATTAACCATTTTTATTTATAGTGAAAAAGACTTAATTAAATTTTTAATTTTTAGTGCTTGACAAGAGTGGACTCTTGCTCCTACGTACCTCCGGATGCAATGGAGGAATTAAAGCTACGTAGTTCTTCCTGAAAAGGGTTTGTTGGTTGGTGTTTTTTAGTGTAGGGGTCCTAGGACTCTTTGAACTGTACAGCTCACTGATTCCTAGGACGTTGACTAACCCGATTGTACAACCGACTTAGTCCCCTACTTTTTGAAAGTATTTTTGAGGTTTTTTGAAAGAAGTTTGTTTGATGTGAGGTGAGTTGGTTTTAGAATAGGTATTCTAGGACTCCTGAACTGTACAGCTCATTAGTTCTAGAACGCTGACTAACCCGGTTGTACAACCGACTTAGTCCCCTATTTTTAGGAAAAGTGATTTATTTATTTACTTATAAGTTTTTAGGATTAATGAATGCATGTACTCATTGGTCCTAGGATGATGACTAACCTTGGTTGTACAACCGACTTAGTCTTTTATTTGATTTTTGAAGAAATAAACTAATTTGTGCATAAAAAAAGACAAAACCGATAATTAATAAATACTAGGCTAAAAATAAATAAATAACTATATACATAAATAAATATGAATAGATATATAAATAAACAATAAACAAATAAATAAATAAATAGATTATATTATAAATATATGATAAATAAATATGTACATAAAAATAAACAAAATAAATACAACACTAACCTGAACTCGACGAGTGCCGAACCGGACTGAGCAATCTAACTAAAGTCAATCACTTAACCAGGACTCTATCCTGGTCCATTTTGAGATTAAAAAGTGATTGTCTTTTTATTACTCTCTTTTTGGAGATTAAAAAGGAGATTGTCTTTCTATTACTCTCTTTTTGGAGATTAAAAAGGGGATTGTCTTTCTATTACTTTGTCCTTTTTTTTGGGTACATTACTTTGTCTTTTTTTTTTGGTAATTACTTTGTCTTTAAACAATCTTTTTTGTTTTGTTTTAGAGAAGAAGAAGAAGAAGAAGAAGAAGAAGAAGGGTTTTTTGTTGAGAACGAAAGAATGAAAGGGTTTCGTCTTTGCGAGAGCTTGAGAGAGCACTGATTTTTTTCAAGTTTCGTCTTTGGAGAACAAAGGAATGAATGGGTTTCGTCTTTGCTAGAGCTTGAGAAGCAGTTGAAAAAAGGAATGAATGAAGAAAGAAGGGTTTAGTTAATGGAGCTTTGTAGCGACCGAAAAATCCGGGAATGGATTCTTCGAAGTTCGAAAGGAAGTCGCCACCAAATTTTAGTTTAAGGGCAAATTCGGAAAATCCTTTTTAGTTTTAGGATAAGGCAAGTTTAAAGGTTCGGGAGTCGTTATGCGTGGGGAAGGTATTAGCACCCCACGACATTCTTCGTCTAATTATTTATGGTTTATTAATATTAACCCTTTTTATTTATAGTGAAAAGAATTAATTAAGTTTTTAATTTTTAGTGCTTGACAAGAGTGGACTCTTGCTCCTACGTACCTCCGGATGCAATGGAGGAATTAAAGCTACGTAGTTCTTCCTGAAAAGGGTTTGTTGGTTGGTGTTTTTTAGTGTAGGGGTCCTAGGACTCCTTGAACTGTACAACTCACTGATTCCTAGGACGTTGACTAACCCGATTGTACTACCGACTTAGTCCCCTACTTTTTGAAAGTATTTTTATGTTTTTTGAAAGAAGTTTGTTTGATGTGAGGTGAGTTGGTTTTAGAATAGGTATTCTAGGACTCTCGAATCAGCATGTACTCATTAGTTCTAGAACGCTGACTAACCCGGTTGTACAACCGACTTAGTCCCCTATTTTTAGGAAAAGTGATTTATTTATTTACTTATAAGTTTTTAGGATTACTGAACTGTACAGCTCATTGGTCCTAGGATGATGACTAACCCGGTTGTACAACCGACTTAGTCTTTTATTTGATTTTTGAAGAAATAAACTAATTTGTGCATAAAAAAAAGACAAAAACTGATAATTAATAAATACTAGGCTAAAAAAATAAATAAATAACTATATACATAAATAAATATGAATAGATATATAAATAAACAATAAACAAATAAATAAATAAATAAATAGATTATATTATAAATAAATGATAAATAAATATGTACATAAAAATAAACAAAATAAATACAACACTAACCTGAACTCGACGAGTGCCGAACCGGACTGAGCAATCTAACAAAGTCAATCACTTAACCAGGACTCCTATCTGGTCCATTTTGAGATTAAAAAGTGATTGTCTTTTTATTACTCTCTTTTTGGAGATTAAAAAGGGGATTGTCTTTCTATTACTATCTTTTTGGAGATTAAAAAGGGGATTGTCTTTCTATTACTTTGTCCTTTTTTTTGGGTACATTACTTTGTCTTTTTTTTTGGGTACATTACTTTGTCTTTAAACAATCTTTTTTGTTTTGTTTTAGAGAAGAAGAAGAAGAAGAAGAAGGGTTTTTTGTTGAGAACGAAAGAATGAAAGGGTTTCGTCTTTGCTAGAGCTTGAGAAGCAAAATTGATTTTTCTAAAGTTTTTCGTGGCCGAGAACGAAGGAATGAATGGGTTTCGTCTTTGCTAGAGCTTGAGAAGCAGCTGAGAAAAGGAATGAATGAAGAAAGAAGGGTTTAGTGAATGGAGCTTCAACACAAACAAACATTCACTATGAAGAAAGACAGTACCCATTTACACAAGCTGCTTCTGATTTTTTATGTTGAAGAAAGTAATATGGACAAAAGTGAACTACTTAAGGGATTTGTGTAAATGGGTAGGGTTTAGTGTCTTTCTACGAAGGAATGAAGGGTTTAGTGTCTTTCTATTACTTTTTTTTTGCGATTAAAAAGGGATTGTCTTTCTATTACTCTCTTTTTGGTGATTAAAAAGGGGATTGTCTTTCTATTACTTTGTCCTTTTTTTGGTACATTACTTTGTCTTTTTTTTGGGTACATTACTTTGTCTTTAAACAATCTTTTTTGTTTTGTTTTAGAGAAGAAGAAGAACGGTTTTTTGTTAAGAACGAAGGAATGAAAGGGTTTTGTCTTTGCTAGAGCTTGAGAAGCAGCTGATTTTCTGAAGTTTCGTGCTGGAGAACGAAGGAATGAATGGGTTTCGTCTTTGCTAGAGCTTGAGAACCAGCTGAGAAAAGGAATGAATGAAGAAAGAAGGGTTTAGTGAATGGAGCTTCAACACAAACAAACATTCACTATGAAGAAAGACAGTACCCATATACACAAGCTGCTTTTGATTTTTTATGTTGAAGAAAGAAATATGGACAAAAGTGAACTACTGTCATACCCCAATTTTGTCCGGCTTAGGTCAAAACCCTAATTTTCCCCAAAAATAAATAAATAGAAGAGAAAATAGCATCATGCATTGCATTCAGGGTTCTAAAAGTTATTTCAAAGCTTCTAAAATCATTTTTGAGTGGAATGCGCTTTTGGACAAACTAAGGTTTTTCATTACAAAAGGGTATTTTAGTCATTTCGCAAATAAGGGACGATTCCTCAGGACAAGCCATTCAACATGCATTTCAAGGTATTAGAGGTCATTCCTAGGGTGAAAAGTCATTTTTGAAGTGAAAATGTGCTTTGGGCAAAGAACTAGGGTTTTTAGTGGTGAAAGGGCATTTTGGTCATTTCACAATAAAACGGTTTTGGCCCCAAAATCACTGAGCAATCATCAATGAATTATTTGAGGAAGATTTGTGTTTAATTGTGATTTTTTGCGCATAAATATTAAACCTTTTGGTATGAAAATCAAATTTTTGAATAAAAGGGTAAAATGGTCATTTCCTTTGAGGTGAGGTCAACAAATCAATTTTGGGGATGGTGATATCATGGAATTTTGGGCCCAATTCCTAAGATATGACCCAAAAATATGGGACACATTTTCAATAGGTGCACTCTCATTTGCATGCCCAAAAATTCAAAATTCAAATAAAAAGTACAAAGTGTCCTCAATAAGACAAAAGACCAAAAAGAGAGGCAATTTTCCCCCCATTTTTCCCCATTTTCGAATTCTCTCTCTTCCTCATAGAGTTATGCCTCTTTTGTAAATTACCCCACCCATTTACACTCACCTCTTCACAAGAAAACACAAAATTTCCTCTTTGGTAACATTTCATCTCAATTATACCCTCGACCCCACAATAAGACAAGTTTTTCACACAAACTCTCCCCTCACTTGTGTTTTCTCATTGCCCCTAATCCATGTGCATTGCAATCCTAGTCCTTCATTTAAATTCTATCTCAAATCTCAATGGTTTGCAAAAGCACAATGTCTATATATACCCTTAATTTTGCATCTCATATAAAACCCAAAATAAGAGACCATGAGGGGGACTCTCTCATTTTTACCCTAGCACACAATACTCTCTCTCTCTCCCTCTCTCAAAACCAAAGCTACCTCTCCTCATCCTTTCTCCATTTTTTCAATTTTTCACCATCAAAACTTCAATATTCTTGATTCCTACACTAGTTCCACTTCTAATCTTGCATTATCATCAAACTTTCAACAATAATTCTTCAAGATCAAGAGATTTTCGTGGGTTTCAAGAAGAGGTTCAAGTGTTCTTGGTTTTTATTTGATCTTCTTCTTCATTTCTTTTGAAAGTTCTTAAGGTAAGCCTTAGATCTTTGTTTTTGTTCACTTTTACCATGTAAATTTCTCTTCTACTCCCAACTTCTTCTTGATTGCTTGTTGTTGTTTGCTTTGAGGATCCATTTCAAACATTATGACAAGGACATTGGGAGCCTTGGGTGTTTGAGATGGGTCCTTGGCCTTGAAGAAGTTTGTTTTTGTGCATGAATAATTTCCCTTGAATTTCCACACATTTTTCACTAAATTTCATGAAATAAAACCTCATTTTCCTTCAAAGATGTTTCGGCCATATAGTGTTTTTGGTTGTTCATGAATTTCTTTGACCATTTCTTGTGTTCAAGTTGAATAAAAAGGTGGACCTAGCCAACTATGCTCTTGGGTTCATAAGTAGAAATTAGGGTTTCTATTGTTCTCGTGATTTCCTTTGATTTTGAGTTGAAATAAATGATGAAATGACAATTGTTTGAGCATCAAATGTATGAGTAGATCCTAGGGTTTATGTTCATATGCTCATTGATGTGATTTTGTGGCAAGAACATGATGAAATTTGTGCTTGGTTTTGCCTTGCTATGCATTTGGCCAAGGGCCTCAATTTTTACCAATTTGTTGCTCATAAATTGTTGATTTGATCTTGTGTTTGTAAATACAAGTTGTGTAATTGTGTTTTCACTTTTCACTTTTAACCACTCACTTACTTTTTACTTTACCATTCATTAATTATTTACTAAAAAAACATAAAAACATTTTTGTTTTTATTTACCTTTACTCAAACATTTTTACCATATTCTTACTCTAACCTTTTACCACCTAATCAAACATTTTACCCCACCTCATTTAATTTTTACCACTTTGCATACCCTTTTACTTTACTACATTGCATCATTGGTTTTACCTCATCTCATTAAACTTTTCACCCTTTTGCATTTCATTTATTTGCATCACTTGTATGACACATTCTTATGTTTGCACATTAGTACTTGCATACTTTCATATGCTCACATGTTCATACATTCATACATGCTTAGGCCTATTGCATCCTCTTACCCTCTCACATGCTCATGCATTCATTAATCTCATGTTTAGCATTCATTCACATGTTCATGCATACTCAAATGTTCATACCTTGCACAATAACTATGCTCATGCATTCATAGTCTTGTATGCTCAATCATTCATTCGTGCATAGTCTTGTATGCCTATTCATTCATGCATAGTCTTATATGATCATTCATTCATATCCTTGTATTCTCATGCATTTGCATATTTGCCTAATCATGCACACCATCGCTTGCATGTTCATTCATCTAACTAAGAATATTCTATGCCTATAATTAATTGTATCTCTATTGTTCATGATGCCATTTAAATGTCTTGACTTAATTGTGTGCAATTCCTCCCCCATGCATGTACTCTTATATGAAGACGTAAGCCTACTACTTGTTTAGCATAGAGTCATTAAGATAAATGCACCTCTCTCACACACACACGCACAATTATTTTGAGAACTTTGTCTTGCATCTTTGATAGTTGAATCCCTTGATTATATTGGCATGCTTAATCTTAGTTGATGAGTAACATGTTCATGATTGCTTGATTAGTTGAATATGTTTGAAGTTTGTAACCAATCATTGATAATAACTTCACCCTTTTCCCCCAAAATCTTTCAAACTCTTTTCTAATTAATGCAAGTTATAAGTGTCGCTACCTAAATCCACTTTTACTCATATCATGTTCAATATTCATTTTCAAAATAGTCATTCCAAGTTAACTCATTCGAACACTTGAACCTAAAACAAAACCAATTATCATTAATGATCACTCGCACCGTTGCCGTTTGGTTGTTAATGATAATCTCATTTTTAAAAGAGTTAGTAGTATGACCACTCTAAATCGTTGTTGTTTGGTCATCGCGAACGCTCAATCCAATTGCGAATTCCTTTTATCACGACGTTCTCTCCAATTCAAACCAACGAAAACACTTTCCAAAAACAAATCTTTTCAAACATCAAAATCAAAACTAATTATCACTAATGATCACCGCGCCGCTGCCGCTTGATTGTGGGTGATAATTTCATTCCGTGGGAGCTAGTAGTGTGGCCACTCTAAACCGTTGTTGTTTGGTCTTCACAAACGCCCCTTCAATTGCGTAAAACCTTTTCAATAATCGAAATAAAACCGGTTGTCATCAATAGTCACCGCGCTGCTGCGTTTGATTGTTAGTGATGATCCCATTTTCAAAAAGAGTCGAGAGTATGACCACTCTAAACCGTTGTTGTTTGGTCATCGCGAACGCTCAACCCCTTTGCGAAAAACTCTAAAAAATATTAAAAAAGAAAACCCATTTTCATGACAACCAAGAACTACGTAGCTTTGAATTCTCCATCGCACCAAGAGATACGTAGGAGCGAGAGGCCAACTCTCGTCAAGCGCCAAAAATAAAAATTTTCATTAAGTCTTCTCCTTCCCTTTTCTATAAAGAGGCAAATTTAAATATCTTCCAAATCAACACTTAAAACCACACGTTTAATTAAAGGTTCCCTTTCGATAGAAAGGAGACGTGGGGTGCTAATACCTTCCCATGCCTAACCGAATTTCAACCCAAATTTTCCGGTTTCTAAAAGGCCACTCGCTTTCCAAAAAGGTTTTCTTCAATATTTTCCTTATAAAAAATATTGGTGGCGACTTCATTGTTTTAAAACGTTGTAAACGAAGAAAGATCCCCTCAGAGACTTTTTCGGGCGCAACAACTACGAAGGGACTGTGTAAATGGGTAGGGTTTAGTGTCTTTCTACGAAGGAATGAAGGGGTTAGTGTTTTTCTATTACTTTTTTTTGAGATTAAAAAGTGATTGTCTTTCTATTACTCTCTTTTTGGAGATTAAAAAGGGGATTGTCTTTCTATTACTTTGTCATTTTTTTTGGGTACATTACGTTGTCTTTTTTTTTGGGTACATTACTTTGTCTTTAAACAATCTTTTTTGTTTTGTTTTAGAGAAGAAGAAGAAGAAGGGTTTTTTGTTGAGAACGAAAGAATGAAAGGGTTTCGTCTTTGCTAGAGCTTGAGAAACAGCTGATTTTCTGAAGTTTCGTGCTGGATAACGAAGGAATGAATGGGTTTCGTCTTTGCTAGAGCTTGAGAAGCAGCTGAGAAAAGGAATGAATGAAGAAAGAAGGGTTTAGTGAATGGAGCTTCAACACAAACAAACATTCACTATGAAGAAAGACAGCACTCCATTTACACAAGTCAAGTTTCTGATTTTTTATGTTGAAGAAAGTAATATGGACAAAACCGAACTACGAAGGGATTTGTGTAAATGGGTAGGGTTTAGTGTCTTTCTACGAAGGAATGAAGGGTTTAGTGTCTTTCTATTACTTTTTTGAGATTAAAAAGGATTTGTCTTTCTATTTTTTTGGAGATTAAAAAAGGGATTGTCTTTCTATTACTCTCTTTTTGGATTAAAAAGGGATTGTCTTTCTATTACTTTGTCCTTTTTTTTTTGGGTACATACTTTTTGTCTTTTTTTTGGTAATTACTTTGTCTTTAAACAGAATGAAAGGGTTTTGTTTTGTTTTAGAGAAGAAGAAGAAGAAGGGTTTTTTTTGTTGAGAACGAAAGAATGAAAGGGTTTCGCAGTCTTTGCTAGAGCTTGAGAAGTAGTGATTTTCTCAAGTTTCGTTTAGGCCGAGAACGAAGGAATGAATGGGTTTCTTTCTTTGCTAGAGCTTGAGATGTCTTTAAACAATCTTTGAGAAAGGAATGAATTAATAAAGAAGGGTTTAGTGAATGGAGCTTCAACACAAACAAACATTCACTATGAAGAAAGACAGCACTCCATTTACACAAGTTGTTTCGATTTTTATGTTGAAGAAAGTAATATGGACAAAAGTGAACGCGAAGGGGACCGTAAATGGGTAGGGTTTAGTGTCTTTTCACTTAAGGAATGAAGGGTTTAGTGTTTTTCTATTACTTTTTTTTGAGATTAAAAAGTGATTGTCTTTCTATTACTCTTTTTGGAGATTAAAAAGGGATTGTCTTTCTATTACTCTCTTTTGGAGATTAAAAAGAGGATTGTCTTTCTATTACTTTGTCCTTTTTTTGGGTACATTACTTTGTCTTTTTGTTTTTTTTGGGTACATTACTTTGTCTTTAAACAATCTTTTTGTTTTGTTTTAGAGAAGAAGAAGAAGAAGAGTTTTTGTTGAGAACTAAAGAATGAAAAGGGTTTCGCTTTGCTAGAGCTCGAGAAGTAAATGGGTGATTTTTCTCAAGTTTCGTGGCCGAGAACGAAGGAATGAATGGGTTTCGCTTTGTCTTTGCTAGAGCTTGAGAAGTAAACTGAGAAAAGGAATGAATGAAGAAAGAAGGGTTTAGTGAATGGAGCTTCAACACAAACAAACATTCACTATGAAGAAAGATGCATCCATATACACAAGTCGCTTTTGATTTTTTATGTTGAAGAAAGTAATATGGACAACAGTGAACTAGGAAAGGGACTGTGTAAATGGGTAGGGTTTAGTGTCTTTCTACGAAGGAATGAAGGGTTTAGTGTCTTTCTATTACTTTTTTTTAGATTAAGAAGTGATTGTCTTTCTATTACTCTCTTTTTGGAGATTAAAAAGGAGATTGTCTTTCTATTACTCTCTTTTGGAGATTAAAAAGGGATTGTCTTTCTATTACTTTGTCCTTTTTTTGGGTACATTACTTTGTCTTTTTTTGGTAATTACTTTGTCTTTAAACAATCTTTTTTGTTTTGTTTTGAAGAAGAAGAAGAAGAAGAAGAAGAAGAAGAAGAAGAAGAAGAAGAAGGGTTTTTTGTTGAGAACGAAAGAATGAAAGGGTTTCGTCTTTGCTAGAGCTTGAGAAGCAGCTGATTTTCTGAAGTTTCGTGCTGGAGAACAAAGGAATGAATGGGTTTCGTCTTTGCTAGAGCTTGAGAAGCAGTTGAAAAAGGGAATGAATGAAGAAAGAAGGGTTTAGTTAATGGAGCTTAGAGCGCACCTAAAAATCCGGGAATGGATTCTTCGAAGTTCGAAAGGAAGTCGCCACCAAATTTTAGTTTAATGGCAAATTCGGAAAATCCTTTTTAGTTTTAGGATAAGGCAAGTTTAAAGGTTCGGGAGTCGTTATGCGTGGGTAAGGTATTAGCACCCCACGACATTCTTCGTCTAATTATTTATGGTTTATTAATATTAACCCTTTTTATTTATAGTGATAATTAATAAATACTAGGCTAAAAAAATAAATAAATAACTATATACATAAATAAATATGAATAGATATATAAATAAACAATAAACAAATAAATAAATAGATTATATTATAAATAAATGATAAATAAATATGTACATAAAAATAAACAAAATAAATACAAAACTAACTCGAACTCGACGTGAAAGTAATAACCTGATCGAGTAATCGACTGTGTCAATCACTTAACCTGGACTTATCCTGGGTCCATTTTGAGATTAAAAAGTGATTGTCTTTTTATTATTCTCTTTTTGGAGATTAAAAAGGGGATTGTCTTTCTATTACTCTCTTTTTGGAGATTAAAAAGGGGATTGTCTTTCTATTACTTTGTCCTTTTTTTTGGGTACATTACTTTGTTTTTTTTTTTGGGTACATTACTTTGTCTTTAAACAATCTTTTTTGTTTTGTTTTAGAGAAGAAGAAGAAGAAGAAGAAGGGTTTTTTGTTGAGAACGAAAGAATGAAAGGGTTTCGTCTTTGCTAGAGCTTGAGAAGCAGCTGATTTTCTGAAGTTTCGTGCTGGAGAACGAAGGAATGAATGGGTTTTTCGCTTTGCTAGAGCTTGAGAAGCAATTGAGAAAAGGAATGAATGATTTAAAGAAGGGTTTAGTGAATGGAGCTTCAACACAAACAAACATTCACTATGAAGAAAGACAAGCACTCCATTTACACAAGTCGCTTTCGATTTTTTATGTTGAAGAAAGTAATATGGACAAAAGTGAACTACTTAAGGGACTGTGTAAATGGGTAGGGTTTAGTGTCTTTCTACGTAAGGAATGAAGGGTTTAGTGTCTTTTTTGAGATTAAAAGTATTACTTTTTTGAGATTAAAAAGGGATTGTCTTTCTATTACTCTCTTTTTGGTGATTAAAAAAGGGATTGTCTTTCTATTACTTTGTCCTTTTTTTTGGTACATTACTTTGTCTTTTTTTTGGGTACATTACTTTGTCTTTAAACAATCTTTTTTGTTTTGTTTTAGAGAAGAAGAAGAACGGTTTTTTGTTAAGAACGAAGGAATGAAAGGGTTTCGTCTTTGCTAGAGCTTCGAGAAGTCCTTTTTTTGGTAAACTTTGATTTTCTCAAGTTTCATGGCGCCGAGAACGAAGGAATGAATGGGTTTCGTCTTTTTGCTAGAGCTTCGAGAATGTAAGCTTGAGAAGCGGTGAGAAAAGGAATGAATGAAGAAAGAAGGGTTTAGTGAATGGAGCTTCAACACAAACAAACATTCACTATGAAGAAAGACCTTCCCATATACACAAGCTGCTTTTGATTTTTTATGTTGAAGAAAGAAATATGGACAACAGTGAACTACTGTCATACCCCAATTTTGTCCGGCTTAGGTCAAAACCCTAATTTTCCCCAAAAATAAATAAATTGAAGAGAAAATAGCATCATGCATTGCATCTGTGGTTCTAAAAGTTATTTCAAAGCTTCTAAAATCATTTTTGAGTTGGAATGCGCTTTTGGACAAACTAAGGTTTTTCAAGACAAAAGGGTATTTTAGTCATTTCGCAAATAAGGGACGATTCTCAGACAAGCCATTCAACATGCATTTCAAGGTATTAGAGGTCATTCCTAGGATGAAAAGTCATTTTTGAAGTGAAAATGTGCTTTGGGCAAAGAACTAGGGTTTTTGTGGTGAAAGTGGCATTTTGGTCATTTCACAATAAAACGGTTTCATTCCCAAAATCACTGAGCAATCATCAATGAATTATTTGAGGAAGATTTGTGTTTAATTGTGATTTTTTTGCATAAATATTAAACCTTTTGGTATGAAAATCAAATTTTTGAATAAAAGGGTAAAATGGTCATTTCCTTTGAGGTGAGGTCAACAAATCAATTTTGGGGATGGTGATATCATGGAATTTTGGGCCCAATTCCTAAGATATGACCCAAAAATATGGGACACATTTTCAATAGGTGCACTCTCATTTGCATGCCCAAAAATTCAAAATTCAAATAAAAAGTACAAAGTGTCCTCAATAAGACAAAAGCACTCAAAAAGAGAGGCAATTTTCCCCCATTTTTCCCCATTTTCGAATTCTCTCTCTTCCTCATAGAGTTATGCCTCTTTTGTAAATTACCCCACCCATTTACACTCACCTCTTCACAAGAAAACACAAAATTTCCTCTTTGGTAACATTTCATCTCAATTATACCCTCGACCCCACAATAAGACAAGTTTTTCACACAAACTCTCCCCTCACTTGTGTTTTCTCATTGCCCCTAATCCATGTGCATTGCAATCCTAGTCCTTCATTTAAATTCTATCTCAAATCTCAATGGTTTGCAAAAGCACAATGTCCTATATACCCTTAATTTTGCATCTCATATAAAACCCAAAATAAGAGACCATGAGGGGGGGACTCTCTCATTTTTACCCTAGCACACAATACTCTCTCTCTCCTCCCTCTCTCAAAACCAAAGCTACTCTCCTCATCCTTTCTCCATTTTTTCAATTTTTCACCATCAAAACTTCAATATTCTTGATTCCTACACTAGTTCCACTTCTAATCTTGCATTATCATCAAACTTTCAACAATAATTCTTCAAGATCAAGAGATTTTCGTGGGTTTCAAGAAGAGGTTCAAGTGTTCTTGGTTTTTATTTGATCTTCTTCTTCATTTCTTTTGAAAGTTCTTAAGGTAAGCCTTAGATCTTTGTTTTTGTTCACTTTTACCATGTAAATTTCTCTTCTACTCCCAACTTCTTCTTGATTGCTTGTTGTTGTTTGCTTTGAGGATCCATTTCAAACATTATGACAAGGACATTGGGAGCCTTGGGTGTTTGAGATGGGTCCTTGGCCTTGAAGAAGTTTGTTTTTGTGCATGAATAATTTCCCTTGAATTTCCACACATTTTTCACTAAATTTCATGAAATAAAACCTCATTTTCCTTCAAAGATGTTTCGGCCATATAGTGTTTTTGGTTGTTCATGAATTTCTTTGACCATTTCTTGTGTTCAAGTTGAATAAAAAGGTGGACCTAGCCAACTATGCTCTTGGGTTCATAAGTAGAAATTAGGGTTTCTATTGTTCTCGTGATTTCCTTTGATTTTGAGTTGAAATAAATGATGAAATGACAATTGTTTGAGCATCAAATGTATGAGTAGATCCTAGGGTTTATGTTCATATGCTCATTGATGTGATTTTGTGGCAAGAACATGATGAAATTTGTGCTTGGTTTTGCCTTGCTATGCATTTGGCCAAGGGCCTCAATTTTTACCAATTTGTTGCTCATAAATTGTTGATTTGATCTTGTGTTTGTAAATACAAGTTGTGTAATTGTGTTTTCACTTTTCACTTTTAACCACTCACTTACTTTTTACTTTACCATTCATTAATTATTTAATAAAAAAACATAAAAACATTTTTGTTTTTATTTACCTTTACTCAAACATTTTTACCATATTCTTACTCTAACCTTTTACCACCTAATCAAACATTTTACCCCACCTCATTTAATTTTTACCACTTTGCATACCCTTTTACTTTACTACATTGCATCATTGGTTTTACCTCATCTCATTAAACTTTTCACCCTTTTGCATTTCATTTATTTGCATCACTTGTATGACACATTCTTATGTTTGCACATTAGTACTTGCATACTTTCATATGCTCACATGTTCATACATTCATACATGCTTAGGCCTATTGCATCCTCTTACCCTCTCACATGCTCATGCATTCATTAATCTCATGTTTAGCATTCATTCACATGTTCATGCATACTCAAATATTCATACCTTGCACAATAACTATGCTCATGCATTCATAGTCTTGTATGCTCAATCATTCATTCGTGCATAGTCTTGTATGCCTATTCATTCATGCATAGTCTTATATGATCATTCATTCATATCCTTGTATTCTCATGCATTTGCATATTTGCCTAATCATGCACACCATCGCTTGCATGTTCATTCATCTAACTAAGAATATTCTATGCCTATAATTAATTGTATCTCTATTGTTCATGATGCCATTTAAATGTCTTGACTTAATTGTGTGCAATTCCTCCCCCATGCATGTACTCTTATATGAAGACGTAAGCCTACTACTTGTTTAGCATAGAGTCATTAAGATAAATGCACCTCTCTCACACACACACGCACAATTATTTTGAGAACTTTGTCTTGCATCTTTGATAGTTGAATCCCTTGATTATATTGGCATGCTTAATCTTAGTTGATGAGTAACATGTTCATGATTGCTTGATTAGTTGAATATGTTTGAAGTTTGTAACCAATCATTGATAATAACTTCACCCTTTTCCCCCAAAATCTTTCAAACTCTTTTCTAATTAATGCAAGTTATAAGTGTCGCTACCTAAATCCACTTTTACTCATATCATGTTCAATATTCATTTTCAAAATAGTCATTCCAAGTTAACTCATTCGAACACTTGAACCTAAAACAAAACCAATTATCATTAATGATCACTCGCACCGTTGCCGTTTGGTTGTTAATGATAATCTCATTTTTAAAAGAGTTAGTAGTATGACCACTCTAAATCGTTGTTGTTTGGTCATCGCGAACGCTCAATCCAATTGCGAATTCCTTTTATCACGACGTTCTTCCAATTCAAACCAACGAAAACACTTTCCAAAAACAAATCTTTTCAAACATCAAAATCAAAACTAATTATCACTAATGATCACTCGCGCGCCGCTGCCGCTTGATTGTGGGTGATAATTTCATTCCCGTGGGAGCTAGTAGTGTGGCCACTCTAAACCGTTGTTGTTTGGTCTTCACAAACGCTCCCCTTCAATTGCGTAAAACCTTTTCAATAATCGAAATAAAACCGGTTGTCATCAATAGTCACTCGCGCCGCTGCCGTTTGATTGTTAGTGATGATCCCATTTTCAAAAAGAGTCGTGAGTATGACCACTCTAAACCGTTGTTGTTTGGTCATCGCGAACGCCAACCCCTTTGCGTAAAAACTCTAAAAAGATTAAAAAGAAAACCCCTTTTCATGACAACCAAGAACTACGTAGCTTTGAATTCTCCATCGCACCAAGAGATACGTAGGAGCGAGAGGCCAACTCTCGTCAAGCGCCAAAAATAAAAATTTTCATTAAGTCTTCTCCTTCCCTTTTCTATAAAGAGGCAAATTTAAATATCTTCCAAATCAACACTTAAAACCACACGTTTAATTAAAGGTTCCCTTTCGATAGAAAGGAGACGTGGGGTGCTAATACCTTCCCCATGCCTAACCGAATTTCTAACCCAAATTTTCCGGTTTCTAAAAGGCCACTCGCTTTCCAAAAAGGTTTTCTTCAATATTTTCCTTATAAAAAATATTGGTGGCGACTTCATTGTTTTAAAACGTTGTAAACGAAGAAAGATCCCCTCAGAGACTTTTTCGGGCGCAACAACTACGAAGGGACTGTGTAAATGGGTAGGGTTTAGTGTCTTTCTACGAAGGAATGAAGGGGTTAGTGTTTTTCTATTACTTTTTTTTGAGATTAAAAAGTGATTGTCTTTCTATTACTCTCTTTTTGGAGATTAAAAAGGGGATTGTCTTTCTATTACTTTGTCATTTTTTTTGGGTACATTACGTTGTCTTTTTTTTTGGATACATTACTTTGTCTTTAAACAATCTTTTTTGTTTTGTTTTAGAGAAGAAGAAGAAGGGTTTTTTGTTGAGAACGAAAGAATGAAAGGGTTTCGTCTTTGCTAGAGCTTGAGAAACAGCTGATTTTCTGAAGTTTCGTGCTGGATAACGAAGGAATGAATGGGTTTCGTCTTTGCTAGAGCTTGAGAAGCAGCTGAGAAAAGGAATGAATGAAGAAAGAAGGGTTTAGTGAATGGAGCTTCAACACAAACAAACATTCACTATGAAGAAAGACAGTACCCATTTACACAAGCTGTTTCTGATTTTTTATGTTGAAGAAAGTAATATGGACAAAACTGAACTACGAAGGGGACTGTGTAAATGGGTAGGGTTTAGTGTCTTTCTACGAAGGAATGAAGGGTTTAGTGTCTTTCTATTACTTTTTTTGAGATTAAAAAGGGATTTGTCTTTCTATTACTCTCTTTTTGGAGATTAAAAAGGGGATTGTCTTTCTATTACTCTCTTTTTGGATTAAAAAGGGGATTGTCTTTCTATTACTTTGTCCTTTTTTTTTTAGTACATTACTTTGTCTTTTTTTTGGTAATTACTTTGTCTTTAAACAATCTTTTTTGTTTTGTTTTAGAGAAGAAGAAGAAGAAGGGTTTTTTGTTGAGAACGAAAGAATGAAAGGGTTTCGTCTTTGCTAGAGCTTGAGAATTAGTAGCTGATTTTCTGAAGTTTCGTGCTGGAGAACGAAGGAATGAATGGGTTTCGTCTTTGCTAGAGCTTGAGAAGCAGCTGAGAAAAGGAATGAATTAAGAAAGAAGGGTTTAGTGAATGGAGCTTCAACACAAACAAACATTCACTATGAAGAGAGACAGTACCCATTTACACAAGTTGTTTCTGATTTTTTATGTTGAAGAAAGTAATATGGACAAAAGTGAACTACGAAGGGGACTGTGTAAATGGGTAGGGTTTAGTGTCTTTCTACGAAGGAATGAAGGGTTTAGTGTTTTTCTATTACTTTTTTTTGAGATTAAAAAGTGATTGTCTTTCTATTACTCTCTTTTTGGAGATTAAAAAGGGGATTGTCTTTCTATTACTTTGTCCTTTTTTTTGGGTACATTACTTTGTCTTTTTTTTGGGTACATTACTTTGTCTTTAAACAATCTTTTTTGTTTTGTTTTAGAGAAGAAGAAGAAGAAGAAGGGTTTTTTGTTGAGAACGAAAGAATGAAAGGGTTTCGTCTTTGCTAGAGCTTGAGAAGCAGCTGATTTTCTGAAGTTTCGTGCTGGAGAACGAAGGAATGAATGGGTTTCGTCTTTGCTAGAGCTTGAGAAGTAGCTGAGAAAAGGAATGAATGAAGAAAGAAGGGTTTAGTGAATGGAGCTTCAACACAAACAAACATTCACTATGAAGAAAGACAGTACCCATATACACAAGCTGCTTTTGATTTTTTATGTTGAAGAAAGTAATATGGACAACAGTGAACTAGGAAAGGGACTGTGTAAATGGGTAGGGTTTAGTGTCTTTCTACGAAGGAATGAAGGGTTTAGTGTCTTTCTATTACTTTTTTTTAGATTAAGAAGTGATTGTCTTTCTATTACTCTCTTTTTGGAGATTAAAAAGGAGATTGTTGTTGAGCCAAGGGCAAACACTCCTTGTTTTGTATGATAACAAATTACAATTCTACTGATGATTTATTTGAGTTTAAGTGCAGGACTAAATGAAAGCGTAAGGCGATGAACAAGAGCGTATCGGAATTTATCTTGAAGTTATAGAAGATCGGAGACTTAAGTCGCCAAGTCTTGAAGTTGCATGCCGCTTTACGTAGGACATATTGGTTCCAAAATCATCTTCGGCCAGGCTTCATAATCCCCTTCTTTTATGCATCAAGTAAGATCCTTTCATTATCTTGTGCAGCCATATTACTTGTGATTATCTTGAAAACTCTTTTTTAAATTTTCAAAATCCTTTTCCAATATTGAATACACTTTTTCAATTCGCATATTGTTCCTAATCCTATCCTATTATCTTATGCGATTATAGTTTTGGAAAAAGGAAACCCTAACCTTAATCTTTTCTTCTTGTGCGAATTTTTTGTGGAAAATTACCTTATCCTTTCTTATTCATATTTGCGAATTATATGTGATTGAAAAGAGAAAAATCAAAGTGCAAAAATCTGGTTTGTTGTGAAGTTCAATTTTTTATAAAACATCCTAAACCCTAGTCTTGTGTGTTTGCGATTTTTGGAAAAGAATAGAGAAGCCTAAATTGAATTTTTGTTGATTATTTTTGAGTATCATATCTTGAGAGATACAGCCCTTATTCAGTATTATATTGTGTTTATCTTCTTGAGAAAAAATTGGAAATATCTTAGTGCTAAATCTTTTCTTATTGTGCGTAATCTTATTTTGCTAAAACCAAATCCTAAACGATTGAATCTTTGTTTTTGCGAAATATCCATTTAAAAGAAAAGAGAAGCTTTGTCAAATTAGTTAGTCACACTTGCTGGACTTGCATTGAGTTTACTTCAAAAAAAAAAAAAAAAATCCTTGCCACAAATTGTTTTTGTGATAAAACTATTTTACTCTCTTATTAAAGAAGTTGTGGTTTATTAAGTTGGTATTGGATTATCATCTCTCTCATATTGCAAGTGTTATACTAACGTGGGTGATTTGATCATAGTTTGATTTGTATACTTTACTTCACTTGGTGTTGTTTATTGTGTTGAAATCCTCGAGATAGGTTTCTTGGGTGATTCGCTCGGGAGTTCGGATCGCTTGAAATCCTAGGCGGGAGCTCTCTGTTCTCAATCGGGAGATTGAGAGGATTGAAGTGTTTGTAACGTGGGTGCGCGTTGTAAAACATTCTCTATTATAAAGGTTATCGCTCCCAAAGTCCGAAGGTTGAAAAGCCGAGGCCGAGGAGTAGGACTTCAATCCGAACCTCGCTATATCGCGGTGTACTTCTATCCCTATCTCTTTATTTATCTTTTATGCACTTTATTTATATGAATACTTACTGACCTTTAGCGTTCTTGTATCTATATTGAGGAGTGCATTTTGATTATTATTTCTTTTAAACAAAGCTTCGCAAACTAGCTAGTTGAAATACCTTTTCCGCAATTATTTTTAAACTAGCAAATCAAACTGCTTTTCTCAAAGTTATTAAAGAATTTATTTTGGCCAAAAACCTTATTCACCCCCTCTAAGGTTATTCTTTAGTCTAACAAGTGGTATCAGAGCAGGAAACTGCATATAGAGCTTAACATCTCGCATTTTTCTGATCATGGGTTCTTTTATTAAAGAGGGTATGTCTTTTAATAGGCCACCTTTATTTGATGGAATTCAACTACGACTCATCGGAGTAGTCGAATGAAATGTCATGTGCGTGCTATAGATTTCACATCGTGGAGGATCATTGTAGATGGACCGCCACTCCTATGAAAATCAAGATTACAAAAACCAGGTGATGCAATTGAAAGTGATTCTACTAAAGCAACCGTAAAGTCAAGAAGTTCCCATTGAAGACATATACACTATTGAGCTAAGTGAATTGAGGAAGTCCGAACTTGACAAAATCTCATTGAATGCCAAAGCAATGAACATTCTACACCTTGCTCGTGTGTGAAGAAGAATATGGTAGGGTAAAAGGTTGTCGATCGCTAAGGAAATCTGGGATTGTTTAGAAGCTACTCATGTAGGTACAAGCCAAGTCAAAGATACAAAAATCCGAAGTTCTTACTTCGAGTATGAGGCCTTCAAGATGAAGGAAGGTGAAACTGCTTGTCGCCATGCACCGCAGGCTGAACTTAATTGTTAACAACTTGAGAGCACTTGGTAAAAGGTATTCTACAAAGGATTTGAATGGAAAGATACTTGCCTCATTGATCGTGACTTTTTCCCCAAGACATGTGCTATCACCAAGCTAAGGATATTGGTACTCTACCTACCAAGATTTAATTGGGTCTCTTCTAGCATTTGAAGTAGTATTGGGTGCTAAGAAAAATCAAGACAAAAGAAGCAGAAAAGAAAAGAAATCTCTTGCTCTTGTAGTGCGAAAAGTTCTAAGTCGGGTAAGAAAGTGGTTGAATCGGAAGATGAGTCCGATGAAGAAGACATGGTTATGCTTGCTAGAAAATTTAAAAATTCATGAAGTTCAACAAGTTTAAGAAAGGTGATTATTCCAAGAAATCCGGTATAACAAAGGCAATAACCATGAGAAAGAAGACGACCAACCAAGATGTTTTGAATGCAACAAACCAGGTCATCTCAAAGTAAATTGTCCTAAGTTAAAGAATAAATACCCAAAGAAGAAAGCAATGAAGGCTACCGATGACATCAAACCGAGGGTGAAACAGTAAGAAGAAGAAGAAGTTGCTAATGTTGTTGGTCTTGGCAAAGCAGATTATTCTCCGATGATACTTGGGATAATCTAAGCAAAGGATGCTGTGAAGTAGATGATGAAGTAATCGCCAAAGCTAGCTTGTCTCATGGCAAGTGACTCACAAAGGTAACAAACTCTAACCATTCTTTTTCTCGATTCTCGATGATTCTTGTGATGATGAAAGTAGTTATCAAGATTTGAATGAAGCTTTTGAAGCTCTTTATTGTAAACATGAAAATCTTTTGATAAAATCTAAGAATCTGAAAGAGAGCAACAAAAGCATGACTACTCAAATCAAGACTCTTGAGAATGAAGTAGCTAAATTGAAAAAATGAGCTAAAAATGCCAAACCCTTCAACCTTGAGTTTCTTGAACTTAAACAAATTTTTGAAAAATCAAGGTTGAAAATGTGAATTTAAAAGAATCATTGAAAAATTTGAGGTTGGTGAAAACACCTTAACCAAGTTACTTCACTCTCAACATGAATATACTGGTAGGAGAGGTATTGGTTACAAAGGTGAGTCTAGCTCCTCAAATTTAAAAGGGATATGGTATTTGTAATGCTTCTTCAAGCAAGACACCTAGTCCATTCTCTTGCACTTATTGTCAAAAAGGAAATCATAGTACTCTAAAATGCCCTATTCGCAAATTATGTGAGCTTGGTACTTTATACCCAGCTAGCAAGAAACCAAGGTGGATTGTGAAAGCAAACCCCTTGAGAACTCACCCCCATGGACCCAACAAAATTTGGGTACCTCGTGACTAGTGTTTGATTTTTCTTTTGCAAAGCGAGACTATCCAAAAAGGGTAATGTATGGATGGTAGATGTGGTTGCTCAAGACATATGACCTGGTGATGCTTCACTATTCTTGAAGTTAAGCAACAAAGCTAGTGGTTCTGTGAAGTTCGCCAACAATGAAACCGCCGCGTAATAGGTAAAGGTTGTGTGGGTAAGGAAAACACAATCAAAATTAAAAATGCTTTATTAGTTGAAGGTGTTAAATTCAATTTATTAAGTGTAAGTCAACTATGTGATAATGACTTTGATGTTTACTTTTCATAAACTAAATGCCTTATTATTCATGAAGCTTCTAACTTTAAAATTGTCGCTTTTCGTGGAAAACAATGTCTACTATGTTGATTTTGACAATGTTAGTGATGATATAGTATGCATGCCTTCTTTACTTGATGATGTTGACTTGTGGCATAGACGCTTAGGACATGCTAGCATGGAACTTTTATCTAAATTATGTGCAAATGAACATGTTAGAGGTCTACCTAAGCTTAAGTATGAAAAAGGACAGCTATGTGACGCATGTCAATTAGGTAAGATGCATAAAACCTCTTTCAAATCAAAACTCGTTATCTCTACCAAAAATGTGCTTGAATTGTTACATCTTGATTTATTTGGTGAAATTGATGTTGTAAGTCTAGGTGGAGCCAAGTATGTGTTCGTGAATTGTTGATGATTATTCTAGATATACTTGGGCTATTTTACTTGCTAATAAAAGTGATGCTTTTAACGAGTTTGCTAAGTCGTGCGTAAAATTACAAAATGAGAAGAACTTAGCTATCAAAGAAATAAGAAGCGATCATGGAGGAGAGTACGAAAACTCTTCATTCAAATCTTGGTGTGAAAAGCATGGTATTCATCACAACTTTTCAGCTCCAAGGACTCTCAACAAAATGGCGTGGTGGAAAGGAAAAACAGACCATACAAGAGATGTGTAGAACAATGCTAAATGAGCACAATCTTCCTAAATATTTTGGGGTCACGCAGCTTGATACAAAGATGCCATGTGCTAAACCGAAGTTTATCTAAGGCCTTCTCTCAACAAGACGCCCCTATGAATTGTGGAATGGTAGAGCTCCAAACATTTCATACTTCAAAGTTTTTGGAAGTAAGTGCTATATTTTAAACACAAAGGACAAGTTGGGTAAGTTTGATGCAAAATCAATCAAGGTATTTTTATGGGTTATTCTAGTCATAGTAGAGCTTATATTGTTTATAACAAAGTTGATAAATGTATGCAAGAATCTATTCATGTTTCTTTTGATGAGACCAACCCCTTTGCTAAGAAAGTTGATGATGAAGATGAAGTTGTCGAAGTTGACAAAAGCAGAATGCCTGAACCTAACAGTGAAAGTGCCAAAGAAAAGGAGGTGGAAGTAGAACCTCAAGAAATAGCTGAATTGGAACGAGAGCCCCAAGACACTAATGATCATCTCCATGGAAGAACACATGATGACTTGCCTAAAGCTTGGAAATCAGTTCGAGATCATCCCATGGAGCAAATTATTGGTAGTCCATCAAAGGGGGTAACAACTCGCTCTTCTCTTAATCTTTTATGCTTTCATAGTGCTTATGTCTCTCAAATAGTTCCTAGTAACATAAAAGAGGCTCTAGGTGATCCAGAATGGGTTGTATCAATGCAAAAAGAACTTGAACAATTTGAACGAAACAAAGTTTGGCATTTAGTCGAAAAACCTGTTGATAGAACTGTTATTGGAACTAAATGGGTTTTTCGCAACAAACTTGATGAAAACGGTGTTATTTTATTGAACAAAAGTCGTTTAGTTGTTCAAGGTTATAATCAAATTGAAGGGTGGATTTTGAAGAAACTTTTGCTCCAAAGGGCTAGATTGGAATCCATTCGTATTATACTAGCCTTCGCTAGCCATATGGATTTCAAACTACACCAAATGGACGCCAAAAGTGCCTTTCTCAATGGATTTTTAGAAGAGGAAGTATATGTAAAACAACCCCTGGTTTTGAAGATTTTAAAAATCCAAATCATGTTTTTAAACTTGACAAAGCCCTTTATGGATTAAAACAAGCCCCTAGAGCTTGGTATGAGAGATTACAAACATTTAATTGCAAATGGTTTCAAAAAGGGTAAGCTTGATTCTACCTTATTCCTTAAAACCAAAGGCAAACATCTCATTGTAGTTCAAATCTATGTTGATGATATTATTTTTGGATCTACTAATGATGAATTGTGCAAGGAGTTTTTCGACATGATGACTAGTGAGTTTGAAATGAGCATGATGGGTGAACTAAACTTCTTTTTGGGACTCCAAGTGAAACAAATGAAAGAGGGAATATTCATAAGTCAAAGCAAATTCTCAAAAGAACTACTCAAGAAATTTGGCATGAGTGATGCAAAGACAATTGGCACTCCAATGGCAACCGCTACAAAATTAGACAAGGATGAACAAGGTAAACCTGGTAAATGAAACAATGTATCGAGGTATGATCGGTAGTCTTTTATATTTAATCGCTTCCCGACTGATATTATGTATTCTCAGTATGCCCGTGTGCTCGATTTCAAGCATGTCCAAAAGAATCACATTTCAAAGTCAGAAACGGATTCTTAGATATGTGAAGGGAACCACAGATTTTGATTGTGGTACCCAAATCGAGTCACTTTGATTTGGTCGGATTTTCTCGATGTCGATTTTTGGCTTTGGTTGTACCTTAGATAGAAAAAGTACTAGTGGAACTTGTCATTTCTTAGGTCCTTGTTTAACTTCTTGGTCTAGTAAGAAGCGTAGCGTTGTTGCTTTATCCACCAAGCCGAATATGTGGCGGCCGGGAATTGCGTCGCACAAGTTCCGTGGATGAAACAAACTTTAGAAGATTTTGGTCTGTTGTATGATAATGTGCCTGCTTTATGTGATAATACCAAAGTTATTAATATTGCTAAGAACCCCATCCAACACTCTAGGACGAAACATATTGAGATTAGACATCACTTTATTAGAGATCATGTTTCTAGGGGGAGCATAGAATTAAAATTTGTAGGCACTGATGACCAACTAGCGGACATCTTCACAAAACCTTTAGCCGAAGCTCAATTTTGTAAAATCCAAGAGAGCTAGGTATGCTTGATCTTTCTAGTTTGTGATTATGTGCTATGTGGTCCCTTTTGATGAAAACAAAGGGGGAGAAATTATATGTGTTATATGAAAAATTATATGAGTATATGTGCTATGTGTTTATTCTTTTTGATGCACTTTTATTTATGCTTATGCTTAGGGGGAGCGCATGCTATGTGTATCTTGTCTTTCGCCTCCCTTTAGATAATGTAATTTGTTATCATCAAAAGGGGAGTTTGTTGAGCCAAGGGCAAACACTCCTTGTTTTGTATGATAACAAATTACAATTCTACTGATGATTTATTTGAGTTTAAGTGCAGGACTAAATGAAAGCGTAAGGCGATGAACAAGAGCGTATCGGAATTTATCTTGAAGTTATAGAAGATCGGAGACGAAGTCGCTCAAGTCTTGAAGTTGCATGCCGCTTTACGTAGGACATATTGGTTCCAAAATCATCTTCGGTTTGTGCTTCATAATCCCCTTCTTTTGCGCATCAAGTAAGATCCTTTCATTATCTTGTGCAGCCATATTACTTGTGATTATCTTGAAAACTCTTTTTTAAATTTTCGAAAATCCTTTTCCAATATTGAATACACTTTTTCAATTCGCATATTGTTCCTAATCCTATCCTATTATCTTATGCGATTATAGTTTTGGAAAAAGGAAACCCTAACCTTAATCTTTCTTCTTTGTGCGAATTTTTTGTGGAAAATTACCTTATCCTTTCTTATTCATATTTGCGAATTATATGTGATTGAAAAGAGAAAAATCAAAGTGCAAAAATCTGGTTTGTTGTGAAGTTCAATTTTTATAAACATCCTAAACCCTAGTCTTGTGTGTTTGCGATTTTTGGAAAAGAATAGAGAAGCCTAAATTGAATTTTTGTTGATTATTTTGAGTATCATATCTTGAGAGATACAGCCCTTATTCAGTATTATATTGTGTTTATCTTCTTGAGAAAAAAATTGGAAATATCTTAGTGCTAAATCTTTTCTTATTGTGCGTAATCTTATTTTTGTAAAACCAAATCCTAAACGATTGAATCTTTGTTTTTGCGAAATATCCATTTAAAAGAAAAGAGAAGCTTTGTCAAATTAGTTAGTCACACTTGCTGGACTTGCATTGAGTTTACTTCAAAAAAAAAAAAAAAAAAAAAAATCCTTGCCACAAATTGTTTCGGTATAAAACTATTTTACTCTCTTATTAAAGAAGTTGTGGTTTATTAAGTTGGTATTGGATTATCATCTCTCTCATATTGCAAGTGTTATACTAACGTGGGTGATTTGATCATAGTTTGATTTGTATACTTTACTTCACTTGGTGTTGTTTATTGTGTTGAAATCCTCGAGATAGGTTTCTTGGTGAAATACCTTTTCCGCAATTATTTTTAAACTAGCAAATCAACTGCTTTTTCGAAAGTTATTAAAGAATTCTATTTTGGCCAAAAACCTTATTCACCCCCCCCTCTAAGGTTATTCTTTAGTCTAACAATTGTCTTTCTATTACTCTCTTTTTGGAGATTAAAAAGGGGATTGTCTTTCTATTAGTTTGTCCTTTTTTTTGGGTACATTACTTTGTCTTTTTTTTTTGGTAATTACTTTGTCTTTAAACAATCTTTTTTGTTTTGTTTTAGAGAAGAAGAAGAAGAAGAAGAGAAGAAGAAGAAGAAGAAGAAGAAGAAGAAGAAGAAGAAGAAGAAGAAGAAGAAGAAGAAGAAGAAGAAGAAGAAGAAGAAGAAGAAGAAGAAGAAGAAGAAGAAGAAGAAGAAGAAGAAGAAGAAGAAGAAGAAGAAGAAGAAGAAGAAGGGTTTTTTGTTGAGAACGAAAGAATGAAAGGGTTTCGTCTTTGCGAGAGCTTGAGAGCAGCTGATTTTCTGAAGTTTCGTGCTGGAGAACAAAGGAATGAATGGGTTTCGTCTTTGCTAGAGCTTGAGAAGCAGTTGAAAAAAGGAATGAATGAAGAAAGAAGGGTTTAGTTAATGGAGCTTTGTAGCGACCGAAAAATCCGGGAATGGATTCTTCGAAGTTCGAAAGGAAGTCGCCACCAAATTTTAGTTTAAGGGCAAATTCGGAAAATCCTTTTTAGTTTTAGGATAAGGCAAGTTTAAAGGTTCGGGAGTCGTTATGCGTGGGGAAGGTATTAGCACCCCACGACATTCTTCGTCTAATTATTTATGGTTTATTAATATTAACCCTTTTTATTTATAGTGAAAAAGAATTAATTAAGTTTTTAATTTTTAGTGCTTGACAAGAGTGGACTCTTGCTCCTACGTACCTCCGGATGCAATGGAGGAATTAAAGCTACGTAGTTCTTCCTGAAAAGGGTTTGTTGGTTGGTGTTTTTTTTTAGTGTAGGGTCCTAGGACTCCTTGGCTGCATAACTCATCGATTCCTAGGACGTTGACTAACCCGATTGTACTACCGACTTAGTCCCCTACTTTTTGAAAGTATTTTTGCGGTTTTTTGAAAGAAGTTTGTTTGATGTGAGGTGAGTTGGTTTTAGAATAGGTATTTTAGGACTCTGAATCAGCATGCAAACTCATTAGTTCTAGAGCGGTGACTAACCGGTTGTACAACCGACTTAGTCCCCTATTTTTAGGAAAAGTGATTTATTTATTTACTTATAAGTTTTTAGGATTACTTGAATCTGCATGTACCTCATTGGTCCTAGGATGATGACTAACCCTTAGGTTGTACAACCGACTTAGTCTTTTATTTGATTTTGAAGAAATAAACTAATTTGTGCATAAAAAAAGACAAAACCGATAATTAATAAATACTAGGCTAAAAAAATAAATAAATAACTATATACATAAATAAATATGAATAGATATATAAATAAACAATAAACAAATAAATAAATAAATAAATAGATTATATTATAAATAAATGATAAATAAATATATACATAAAAATAAACAAAATAAATACAAAACTAACCTGAACTCGACGAGTGTCGAACCGGATCGAGTAATCGACCAAGGTCAATCACTTAACCAGGACTCTATCTCGGTCCATTTTGACCCCAAGACCGCAGGAACCGCTTTGAGAATCGAAAAGCCAACTCAAAACGTCCAAATGACAAAGACGGGTTTTTAGTGAAATGAGCCGCAAACGCTTTGACCCAAAAGATCACTTAACCCGCCAATGATCCCCTCCTCTAATCTTCACCTCTCAACCCCTTTTATATCCAATTTCTAGGGAGATCTTGTTTCTTGTGAGCAATGTGGGACTAAAACAAGGTAGAGAAAGCAATTCCCCTTTAAAACACAATTCCCGTTTTTCTCAAACCTCTCACCGTAAAATTGCGATTCCGGATTCGTTAACTCGTTGGATCGTCTTTCGTTTTTGACAGTAGGTTCGTGAGACATATATCTACGCTTTCACCGTTCGGATCGTTGAAACGAGGTCTTATGAGAGAGAAATTGCCTTCGCAATAGCTGCAGTTTTTGGTCCGTTTTTCTCAAACCTCTCATCGTAAAAGTGCGATTCCGGATTCGTTAACCGTCGGATCGTCTTTCTTTTTTGACAGTAGGTTCGTGAGACATATATCTACGCTTTCACCGTTCGGATCGTTGAAACGAGGTCTTATGAGAGAGAAATTGCCTTCGCAATAGCTGCAGTTTTTGGTCCGTTTTTCTCAAACCTCTCATCGTAAAAGTGCGATTCCGGATTCGTTAACCGTCGGATCGTCTTCATTTTTTGACAGTAGGTTCGTGAGACATATATCTCAACTTTCACCGTTCGGATCGTCGAAATGAGGTCCGAGAAGAGAGAAATTGCCTTCGTAATAGAGCTGCAGATTTGGGTATTTCAGCTTTTTGTTCTTATTTTGTAAGCTCTTATGCTTTGCTTCACTTGCTTTTTCAATTACTCAAAGAGGGTCAAAAGAAAATAACATGTGGGATGATTGACTAAGAATCAAATCATGCATCTTTATATTAATTGTGGTTGATATGCACAAGCTACTTTATCTTTTACTTGAGTACATAGAAACGTTTGTTGCACATACACTACTTAATAAAAAGTGTTTTTCTATTACTTTTTTGTTTAGATTAAAAAGTGATTGTCTTTCTATTACTCTCTTTTTGGAGATTAAAAAGGGGATTGTCTTTCTATTACTCTCTTTTTGGAGATTAAAAAGGGTATTGTCTTTCTATTACTTTGTCCTTTTTTTTGGGTACATTACTTTGTCTTTTTTTTGGGTACATTACTTTGTCTTTAAACAATCTTTTTTGTTTTGTTTTAGAGAAGAAGAAGAAGAAGGGTTTTTTGTTGAGAACGAAAGAATGCAAGGGTTTCGTCTTTGCTAGAGCTTGAGAAGCAGCTGATTTTCTGAAGTTTCGTGCTGGAGAACGAAGGAATGAATGGGTTTCGTCTTTGCTAGAGCTTGAGAAGCAGCTGAGAAAAGGAATGAATGAAGAAAGAAGGGTTTAGTGAATGGAGCTTCAACACAAACAAACATTCACTATGAAGAAAGACAGTACCCATTTACACAAGCTGCTTCTGATTTTTTATGTTGAAGAAAGTAATATGGACAAAAGTGAACTACGAAGGGGACTGTGTAAATGGGTAGGGTTTAGTGTCTTTCTACGAAGGAATGAAGGGTTTAGTGTCTTTTTATTACTTTTTTTGAGATTAAAAAGGGATTTGTCTTTCTATTACTCTCTTTTTGGAGATTAAAAAGGGGATTGTCTTTCTATTACTCTCTTTTTGGAGATTAAAAAGGGGATTGTCTTTCTATTACTTTGTCCTTTTTTTTTGGTACGTTACTTTATCTTTTTTTTGGGTACATTACTTTGTCTTTAAACAATCTTTTTTGTTTTGTTTTAGTTTCCCTTTTTTTTCTTTCATTGATTGTTTTGTTTTTGACTGTAAATAAATTGTAATGTATCTAAACTATTCAACTTTAGTTTTTTTTTTGACAAGAACTCTAGTTTCTTATAACCCTCTATTTGTTTTCATTTTTAATAATGATACTATAATATTTATGAGGCTTAAATATAATTTTGGTCCTTGCAATTTTTTTTTTAAAGTAGTCATTGCAAAATTAAAATTATCCATTTTGGTCCCTGCAAAAAGTTTTTTTATTTAAAATAGCCCTTCCAAAAATTAAAATTATTCATTTTGCAGGGACCAAAATGAATAATATTAAACTTTGCAAGGGCTAGTTTAATAGAAAAAATTTTGCAGGGACCAAAATGAATAATTTTAAATTTTGCAAGGACTATTTAAAGAATAATAATTTTGCAGGGACCAAAATAGATATTCGTCATATTTACAGGGACCAAAATGAAATTTAAACCTATTTATGATTATTAGATATTGTACTTTTATAAATTATAATATTTAAAATGATTAACATTATTTTTTTTTGACAAAAAAATGATTACATAATTTAGATATTGTACTAGAATTTAAGTTTATTTTTTATTTGTAATTTTAATGTAGATACTTTCTTTTTAATATTATTTAGATACTTTCTTTTTAATATTGTGATGCTAATTTAGTAGTTTTGTTATATATTTTATCAAATTTAAGTCTTAAATATAGTTTTTTTGAAATAGGAGGACCAAAACTATAATTTAGCCATGATTTTTATGAGAAAATGATGTACGAGGTGTAGAGTTAATTCCATCTATACATATATGTAAAAGAATCCCCAATGGAGCCTCCACAATGCTCCTCATGAATTTTATCTATATTAAAATTTAATTATAATTTCCACATAAATAAAACTTTGGTTTGAATGAAAACACATAAATGTCCACTATCTTATTAAATGATCCTTTAAATGAAATGTTGTTTAACTTTTTTCCATGATATGAAAAATAATATTTTTCATATGAAAATATGAAAATTGATAGTAACATTAACAATATATTTTATATATGCTCCATATTAATTATATGTTATGTATGTATATATATATATATATATATATATATATATATATATATATATATATATATATATATATATATATATATATATATAAGTAGAGGAGGTGGGGAGAGAACATCTAGAATGTTTCTCAATTTTAAATAGTTATATTTATTTATAAATTATAAGGAGCCCTTTAATATACAAATAATACTAAATATCAAATCTTCCTTTATTAATTAAATTATTCGATATTTTATTTAGGAATACTGTTTTCTAGATTATACTTAAGGAAAGAAAAATAGAATTCTAAGGGTTGTTGGTTAGCGTATGAATTAGTTTTGTTTTATTAGTTTAACTTTTATTTGAATAGTTATCTTTTATTTACTTTGAGTTTTAAATGATTTTAAATGCTTTTTAAATAATGAATGTGAATGGTCTCTTTCAATTCATTTAGTTTCAAAACATAAGCTAATCAGTGAGTAAAAAAAACACTATTCTAAGAGTTGCCCAATCGCTTTATAATTTTTTAAAATAACTAGTTTTATGACCCGTGCTCCGCACGGGCTCACCTTTACTAAATAATGATATTTAATTTTTTTTTACAAATTTATAAATGAAATATAATTGAAGAGAGTCTTATTTTCGATACGTAGTATACCGTAAACTATATGTAAATTAATATATGTAGCATAAAATGATATTAAACGTATATCTATATTTTTTAGATGTTGATTAATAAGTATTGTGTGATTATTTTTTGAGATTTTTTTTCTTAAACTACAATCCTACTTCCATATTCAGAAAAGATTAAGAGAAAATACGAGATTGATTGAGTTGTCAAAAAATTGTCTCATTCCTCAAAAGGGTATGGATTAAACTCCGCCGGTCAATGTGAGGACATATGTGTTGGGTGATCTATAAGTATATCCGTGGATGCATTCGGAGTATCCGAAACCCTATTGTTTAAAACGTGGATGCATATAAATAATTTGGTTTGATTGTAGACCACTCCTATGTAATCCTCTAGAGTTGTATTGGATAGATTTTGGCAATCTTATCTGGATCACCTTACATATTTTCTTATTAAATAATTTCTTTTTACCAAATCAATTATTTAGGACTCTAAAATATCACAAAAAAATGCAAGAACATCGAAGTTTGGTGCGAAGTGCCGATTGGAGCTAGGGTATAGCTTAGAGAAAATATATACTATTAGTAAATTAATATATACTATTAGTAAATTAATACTACACTAATTTAAAAGAAAAAAAGAAAGATTATTTAACAAAAGGATTAAAATATGAACAATTAATTTTTTTATGTATTTTCTTACTAAATAATTTTTTTACCAGTTATCGAAGAGTGAAGTTCGCGTATTTGAACATCTAAAATATTTTTCGGACTCTAAAATATCACAAAAAATTTAAACAAAAAACACAAAAACGTGGAGGTTTGGTGCGAAGTACCGATTGAAGCTACGGTACTCGCATATAATATAAACACTGATTTAAGTTTGCTTTTAATACCAATTTTTTGGTATAAATCAGGTATCCTCCATGCAGAATCAGAGAGAGACTAATCCTCAGCGGGTAGAGACCACAATGGGCGGCAAAAATCTCTCGAGAGAGATTTAACATTATTGCATGTCCAAAGTGATCAAAATAAAAGCCATAAAGAAAAAATATGCTATTCGTAAATTAATACTACACTAATTTAAAAGGAGAAAAAAGAAACATCATTTTAAAAAAGCATTAAAATATGAACAGTTAAATTTTTTTCTGAACTCTATAGCTCACGAAAACATACTCCTTAACATCTCGATCACTTTGTATTTTCTTACAAAATAATTTTTTTTTTCCAAACCAGTTATTGAAGGTTCACCAAAACATACTACTTAGCATCTTTATCACTTTACATAGTTTCTTATTAAATATTTTTTTTTACCTAACCAGTTATTGAAGAGTGAACTCCGCGTATTTGAACATCTAAAATTTTTTCGGACCATAAAATATCACAAAAAATTTAAACAAAAAAGACGCAAAAACGTGGAAGTTTGGTGCAAAATACCGATTGAAGTCACAGTACTCGCATATAATATAAACACTAATTTAAGTTTCCTTTTAATACCTGTTAATCCAAAGTGATCAAATTTTTTGTCAAAAAAAATCTAAAGTAATCAAAATAAAAATCATAAAGAAAACATATGCTATTAATGAATCAATACTACACTAATTTAAACTATTAAAATATAAATAAATAAAAATGTGCATTTGGCGCGGAACCGCATCTGCAGTGCGGCTTCCGCATTATAAATAAAGAGAGATATATACATTTTCTTTGGATTCCACTTTTTTTTTCAGTAAAACTTAAAACGTACTATGTCTATTTGGAGTTTAATAGCGTAAACTTATTCATTTATTTTTCATAAGGAATTTTTAGAATTATTAAAAAGTCATTTGAAATAAAAAGTTATTTATGTTTCATTTGAAATTACAAAATATATAATTTATTTTCTATTCACACACACAAGCGCGCGCGGGCGGGCACACATATATAATTCTCATCTGTTTTGCGTGTGCTTAGCTAAACATTTATCAACATAATTTATTTATAGTATACAACAGATTTCAAAGAGAAAATGTAACGTCTAACGGTTCAAGTTTAATAAGAATTAATGCCTTTTGCATATCCCTATCTCTATATATTAATACACAAACGTGATTTTTCACGTTTTGAGCGGCAATATTTTTTTCTTTTTTTTTAGTCCCTTTATGTACATTTTTTTAAGTCCCTTTATGTGTGTTACTTAGTAATGTATGTGTTATAGTATGATACACTTTACACTGGCTACTTTATTTACACTGGCTACTTTATTAATCAATTTGAGAGCCATTTTTTGATAACATTAGTTGTAAATAATGCAAACTCTATGTCCATTATTAATCTAGCAAAAATTAAGGTCCCACTCTTTTTTTTTTTGTCTAGCACTCATTGTTTTTTATTATCAAAATGTATCTCTCATTGTTAAATACATATTATTTTGGTTTTTTTGTACTCCCACTGTTTACCAATATACCCCCACTCTATATTTTTAGGCGGATATACTCGATGTAAATTAAAGTCCATTATTAATCTAAAGAAAATTAAGGTCCCACTCTTTGATTTTTTTTGTCCAGCACTCATTGTTTTTTATTATCAAAATGTATCCCTCATTGCTAAATACATATTATCTTGGTTTTTTTTTGTGCTCCCACTCTATATTTTTGGACGGACATACCCCTGACAGAAATTGAACCATTTAGATTTATGTTTGTAATAGGTAAACACGATTTATGTTTTTTCAAGTCGTATTTACCTATATATGATTTCCCTGACACAAAAAAAAATGAATCTTATTTATCTCAGAATAAAGTCAATACGATGCGGTTTTTAAAGAAAATTGGATTTATGTTTGATGAAGGTAAATACGACTTACTATTTTGAAGCTCACGGGAGGGAATCGTATCTAGATAAA
This sequence comes from Oxytropis ochrocephala, assembly GCA_020916435.1. Classification (NCBI taxonomy): domain Eukaryota; kingdom Viridiplantae; phylum Streptophyta; class Magnoliopsida; order Fabales; family Fabaceae; genus Oxytropis; species Oxytropis ochrocephala. The sequence continues at coordinate 8,170,515 of CM037095.1, forward strand.
TACGATCGCGAAATTTGCTAGAATTCGTATCTATCTCCGGAAGGTAAATACGACGAATTTCTAAAATATTTACGATCAAATCGTATGTAAGTAAAAATGGTAAATATATCTTGCGTATTTTTATGCCTCCTACCCCTTATAAAATTTTTATTTTTTTCTAAACTACGTCAGAGCAGCTTTATTAACATTGTCTCTCGCGCATCGCATTCTTGCATGTGTCCTAGTTAAAAGGAAGAATGAATGCCTTTTGCATTTAAAAGGAAAAGACTTTTGAGTTTGTTTTTTAAAAAGACTTTTAACGGAAGCCTTAAAGTATGCCTTTTGCAATCTTTTAATTAAAAGGAAAAGACCTTTTGAGTTTCTTTTCTAATTTATTTTTTTTTAACGAAAACCTTTAAGATTTGTCCATATAAATACATCTCAACTCTCGCCCTTTGTGAGCTTCAAAAATTCTTCCATCACTAATTTCTTCATCGATAGATTTTAAGTTTTAACCATTTCTTTCTAAGCACCTTTTTTAAGGCATAGCTTCTTCAACTGTGGATCACCAAGGACAGATACTCCATGAAGAGGTGGGATACTGTACGTACGTACATGGGTCTGGGAATCATGTGCAACTGACTTTTCAAAGGCACAGCTTGGTTCTCCTTTTCGCAAAGCAAACTGAATGAAGGTTAAAGTTATGATCCTTATCTTCACGGAAGGTAAATCAATTTGACAGCCAACCCAAAAGTCCTATAAACCAGCTCAAAGCTCCAAACTAAACAACTTCCAAAGTTTACATACAGAGCATCAGAATGAACTGATAGATATATAAGCATACTCTAATCCGAGTTAACATAAGCAAAACTCTTGCCTAATAATCCACAATTGATCATGCTAATCTAACCAACATAATTACTATATATTCTTAAATTTATTTTAAAAACTAAACTCATTTTGTCTGAAACAGTGTGACTCTATTATCTAATTTTTTTTGTATATTTCTCGGATGCTAAGCTAATTATGCATTAATATTAATTTATCCACATGTAAATCATTGAGTACGTGATAGTGTTTCAACTTTCTAGTATCTAGTTGCACTTATTTTGACTCCTCACCCAATCCCCTCAAATGCTTAAGCATATATCTGAAATTCAAAGAATGATTTGTTCAAATTATTCTCATTGTCATGGACACAAACAACAATATCTAAAATAAACATTTAAACAGAACGGATAAGTGTACCCCTCATAAAAAATACAAATTTTTTTGTAGCCACCTTCTGACTGGTGTAGAAGGTTCCATTTAGGTGCCATAGAATGACTAAAGCAGTTAACTTACATCAGACAGAACAGCCATAATAGGAGTTGCATATCCCAATTTTTTCACTATATTAGGTATCTTCCCGGTTGAATTGATCATGAATAGTATGACATTGACTCATTGCAATCTGATTGAACAACAAAGCAATTATTCAATTTAACAAAATAAAGCAATTATTCATATCACTTGATAGAACAAAAGTTATGACCATTTTGATTTCTCCTTCCATATGTACAATATAGTACATAAAATTCCTTCAAAATACCTTCCAAAAGGGATAGACTTTGACTTAAAACTTCCCATTGTTCTCTTCTTAAAATGTAGCAGCAGCTGTTTCTACAGTTTATCTCCACTGATCACATTGCACCTTAAGTCTTTTCAATTCGGCTTCTTACTCTAACTTTACTACTTCAGCTGCTTCCAATTACCCAACCAAACACTCTCCAGCAACTTTAGCTTCTTTCAACTCAGCAACAACTTCTTCAATCACCATATTGACATGTGTATCAATGTTTTCTCCTTATCCATAAGATCACCTTTCAAGTCAGCCACACATTCATATAACCTCCTGCGTTGCTTAAGTTCCTGTTCACTTCCTGGTGACAAGCACTTTTCAAGCTTCAAATTCAGGCTCTCATTCTCACTTACAATACCATCGAACTTAATTTCCTTATCTTTTGATTTTTGCCTTCAACTCTTCAACTTCTCATAAGCATCCATAATCTTCACCATATTCTGAATCTGTTCCTCTTGCTATTTAGTCTCAACAAACTCTAAAGCAGACATCAAGTTGCTTTTAAATCTCAACAATCAGCAGCTCTTAAAAGCTCTACAGTTCTTTTTGCAACCTAAAGTTACTTTAAAGTCTCAGTGACCAAACCATGAGACTGAAACTGACATGACTATTTCATCTTCTCTATCTCTACCATAAAAATAAGTAAATCAGAAATCACGAGGATAAAACATCCAAACAATTCAAAAACAACACCCATATTGAAACAATCACATTAGCACATTCAGTAAGGAAAATCAAAAACAATACATGGTCATCGATGTATTTTAGGATTTTTGAATGAAAAAAAAAACTAAGGGTAACAGAGCAATTTGAGAAAATGAAAGTTTGTGAGTACGATGTGCAGAAAATGCAAGGCGATGAGATAGAGCAGTGGTAGAAACCAAATAGTAGAGAGATGATGAAGCGAAAATGAATATGGTAATTGAAAGGAAAAAAGAGGATTACATGTATGTTCTTCTACATACATGTAATATGATAATAAGGAATAATATTTAGTATGCATAAGTAAGGATAGTCAAATTTTCTAAATATAAACTATAAACTTGGATCAGAAGTGTGACTATTTTCCGACGAACACAATACTGAATAGAAAAATGAATACTTATAAGTTGTGTTGCGCAATTTTAAATATAGCTTTCGACGATGAAAATTGAGAAACATTTGACGCCAGAGATTATGACAAAAGAACACAAATACCAAACAAACAATTCACTTAAGTTAAATAGTATATGCCTCGCACAAACTGGCACTATAAAAGATAATAAAATCTTCAAATACACCAAGAGGAAAACTGAATAAAATGTTGAAAGGTAAACTTGATTTGGCCCATTGGACTAATCAAGTGTTAGGCCCATTTGGCTTTAGGGTTATAGTCTAAAGAATATTCTAGAAAATAGTAGAAAAGATTAGAAGTTGAATATGTAATATTAAATAAGTAGTTGAGAGAAGTGTGTAGAACTCTCTCACTTTCTTAGAGTGCCTAGAATATTCTCTAGATGTATGTAAAAAGTCACCCACTTGAAGTGTGTAGAAACTTCTCTAGAGTTATGTAGAACTCTCCCATGGAGCCTATAAATAGGGGAGAGCCTCTCATTTGTAAACCAAGCAAAGAAAAGCAAAGCAAAGCATTACTTGAGAAGTTCTAAAGAGCAAATCATTCTCTCACTTTAGAAATCATAGTCTCCTCTTCCCTTCCTACCAAAAGCTTCCTACAAACCATTCTCCTTTCCAACATAAAAGACTCTTATACACCAAAAGGCTAACTGAAATTAATCCAAATGCATAATCTAGTTCAAGTTAAAATAGGGATTGGGGTTGAATAACATAAGTTATGATTTAATAATCAAACTCAAAACCAGACAGTCTATTCTTTCTCTGCTTTGATGATTTACCTCGGAACACATTATGCAGACCTTTTGCTAACGGTTGCCTCACCGCCCTCTGATGGATTGTTCAATAACACACAATCTGCATCTACACCAACGAAATTTGCGACATAATGATCCTCTCCAACATGGACAGACAGCTCATTGACTCCAGAAGTCTGACCTACTTCAAGGGTCCTTTTAATTCCACGGGTACCACCATCAGTATTGCTTTCTACAACACCAACAACGACTGCTTTGTCCAGAGTGTCTGCTAACTTACCATTTGTTGGACTATATGATAACCTTAGAGGGGGTGAATAAGGTTATATGCTAAAAATGAAATCTTTTTTTTTTGTTTTCAAAAATAAACGATGCAAGTTTAAATCAAATGTAGAAAAGAGGATTTAAACTATATGCAACACGACACCTAAGCAAGCTTAAACATGTGGCATTTCGTACAATGTGGCTGTCTGCTGATGATTATCCATTACTACTAGGTACTTTGTTTGTTTCTTGATAGTAAACATACGGTTAAACTGTGGTGAATTGTTCGATATTAACAACTTCGAGTAATTTCAGGATCAGCTGATCTAGGTGTTTGTCTTCATACTTCATCATCAGGATTAGACCTTCCCATGAAGGTATCCTTTGTTATATGTCAATGGATAAGCAAAGATTTGTTATTAGCCATTTTTTTACATGTAATAAATGTTTTTGCCACTCTGCACCCTTAAACTTTTTGGGCATCAAATGTAATAAATATTATCTTGATTAATTGGGTATATATATATATCTGACTATATGATGGCTAATTTTGATATCGTACTGTAAAACAATTTCATCGAATCATATTCATTCAGTTAGTTTTTAAATTATCTTCTTTAACTGTACCAGGTTGTTGATATGTTTGGTTGTGGACTACCTGTTTGTGTTGTTTTGTATTCTTGGTAAGCTAAGTACTTTCTCCCTCTGGACCTATTTATAAGCAAAAAAACACTTTTTATGTTAATTGGAAAACTAATGTATTTAGACTATAATGTAGTCCAAATACATTAGTTTTCCAATGAATCTAAAAAGTGACTTTTTGCTTATAAATAGGTCCGGAGAGAGTCCTTTGGAAATTAATGTTCATATTCTTGAAATTCAAACATATTCATCTAGTCAAATTTTGTACACTCTTGAAGCATTAAAGAACTGGTTGAAGTTGACAAAAATGGTCTTCTCTTCTCTTCGTCTTCAGAGCTAGCCGATGAACTTCTGGTAAGTTTGTTAATGATTGTATGTACAATATTTGTTAGATACACACAATCTCTTTGAACTCGAGACATCAGTATTAGAAAAGGAAGGTTGTTTAGTGCTATAAGCTCCCTCCATGGTAGGTTGTCTAGTGCTATAAGCCTTGTCTTGCATTTACAAGAAGCCGATTACATGACTCGATATTATTTATTTCAGTGTCGTGTTTTTATGGACTTCTTGCAAAAGATTATTTCTCAGTATCTTGGGTGTAGAGTTAGCTGTCTTGACTATGATGTAATGAGACAACATCTAGGTTATCTGGACTAAACATACTAATTTAATCATTATTTATGAAACACCGATATGTATTACACTACACACGGACATACGCAAGACTTGGTTTTAATTTGAAAATTTCGGAGTAATTGAAGTGTCGACACTTTGAACACTTTCTTCAACTGTAGGAAGTGTCAGTCTTTATAGAGGTCATTTAGCCATTTTGTGGCCTTTTTTTTTTTTGCATACTTGTGATGCATAGAGATGGTAGATTTAGATTGACATTGACATTGCATTTTGTACTCCCTCATTTGACATGAGGATTTTCAATTTTTAGATTGCTTTATTTCTCAAAATTCATGATTCATAACGTAGACAATGTGAATGCTTGGGTTGTGATTATAGAATGGCTAATTGATATCTAATTAGTTATATGCTTGGGTTGTAATTGTGAACTTTTAATTTGTTACTCTATGACTATGTATTTAGATTCCCAACACTTTGCTATGAAGTCATTGAATTTGGCTTTGTCAATATATGTGTGTGTGTGTGTGACTATACCAATGAATTGAAGCATGTATGTTAATTTATTCATTCCAAATGTCTCCATAAATTAAATTTTGAGTAATCTATGTATTTAGTTAGATTAGTAGGTCAATGAAATGAAGTGACATTATATTTTTTTTGGCAAGCGATCTGTATCAAATATACAATTTTCATCTTATTAATTTAAAATGTTTGGCACTGTTGCTGAAGATAGTGGCTTATTCCAAAATTTCAAAAATAAGTGACTAAAAAGAAAAGGAAGCATATTAGAGTCACGAGCACTTTTGAGAGTATATTATTGTAAATGGTTATGGAAATATTGATAATAAGTAGGATATAAGCCTATATAAATTGCTAAACTCCTTGTCAAAAAAAAAAATGCTAAACTCAATTGTATATTCTACAACAATTTGTTTACTTTTGACTCATTCTGGTTTTGTTCCAATCCATCTGTTTTGGTTTAAATGTGTGCATATCTTGTAGATGCATATTTTTAGTGTGGGTTTGGATCCTCTCCTAATCTCTTTCCACCTTTCTCTACATCTCCCTACATCCTTTGTATCTCTCTTTTAATCTCTCTCTCTCTCTCTCTTTCTCAATATTTTAATAATCTTCTATCTCCTCCTACGCTTATATTTTGGTAAGGAGAGGAATGAGGGAAGAAGATGATCCATTCACTTAGTGTTACATTTGCCCTATGTGTTCTCCTTAAGCATCACCAATGTTGAGTTCTCTGAAAGTCAGGTTTACTTCACCTCACTCAAACTCTTAAGAGGGGACTCATTAGGCCTGAGAAGAGTAGCAGATATATACTGAGACTGGTTTTCTCTCTTAAGAAAGAAACATGTTATTGGCAGATCTGAATTAAAATGTATCACCTGCACAACGTTACATAGTTGTGCAGAGTAAGAAAGTATTGACTTTTCCCACCCTGCACAACTATTTAAACTCTGTAGGTGGTCCAACCCCCTCCAGCAAAGGGTCAAATTCATGTCTCAATACGCATATGCCACTAACATCTTCCCCTCTTAAGAGGTAAGACCAATCTCAGTGTCAACCTGCTACATTTCTCCCAACAACATAGATAACCAACCCTCCCTCTTAGGAGTTTGAGTGGAGTGAAATAAACTTCTTTGAATTTCAAGAAACCCAACATTGATGATGCTTTCAAGGGAAATGCTAAGCAGAACTTGGTTGATCGGGTTGTGACTCTCAATGCAACTATTGTAAGAAGAGAGGGTTTTGAAGATATGGAAAATTGCAACTGAATTTTTTTTTTTTGGGTGCAAGCAAATGAAAATATTTTACCTCCTCCACTTTCATAAATAATTTCCTTGTATATTAGTGTCTTTGATTTCCTATAGGAGATTGGCTGTTTCAAGTGCCGTCTAAAATTAATGATAATGCTTACAAGATAGACATGCCTAGTGAGTATGGTGTAAGTGCTATTTTTAATGTGTCTGATTTGTCTCCTTATGATACAGGTGAAGAATATTCCAATTTGAGGACAAATTCAGTTCAAGAAGGGGAGAATGATGAGGACGCAAGAAGAGACATGAGCAAGGAAGACAACAAAGAGGACTTACATAGAATTGGTGCTCCAATGACAAGAGCAAGATCTAAGAAGGTTAAAGAGGCTCTAAATAACCTTGTAGCTAGTTTATTTGAAGCTGGTCCGAGTCCAAAAGAATTGATCCCAAAGATGGTGAATTGATTGATTCAGAATGAGGAATAAAGGCATGAAGGCGTTAGTGATGGGGTCATTTCTTATCTATACCAGTTTTATGTTATTTGTTTTCTTTGTTTAAGTTAAAACTTGTGTTTCGGCTAAATAAGCAAATTGTTTGGGTCTATTTGTTTGAGACTTGAGTTTGGTCTAGGTTTAAGAAAGCTTGTAATGAGTGCCACTATAAAAGGCTCTTTAAAACTTGTGAAATTTAGATTTTGGATATTGAGCATATTCAATGGCAGATTTTATTGGGAGTCAGCGGATGAGCATATTGCTTGTGAGAATTTGTTCTCTAGAGTTCTTGAAAGAAGTCACTTTGACCTTATCAAGGGTGTGGTTGTCTTTGTGGCGTTCTTCCGGCTTATCAATCATTGGATTGTGGGGGCTTCCTTTTCTTGTCCTTGTTTTTTATTTATGATTTAGTTTTCAATTTTCATTCCATAAAACCCTAATCCACAAATTTCCTAATTTCGCGTCTGTTACCTTTGATCGTATATCCAATTTTATGCCGTCCTTTTCGGTGTTTCTTGAGTGTATCTTACGTTTAAGAACATGATCTTTCCAATCGTTTTGGAAACACTCGATTCCGAGATCTGTAGCAAAAGATACAACAATATATGCACTTTGTTACACGTTACTTAATAACGACAAAATATGAATTTCAGGTATTAGAGCCACATTCTTTTTCCACAAATAAATATCTGCTATAATTTAAACCCAGATTTTCAACATTTTTTTAATTTGGTTACAACGGCTTCCCATTTAGGGATGGCAACTTGGTTAGGTGAAGCACAACTTACTAATTCTACTCATGCATCAGATCCTTTTGTTGAGGATTTTTCAAAATGAATTGAATGAGTTCTTGAAAATAAAGGAAAACTTATTAATTTCATCATTGTTGTTTATTCTTAGATTTTTGTAAATTATATTAGCTAGAGTGATAACTGAGTGTGAGATTTTTGTAACAAAAAAATAAACACTAATTATATTGCTTTTACCACTTCCTTGTAATGTAAGGAGAATACATAGCCATATCTCTCCACAAATTATATTCCCAATATATTTCTACTAATATATTGCTACCTCTGATACAATATTTAATGGATGATGTACTTACTCCCGGCCCTCTCTTGCAAACAAACAAACTCCTCCACAAAAATAGCATGAGCCAACTACCCCTCACCCATTTACCGTCTTCTTTTTCGTGTATTTTTTCGCATATTTAACATTATCATCTCCACCTCACCATCAGTACCATATGATTTCTTCATCCTCCAAACTTACGTTTAATGGCGAGGAGCGCCATCCTGATGGCTTATTTGATTTTATTTAGCTCATTCATAGGGTTAGGAATGGCTAATGTTAATCCCAACCTCATATGTGACGTGGCAACTTATGTGGCATCATTTTATTTTAGTAATTATAAATATCATATGTGACGTGACAACTTTTGTGGCATCATTAAATTTTTATACTATTAGAAATAAAGATAAAATAGACGCTAAATTTGTCTGCTTAGGGGAGAGTGGAAGGTTTGAGAATTTACAGGTAATGGTTATCACTTGGCGTATTAACCGAGAACAATAAATAAGGATCACTTGGGATCCTAAGGGCCTCTTGGGGCTGAGGAGCGCAAACTAGCTATGGTACTAGTAAAACGTTTTGCGGGTGGCCTTTATATACGAGCGGCCTGAGGGTCAAGATCAGATCCGGAACTGATATGTTGACCAATAGAGGACGTCCACTATGTCCTAGGCGGACACAGCTAGTCTGAAGAACCACGTGGGGTCGAATGATCCGTCGGTGTTCGATGTCGACGTGTGATCTGCATTGAGGACCGCGTGGGGTCTGAAGGATCAACTTGGTGATCTGTAATTTGAAAAACGACAAATAAAAAAGTCATTATTAAGTTAGTAATTTTTCTCATCCAAATACTGTATTATTTAAATGTTTACTTAGAATTATATCAGAATTTATAAATAGGTCTTGAAAGTGAACATTTAAATAAATTATCAGTTGGTGTCTTTATTTTTTTCAAATCCATGAACTTTAAATAAATTAGGTGCTTAAATTTTTATATATTTTTAAATTCAGTCCCTAAATGCAAGGACAAAATTACAAATTATTTAAAAGTTAAAGACGTAATTATAATTTTTCAATTGCTAACATGCAGGGACGTCATTTCAAAATTATAACAAGTTTAACGATCCAACTCCTTTCTTAGCGACTTAATCTAAATGAATGGAAATTAAGTCAATTATATTGGTAAACTTCATTTACAAAATTTTACTATTCACCAACGCATCCAATTTCTTCCATCGTTCCCCGCCATTACAATAACAAGCAAACACCACAAGCTTGGTCCCAGAACCTTTTCGTTTGCAATTTTAAAAAATACATAGGGTCAAAATATAATTACATCAAAGACAGGGTAACAGCTTATTGCAGGTCAAAAGGTCACTTTCCCATACTAGGAAAGATTCTCAATTTTCCCAGAAGGGACACCTAAAAATTGATCCCTTGGGTAATAATTAGTATGCATCATCACATAAGCTTTTGTTAATGTTGATTTTTATTTCTCTTCTAAGGTTATTAATAAAATATTAATATTGTTTGACAAGAGTGTGGATCGAGTACCAACAAGAGTTGGTCCGAACGATAATTGGGCTCAGATCTCTTTCCAAAATCTCGGGTTTGAATCTTGTGTGTGACAATAACTCTTGTTGAGATTGCAAACCAGAGAAACCAAGGAAGAAGAAAGGAATTGAAACATTGTATTATTCATCTCAACTGATACAAAACTGATTCTGTTAACTATATACAAAGAAGTTAGATCACTATCTAACTAAGCTACCAAAACAGAATTGGTTACACTAACCATAATTAAATAAATGAACTGAACTATAGTAACTAAACTAACTCTAGTTAGTGATATTTACACTAGGTAATAGCCCCCCACAAGCTGGACTATGGATGTTGAGTAGGCCAAGCTTGGAAACCAAAGTAGAAAATGTGGGAAATGATAAAGACTTTGTAAGCACATCTCGCGGTTTGAGATGCCAGAAGCACTTTGGCGGCCAGTGAATCGAGACCACTTTGGATTCTTTCACGAATAACATGACATGATCGATTTCAATGTGCTTAGTGCGCGCTCGTGAAAAATGGGGTTGTGGGCAAGATGAATGGCACTCTTGTTATCACGATGAAAGAAGTAGGACCATCAAGGTTTATGTGCAGATCCTGAAAAAGGTATTTGAGCCACTGAAGTTCACAGGTGAGGCTTGCTAGAGCGCAGATTACGCCTCGAGAACTTGACCGGAAAGCGATGATTGTTTCTTTGATTTCCAGGACAATAATGAGGTTCCAAGAACACACAATAACCAGAGATTGATCTGCGGGTGGCTGGACATGTAGCCCAGTCAGAATCTGCGAAGCCAGCAAGCTTCATGGAGGAGTTTGCAGAGTAAAACAGTCCCATTGCTGGAGCATTTTTGATATACTTGAGTACTCGGGTGGCAGCACTCTGATGGACCTGTAATGGCTTGGAAATAAACTGACTAAGTTGTTGAACTATGAATGCCAAATCTGGCCGTGTGGTGGTGAGATATAATAGTCTACCAACCAATCTCCTATAAGAAGAAATATCTTCAAGAGGAGGAGAAGTGGGATCATGCAACTTCAGAGAGGTATCATAGGGAGTGTTGCAAGACTTAGATGCAAGTAAGCCACTGTCCTCCAATAGTTCTAATGCATACTTACGTTGGTTGAGAAAAATACCTTGTTTGGAACGTGCTACTTCCAAACCAAGGAAAAACCGAAGAGTGCCAAGGTCTTTGATCTTAAACTTGGCGTCGAAAACCGGTTTTTACATGTTGAATTTCGGTGAAGGAATCTCCAGCTAATACTATATCATCAACATAGACCAATAGAGCAGTGAAATGGTTGTTGTGCAGCTTGGTGAACAAAGAATGGTCAGCTGTAGATTGAGAGTATCCAAGAGAAATTAAAGCAGCAGAGAGTTTAGAGTACCATTGTCTACTGGCCTGCTTGAGCCCGTAGAGAGATTTGTTCAATTTACATACTTTGATAGAGGAGGAGGGTGAAGTAGAATCCTGGAGTCCAGGGGGAAGATCCATGTAAACTTCCTCATGGAGATCTCCATGCAAGAAAGCATTATTTACATCCGGTTGTTCTAAGTGCGACTACTTAATTGCATTTAGAGATAGAAATGGCACGTATGGTAGTCAGCTTTGCAACTAGGGAGAAAGTATCAAAATAATCTACACCCTCTAACTGAGTGTACCCTTTGGCAACTAGACGAGCCTTATACCGTTCAATAGACCCATCAGCATGATGTTTAATTTTGTAAACCCACTTACAACCAATTGGATGTTTACCTTTTGGTAAATCCACAATTGTCCAAGTATTAGTGGATGCAAGAGCATCCAGTTCAGACTTCATAGCTACCTTCCAACAATCAAGTTTGCTTGCTTGGGTGTAAGTTTTGGGCTCGGTGACAGAACTAATGGTTAAACAGAAATGTTTGTAGGTAGGATTACAGTTATCATAAGACAATACAGAGGAAAGAGGATACTGAGAATTACCTGAGGAAGACATCGGCAGTTGAGAAGATAGCAAATTGCAGTGGTAATCTAAGAGGTAGGCAGGGGCAGTTCTGATTCTTGTAGATGTACGAAGGGCTGCTGGTTGAGGTGCAGTATGTGAAGTTTGAGTAGTGTTGGGTTGTGTATGTTCTGGTGCGGGAGAGTGAGATGCAGGGGAGGGTGTATGATCAGGTTGAGAGTTTATGGTTGCTGGTGGAGGTAATGGTTGAGGAGAAATGGGAGTAGCAGGAACATTAGGTGGAGTTTCTGGGTGAGAGGTGGTAGTTTCTGGTGGGAGTAGCATAGGAGGGTCACAAGGAAGGTCAGGGATATTAGCTGTAGGTGTGGTAGGAGAAACAAAGTTCTTTGGTTGTTTGGTGAAATGGTGGAAAATGGGAAAACAGATTCATGAAAGACAACATTTCTTGAAACATAAAATTCATGTGTGTGAATATCATAGAGAAGGTATCCCTTAGTTCCATCTCTATAGCCTAGGAAAATGGATTTTCTAGCACGAGGTTCAAATTTTGTTCTATGGTTATGGAGAGTGGAGGAGAAAGCAAGGCAACCGAAAACTCTAAGGTGAGTGAGGGTAGGAGGAGTGGAATGAAGTAATTCATATGGTGATTTGTTTTTGAGTAGGGAGTGGGAGTCTATTGATGATGTGAATGGCTTGTTGAATGGAGAGGTGCCATAGGTTAGAAGGTAGGTGGGATTGGAAGGATAGAGCACGGGCAACATTAAGTATATGTTGATGTTTTCTTTCAACTATACCGTTTTGTTGAGGTGTTTCTACACATGATCTTTGGTGAATGATACCCTTGGATAGAAAATATTTAGTCATGAGAAATTCAGGACCATTGTCACTACGGAGACACTTAAGCTTTTTGTTGAATTGGGTTTCAATGAAAGCAATGAAGTTTGTAAGGTGAGTACGGGTTTCACTCTTAGTTTTCATAAAAATGGTCCAGGTGAACCGGCTATAGTCATCTACCAAAGTTAAAAAGTATTTATGGCCAGAAATGGAGGGAGTAGCAAAGGGCCCCCAAATATCAGCATGAATCAAATCAAAAATAGCAAATGTATGTGTAGTGCTATGTGAAAAAGGTAAATTTCTTTGCTTTGCATAATGACATGTATCACATGGTTTTGTACAAGTATCAAATGAAATAAAGGGAAATTGATTTGCAATACATTTGTGTATGGGTGTAGATAGATGTCCTAGCCTATAATGCCAAATAGTGGCAGGGTTATTTGTGCTAGTATCTAGTAGTGTAGAAACAAAGGTATTACAGGTACCAGGGGTGGAGTGTGAGGCCAATGATGAGGTATCTAACACGTACAATTTGCCAATCCTCTTAGCTGTAAATCCAGTCTTCCTCGGGTGGAATAGCTGCACAATATTGCAACAGTCAGGGTGCAATTGCACATCATATAAAAGGGAATCAAACAAAGTGGTGACAGATATGATATTTACATGAAAGGATGGAAAGTAATATACATTGTGTAGAACTAATGAACCAAACAGAAGGACAGTACCAGCAGTAGTGGTGGTGACAGTTTCACCATTAGGCATAGTCATGGACTTAGGGGCAATGTTATAGGTGGAAATGAAGTTTGAAAATGTGTGTGTGATGTGATCAGTGGCACCAGTGTCTACTATCCAAAAATGATTGATTTACGGACTCATCATCGAGTAAAAGACTTTATACTTACCAGAATTGGATGGAGAAACTGAGTTTAGGGAGGATGATGTACTGGCAAATATGGAGTTAACAGAGGATGGTTGGATAGCAGGCGTGCTTGATTGTTGAAGTAGCTGTAAAATCTGTTGGAATTGTTCTTGAATCGTATTAATAGAAGGACCTGTAGATGTAGATGCAGCAGTAGTAGTGATATTTGCAGAAGAATCATTTGTGGTGGCCTGTACAGAATTAGCTGCAGAATTCGTGTTTGAAGCAGAGGCACTTGCAGAAGCATTTCCAGACCCTGGTTTGCGATATTGATAGCCTGGAGGATATCCATGCTTGATGAAGCATGTGTCTATGGTGTGATTAGTGCGACCACAATGCGTGCACAAGCGATTTCCACGGCCACCGTAGGAGGAATTTCTACCACGGCCTCTACCACCGCCGTTGAATGCACGGGATGGAGTCTGAGAAACATGATTGACAGAGGATTGTGTTTCAATTGTTGAATCAGTAGTAGTATTGTGAGCAAATTGCCTTTCTTGTTGGAGGACCATTGAAAAGGCATTATCAAGAGTCGGAAGGGGTGAAATCAGCATGATTTGTGAACGAACTTGAGCGAATTGCTCATTCAATCCTTTGAGAAACTTGATTACACGATCTTGTTCCTTGAATTCTGAAGGTCGGATGCACCGCGCACCACAGGTGCACGGAATTGCACATGTGCAATCGCGTATAGGTCTGAAGTTCTCAATTTCTTCCCAAAATGTAGTTAATTTTGTAAAATAGGAGGAGATGTCGAGATTACCTTGCCGAACGATAATTGGGCTCAGATCTCTTTCCAAAATCTCGGGTTTGAATCTTGTGTGTGACAATAACTCTTGTTGAGATTGCAAACCAGAGAAACCAAGGAAGAAGAAAGGAATTGAAACATTGTATTATTCATCTCAACTGATACAAAATTGATTCTGTTAACTATATACAAAGAAGTTAGATCACTATCTAACTAAGCTACCAAAACAGAATTGGTTACACTAACCATAATTAAATAAATGAACTGAACTATAGTAACTAAACTAACTATAGTTAGTGATATTTACACTAGGTAATAACTCTGTTGGGAGGGGAGAACTACACAGACCGACAAAGTTGGGTATACACGTGGCTAGCCAAATTCCTCGACGTAGATTAGTCATTAACAAAACCAACTAGTGAATACTACGCACCAACAACACAATAACAAAAAAAAATGTGGTCGAATGTGTACACAATGATGCTAGAGCTATAGAATTTTCTAATGGAACTACTACTTATTGATTATAAAAACCAACCAAAACGAAAATTTGAAACAGCTTTTGCTATTTCATTTTAAATAGAGATAACACCGATTTTGTGAGCTAGTTTTTGGGGTTGAGTTAGGTTCAAGTCACTGGCGGATCTACATGTATTTGAGGGGGTTCAAGTGAACCCCCTCAAATAATAAAATTAGCACTGATACCTTAGGGAAAAATGTTTTTGCATCTCCTGAAAAATATGTTTTGCACCCAAGTTCTTAGTTTTGCACTAAAGTTCCTAATTTTGCACCACTCTAATGCACCACACTCACACAATGAGTCCATTTGATTTGCAAACAGGACAGTACTGGACTGGATTGGACAATACTAGACAGGACAACTGAACTTGTCCAGTCCAGACCCTTACCGCTTAGCGAATCAAGCGCACCTAGTTTTTGCCTGATAAAGTCTTCTTTTGAAGCTGGCACTAGTTTTGCCTATTGCAACAGTAACTGTAGAAATAGTTTTCTCTGCTATGAATATTGTAAAGAATAGGTTGTGTGACCGGATGTGAGATACATGGATGAACGACTATTTGGTGACATACATTGAGAGTGATGTATTCAATAAAATTGACTCTGAGCTTATCAATGAACGATTTCACAATATGAAATCACGTAGAGAACAATTATGAAATATATAATTTATTTATTTAAATATATTATAATTGTTTTTAATTATATTTTTAGTAAATTGTGTATTTAAAAAAATTGACACCCCTGACCCCGAGGTCCTGGATCCGCCACTGGTTCAAGTTCAAATTCTAAAATAGCTTTAAAGTCTATATTAGATTCGTTATGTCGCCCTCTATGATTGGGGTAGTTATCGAGCCACTTAGGCCATCCTCCATATGCTATTTCTAAGGGGGCGTTTGTTTCAAGTCTAGAACTAAGATTCCTGGGAATTCATGGGTTAGGAATGAACATTCCCATGTTTGTTACAAGTTTGAAAAAAATTATTCCTTGGCATGAGGATTCCTAGGAGTGAGATAACTTCCAATAACCTCTAACATTCCCATGTAAATATTCCCATGAAAAAGATGGTAATAAGGATTCCCATGATGATTATGTGAAAAATTAAAAATAAAAATTTATTTATTTCTATTCTAAGAATGTTTAAAAATTTACCAAACACTTTTTTGAGAAGATATCTAGGAGAGAATGTTATTCAGGAGTGAAACAAACGCCCCTAAGTGTGTGAGAGGGTGTGTTGGAAGTCATGCATTGAATATTAATATAGCGTGATTAATGGTTGGAAATGAAAAGTCAATCTCACTCCATATCTCATGAATTAGCTTTTGAGATTGAAGTAGGCTTAAACCTCTCAATTTCATAAAAGAAAGTGTAAAATTAAGATATTACTAGAAAAATATAATTTAAAATAAAGAAAAAACAAGTAATTTTTGTCAATATTTTGGGTTTCAGTAATAGAAATCTTCATTTACAAATGTATTATGACACATTTTATAAATAAGTTAATTAAAAATAAGTTACATTAGAGAGTATAATTAAGCACTTAATCTTATATTATTTTAGTCAACTTATACTTATGAAAACAAGGTGAATTTTTTTGTTGAGATTAAGTTTGAGATAAGAATGTTTAAACACTAATATAAGTTTTTGGGAGCTTCCAGGATACTTTGACAGATTGAAGGGTTCTAAATAAATAATAGGCTAAATTACTGTTTTGGTCCTTTATCTTTGGCCTTGATTTCATTTTAGTCCTTTATCTTTTTTTTTTCTCGTTTTGGTCCCTCATCTTCCATTTTTGTGTCATTTTGGTCCTTTTTTGGTATTTTCCATCCATTAACTTAACAGACGCCACGTTGGCAGTTAACTGCTGACGTGGCGTCTTAAATGTTAGGTCTGACATGTAATTCATTAAGTGATGTGCCAAATGAGGGACCAAATTGAAACTAAAAAATAACATAAAGGACCAAATTGACATAAACTCAATAACTCCCATCTTCATCTTCTTCCTCCCAACACCATCTCCACCTTCATCTTCATCTTCTCCGGCGAGCCACCACCACCTCCGACGAGCCACCACCACCACCACCATCACAAATCAATCACTTTTCAACTCTTAATCCCTAACCTCTCTCTCAAATCCAAAATCCCCAATTTCTCAAACTTAATCCCTAATCTCTCATCAACAAATTAACAATAAAACAAAGAATTTCTTGAAAAAGAAAACCAAAGGGAATGGAAAACTCACTGAAAAACTCAAGAAATTGGGGGTTTCTTTTTCCAAGAAATGCACACAATGTTTCTCACTCCCACCATTCCAAAAGTAAAGGGAGCAACAACAACAATGCACAGTAACAACAATACAATGTTTCTCTCGTTCCTTTAGAAATTAGGGGTTTTGAATTTGAGGGAGAGAGGATAGGGATTAAGAGTTGATGAGTGATTGGTTTCTGGAGGTGGTGGTGGTTCGTCGGAGGTGGTGGTGGTTCGCCGGAGGTGGTGGTGGCTCGCCGGAGTAGATGGAGATGGTGTTTGGAGAAAGAAGATGAAGATTTTGGTGTTTTTTGTTTTTGTGTCAATTTGGTCCCCTATGTTTTTTTTAAGTTTCAATTTGATCCCCATGTGCCACATCACTTAATATGTTACATGTCATCTCTGACACTTAAGACGCCACATCAGCAGTTAACTGCCAGCGTGGCGTCCGTTAAGGTGATGGATGGAAAATTACAAAAAAGGACTAAATTGAAACAAAACTGAAACATGAGGGACCAAAACGAAAAAAAAAAAGATAAAGGACCAAAATGAAATCAAGGCCAAAGATAAAGGACCAAAACAGTAATTTAGCCTAAATAATAAGTGTGAGATATTTTTTTAATCAACGAACTATGGGTAATCTTTTGTATCTTAAAATGTATAATTTTATTAAAGAAGCATAATTATTTCCATCCTAAACTTTTCTTGGTGTCATTTTTGGTTATATTTAGTTGCTCTAGTGTCTATTTTGAGTTCACTAATTAGAGAAATTATGGAGATATTTCCCAACAGAGGAAGTGGGGAGGTGTTTGAGGCATCGACTATAATTTAACTTAAATGGTCTTTTTTTTTTTAAAAAAAAAAGTGAATTAAGCAGTGTTTATAAGAACCCTAAGAGATTGTCCTATAGTGCAGCATGACAAGATTTGTATTCGGGAGGTCGGGTTTAAATTCTCACTAGTCCCATCGGGGTGAGATAAATGTAATTACATTTGTAAGTATTCAAAGAGTCTGAAAGTCTTCTCTGCTTTGGACTGGGGTGTCACCCTCCCACCCTAAATATTTCCTGTAACAAAAAAAAGTAGTGTTTATAAGACTTTTTTGTATAAATTGGATATCCTCTGCGCGCAACTGTAGAGATTAATCCTTTGAGCCGAAATAAGACTTTTAGGCTCTCCCTCAAGAGTTTGACGCTGCTGCATTTCAAAGGTTGGATTTGAATCCAGAATCTTTCTTAAGCTGAATTAAACCCAAATCATCTCATTCAAACACTTTTGTGCGTAGTGTTTATAAGACTCGAGTAGTCTTTACTTAATTTCAAATTCTAAAATAACTCAATGCAAGTCAAATAAAATCAAAAAATACCTTGTAATTTTTACTCTCATTATGATTGAAGAGAAAACATTTTCAAATAATTGATACGTCCGTGTTTAAATTAAAATTTTGAAAACCAATACAGTTGGCGCAGTGACTTGACTTATTCTGGGACACGACTACCTAGTGCTTTCAAGATTGATTCCCGTAGTTAGAATTCGGTAATGGTCAGTATGCAGTGGCGGATCTTGGCTAAAAAGCTAGGGTGGACCGCTACTAAAAGAGACAGGCAAAGTCAGAAACGCAGAAACACAAATACAACTAAAGTAGATAAACAAATTAAAATTATTTATAAACAAAATTAAATGACTGACTGACTAGTACACTGGCCAAGACAGATTCTCCGATTAGATTAGTCATTGGCAAGCTCGTGGATACTGCACACCAATAACACGGTAACAAAAAAAATTAAGAGACTAAAATGTAATTTTTATTTCACATAAAGACTCAATTGAAGTTATTTGTAAAAAAATAATTTTAAATTTATTAATATGAAAATTCTAAACTATCACCCATATATTCATAATATCTAATTCTAATATAAGATATGTGATAGTATTAAAAAAATGAATACAATTTATACTCCAAAACACACACACACATATATATTATCTATACATTATTGAGTAAAAAAATTACAAATCCATAAAAAAAAACAGATTTTTCATATGTATTATGTATTGTATATTAATTAATATCTTTTTTTTGGTAACATAAAGTTTAGGTGAGTTGGGTTCTGGGGGCTCACCAGGGTTAGGGCAGGCCTCAAGACTCTTTGAGAGCTTACAACTAAAGGTACTTACAGATCACTCACCAAAGAGGTCCTCGCATCGGCAGTGGGAGTTGAACCCACGACCTTGTGAACCAACTCCTTACCAACTGAGCCAACTTTGAGAGCTTACAACTAAAGCCGAGACTTACGGATCACTCACCGCCCCTCGCGTCAGCGGTGGGAGTGAACCCACGACCTTGTGAACCAACTCCTTACCAACTGAGCCAACTTTCCTTGGCATATTAATTAATATATCAATATTATATATTCAACTTTAACAAAAATTAGCGGTGAAAGATTAATTGTGTCAATTGCTTGAATGCTTCACGTGGGTTCAGCCTGAAAATGTAGCGATTTAGAATTATGGTGTTATTGAACAAGATAAAAAATTTGAAAAAGACTCAAATTGGGAGTCGAACTCAGTGGCTTTGATAAAAGTAAGGGTCTTGTAACAGCTGCACTGCTCTGCCCTCTATGTTATTAATCATTCCGCAAAAGATATATTTATTTAGTATTTGATTTGTAGTAGGGTATTATAGTAATTTCACTTATTTTAGGATGGGTCGTGGCCCTCCTCAGTCCTAAAGAAGATCTACCCCTGTCAATATGAGATTTGTATTTAAGTCTGTGCGGATATTAGTCTTTCGTTAAAAACGTTAGAAACTCCGTAAATAACGCAGATTTGGTCTGATTCTGAAACCTAAAGTTAAATTTTTGAAAATCAACTTCAAATAACCTATATATATTGAATTGCTTAGAAGTTGTAAAAGACAGCCAAAAAATAAAGCTTTGAAGTTATTTTGTCAAAATAAGATTCCAAAGAGTGGCTGCGCATATTGTTATTATGCGCTACATTTACAATTTGATAAACTAATTAACTAATTTTAACAATAAATATTCTTTATAAACACCTCAAAGGTGGAGTTAGACTTCAAAGTATGAGCGATAATTTTTTATTTTTTTTAAATATTGTTTAAGTCGTCTGTAAACTTTCTCTATACTCTTCTCTTCCCTCTTATTCATCTATTAGAGATGAGTGATTTTGGATCATTTTTTGGCCTAGATATATATGAAGTAAAGCTATGATACTTGTTGCTAGTTCAGTTTGAACCCCTTTCCTTGGTTGAAGATAATCTCTCTCTCTCTTCTCTCTCTCTCTCTCTCTCTCTCTCTATTTGTTTCTAGCCACTCAGAAGTTTGCATTCAATATTTCAAGAACTAGTGTTTCTAAATGCCTCTCAGTATTTGCTGCGTGTGTTTTCAGTGTATCTGTTTCCTCCTCCAAAATAGTGTACGTATTTAAGCTGTATTATAGTCAAGTTTGCATAGATAACTACACTGTATGGTCAATTTGCTGTGAACCTCGATCTGATTTGTATTTTTTTCAAAGTATTTCATGTTTTGGTGCTCTAATTTTTCTGAGCAGCTTTTCCTCTTCTCAAGCCACTGGTGCTTTTACAAATATAACTTTGTTTTACTATTAGCTAGCTGTCTAATTTTCTTTTTGTGTGTATGTGAGTGCAGAGAAAAAGAATGCAGAGAAAGAAGGACTTTCCATTTGGAGCTTTGGAGCTTTGGAGTCTTATGTTTGTTTCTGCAGACTTGACTTTTAGCTTAAAACTACATCTCTTTCTTTGTAATTATACTAAGTTATTGAATTGATTCCATTAATTAATCTATTAATATAAATCCATGGATTTTAAGGTCCACAACCATCTATAGTTGGGTACCGGTCCCCATTGCGTTAGAAACCATTGATATATTAGTATTATATTGAAGGGACAAGATTCGTTACCTGTTAAAGGTTG
Source organism: Oxytropis ochrocephala (assembly GCA_020916435.1). Taxonomy (NCBI): domain Eukaryota; kingdom Viridiplantae; phylum Streptophyta; class Magnoliopsida; order Fabales; family Fabaceae; genus Oxytropis; species Oxytropis ochrocephala. The sequence continues at coordinate 8,191,572 of CM037095.1, forward strand.
GAATGGTTTCAACGCTATGTGTCACAATTTGCAAAGTACTTAGAGACACAAGGCTTATCGCAACTGGGCATTCGGTGTTTAACATATTTTCTCTCTTGTAGTAGTTCAACACATATAAATGTATACTTCGTCATATTGATCACTACATATAATTGGGTTTATAGAAGAACTAATACTTACTTGGATTGGTAGAACTTTGTGCTGATAACGTGCTTATACATCTCTACTAGTCTCTTTATAACGTGATATAATTGGGTTTACACAAGCTTCAGAAATAAAACAGTGTGTAGCACCAAAATCATACAAAATTTTGACAGTATTAGAGAAAAGAGAACCTGTACCCCTTAGTAGATTGTCATTAGGCTTGATGGTCTGAGTATCAAGAGTGTTGACTCGTCTCTGCCTTGGAGCATCTGGTGTTTCTTTATAAGCCTTCCTTGTCGGACACTCACTAGCATAATGCCCCTTTTCATTACAAGAATAGCACCGATTTGAACCCATCTGACATTCACCTGGATGATACCTTCCACAGTTGTCACACTTTCTGAACTTTGAGTAATCGGTAGACTGCACTTGTTTGCCCTTGTTGCCATCTCTCTTTGCTTTCCCAGTTGGGTTTGAGGACTCTTAACTACCTGCTTATTACCCCTCCAGAGATCTCTCCTCTCAGCATACATTTTCCTCAGATCTTGCTCTGCCACACCTGCTTGTTGTACTAGAGCATGATATTTGGTCATAGCATAGGAACTAAGACCTTGAGCAATGTCAGCACGGAGCCCTTCTTTGAACATTTCCATCTTCCACACATCATTTGGAGCAGTCCTCCCAAGTGCATAATGTAACGCCCAAATAATTTAATTATTTATTTAATTAAATTATTTAGGTATTTTATTAGTATAGTTATATTAAAATAAAAATATGGTATTTCATTTAAATCAGGGAGTGGTGTATAGTAATCAAGTAAGCGGTAAAAAGAGGCTCGTGACCCAAGAGCCCATGGATTAGGCGCTAGGGTTAGTGTCACTTGCTCATTTGGAGAGAAAAAGAAAAAGAAAGAAAGAAAAAGAAGGAGATCGCTAGGGAGAGAAGAGGACGGCGCAAGGGAAGGAGAAGGAGAAGAAGCTTGTTGCTGTGGTTCTTTGGAGTTTCGTGGAAGGAATCTCGTAATTCGGCGAAAATCTAAGGTAAGGGTGGGGTTCTATCTCTATAATGGGTTGTATGATGGGATTATGTGGGAGATAAGCTCTATATTGTCTTTTGATTGTGTTTGATGTTTATTTGGTGATCTATGAATGTATTATTGGTGTTTGAAATTGGTATTTGTGGATTGATCATGGTGAAAAGTCAAGAGAAAGAAAGAAAGTGTGTTTGTGTTGCCTAGGGCGCCATCGGTGTGAGTTTCTGGCGCCTGTTGATAACTCATATTTATATGAGTTATTTATACTTACTCACGAATAAATCATGCAAGTTCTTGAGCAATACAAAGTTTAATTAATTAGTTTTATAATGATTTCTGAGTTTTAGGTGAATAAGAATTAAAAAAGATAAATCTGTGCATTTAGGCACCAATTGGTGCCTCGAGAGCGTTTTGATGCTTTTTGTGCATGTGCGGGAAATTCGATCTTTGAGCGTTACCACGCCCCTCACCACGTCTACAAAAGTGCAGCAGAACAAGAGTGAAGGATCTTAATTTTGGCGCGCTGAGCAATGATAGTCAAAGATATAAAAGTCAGAAGATCTTCGGTTTCCCCATAAGCTGACACGCAGAAGCACTGTAGCGTTGAACAGTGTCAGGGAAAAGATAGGAAAGCAGGCTGGTAGGTGAGCAAGTGACATCAGCACATGTAAGCAAGGTGGCTATTTAATGAAGGCTCAGCACTCTCTCAAGGAATAACCAACCACACCCACGATCATCATCTCTTTCGCCTATCTTCAGCATCACTTCATCACCTCACCATCTCCACCATTAAACTCAGAATTTGTTTTGTAAAGAAGATCTGGAAATGGACTTACGAACTTAGTTTATTTTCTGCGATAGTGTAAGGCTCGGACGTTGTAACGTCTATACAAATACATCTTTGAAGAGCTACTTAGTTGCATCTTGTGCAATTAGTTTCTTTTCTGTAATGTATGGTATTTGGATTCTAAATCCACTTCATTCTGTAAAGATGCTCAGCATGAGCTAAACACTTTGTAGTTGAGTTGTTGTTTTGCCTTTAATGAATTCCTAGTTAATGTTATGAAATGTTTACGTTGCCAGTTTTAAATCTTTGTGCAATAATATTTCCAAACTTGTTTTGAGGTTGGCCTCTTAAAATAGGTAGATTCATAGGTACAGACATGGTCTATGAAAAGAAATCAAAGATTTACATGAATGAACAATGCACTAAAGACATTTAGGCATCTTTATCTAAGTCTAGACATAGAATGGATAATAGTTCATGGAGCATTGCTGTGGGTACTTAAAATACAGGAGTGGGCCTATTTAGAACCTAGACATAGGATTTCTTATACTTGAAACTCTGACGTTTTATGCTGAAAAGCATAGCTCTTTTACAACAGCGTTCAGACGTGGCCACGTCTACACAGATTAACATTTGCACGTTATAACGTCTAGACGTTATGACGTCTGGCTAGGAAGGATTTATTTGCATGCAACAACTCAACTCATTTCTCATCCATTTTCACAACCAACTTTAATTTCCTTGTTTTAATTACATCTTTAGCTTTACAATCAACTCTTATTGCCGAATTGTTACTTGTTTCTCTTATGTTTTGATCTTGAACTTTGAAAGTATAACCAATCCTCGTGGGAACGATCTCTTACTCTCATCCACTTTATTACTTGTACGATGTGTATACTTGCACTATAATTGCGAAAATTCATACTACTACACAAACGCAACAAGTTTTTGGCGCCGTTGCCGGGGATTGTAAAACTTTTATTGTTCAAAAAGTATTGAAGCATAAGTTGAAAGGATTTTACTGTGTTGTTTGTTGTTTCTGTGTTTGAACAGGTAGACATTACAGCGTATGCTTAGTTCTAACTCTAGCTCTAGTTCAACTGAACCAAGGAGTGAATCTGAACCTGAGTTTGATCCAGAACCTGAAAGAACTTTCAGACAACTAAGGAGACAACAAAGGTTAAGAAGGAGGCAACAACAACATCAACTCCCAACCATGTCTGAGCATAACACCGGTTCTAGAGGTGGACATACACCAAGAGGAGGTAGAGGACATGGTAGAGGACCACAAACTCATACAGAAACAATCATTGTTGACGATGAGCACTATCAAAGGCAGCAACTCATCAATGCAGGACCACAAGACATGGTCAATGCGAGGGGACAGCCTATGCGTGATTATGCCGCGTGCTCAACCCCCGCTCATCTACAAGCAGGCATTGCAAGACCAACCCTTCATCTTTGGTCACTTTGAGTTCAAGCCAATGATGTTCCAAATCTTTGCAAGCTGCAGCCAATTTGGAGGTTTCCCTCAAGAAGATCCATACTCTCACCGAGACAATTTACGGATGTGTGCAAGCAACTTTATCATCCACGGAGTTTGAGAGGATGCTTTTAGATTGAAGCTCTTCCCATACTCACTCAAGGATAAGGCTAAAAATTGGCTGAACTCCTTAGAACCAAATTCCATTCACACTTGGGATGAGCTAGTTGAGAAATTCCTTGCAAAATACTTCCTCCCAACAAAAATGCTAAGTTGAGAAATGATATCACTTCCTTCAAACAAAGGAAGGGAATCATTATTTGAAGCGTGGGAAAGGTGGAAGGAATTATCGAGAATGTGCCCACACCATGGCATTCCGTGGTTATTCAAATGGAGACTTTCTATAATGGTCTAGATCAGCCCACAAGGTTGATACTTGATGCTTCATCGGTGGTGTCATTCGAACATGTCCTTCTGCGAGGCATGCAAGCTCATTGATGACATAGCCACCCATAACTCTCATTGGCCATCGGATAGATTTACTCACGGAAAGAAGGCGGTGTGCATGAGATAAGTGAAGTGGATCGCTCTTTACGCTCAGTGGCTACACCGACCAACATGATCAAAACTTTGAATACTTCAAACGTGGCCACGTCTGAAAAGCTGCATCAAGTATTGCGCGATTGAACCTACTCGTTACGGTGGAGTAGTTTGTGTTTTCTTGTGAAGAAGGGCATGTATGATGAGAGTGTCCCTACAACCTCGATCGGTGAACTTTGTATCTCGAGAATAAGGGGAATGGTCCCTATTCCAACTCCTACAATTCAAATTGGAGAAATCATCCAAACTTGATTGGAGAAACAACAATGCATTGAATGCCAACAACATCGCTCCCGCAATACCACGGGATTTCCTCCTCAACAAATGAGCGTATATGTGAGAATAACAACAATAGCAACTTGGAGGCCATGATGAAGAGCTTCATAAGTATTTGTAAGACTACTTTGCAAACTCATGAGTCTTCAATCAAAACTCTCGAAAACCAGTTGGATGAGATAGCCCGGCTCTTACTCGGAGAGGCGAGAATGGAACTCTTCCTTCTACAATGAAACACCACCACCATCATCCAACCCTAATGGTAATAATGGGGTAAATGGACGGTAAATGCAATTTCTTTAAAGTGGTACTGAATATCACGAACCACCTATACCGTGAATGAAGAAATGCAGGATAAGCAAAAGAAATATCAGAGAAAAAGAAAGGAAAAGAGACAAGCTCAAGTGGTGAGAAGGATACTCCAGACATTGTGATGTCCAACCCAGACGTTACGACGTCTAACTTTGAACCAGGAATCAAAACTGTACCCAGAATTGTACCTGAGTATCCTCCTCCACCATTCCCTCAAAGATTGAAAAAGGCTCATGAAGACAAGCGAGTTCAAAGAAGTTCATGGAAATGTTAAAGCAGCTACACATCAACCTTCCTTTGGTTGAAGCCTTACAACAGATGCCTAACTATGCCAAGTTCTTGAAAGACATCATCACCAAAAGAAGAAGGCTAGGGGAGTTTGAAACTGTTGCCTTAATTGAAGAATGTAGCTTAATTATGCAGAATAAGCTTCCTAGAAAACTCAAGGATCCTGGCAGTTTCACTATACCATGCTCCATTGGAGATTTTTACATTGGAAAAGCTTTGTGTGACTTGGGAGCAAGTATCGACTTGATGCCCAAGTCCATTTATGATAAACTTGGTATAGAAGCGCTAGACCTACTTCTTTAAGCTTAACCTTAGGTGATAAAAGTAGGGTTTATCTGAAGGAATATTAGAAGATGTTTTGATTAAAGTTGACAAGTTTGTGTTTCCGAGTGGATTTTGTTATTTTAGACTTTGATGCGGATAAAGAAGTTCCCATCATGCCGGGAGACCATTCTTAGCAAGCTGGAAGGACAATCATTGATGTGCGCGAGAAAGGAGAATTAATCATGAGAGTCAATGACCAAGAAGTCAAGTTCAACGTCCTCAATGCACTCAAATATCCGGATCCAAACAACGAGGAATGTTCAGTATGTCGTTGCCATTGATCAAATGGTCCAAAAGCAGTTCAACAAGGACAATGATCACTGGAGAAGATTACGGGCAACAATGAAATACAGGAATCGTTAGCGGAAGAAGTTATCCTCTACAGGCGTCGTAGCGTGCATTACGAGACGTGGCCACGTCGAACCTCTGCACCAAAATCTTGGACAAAGAGGTATGAATCTTTAGGCAAGAGGAGTCAAATCTGAAGAAGAATGTGCCTTCCATTCTGAGCCACCCACCTTGGAGCTAAAGGTATTACACGATCATTTAAAGTATGTCTTCTTAGGGAAAATGATTCTTTGCGGTGATCATTTCTTCCAAGCTCACTCTAGAGCGGGAAAATGATCTCATTACTACTGAAGAGACATAAAAGGCAATTGGTTGGCAAATGGCGGACATTAAAGGTATCAGTCCCACAATCTGCATGCATAGAATAGTCTTGGAGGAAAATGCCAAGAATAGCATTGAAGAAGCGAGAGGAGATTGAATCCCATAATGAAGGAAGTGGTTAAGAAAGAAATCATCAAGTGGTTGGATGCGGGAATCATCTACCCTATTAGTGATAGCTCTGGGTAAGTCGATTACAATGTGTGCCAAAGAAGGGTGGAGTTCTTTGTGGTAACAAATGATAAAAATGAGTTAATTCCAACAAGGACGATGAATAGTGGAGGATATGCATGGACTCTGAGAAAGCTAAACAAAGCAACAAAGAAGGATCATTTCCTCTTCCATTCATTGATCAAATGCTAGGCAGTGGCGGCAGGAAAGGATTTTTTCTTGTTTCCTTGATGGTTATTCAAAGCTACAACGGATAGCCATAGCTTTGAAGATCAAGAGAAGACAACATTCACTTGTCCCTATGGTACCTTTGCTTTGAGAAGGATGCCATTTGGGGTGTGTAATGCTCTGCAACATTTCGAGAGGTGCATGATGGCCTTGTTTTACGATTTCATTGAAAATTCCATGGAAGTCTTTATGGGCGATTTCTCGATCTATGGAGATTCATACAAGGCATGCTTGGATAATTTGGAAGGAGTTCGATAAGGTGTGAAGAGACCAACCTAGTGCTCAATTGGGAAAAATGTCATTTCATGGTACAAGAAGGAATAGTATTGGGACACGAATATCAAAGAAAGGGTTAGAGGTGGGGCAGAGCAAAGATTGAGGTTATTGACAAGCTACCTCCACCCACAACTATCAAAGGAGTGAAGTTTCTTAGGACATGCGGGGTTTCTGAGAAGATTCATCAAGGATTTCTCAAAAATTTCAAAACCCTTGTGTGCTGTTGTTGCAAGCGTGACCACGTCTTGACTTTGATGAGCAATGTCATGAAGCTTTCAACAAAAATGAAGATCGCCTTGGTGATCGCTTCTCTCTGTAATAGTCACTCCAGTTAGTCAAAACCATTTGAGTTAATGTGTGATGCAAGTGATTATCTTTGTAGGAGGCGTGTTGGGGCAAAGGTATGGAAAAATTTTTCATTCTATCTATTATGCGATAAAACCTTAGATGATGCCCAATTAAATTATCTTGTGATCGAGAAAGAACTCTTGGTTGTTGTGTTTGCATTTGATAAATTTAGATCATACTTAGTTGGTGCAAAAGTTATTGTTTTTTCTTGATCACTCGGCCATTAAGTACTTAATTTCTAAAAAGATGCAAAGCCAAGGCTTATTAGATGGGTTCTCCTCCTCCAAGAATTTGACTTGGAAATCAAGTGACAAAAAGGGGTGGAGAACCAAGTTCTTTGATCATCTTTCTAGGCTTGAGAATGTTGATGCGGTGCGGTGAAAAAGATATACAAGAAAAATTTCACGATGAGAGACTATTGTTAGTAACCTCAGTAGTTGAAGACGTGGAATGTCATAACGTCTGATACTACTACGCCATGGTATGCTGACATAGTTAACTTCCTTGTTAGCAAAATTGTGCCTGTAGGACTCAACCACCAACAAAAGAAGAGATTCTTCCACACTACAAAGCAATATTTACGGGATGAACCATACTTGTACAAAATGTGCCCGGATCGATTACTAAGAAGGTGTTTAGGCGAGGAAGAACAACTCCATGTGTTACAACAATGTCATTCGGCACCTTATGGTGGACATTTTGGAGGTACTAGGACAGCTGCAAAGGTCCTACAATCAGGCTACTATTGGCCAACATTATTCGAGAGATGCACATGAGTTGGTTAGAAGATGTGACAAGTGCCAAAGAGCGGGGAATATATCAAGCAAGCGGGAGATGCCTCTCACAAACATTACGGAAGTTGAATTGTTTGATGTCCGGGAATGGATTTCATGGGGCCATTTCCTATGTCCCATGGGAATCTATATATTACAGTAGTGTGGACTACGTGTCAAAGTGGGTTGAAGCGGTGGCATTACCAAACAATGAAGCTAAATCGGTTAGCAAGTTCTGAAAAAGAACATATTCACAAGGTTTGGTACTCCAAGAGCCATAATCGATGATGAAGCTCTCATTTCTCGCAATAAGTTAATTGAGAACCTCACGGCTAAGTATGGAGTGAAACACGAATTGCTCTGACTTATCACCTCAAACCGGTGGCAGGCAGAAATATCCAACGGGGAGATCAAAAGAATACTTGAAAAGATGGTTGGTCCAATGAGAGAAAAGAGTGGTCATTACACCTAGATGATGCACTTTGGGCCTATAGAAGCGACATACAAAACACCATTGGGTATGTCTCCTTACAAGCTAGTTTATGGTAAAGCTTGCCACCGCCAATTGAGCTCCAACACAAGGCTTATTGGGCAATAAAACAATTGAATCTAGATCATGCAAAAATTTGGTGAAGCAAGATTGTTGCAATTGAATGAGCTAGAAAAGTTTAGACACCATGCCTATGAAAGCTCAGCAATGTATAAAGAAAAGACCAAGAAGTGGCATGATCAGAGAATCCAAAGGAGAGAGCTAACAGAAGGACAAAGCAGTGTTGCTATTCAATTCAAGGCTTAAGTTGTTTCCAGGAAAATTGAAGTCAAGGTGGTCAGGTCCATTCAGATTAATGAAGATCTATCCTCATGGTGCCGTGGATTTATTTGATGAAAAGACCAACACCATGTTCAAAGTTAATGGCCAACGTGTGAAACAATACCATGGAGAGCATGTGGAAAGGGACAAGATCCAAATGTCCTTCAACAATTCTTGAATGAAAGAAACAATAGTCTGGCTGAAGACTCTTAAAGCAAGCGCTCTTGGGAGGCAACCCAATGATTTTTAAATTAACAAATTTTTTGTGTCTTTTTAATTTTCGTTTTGCAGGAATAAGTGTTGAAGAAATGTGGAGTAAGGTAGTAGACGTTGTAACGTCTCAGTATTCACTAGACGTGGGCACGTCTGGGCAGTCAAGGGCAAAAATTTAAATTAAGTCAAGAGTGTAAGTGATGCCGTGTCGAAATGATTTCTCTCTCGACTGAGCGTGGTAACCGACCACGACGTCCACTTCCTTCCCTAGCTTGTCTAATCAAGCGGTTACTTTACCCATTACTCCACTCTTCCATTTCTCAACTCCCATAACCATTTCCCCATAAAAATCTCACCATTCACCATCATCCCACCTCCTGCAACTTATTTCTAATCCTCTCTCTCACGAACCAAAATCTTCCTCTCTTCCTCGGAAAACCTAAATTTCCAGAAATTCCCCATTACCTTCCAAGCAATTTTCTGCGCAAACACTATGACAAAAGTGAAGCAATCCGCCACCAAATCCTTTGGAAAAGGAAAGCATGCTGACCTGAGTTCATCCTCAGCCCCCATTCCTGAAACACCTAACCCATCCAAGAAAAAAGCCCTACTTCCTGAGAGGGGCTTTAGTCAAGAAAGCCCCAATCCTGATTTCCTCGCAACCGTCGCAGCGTTAGGTTGGCAGAAATTTGTTGTGCACAGAAAAGAATACATTGCTACTCTGGTCCATGATTTCTACAAGGGGATCGTTGAGAGGCCTGAAGGAGAGTCATCCATTGTGTCAAAGGTGCGAGGTGAGGAAGTGAAGTTTGGAGTAAGAGTCATCAATGACTATTTTGGGTTAGGATACTATGGCAAAGCTGTGGAGACCAAACAGAAGAGCTATGGGTTGGCTGAAATGGATGCCATTAAAGAAAGGATATGTGTAGAAGGTCTTTATGCGGGAAAGAAGAGGCGAGCATGGGAGCGAATTCAAGATAATGAAGAAATACCTTTGTGATGAAGCCAACACTTGGTTCCATTTCATAAGGCCTTTGCTTAATTCCTACCTCTCACACATCACGGGTTGACAAGGAGAGGATGATTGTGATTGATGCAATCATGTCAAGAGACAAAGTGGAGGTTGGAAAGCTAATCAACCGTGAGCTCAACAAGTGGAAAAATAGGAAAGACGGCTATTTGTATTTCCCATGTCCGATAAGCCCGACTTGTGTATGGAGGCGGGGTAGAAATTGAAGCCTCGAGCTTAGGGGAGCGACCTCAGGCCCTTTTCAACAAAATTTCAGCCTAGGGTGAAATCTGCAGTGCTTCAAGTTCTGTTGATGCTCGGACGTTGCAACGTCCGAGGAAAGCGCGAATTCACTGGCCAAGTTTATCAAAGAGCAATTTGAATGGCAAAAGAAGGTGTTTGCCCAGTGTCCAAGGTAAGAAAGTGATTGAAGAAACTGTATTGCAGTTGGATGCGGGAAGAAGATGATGATGAAGTGCCCCCTGTCTACAATTCAAAGAAGGGCTGTGAAGAAGGAAAGAGCAAAGAGAGCAAGAAGCCCACCTAAGAGGAAGAGCCCAGCAAAGAAACAAAAGAAGGTAAGTAGTGAAGAAGATTTTAATTCTGATGAATTGGATGATATTTCTGATTTTGATGCAGAGGAAACAAAGAAAGCAAGTATGGAAGTAATTAGTGAAGAAGAAGAGGAGGAGAGCCCTGAGGAAAAAGGGAGCTCTAGTGAGAAGACTGTAAGTGAGTCCCCAACCAATCAAACAAACAAAGAGCCAACCCCAACAAAATCCAAAGAAGCTAGCCCCAAACCATCATCCCCACAAGCCACGCAACCACCACCTTCACCAAAAGAAACCTCCACCCATGACCAAAACACACCAAAGACCCCACAATCCAAAGCTCAAGACCAACCAATTCCACAACCACCCCCACCCCAACACTCACCCCAAAAACCAGACGTGGTGACGTCTGAGCCAACAATTCCAGAATCCCAACCCATCTCCCCACCCAAAAAGACCAGAGTAAAAAGTGCCCTCACATATAACCCCTTTGGTAGGAAGAAAAGACAAGAAATAATTCTTTGAGTCAAAACAAGCTCAAGGAGTGGAGAGAAAGAGGAAATTCTGACCCCCACAACCTTAAGGCCAAAGCTACCAAGAAAGAGAAAAACTCAAGGTGTTGCGGAGGAAACTCACACGCTACTAGTCTTTGCATTCGTAGCCACTAGTGTTTACGATAAGCCACTTCTGCTATTCTTTGAAGAATTGCTGTGAGGCGTCGTAACGTCTGTGAAAAAAGGCTGCAGACCAAACTTGCGAAATGCAAGTCACTAATGAAAGAGAAGTGCCATGGAGAAAGTTAGACAAAGAAGCAATGGAGGAGGCCACTCGGAAGGTGGCGAGCACTGTTGAAGCAAGCGCAGAGGAGCGATTCTTTGGGCGGAGGATCATCATCGGGCGTGGCGGCGTCTAAAGAACCGCAGGTGGAAAAAGCCCGAGGTGATCCCGGTGAACCAATGCAAGTCCACCTCGCTGATCTAGCAATGAGGATGTGGGAGGAGGCCAAAAGAGGATTTGAAGCCTCGGTGTTGCTCTTTGCAAGTGTGGGTGAGAAAGAATCGATGAGACAACAACAACAACCACAACCGAGCAAGGAGGAGCAAAGGTCAAGAAAGAGAAGAAGGAAAAGAAGAAAGGTCAGGCAGGAGTATCCACCAGGCAAAGCGGAAGGCTTAGGTCTGGTACAGCAAACAAGTAAGTTCCCCAATTAATCCAAATAGTAGTGCAGTTTTTATTTTTAGTTTTAGTCAACTTTAGTAGCTTTTATTTGTTTTGCTATGAATGAGACCCCCCTTTTTTTTTTTTTTAAAAAAAAAAAAAAAAAAAAAAAAAAACACATGCTGTTTATCTTTGAGCAGTGGGGACACTGCTCAACTTTAAGTATGGGGGGGGGATCTCAGTGTTTTTAAGTTCTGTTTTGTGTATGAAATCAAATGCAAAAGCAATTTCTGTTCTTACTCTGTCAAGCATGAAAATAATTCTCTTTGGGCTAAGAAGAAAAAAAAAAAAATGTGTGTGAGTAGCCTATGCATGATTAGATAAAAAGAATTGATTGTTGCTCCTACACAAACTCTGTTTTAAGAAAAAAAAGCTAGTTAGCTAAGGAATATTTTGTGCTAAAGTTAGTTTTGGTGAACTATGGTGAGAGCAAAACTTGATTAAAAACCTAGGATAGCAGTAGAAGCTAAGTTTGGGGGTGAATCAAGTCGTACTAAAAGTGGGTGCAAAGACTATAGGATGGTTAAGTGCGGTGTAGTGTGAGTGCAAGCGTTATGCGTCTACCCGTAGCGTTATAACGTCTGCCGTGTGTGTAGTGTTGTGTGCTCGGGCGTTGCAACGTCTCACCTATAAACGTTGTAACGTCTATTCCCAAAAATACCAAAAAGAGTGTGTTGATGCAAATAAGTGGAAAAATCCACATGTATTACGTGTTCTGTAATACCACAGAAACAAATCTTTGAGCACTCCAATGTAAAAAAAAAAAAAAAAAAAAAAAAAAAAAAAGAGAGAGAATAAAACTCCAAAATGGAGCAAATAAAAAGGAGTTGCTCGATAATGAGGGGTTCTGATCTCTTTGTGTGTGTGAGTCAATAAAATAGCAAAGACTAACCTAGTCCTAGCACCCAATTAAGACCCTTTGTCATGCTTTAAATGAATCCCCATTTCTTATGTGAAAATGTTAGCCTATTCTTTGTTTTGAAAAATATTTTCTTTGTCACCATTTGGGAACCACTCTCTCAATAGCTAAGGTAGTTTCTGAACTAGCTAGAGGAAGAATTAATCTGAGAGGTCACACACTCACTTTGAGCTTTAATGAATCTGGAATTTAATTATGCATTGGTATGTGAGTGTGTGAAGAAATAGCCCATTGAGAATGAATTTTGACTCTTTGGTTGAGTAACACGTAAAGCGCTAGTGTAGTTGATTTCATATTATTAATTGTTTTGTTGTCTTGATTGCTTGAGGACAAGCAATGATTTAAGTTTGGGGTGTGATAACTCATATTTATATGAGTTATTTATACTTACTCACGAATAAATCATGCAAGTTCTTGAGCAATACAAAGTTTAATTAATTAGTTTTATAATGATTTCTGAGTTTTAGGTGAATAAGAATTAAAAAAGATAAATCTGTGCATTTAGGCACCAATTGGTGCCCTTGAGAGCGTTTTGATGCTTTTTGTGCATGTGCAGGAAATTCAGTGCTGAACGTTACCACGTCCCTCACCACGTCTACAAAAGTGCGTGAGAACAAGAGTGAAGGATCTTAATTTTGGCGTATTTGAGCAATGATAGTCAAAGATATAAAAGTCGAAGATCTTTGGTTTCCCATAAGTCGACACCTTGAAGCAATCGTAGCGTTGAGCGATTGTCGGGAAAAGATAGAAAGAAAGCGGTGGTAGGTGAGCAAGTGACATCAGCACATGTAAGCAAGGTGGCTATTTAATGAAGGCTCAGCACTCTCTCAAGGAATAACCAACCACACCCACGATCATCATCTCTTTCGCCTATCTTCAGCATCACTTCATCACCTCACCATCTCCACCATTAAACTCAGAATTTGTTTTGTAAAGAAGATCGGAAGCAGACTTACGAACTTAGTTTATTTTTCTGCGCATGAGTGTAAGGCTCGGACGTTGTAACGTCTATACGCGTACATACTTTGAAGAGCTACTTAGTTGCATCTTGTGCAATTAGTTTCTTTTCTGTAATGTATGGTATTTGGATTCTAAATCCACTTCATTCTGTAAAGATGCTCAGCATGAGCTAAACACTTTGTAGTTGAGTTGTTGTTTTGCCTTTAATGAATTCCTAGTTAATGTTATGAAATGTTTACGTTGCTGTTTTAAATCTTTGTGCAATAATATTTCCAAACTTGTTTTGAGGTTGGCCTCTTAAAATAGGTAGATTCATAGAGTATGAGACATGGTCTATGAAAAGAAATCAAAGATTTACATGAATGAACAATGCACTAAAGACATTTAGGCATCTTTATCTAAGTCTAGACATAGAATGGATAATAGTTCATGGAGCATTCTTTGTGGGTACTTAAAATACAGGAGTGGGGCCTATTTAGAACCTAGACATAGGATTTCTTATACTTGAAACTCGACGTTTTATCCTTGAAAAGCATAGCTCTTTACAACAGCGTTCAGACGTGGCCACGTCTACACAGATTAACATTTGCACGTTATAACGTCTAGACGTTATGACGTCTGGCTAGGAAGGATTTATTTGCATGCAACAACTCAACTCATTTCTCATCCATTTTCACAACCAACTTTAATTTCCTTGTTTTAATTACATCTTTAGCTTTACAATCAACTCTTATTGCCGAATTGTTACTTGTTTCTCTTATGTTTTGATCTTGAACTTTGAAAGTATAACCAATCCTCGTGGGAACGATCTCTTACTCTCATCCACTTTATTACTTGTACGATGTGTATACTTGCACTATAATTGCGAAAATTCATACTACTACACAAACGCAACACCTGTGTGCGCCACTGTGGCACCTGTGTTGCGCTTGTGGCGCTGTGATGTGCCAGTGTTGCCTCTGGGCGCCATTCTGTGTTGTACTGTGTTGCATTCTGTGTTGCCTTTTTGTGCTGCCTGTGTTGCCACTAGGCGCCATTTTCTGTGTTTTATGTGCGCCCTGTGTGTGCTTGTGTTGCCACTAGGCGCCATTTTCTGTGTGTTGTGCGCCCTGTGTGTGTCTGTGTTGCTGTTGGGCGCCATTTCTGTGCTGCCTGGTGCTGTGTTGCGTTTTGTGTTGCTGTTGGGCGCCATTTTTGTGTTGTGTGCAGTCTTTGTGTTGCGTTACGTGTTCTTCTTTGGCGCCATTTATGTGTTACTGGTCTTTGTGTTGCGTTTTTGTGTTCTTTGTTGGGCGCCATTTTTGTGCTGTCTGGCTCGGTGTTGTGTGTTGTTATTGACTTTGTAAACCATTTGGGTGTTGTTGGTGTTAGTGGTGATGTTATAACCGGTGATGTGCCTATGTTATTGGCTAAGGTGATAGGTGATGGGTCTATGACCATTTGTTGTTGTTGGTGTTGTTGTGTCAATTACATGACCATGATTGGTGACTGTCTCTGGTGCATTGTTCATGGTGTCGCATGCAACTCATATGCATTATTTGGTGATATAAGGCTTCGGCCTTCAAGCTATAGGTGATGATGATGATGCTCAACAAAATTGGTAATGATGCCCATAGTGGCTAAACTTATTGGTGATGAATGGTACCACATGCATATACCCGTCGGTGTGGGTTGCATCTCATTCATTTATTCATATCATCGGTGATGTTCCTTGGTAGTCGTATATTGTTGTTGTTGTGAAGTGGTTAATATCGTTGTCGTAAATCTAGCATATTACTTATCATACATGCTATTATATTGTTAGATATCTCACCCCTTCTGTTTGAATGTTACCCCTATGTTGGTAACGTGCAGGTAATCGCGTGTGAAGGCTTGTTTACCTTCGCTAGTTGAGTCGGGTCGTCGCTCTGATACGTAGCACTCTGGGGGAAGGGAAAAGAAACGCTAGTTTTATTAATTGTCATTTTATTTGATGGTTGAACTTCTTTTGGTGGTGTATTGATTATTTCCCCGAAACCTTTATTTTATTCCGCTGCGTGCGGTGATAGAATCACTGTTATGTAGACTGAACATGTGTTTTTTTTTAGAGTTCGTCCCATATATGATGTGTTGTGTATCATGCTATGTTATTTGGTGAATTCTATTATCGACTTGTGATGTTTTATTGGTGAAAACGTAGCATCCCCTCGAGGGTGTAGCAAAGAATGATTTTGAAACTCTGATTTTTGTTTTAAATTTACCGTTTAGAAAAAGGGGGTGTTACACATAAAACTAAGACAGTCGCTCAAATTTAGCTGCATATTGATCAACAGTCATATCACCTTGTTTCAACTTAACAAACTCAGATTGCTTGAGAAGTCTCTTGGCTGGGGGAAAATATTTATCCAAGAACAAATTCTTAAAATTTGTCCAGGTAATCGGAGTTCCTTGAGTTACAAGACCTTCTCTAGCATTCCTCCACCAATCACGAGCATCTTCGTCTAGGGCATTTCCCGCACAACCCACATTTTCTTCCTCACTACATTGGAAGGTCAGAAACTTCCCTTCCATAGCATCGATCCAAAAATGAGCCTTCATTGGGTTGGGTTCTCCTTTGAAAATCGGTGGATTTTTCTTCTCGAAGTTGTGGTAAATCCGGTTAGGATCCTCTTGTGGTAGTGGTGGATTTTGTGGCTGCTGAGCCAAGTTCTTATTATGGTTGAGTTGTTGTTGTTGCATTTGCATCATGTCTTCAATCATTTTTTGTTGCCTTTCAATAACCCCTTGCATCCATTCATAATGCGGGTCTACAGGCGTGTTGCCCCTACCCCTTCCAGCCATGATTCTGCGAAATATGCACTAAGTATTAAGTTGATCAAGCTCAATGTCTAATAGCATACTAGGAAAAATCATAGCTAGAAACAGTAAAGACTCCTAACAACTAGGCCGGCTAGGCCAAACCGCTCTGATACCAAAATGTAACACCCTAAAAATTCTTAATAATAGAAATACCAAAATGCACCATTAGCATACATCATAGTAAACATAACCCCTGTTTCAGATATTGAATAATACAAAACTCTCGATTTCCAATCAAAGAGTTGTTCACAACCTGGAGTACTTTCGAGTACAATGACATAAGTACTTAAGTGTCACTTAAGTAATACAACAAAATATTCAATATCCAAAGCCAAATGTAAGTTGATTAGGTTTTACAACTCAACAAGCGAGTCATAATCTAAGTTCAAAATAACAAAACGAGAAACCAAACACATAGTCTAAGCTACTATGTTTACAAATCTCCCAGCCACAATGTCTAATCGTGCATGTTCGCCTTGCGCTTCCCCTGTATATGATCTGTAAAACAACATTTGATAGGGTGAGATAACAAATCTCAGTGAGTCTTACCGTGACCCCTTACCTATCACTCGGTCCATTTATAAAAACTCATTAACTTCATGATTTAACACTACAACAGATTTAAGGATTTGCAGCGTTTTTTTTTTGCCATTGGTAGCGTTTTAAAACGCTAGAAAAGCTGGCGCTACGGATGCGTACTCCCCATTAGTAGCGTTTTAAAAACGCTAGGGATTGCCAGAAATGCGTAGCATTTTGAAATAAAACGCTGCGGATCTTCCTTAGCGTGTTTTTGACATACGTAGCGTTTTCTCGCAAAAACGCTAGGGATCATCTAGCGCCTTTTGAAATGAGTAGCGTTTTCCCTAAAACGCTAGAGATCCTCTAGCGCGTTTTGGCCATAACTAACGTTTTCCCTAAAACGCTAGGGATCCTCTAGCGCATTTTTCCCATAGCTAGCGTTTTCTTTAAAACGCTAGGAATCCTCTAGCGCATTTTGTCCATACCTAGCGTTTTCTGTAAAACGCTAGGGATCCTCTAGCGCATTTTGTCCATACTTAGCGTTTTCTGTAAAACGCTAGGGATCCTCTAGCGCGTTTTGTCCATACCTAGCGTTTTCTGTAAAACACTAGGGATCCTCTAGTGCATTTTGTCCATACCTAGCGTTTTTTCTATAAAATGCTAGGTATTGAATGATTTTTTTAATTTAATTTCTAGCGTTTTCTCTATAAAACGCTACGTATTAACTGATTTTTATAAATTCATTCTCTGCCAACAAAATTCATCCAATATCATTCCAACAAAATTCAGCCAATATCATTTCAATCCAATACAGATACACACATATGTACATATCACCAAAAGACCATATTAAACTAACAACTACTTACAACATAATATATATCCAAATCATATATACAACATATATAATAACAAACTAACATTATGAAACTCAAAAGTTGCTACAATAAGCTAGAAACATAACGGCACCACTCCCCCCTTACTGTTGTAAGTTGTTCATCAGAGTAATGCTTGATGTGATGACAATGAGGAAAATACTGAAAAATAAAATGAAATAAAATTAAAATTAAAATGGTTATTAAATGTGAGTAAGTATTATAATATTAATATAAAAAAAATCTAAATAGTTACCTTGATTGGAATTACTACTTTGTCGTGAGTGATAATCTCTCTCATATATCTCATAGTATAGTACCCACAATCATTGTTTTTTGGCTATTTAGGACACTACAAAACAAAATATTAGTTAATTAATTGTCACATTTTTATGACCCAAAAATTCAATTAAATTTATAAGAATATTGATAAAAAAACTTACAATTATTGGTGCCCATTTTGTTTTACTCACAGAGTATCCTCAATATTGTCTCAAAACACTGAAACGCCATTCATATATATAACTAAGTTAAACAAAATATATATATTAAATTATAAAAAATGAGAGGGTTACACATACACACCTATCAACTATCTCTACGAAGTCTACGTAGATTTTGTAATGATCTTGAAGTGAAACCAGATAGTACACAGTATTTCTCTTAGGGTTTATTGCAAATAATACCCAATGTTGCCTGCAAGTAAATGAATCACGAATGACTACACATTTACACTATAATACAATCCTCAAAATAAATAACCAAGTGATTGAAGACTAAATTTCTCACCCTATATTGAGTGGTGCAAAAAATAAAGATTAATGATCAAAATGCTGGGCAGCCTTGAAGCGTGAAAGGACATAACTTTCAATTTGACTCTTCCTAGCCATAATATCCTCTGGTTTAGCTTGATCAGTGTCCCACACAACCATACACTCTGGGCACAAGAACAAAAACTTTTGTGTCCGTTGCAAAGGGACCAACATCTCATTGTACAAGTACCTATAAATAATATATATACAACTTTCAGACCCTCATATATACTCTAATACAAAACTTCAAAGTCACCCAAAACCTCTATTTCTCTCGATTTGAGCTCCACCAAGCTTCAACAATAGTGAATTACAAATGGGTAGAAATTAGGTAATGAAACTTACACCATTGGAAAGAGGAAGGAAAATGAGACAAAATGAGACAAAAAGCCCCTTAGATGGTGTTGGATTGAAGGAGATCCACCCCCTTCTTTTTTCTTCTCCTTCGCCCCTCTCCTCTTCTCCCTCTCGGTTTCTCTCTTCTCTCTCTCAGTTCTCTTTCTTTCTCTTTCTCTTTTCTTCTTTCTAACTTTGACTATAAGTGTATAAGTGGGTCAAGGGTCTAATTGGGTGGAAAGACCTAAATGCCCTTGGTTCTTATTTTTATGGGGTTGGGAGGGAGGGGGTGGGGGGTACCAAATAAAATTAGTTCTACTAACAGCTTAACTGGTGCACACTCTATCTATTTATACTATTCTATTATACTGATTTAACTAATCTAACAAATACACAAGAAGAATGTATAAAAAGTTAAAAAAAATGACATTACATACCTTTTACCTATGCCATTCATTCCTAATATGATTTCTTTTTCCAAGCAATTAACCAACATATATATCCTCTCCTAGAATAAACCTTCGAAGTTCCCTGTGTCACAAAATAACTCTGTATAAAAATAACAAAAATGGAATTAGAATCAAATTTTGAGTAAGAGAAAGAGACTAGTAGAGAATCAAATGGAATTAGCCAACTCTGATTTAGATGTATAAATATAGTGTAGAAAACAAGAAGTGGAATCAGATTGTCCTTATTAGTCGGCTCTCTGTACACCTTGCAAGATAATTCAAAAGAAAGTACATTTTTGCATTCCGGTTATGTTATTTAGACATAATATTTTTGACAAAAATCGACAAAAACCAACTTACAACACCAATTAACCAAGTTTTTTAGACTTTTAACCAAATGATCAATTAACCAAGTTTTTAAACAACACCTCGAAAACTGTGAAAAAGCAGGTTGGCTAAATAGTCTAAAAAACTTAGTTAATTGGTATTATAAGTTGACTTTTGTCTATTTTTGTCAAAAATGTTATGTCTAAATAACATTTTTGCATTCCTAAATATCATTTACTAGAGCAAAGATTGGTGGTGATGGCCAAAAGAGGATGTTCAACTCTTTTGATTTTGAGGACTATGCTTGGAGAGTTTACCATGAACATTTACTTTTCAAAGATCCACTGGATAGGTGTTGTGAGATTTTCTGATATTTATTTTCCATCTATAAAGCACGGACACCTCTGGTTGAAGATGTGTCCCGATGTCCGACATCGACACTTCAATTATTTGTATTTTTCAAAAAAAAAAATTAAAATAAAACTGGTGTCCGGGTGTCCGTGTTGTGTCCGGTGTCCGTGCATTTATTGAGAAATTCATCTAAATGGACTCTAAAGATAGCTCAATCAGGTTAACAATTAGAAACCAAACATGAATAATGTGTTTCACTATATGCCATTGCCACTCCTATATAAACTACTCAAATACACAGCATAACATAATTAGAGAGCTATATTAGCATCGCACATCATCACTTAACAATAAACACCCAAGTTTTGATTTTGTACAAATCTATCAGCTGAAGAATTGGGATTTGAAGGATCCCTTATCTTGAATAAGAGAATACTAGCCCCACGACCCGTCCGATGGACGGGTTAACTAGTTGTTGATTAAGTTAAGCACATAGAAATAAAAGCAGCTAGGAGTAGCAGTTTTCGAGGATTAAAGGTTTATAGTTGTTAAAGACATGTAGATCTTATACACACAAAAATGGGAAAATAGGGGAGGTGAAGAAAAAATTCGTACAATCTAAACCAATATATGAGATAAGTAGGATGAATGATTAATAATAACAAACGTCATAAAAATAGTTCAAAAATACTGATATTTGTTACTGATACTACAGAAGTTTTGATATTAAAATGGAAGATGAATTAAATAAAGAGTAAACCTCTAAAGAAAAGAAGCATAAGAAAATAATCAATAGATAATTTCGATCCAATATTTTACGACGATTAAGTAGGAATTTTGTGTAAGTTATGTTCATGTAATAAGAATTCGAGGGATTAGTCTCTAGAGTTGCGCGTAGAGGATATCCAGTTTATACAAAAAAATGTAGACATAAAAACTTAACTCACAATTAAAGAGAGAAGAAGACAACATAATTAAAAAGTGAAACACGAACGTATGTCTCATGCAGAGATTGATTTAAAAGTAAATATCAATTTAAATAGGCTAAATTACTATTTTGGTCCTTTATCTTTAGCCTTGATTTCATTTTGGTCATTTATCTTTTTTTTTCTCGTTTTGGTCCCTCATGTTTCATTTTTGTGTCAATTTGGTCCTTTTTTGTAATTTTCCATCCATCACCTTAACGGACGCCACGCTGGCAGTTAACTGCTGACGTGGCGTCCATCTAACATGTACTCATTAATTGACGTGGCATTTTAATGTATTATTTAAATGGAATACCAATTTACACATCATCAAATCTGTTTTTTAAATATTACAATTATAAAAGACAAATAAACAGAAAACTCAAAAAAACTTTTTTACATTAAAGCTTAAAACAAATAAACAAAATCAAAGAAAGAAAAGGAAATGAAAAGGCATCATCTGGGTTTAGAAACTCAAAACACCCAGAGATGAAAACCCAGAGAATGTGAAGAGAGAAGGAAGCGAAGAACTAGGTTTTAGGTTGCAGAACGAAAATCTAAGGCTAATCAAAATCAGAGACCAAGATCTACACAAAATTTTCTTTCAATTTCAGTGGGTGATTTCAATTATTTCTGGGTTTGAAGAATCTAGAAACGATGTTGAAATCAGAAAATCGTTAAATGGTCTACACAAAACCGTTTCTATTTCTGTAACAAGAGATCTAGCGATCTACACAAAATCATTTTTTATTTCAATACTTGCGTTCAGTTGTTTCTGATTTCATCTCTCACTGTTTGTGTAGATCTAGGTCTCTGATTTCGAACCAGTGCTAGTTGTGGACGATCTTTCTTGTTAGGATTTTATGCAAGTATTGACATTAGAAACGATTTCAGTGGCTAATCAAGTTAAACCCACAAACAACCCACTCATTTTCTCTGTCCTTTCTCCTCACCACTTCCTCTTCTTCCCTAAGGCTCACCAGAAATTAAACAAACAGTGAAAGATGAAGAAGAATCGTTCTGATGTTGATGGAGAAGAAGAAAGATTAGGGTTCATGACAAAATTTGGGATAAAAGGATTTGATGATGGTTTTGTACGGGTTAGATGTTGATGGAGAAGAAGAAAGATCAGATGTTAATATCATTTCTATTTTATTTTTGTAATTAAATTTTAGTTATAATATTTCTTTTGATAAATAAAACATTAAAATTGGTCAAAAAAAAATAAAACATTAAAATGCCATGTCAATTAATGAGTACACGTCAGATGGACGCCACGTCGTGATTAAGCGCGGCGTGGCGTCGTTAAATGATGGATGAAAAATTACAAAAAAGGACCAAATTGACACAAAAATGAAACATGAGGGACCAAAACGAGAAAAAAAAAGATAAAGGACCAAAATGAAATCAAGGCCAAAGATAAAGGACCAAAACAGTAATTTAGCCATTTAAATATGTTTCTAATACTTCTTGATGCGAAATTATCTAAATAAAGAAGAAAATACCAATTTGGACATGTAATGTTTTTTCATGATTCTAAAGTACCCCAAAAGACACTGCCTAGAATCACACTTTATGTATTTTCACATGAATTTTTTTTCTCCATCAAATAGATTATTGACGAACGAAGTATTTGAGTAGTTAAAAAAATTTCTGAATCCTAAAGTAACCCAAAACACACTGTCTAACTTTTCACGTTACGCGTTTTGCTACAAAATAATTTTGTCCCCATCAAGTACACTAAAGCACACTTTTTAGCATCCCGCTTTAAATATAAAAATATTAAAAAAAATTAGATTAGTCATCGGTAAAATTCTGTTGGGAGGATATAACCGCACACGCCGACAAAACCGAGTACTCGTGGCCAGCCAGCTTCCCCGGTGTAGATTAGTCATCGATAAAGCCAATAAAAACTACACACCAATGAGATGGTAATAAAAAAAATTAAAGAAAGAAAAAAAAAACAAAGTGAAAAAAAAAAGGCCAATTAGCCAAAAAAATTGGAGAAGCCAACAAAAAATCTTTCCCTCCTTCAATTTCATGGGCATGCCAAGCCCCAAATATGATATTGTACTAGAATTTAAGTTTTATTTTTTATTTGTAATTTTTATTTAGATACTTACTATTTCATTTTGTGATGCTAATTTAGTAGTTTTGTTATTTATTTTATCAAATTTAAGTTTTAAATATAATTTTTGAAAATAGAAGGATCAAAACTATAATTTAGCTGTGATTTTTATGAAAAAATGATGTATGAGATGTAGAGTTAATTCCATTAGTCACTAATCAAAGGAAAATGATCTTTAAGATAAAAAAAGTATGGGCCAGTACAAATTTATCCAAACAGCCAATGAAGTGCTATTAGAACCATCTTGATATAGTGATTTTCTTACAATTCTTGCCAAATCCTTCATACTAATTAGCATTACCCTAATAATAATTAAAAAACTGTGTACAAGATTCTAGAACAATGTTTGTAAAAAAAAAAATTCTAGAACAAGATGAACAAAATCCACTTCTCATCCTTATTTTTGTTTTACACTAATCTTAATATTGTATGCGGCTTGGCGGTAACTCCCGCCAATGCTCGCAAGGTTTTATTTTTTTTGTTTTTTTTTTTTTTTTTTTTTGTTTTGCCTTATTTCCTTTTTTTTTTTCATTTTTTTTATCTCTTATATTTTAATGTTTAGTCTTTTTTTTTGATATATTTTTTTTGTGTAAATCAAGGTATTCTCCAGGTGATTGTGGAGACTAATGTATTTGACGTATCAGAGATCCATTTAAGGGGTTGAACTCTGTCAACAAATGTTGTTTCATACGTATTAGTAAGTGATTGAACCCATGACCAAATGGTTAAGGGGCCATCTTTTTTATATTTAAAGGAGTACATTGCAGTCCCAAAAAATTTAAGATATTTTAATATGTGATGTTTATTCTTCAATAATCAATTGAATGAAGTTTATTAAATTGGCGCTGCTCCCGCCAATGCCGTTTTTTTTTTGTTTTGTCTTTTTCTCTTTTTTTTTCTTCAGTTTTTTGTCCTTTTTTGTCCATTTTTTATCTTTTATATTTTAAAGTTTTTTTTTTTTTTTTGTAAATCAACGTATCCTACAGGTGATTGTGAGACTAATCTATTTGAGGTATCAGATATCCATTTAAGGGGTTGAACTCTCTCAACAAATGTTTTTCATACGTATCAGTTAGTGATCGAACCCATGACCAAATGGTTAAGGGACACTCTTTTTTATATTTTAAGGAGTACATTGCAGTCACAAAAAATTTAAGATATTTTAATATGTGATGTTTATTCTTCAATAATCAATTGGGTGAAGTTTATTAAATTTATAGTTATAATTTAATTTTTATTCATGAGTTATTTGACTATATATTTTACAAATCAACACCATTGTTCCATTGCCATAAGGTACTCGGAAAGCGGGTCGACTTAGTGCTCACGAATTCAATTCGCATTGGACAAACTTTGTATAGTTAAAAAAAAAACTGAGCCAATTTTTTTGGTTTCCTTTTTTTTGCGATCCGCCAATTTTTTTGGTTTTAGTTTATTTTTGTTATTTTCTCTTCTTTTTTCATTTTTTTGTTTTTCTTGATTTTTTTTCTTCTCTTATATTTTAAGGAGTGATTCTTGTCTCAAAAATTTTTAGATACTTAAATATGTAAATTTTGTTCTTCAATAATCGATTCGGTAAAAAAATTCATTTTGGTCATTTTGCAACAACGGGTATTAAATCTTTTCTTTAATTGGTTTTATATTTTTATCTTTATTTAATATTTGAGTACATGCAGTGTTCTTTGCATTGGCTCCGTGTGGGAATTTCACCACATTTACAATAGAAGAACCTTCATCATCTTCTTTCAACGAGACATACTGATCACATTTACAATAAAACCTCCATATTCTTTTTTCAACTTTGTATAAGCTGCTCCTATTTTATCATGAGTTTTCCTTGAACCATGCACGATACCCGAAAGTGCTTCACTTTTTCATTGTATTGTCATTTTTTTCAATAAACAATTTCATTGAAAGGAGCACAATGAGTGCCATCCACTTCTAATGAGAGAAAAAAAAAATATACGGACGATGTTCAATTTTTTCTTTCTTATTATGGGTTCATTTTTGTATTTGTATTTAATGAATGTTGATAATTATTAAAGTTCTTTAGACTTTTTCTTCTTATTTTATCTACAAAGGATGTTCAATTTAAATGTCTTTATTAAAGTTCCTTTCAAATTTGCGATCTGCAACTTTTTTTTTTTGGTTTTAGTTTTTTCTTTTTCTCTTCTTTTTTTCCATTTTGTTTTGTTTCTTTTTGGTTTTTCTTCAGTTTTTTTCTTCTCTTATATTTTAAGGAGTGATTACTGTCTCTAAAATTTGTAGATACTTAAATATGTAAATTTTGTTCTTCAATAATCGATTCGGTAAAAAAAATTCATTTCATGAAAAACTACGTAAAGTCAGATCCTAAAAAATGTGGTTTGGTGTACTTGATCGTGAATTTTTTTAATTTTGTAACAAAATGTCTAGAGTGAAATGTTAAGTAGTGCGTTTTGAGAGTACTTACGGTATTTGAAAAAAAATTAACTCTTCAAATACTGAGAAGTTTGGTAAAATATAATAATAAGTTTGTGAAAAATCAAAGTGCACGTAAAGTGGGATGCTAGCGAGTGTATTTTAGAAGTACTTTAGGACCTAAAAATTGTAGATGTTCAAATACACGAAGTGTGTTTCTCAATAACCATCTCTTTTTGATTTTATAATCTTCTTATTTAATTTATAGTTTCAATTTAATTTTATCTACGGGAACTTGATCGCATTTCTGATAGATCATCAATCGTACTCTTTCAACTTTCTTTATGTGCTTCTATTTTATTAATAATTTCCATCAAATCCATCACGATACCACGTGTTTCACTTTCTATTTTATTGTCTTCTTTATTTTGGTCATTTTTTGCACCAATGGGTATTAAATCTTTTCTTTAATTGGTTTTTATATTTTTATCTTTCTTTAATATTCGAAGTACATGCACCTTTATTCTTTGCATTGACTCTCGTCGGGAAATTTCAATCGCGTTTACAATAGAACCTTCATCATCTTATTTCAACGGGACCTTGATCACATTTACAATAAAACCTCCATATTCTTTTTCAACTTAGTATAACTGCTCCTATTTTATCATGAGTTTTCCTTCAACTATGCATGATACCCGAGTGCTTCACTTTTTCATTGTATTGTCCTTTTTTTTTTTCGATAAGCAATTTCATTGAAATGAGATAAGAAGTCATCCCTTCTGATGAAAAAAAAAAAATATACGGAGTTTGTTCAATATTTCTCTCTTATTATGGGTTCATTTTTTGAATTTATATTTAATGAATGTTAATAATTATTAAAGTTCTTTAGACTTTTTCTTCTTATTTTATCTACAAAGGATATTCAATTTAAATATCTTTATTAAAGTTCATTTTAAATTTATAATATTTTTTATTTAATTAATATTTATAATTTAATTTTTTATTCACAAGAATTATATTTTATATTTTACAAAGTTACTTCATTTGCTTTGCCTAATGGCATAAAGCTACTTATTAGATTTTATATCACGGTTGCCAATTTCAATGTTGGCCAAGACAAAATTTTCTTTTCAAGACGATCTTTATATTATTCTTTCGAAAGAAATTAATTACTCGATTATCACGATGAAATTTAGCCATAATTAACTTATGCCTACATAGGGAGTTTAGCGTCACGCATAATTAACTTATTTTTTAGGCAGAACTTATATAAATATAAGAATGCCCATTTATTCTGCAGTAATATTATTTATGTATTGACCCGTCCAGAGGACGGGTATTGAGGCTAGTATAATTAATACTTACTGCACTGCCTCCACAATTAATCTGAGGCTCATAAAAACCCATTTTGGACAATCTAAAAAAAACCAAAATCCACGTGTCATAACCATATCCAAGAAAGCTCTATGTACCCACCACATAACCATTGCATTACTTCACTGTGACAAAAAAAACCAAACTTACAAAAAATGGTAGCAGCCATTGCTATTTCTTCTCCAAAATCCACACTTTTACATAACCCCATCAATTTAAAAGACCAAAGTTCAAATCTTTTTGGTGGGTCTTTGAAGGGTTTCTTCTTACATGTAAAACCAAAGCAACAAAAAAGAGATTTAACCAATTTGGTTGTTGCTTCATCAGTTACTACTCCTTCTACAACAACTAGTAATGCAAATGGGAGATTTTACTTCAACTTCACTGGTTTTCCTTTCCCTCTTGGTCCTTTCCTTAACAGAAGTACTATTAGGACTGAGGTAATTACCATCTTCCTTTATTATCTTCTATATTTGGTATTTTTGCTTATTTTTTTAATTAATGATTGATTTGGTTATTGAGATTTCTATGCATTGAATTATATTTGGTTATTGGTATTTTTGCTTATTTTTTTAATTAATGATTGATTTGGTTATTTGGTATCCATGACATGATGCCTAATTGCTTTGGTTTTTTAACAATAATGCTAAGGATTTGTTCTAAAAGTGATTTGGAATTCATGAATATAAAGAATTGTTTTGAAGGTAACTATTTTTTCTTTCCAAATTAAACTCAATTCCTCATGATTTTTGGTGTACTTTTTTACAAAAAATCAAATGTACCAAAGAACATTTTCCCTTTTCAAAATTCACTAGGAGCTAAATTCCTTCCATGTTAT
The DNA here is from genome assembly GCA_020916435.1 of Oxytropis ochrocephala. Taxonomy (NCBI): domain Eukaryota; kingdom Viridiplantae; phylum Streptophyta; class Magnoliopsida; order Fabales; family Fabaceae; genus Oxytropis; species Oxytropis ochrocephala. Next base: position 8,219,174 of record CM037095.1, read on the forward strand.
AAGAGTGGTGTTATAACATCAACCGTAAAAGAAGAAATACAGAAACTGGAACACAAGAACAAGAACATGATTTTGATCACGCAGTTCGGCCAAAGCATGCCTGCACTGCATCTGCAACTGCAGAGCAACTGTAGTTCCGTCTTATTTCAGAATGAATTTGTTTTCATTGTTACAATCGTTGCTTATAATATCTCGGTCTAGATTATAACAATACCCCTAAACTGGGTTTTGCTACGCTTCAATAGCTCAGCTCCCCTGCCCCTATCCCCATAGAACCTGCATATGAGCCATACTCAACAACTACTGGTAAGAGAAGAAATAAAGAAACGAAAACGTAACAACAAGACACGATCTTGATCACACAGTTAGGCCAAAGTATGCTTACGCCTGCGACTACAGAGTAGCTGTAGTTTTGTCTTATTTCAGAATGAATTTGGATTTCAGTGTTACAATTAGTACTTATAATATCTCGGTCCAGCTTACAACAAAAACCCTTGACCCGGATTTCCTACGCTACCCCACCGCCCCATAGAAACTGCATATGAGTCATACTCAACAAGTGGATTACAATTTTGATTGATTAAAGAAATTCCTGATATTTGTTAAGCTTTTATTTTGGTGTGTTTCCGATCCTTGAATACAATAGCTTCTACTTTTATTGGTTTCTGAGTGCATATACTTCTTGATGAAATAAATTTTTGTTTTGGTGTTGGTATTTCCCAGTATATGAAAATCCTATTATTTCTAGGGAACATTTCAGTATAGATTTTAGCTAGAATACTGTTTTTGAGACACTTACTTATCAATTTTGTTTTAATCATGCTGTAGGCCGTGAAGGGCTCTATATGGCTATTTGAGCAAGAGCAAGCATTAGGCTTCAGCAGTGTTTCAACAAACATTAGAATGACGGTCATCAAACTCAAATCCGGTGGCTTATGGGTTCACGCGCCTATAGCTCCAACCGACGAATGTATTCAGGTTCCATTGTGATTACCAATCTCTTACTTTGAGTACACAAACTTGCAATGAACCTTTATAGGAGCGAAGAAAATGCTAGTTCACATCCTTTTTTTTCATTAAAATGAAACCGGTAGTGAATTAGAAGAGACATTTTAGATATTACTAATGGTAGTTCACATCCTTTTTTTCATTAAAATATCTCTTCTAATTCACTACTGGTTTCATTGAATAACTAATGTATGTGGTCCTATTTATAATTCACTACCAATCTCTGGTCCTATTTATAAGAGGAAAGTGCAATTTTAGGTTCATTGAATAACTAATGTATGTGGTCTACATTTTCATTAAATAACTGATGTATCTGCTCTACTTTGTAAAATAGGCACATGGTATATCAGTTCAATCGCAGCTCTGATGTATTTCACTATTTTGTTGACCAGATATATCAGTTATTCAATGAACCTAAAATTGCAGTTTTCTCTTATAAATAGAACCAGAGGTAGTATTTTGAATTCATAGATTCCATTGTTTCACTATGCAAACTATTCCTTTGTAACGCCGCTAGGAAATTTCTATGATTTGATCACGAGTATTGTTTTTGTAAGCACATGAATTTCTCTTGGTATTGTTTTTGTATGCTTTCTTAACATGTAATTGTATTTCTGTTTCTTTCAGCTTATTAAGGAACTAGGAGCTCCAGTTGAATACATAGTCCTCCCTACTTTTGCTTACGAGCACAAAATATTCGTCGGTCCATTTTCAAGAAAATTTCCCCTTGCTAAAGTATGGGTGGCACCAAGGCAATGGAGTTGGCCCTTGAACTTACCTTTAGAATTCTTCGGCATTTTTCGCGCTAAAACTTTGAAAGATGAAGATTTATCCACTCCTTGGGCTAGTGAGATAGAGCAAAAGGTTCTAAGCTCACCTGAAGTTGGTAAGATCATTAGTTTTTGCATATTTTCAATCTTAATCTTCATAAATCAACAATGAAAAATCTCATTTGCTTATTGTCTCAGGCATCGGTCCATACGTCGAGGTAGCTTTCTATCACAAACCTTCAAGGACATTATTGGTAACAGATGCTGTTATTTTTGTACCAAGACAGCCACCTGAGTGTATAAGCAAAGAATCTCTTTTAGCTTCTGCAAAAAATGGTCTGGCTGTAAAAATTCTTAGTAAAGGAAAGGAGGTTCCTGATGAACCAGTAATTGACGACAAAAGGAACCGGCAAAAAGGTTAGGCTCCGTTTACCTCATTTCCGTTTTCTGTTTTCATTTCCACTTATTTCCTATGAATCACCGACACAGACATAGACACAACACAAACATTGGTTTTAATTTGAAAAATACAAGTAATTGAAGTATCAGTGTCGGATATGATATGTGTTGGACACCAGACACATCTTCAACCAAAGTGTCGGTGTTACAGAGCTTACTTTTTCAATTTGCACAAGGCATATTACTTTTCAATTTTTCATTAATCTGGTGGTTGTATTCTGCAGGATGGGAAAGAATGGTTCTACAAATCTTGTTTCTTGGTCCATCTAATCTTTTGGAGCCTAATGCTAGCTTTAAACAGATGTCACAGAAGTTGATTGTTTCGCCTATTGTCAAGACTTTGGTCTTCAGCAAAGTTCCTGACAAGGTAATCTTCTTTCTTCTGTATCAATCCTTTTTCATTAATCAGATTTAATCTTGTTATACCTGATATAAAGCTATTAATTGACAATGTGATCAATAGTTAGTTAGTTAAATACCGACTAACCAACCGTTCAAACTTTGTGTTTACCTTATTCCGACCTGGATGTCGATGAACTTATTACTTATGGATAGGGTGGGGAAAATACATGTAAGTGTTCACGTGTTATGTCCCAAACTAAATTTTTCTACATTGGGATAGTCATATATTGACTACTGATATGTTTGTCTTTTAGATGTATCCTGACCTGTGTCGTATCTTAATTTTTAAAAACTTCCCGTATCCACGTATATGTATCATATCGTGTTCGTACTGAGTATCCGGGCATCTTAGATTCCACCAATTTTTGTACAAATATTTGAAAACAGGACACTGAAAACATTTTGTCCAACCAAATAGGTTTGAAGAATCTCAAAGTGAAAATGCTGAGGTCATAAAAATAGATGACTAACATCGTAAATTCACATTGTCAAAAAACATCCTAAATTCACATTTTTGCATTGCTATTATGATTCAGGTGAGAGATTGGGTTGATAGCATTTCGCGAGATTGGAGGTTCAAGAGAATCATCCCAGCTCACTTTGCTGCTCCAATAAATGCAAGTAGATCGGATTTTAGGGCCGCATTTGCATTTTTGGACGAGTTTTTGGTTGACCGGTACGATACATGGCCTTCACTTTCTCTTCTTTTCTCATCAATCATGGGAAAGGCAGCCAGTTATTTTCCTCCTGATGACATGAGAACCTTATCATCCCTTGATGAGTTTTTGGTCTCAGTTGGAGCTGTCAAGAAAACTGTTTCGGGAAGAAAACGGTAACTATGACTACTTCACTGGCAATTATTTGTCAAACTTTGCAAACTACGAGTGGTACTTGTTACTCCGTTTGAAAACCAAACAAAAATTTGTTGGCTTTGCAAATGTGAAAGTTACTTATAGTTTTGTTACATTAGTAGCTTGATTCTCAAGGAAGATGTCAATGTTTCACAATGGTTGTGCATTTCATATGTAACTCAATTGCTTTTTGACTCTTAAGATGTAAATGTTTCACTTTCACTATAGTTTCACAACATATATTTTTTATATGAAATGATAGGGGATACACATGATTATACATTTTTGTGCATTTCATATGAAGCACATAGCCATGCATGGATACTTAGAAATTCCATTAGTTGCTACATTTGTTGAGGATTAACCCGCGGTAACGTAGGTTAAACTATATACTACCTTTGTCGGATAACTTGATCTATTTCTAATCCATTGTGTGCAGTTCGTAAAGTCGACGTTGTTAGGCTGAACATTTTTTGTGGTTGCCCAGGTTTGAGTCTAAGATCCCCACTTTAAATATGAGTTTACTGGTAGTGTTTGTCACTCCGTCTGCACATAAGAAAAAACTCTACCACACGTCAATGTTTCAAAGCCATGAAGTGTTGTAGTAATATAGCAAGCTATTAATTATAATATAATAATATAAAGAATAAAGACAATTAACGCGTCATCTATTTTAATTTGAATTAATTCCTAAAAACTTGAATTAAACGACATTTTTTTGTCCGCAAACAGAGTGATAAGCACCACTAGTAATCTCAAACATATAAATTGGAAATCTTGGTTCGAACTCAGGTAACCACAAAAAATGTTTAGCCTAGTAACATCGATCAGTTGTGCTAAGTCTTATGGGCTAAAAGACATTGTTATAATCAACAATCTTAGACTTAGCTGTTAATTTGTATGGCAAGAGTTGAATTTGTAGAAGTTTAATTCGTTTTAGCCTTGCATTGGCGAATTTAGTTAATTGGGTGAAAGGTGATTTGTACATGACACTCTTTGATGAGCTATAGTAAGAAAAAAATAGGTTAGTGGGCTTAGGCCTTAGTAGGCGTCACTTTTGAGGCTTGACCCATACTTTTAAAACCCTCTCCTTGCTTACTGGACTCCCTCAACTCTCAAATATTCAAAAATACCCTCACGTGAAACGTCCCCCTAGCTGTATTTTGGGTTGGTTCGAAACTATATATTTCTGAACCGGTTCAGAAGTATAGTTCTGTACCTGTTAAAAATATTGTAAATGAGGGTGTGTGTCTTCTTGGTTTGGAACTATACTTCCGAACTAGTGTAATCCCAGAAAAAAAGACGTGTGTGTTTCATTAATGACATTTTTGTCTTTTCACAAGGTTGGGGGGTGTCAAGTGAGTAGCTGGGGGTTGTAGGAAGTATGGGCCTAAGGCTTCTCTTTAGTTTGAGTATATTTTATTTGGACTTAATTTATATGTAATATTTTATACCGTCAATCTATTACAAATTCTTATATTATTAAAAAGAATTCAGTCAACTCGTAGCTACCTTATATATCATATATATTATGAATTGTGATTGGCTACGAGTATAAAAAATATTCATCGATGATATATATTTTTTACTATATTCAACTAATATTTTGATTATATTTCTTTCGTAATTCGCAAATCAAACCACTAAGATTCCTTATTTCTAGTTGATTGTGCTCTCGTTTTTTTTTATGATTTTTTTTTTTGTTGTTAACTAGGTGAGGGAGAAAATGTTAATTTATAGGATTCGAATCTTAGACCCCCACTTCAAACTCCTATGGTGTCTTCTAACTCATCAACCAAACTACTTAATTAGATAAATCGTTTAAGCCAAACACACAATTAAGAAACTACAATGCCTTTCAACTTGCCTTATAAGGTGGTTTATATAAGTTGAGAAGCCATAAAGCCATGACCCAAATAAGGTGGTTACAAAATTCAATTGAAATTCAACTTCAGCTATTTAAGAGACTTAAAATAGAGGGAGTAGAAGAAAATTATTGTCAATATTTCTTCATTTTATTAACGAAAAGAAATAATGATTCTACATGTTCTTTACCAAGAAGAAACAAGAGGATTGACAAACTTAATCTTCTTAGTTGGTAGGTCACTCTCCTTGACTAAGTTGACCCACCGACTAAATATCAAGTCTCATTTTTTTATTATATGATTAAGTTTTGGAAAATTAAATATACACACATGTATATATAAAATCTAATAGAGGCACTCAGGTTGAGAGGGGAATCCAAGGGAGACTTTATTTTTTGTGCCTTTTTCTCTTTTCTTAACTTTATCATGGCTATGTTGTCTACCACAACTTTGTGCTTAAAGGGATGCATGCTTCCCTACATTGATGCACCCAACTCCTTTCCTTTCCTCAATAATTTCTAAAAAAAACACACACAACTATTGTGTGTCTATTACCTACCGTTACAATTTAGGGTTTAGAGTTTAGGATTTTAGAGTTGTCAGTAAATTTAATAAGATGATGATCTAGCATATGATAAAAAAAACTAAGTTTTGTGCCCGAGGATGTCAGTACTAAATTATAGCAATGATTTTACTACTCATAAAAAAAATCAAGATTCTCGTTACTAGTAGAAGATCTGCATGTAAGACATCAAACAAATATTAGTCTTTCGTTGAAAGCGTTAAGACACTCCAATGAATAACAACAATGGTTCAAATCAAAAAATAATAATAAAAGATCTTTGTTTTTTTATTTATTTAAAAAAACACAACTTTTTTCCTCTTTCCATACATAAATTAAAACTCTAGATTTACCTTATCTCTTCGATTCGTAAAGAAAACTCTAGATCTTTGGGAACCCCACTAGGGGATTGTCCAAGTTTTTGTGATAAAAATTTAAGGAGTTATGTGACCCTTTTATTGGTGGATGTAAATGTTGGGAGAAGTTTATGACTTAAAATGGTTGAATGGGACCTAAGAGTCATTTCCACATAGACTCCAAGCATGCATTCATTGAAGTGGAGCAGAGCAGAGCAGGTAGGCACCAAAATAATGGAGGATATAAAAGATGACTTTATTCATACAACTATCCTAATGATTGCTATGACGACCATTGTACTAGAATGCCAATAACATTTGTTTGGAAGCTTTTGGAAATCGAAATTGATCACTTGTGTAAATTTTAGTATGCATCATCACATAAGCTTTTGTTAATGTTGATTTTTATTTCTCTTCTAAGGTTGTCAATAAAATTTTATTATTGTTTGACAAGAGTGTGGACAGAGTACCAACAAGGGTTGGTCTGAGTGGTAATTGGGCTCGGATCCCACTTCAAAGTCTCAGGTTCGAATTTTGTGCGTGGCAAAACTCTGTTGGGAGGAGGGGAACCACACAAACCGACAAAGTTGGGTATATGCGTGGTTAGCCAAGTTCCCCGGCATAGATTAGTCACCAACAAATGCAGACAGAGAATATTGCGCACCAATAACACGATAAAAAAAGAATGTGTATCGAAAAACGATTATAAAAACCAACCAAAACGAAAATTTGAAACAACTTTTGCTTCTTGGTTCTAAATAGAGATAACACTGATTTTGTGAGCTAGTTTCTAGGGAAGTTCAAGTTCAAATTCTAAAATAGCTTTAAAGTCTATGTTAGATTCGTTGCGTCACCCTCTATGATTGGGGTAGTTATCGAGCCACTTAGGCTATGCTCCATATGCTATTTCTAGGTGTGAGAGGGTGTGTTGGAAGTCCTGCATTGAATAGTAATATCACATGATTAATGGTTGTAAATGAAACTTCGACCTCACTCCATTTCTCATGAATTAGCTTTTGTGATTGAGTTAGGCTTAAACCTCTCAATTTCATAAAAGAAAGTGTAAAATTAAGATGTCACTAGAAAAATATAATTTAAAATAAAGAAAAAACAAGTCATTTTTGTCAATATTTTGGATATTTTTTTAAACAAAAGAAGGGTTAATGGAGCCTCGTTAAAACCTTCTGATAGAAAGCTCTCCTTAGGAAAAAACCATCAAGAAGGAAGAGTACTCAACCAACAAATTATTAAATAAAAGTGGAAAATATACAATAGGCAATATTTTGGATTTCAATAAGAGAAATTTTCATTAACAAATGTACAATGACACATTTTATAAATAATTTAATTAACTAATAATTTATTTAAGTTACATTAAAGAGTATAATTAAGCACTTAATCTTATATTAAAACAAGCTGAAATTTTTTGTGGACATCTAGATCAACAATGTTATTTGGAAAAAAAAATTAGACAAAAACCAACTTACAATATCAATTAACCAAGTTTTTTAGGTCATTAACCAAGTGATCAATTAACCAAGTTTTTAATCAATGCCTCGAAAACTGTGAAAAAACAGGTTAGTTACTGGTCTAAAAAACTTGGTTAATTCATGTTGTAAGTTAATTTTTGTCTATTTTTGGCTGAAATTTTTGGCTACATACATCTAGATTGAGATAAGAATGTTTAAACACTAATAGAAGTTTTTGGGACCTTCTAAGATACTTTGACAAATTGAAGGGTTCTAATTAAATAATAAGTGTGAGTTTTTTTTTAATCAACGAACTATGGGTAATCTTTTGTATCTTAAAATTATAATTTTATAATTTAGTTGCTTTTAGTGTCTATTTTGAGTTCACGAATGAGGAAAATTATGGAGACATTTCCCAACAGGAGGAAGTCACGAAGTGTTTGAGGCATCGACTACAATATAAATTAGATAATTTTTTTTTAAAAAAAAAAAGGTAATTAAGTAGTGTTTATAAGAACCCTAAGGGATTGTCCTAGTGGAGCATGAAAAAAATTGTATGGAGGTCGGGTTCAAATACTCACTAGTCTCATTGGAGTGAGATAAATGTAATTACATTCGTAAGTACTTAAAGAGCCTGAAGGTCTTCTTTGTTTTAGACTGGGGCGTCACGCCTTCACCCTAAGAATTTCCTGCAGCAAAAATAGTAGTGTTTATAAGACTTTTTTGTATAAATTGGGTACCCTCTACACGTAACTACAGAGACTAATCTCTCGAGCTGAGTAGGATCATAATGGGCGACAAAACTCTCCTTTAAGAGTTTTGACGCTGCTACATTTCAAATGTTGGATTCAAACCCAAGACCTTAGTTAAGCTGGATGAGACCCAAACCACTTTACTTAAACACTTTTTTGTGTAGTGTTTATAAGACTTGAGTAGTCTTTACTTAATTTCAAATTCTAAAATAACTCAATACAAGTCTAATAAAATCAAAATTAATGTCTACCTTGTAATTTTTACTCTCATTATTATTTTTATAGGCAATGTTAGTGGGGATGTGGAAATGTTAGTTTCTGAGATTTGAACCTGGGACCTCCTTCTTACACTCTCATTATGATTGAAGAGAGAGCATTTTTTTCCTTTTCAAATAATTGATATGCCCGTGTTTAAATTAAATTTTTAAAAACCAATACCGTTGGCGTAGTGACTTGACTTAGGGCCCGTTTGTTACAGATTAAAAAATAGGTGATTTTTTGTTAAATAATTTAGAGATTAGTTTTTAGAGATTTTTAAGAAAATAAGAAGTTGTTTTGTGTTTGTGTGACATACTGAAAATCACTTTTTTTAAAAAAACATTCTTAAAAAACTAATTTTCATGAGAAGCTACTCAAAACAACTTCTCATATGAAGCAGTTTTTAGATTATTTTCATCTTTTCATTTTTTTAAGAATCTGTAACAAACGGATAACATGTCGTCATAAGTGATTATTTTTAAAAAAATGATTTTCTTAAAAAATAAGTCATAACAAACAAACTCTTATCTTGGGACACAGCTACCTAGTGCTTTCAAGTTTGATTACCATAGTTAGAATTCGGTGATTCTGAACAAAAAGTTAAATTTCTGAAAATCAAACTTCAAATAACTTATTTATTGAATTGCTTAGAGGTTGTAAAAGACAGCCAAAAAAGAGCTTTGAAGTTCTTTTGTCAAAATAGTATTCCAAAGAGTGGCTGCGCATATTGTTATTATGCGATACACTACATGTACAATTTGATAAATTAATTAACTAATTTTAACAATAAATATTCTTTATATGCACTCAAAGGTGGAGTTAGACTTCAAAGTATGAGTGACAATTTTTTTTTCAAATATTGTTTAAGTCGTCTTTCTCGATTGACCAAAAAAAAAGCCGTCTCTCTGTGTGCATTCTTCTCTTCCTTCTTATTCATCTATTAGAGATAAGTGGTTTTGGGTCATTTGTTGGAGTCACCTCTCTAGGCCGCTTTTTCCTTTTTTTTTTTATCTAAATGAGTGGTTTTCACATAGATCTACCTTTTCTTTTGTGTTTTTTCTTGATTTTGCCATCTGAGTGCGACGTTGCTTTGTTCTCATCTTCATGTGGCGTTATTTGGTTTCCCGTCTTGTCCTTTGATTCCAATTGGCAGATTAGCTTTGATCAATTACAATTCAACAACTTGAGTGTAAACGTTACAAATATGAAGACATGAGTATTTTGGTGGCTTTAATTTTGTCACATTTGTAGGCACATTGTTCGTAGATTCATCCTTTTTCCTTTTTCGTTTTTAGCAATTTTGAATTTGCGTTGATATCAATTAATGTATTCTACCAATTTGAATTAATTAATATATTTTTAGTCAAAAGAATTTACTCTGAACTACATAAAAAAGAGGCATTTAAATTTTGCATGAAGGATTTATTGAATTATAAGTCAATACTCCCCCTTAATTCGAAACCCTAACTTCTAGGAAATGATCCCAATCTCTCTTCTCATTTTCACTAATTGTTCTCGTTTGAGAGCTTTTGTGAAGATATCTGCAAGTTTCTCTTTTGTTGAGCAATAATCCAAAACGAGTTGACCTTTGTCGACTTGATCCCTCAGTAGTGATACCTAGTTTCTATGTGGTTTGTTCTTCCGTGAGATATGGATTTTTAGCCAAATTCACTGCTAGATGGTTGAGTTAAATTATATGTAGTTCCTTTAGCAATGTTACCAACTATGCTGCTTGGCAAGCAGCACTACACCCAACTCATACTCTACTTCACACGGGGATAGGGCAGCAATCTGATGTTTCTTTGAGCTCCAAGAGACAATTGCATTCTGAAACTTGAACAAGAAGCCTAATGTGCTTCTTCTGTCAATTTTATCCCCACACCAGTCTGAGTCAGAATACCCCATAAGCTCATCCATTCCCTAGTTAGCATCTTTAGGAAATAGAGAACTCCAAAATTGAGAGGACTTTTAATGTACCTCAATATTCTCTTTGTAGCCAATAAGTGCCCCTTCAAAGGTTTATTCATAAACCTACTCACAATTCCAGTAGCATATAGTATATCTGGCCTACTATAGCAAAACTACCTTAGTGAGCCAATAATCTACCTATATAGAGTAGGGTGTACCTCACGGTTGATGTTGCACAGATCTTTTCCTAAGCTTCTTTCAAACTGGTGAATAGTTGAGTTACAATCTGCAAGTTCAAAACTTCGATAAAACTGAGGTCAAGGGAAAAATAAGAAAGCTCTTATTTAGAAATGAGCTACTACACTATTCCTAAGAAATCAAGTAAAACTATCATTTTTAGTCATTTCATTCAAATTAAGCATTTAAAAAAAAAAAAAGATAAAAGAATGTAACAATTTTATAAAATTATTCTTAATAACTATTAAATATTACTAATTGTCATAAATATAATAAAATATAATGACTTAGCAATAATGTATTCACTTATAATTTGACAATGGAACTAGAAAAGGATGTTGGTATTATATTGAAAATACTTATTTTAACTTTTAAGACTAATATTATTTTTTTCAAATGTGAAATAGACAAATCTTCTTCGTTGCCATGACTTGAGTTGCAAAATTCTTCTTTACATTATGAGTAATGTTATATGGACAAAAAGTTTGAGACAAATATAGCCAAAAACCAATTCAAAACATCAACTAACCAAGTATTTTAGGCTATTAACCAACCTGTCTTTTGAGTTTTTAAACCATTAACTAAAAAATTGGTTACTTGTTTAATAGCTTAAAAAATTTGGTTAATTAGTGTTGTTGTTCTGTACCGTATCTATAGATAAGTATATCCGAGATAGTTGGTAGGTAATAAGGTTTTGATCAATATAGAGTTACGTCCGAAGTTACGTCCGAAGTGATGTTAGAAGTGAGGTGGGGTGTACTGCATAAACACTCCGATCTTTCAAGTCGATGTGATGGAGTTAATGCAAATGAGTGATAATTAATGCGTACCTCTCTCATTGGAATAAATGCAGTATTTATAGGTTTTGGAGGCACTTGGGTGTCATCATCTGAACCATCGGTTGTGGAGGCGCATGGTAGGCTGTTGGATGAATGATTATGGGCCTTGGCTGTTGAGGGCCCAATCAGTTGGCCTTTTGAGCAGAGAGGGGTGCGAATAGTAGGCGTGTGATTTCTCCATATATAACAGTTGTCCCCCAAGTCGGTTTGGCATGTTAGGTTAAACTAGACTTGAAATATGTGTAAAAAATAAATCGTTTAAGTGAGATTGGAAAAAATAGCTGTGTTCGGACTTTCTTACCGATCTTGTATGTAATTTAAACCGAACTGTATCACCGATCTTTAAAGATGGTTGAAGCCGAACTGTATCACCGATCTTTAAAGATGGTTGAAGCCGAACTGCACTGCCGATCTTTGAAGATGGTTGAGTGTTGGTGACGCTTCATTTTAATATTTATTTCTTTTTTCGACAGAGCATTAAATGCTCGTGTTGATCGATGTGACCGTTCGCAGGATTCGAGGCGTCTTTTTAATGATGACTTCCTCGATTCTTGCGTCGTTTTGATTCTGATTGAGTGCGTCGCTTCGAATGAACAGTAACGGTCATATCTCAGAACCCTATAAATACAAGCGAGGGTAATTCACTTATCTTTTTTAGTTTCCTGCTTCACTTAGAGCTACCGACTTCGTGATTTTAAGTTCTCCGAGATCGCTCCTTCGAATTCTGACATCAAATCTCTTCATTTTTCCTCAAGACTTTCTTCTGAGGTTAGTGCTTCTATTTGAATTTACTTTTTGTTGTGTTTTTCGTAGAATTTATTCTTCGTTGCGCTTCGTTTTTTAATTCCACCGGGCTGAGATCTAGCCCTCAGCCTGCCATCTTTTTTGCCAAGATGGGGGTTGTCAGGTCGGGTTCCGATCTTGTTCGTGAACCCAACATCTTCTTATGATTTTATCCTGATAGCTTGCCCCCATTCCTGTAGGTAAAGCGGCGAAAACAAAAGCAGAACAACTCGCGCAAAACGCTTCGACTTATAGACCAAGCCGAGCAAGCTCGCAAGTCCAGAGGCCACGACATCGGAAAGCTAATGGCATCTAGAGGCGATTCTAATCCATTAGATAGGGAGAGAATGGCGGCACTGAAATACTGAGGAAGAAATGTCTTAGGGCCTAGAGGAAGTGATGATGAGAAGAGCTTCAGACGAAGAATAAATCCACCCTTCCGCTCCCAACAATCCGAATTTAGAGGCTCAAGTAGATGTTGATTTAGATCCGAGCTCTTGAGGCGACTCCGATCTTGATTCGAGTTGAGATCCGATCTTGAATCGAGACGGAAGAAAGGTTGACGATCCGTCTGTTGACCCGTAAGAGGAGAATGTTGGTGAGGATAGAAGAGGTAAAAGCCGAAAGATACCGGAGTTTCGAGTTGTTATACGGGTATGAAGATTAGGGGTTAACAACGTCGACCTCCCGTAGTTCCCCCTCAGGCTCGCCCGTGATTACTCCTGGGTATCCGAAAAGTTCGTAATCTGGACTCGCTATTGACTCGGAGATCGACATCGCAATTATTCAAAGAGGCTTTATGCAAAAGATCCCGGGCTGGCGTGTCTTTGGAATGGGAAAGAGGCGAGCATGTGGCCACTTACCCGCATTCTCTCAAGTTTATTGTTTCTTCGGACGACTTTAGCTCACATGCGCATCCGTCCTCCATTCACGACCTTTCAACGATCGGTATTGGCGGGTTAAGTAGCCCCATCTCAACTTCACCCCAATGCTTGGGCATTCGTCTGAGCTTTTGAGTGGTATGCATTCATTTAGGTCGGCCCTTTCCTTCAACTTTTCTTACATATGTTTCAAATAAACAAAAGGACCGAGAAGAACAGCGGCGGCAAACTGCGCGCTTAGAGCATTATACCCTCCGATCCAGACCAGGGATCAAGGTTTTTCGACCATATTCGAGAAAGTTTGAAGTATGAATGGAAAAATAAGTTTTTAGGTCGAACCGGTGTTGCCAGTAGTGGTAGACCGAGTTGGGACATTTAATGTCGAGAATGACATTGTTCTCACCACCAAGTTTCCTCTTGGTTGGACCCGACGAGATGAATCCAAAAGGCATTCTGTTGAAAAGAATCATTTAAACGTGGAGGATCAGAATACCTTGAAAGTGCTCTAGTTTATTGCAGATCGGATCATCACTAATAACGAACATAGGGCGAATCACTGGGGTTTCGATACTAAGTTGTTGGTGGCATCCGTTAAGTTTGAGCATGTCAAGAAAGCTTTAGGTCGGTTTTAAAACGTTTCTCTTAGTTTATTTTTACTATGTCTGCCGTTTTTTATATCTGCCGATCTTTACTTGCATAATCTTTCTAACTGAATTTTGTATTTAATCTGCGAGATAGCATGGCCCCGAGGCGGAATATGGCGGCTTTGAAAGCCTTAGCACTTGAAGAAATTACCCCGGTGATACCTCACGTCGGAGTAAGTAGCGGGGTTCGGTGAGGAAACTCTCCAAAGAATTGTCACTCCTATTGTGTGCTATCATCGTGGTTAATCCCAGGGGAAGACGAAGAGAAGCTCGGCCATTCACAAGAAAAAGGAAGCAACCATCTGGTCAACTTCCTCCTAGGTCCAAACCCCAAGATCGGGAGAAAAATGTGATTGATCTGAGCGACCATTCAAAGAAGCACAAAAAACATAAGTCTGCTGCTCCTTTTGATCCACGGGCATATATGACCCTCAAGACCGAGGAATTCCAAGCTGACCCCTTCGGAGTTTCACTCTCGGTGTTTTCAAGGATGGTCGACTTAGTGAGGGAGGATAAAACGGCTGCAGCTCTAAAAATTAAAGGTACGGTTTCTGGTTTTCTAAGGTCGTCCACCCGGTCTTCCAACTTCTTTTATACTTATGTATTTATCTATTTGTACAGATCTTGAAGCCAAGTATGAGTCAGCTCGGAAAGCTGTAAGTCCACTTCGGGCTGATCTCGAGAAATCTCAAAAAGATGTGGATCTTTACAAGCAGATGGCCGAAGACTTGGAAGCTAAGCGCTTACAACTTGAGGCTGAAAAGAAGCAGCTGGAGGCCGAATTGAAGCAGTCAAATGAAAAATTTGAAAAGGTCGCCGTCGAGCTTCAAGAAAAAGATGCTAAGATCGCAGAGTTGGCGGCTTCGACCTCGGCCAATAATTTTCCCGAGCTTCAGGAACAGATTGAGAAACTCACTGCTCTAAATGTTAAAGCTCTGGAAGATCGGAAGAAGGCTATTCAGATGGGTCAAGAGGGCATTGTCGAGGCTTTCAATAACGCCCTTGACCAAGTCGCCGTAGTTAATCCTGACTTTATTGCCGATCGTGATATTCTTAACCCGGAGTACGGGGTTCATGATGGTCATATTGTTGAGTTTGACCCGGAATCCGACGAAGTGTCAAGGATCGTTTATCCGAGAGATGTGTAATTTGCTTATTTTCATCTGTTTTTTTTTTGAAACTGAGGGTCCGGCCGTAACCGGTATTTTTTGTGATGATATCTCCGTATTAACTTGTCATATTTTTGGCTTCCTTTGTGACTGTGTTTTTATCTCGGATATCTCTTCCC
This sequence comes from Oxytropis ochrocephala, assembly GCA_020916435.1. Lineage (NCBI taxonomy): Eukaryota > Viridiplantae > Streptophyta > Magnoliopsida > Fabales > Fabaceae > Oxytropis > Oxytropis ochrocephala. The sequence goes on from CM037095.1 coordinate 8,234,506, forward strand.
TTCTGCTTTAAACAAGTTTATTAGGTGAAAATAGCGATATCGATTGATGTTTTGAATTTATATAGAAATAAGATCGGAAATATAATGTCTTAGCAAAGCAAGTCTATATTAAATAAGATCGGAAATAGAATGCCTTAGCAAAGCAAGTCTATTTTAAACAAGATCGGAACTAGAATGCCTTAGCAAAGCAAGTCTATATTAAACAAGATCGGAATTAGAATGCCTTAGCAAAGCAAGTCTATATTAAATAAGATCGGAAATAGAATGCCTTAGCAAAGCAAGTCTATTTTAAACAAGATCGGAACTAGAATGCCTTAGCAAAGCAAGTCTATATTAAACAAGATCGGAATTAGAATGCCTTAGCAAAGCAAGTCTATATTAAATAAGATCGGAAATAGAATGCCTTAGCAAAGCAAGTCTATATTAAATAAGATCGGAAATAGAATGCCTTAGCAAAGCAAGTCTATATTAAACAAGATCGGAACTAGAATGCCTTAGCAAAGCAAGTCTATTTTAAACAAGATCGGAATTAGAATGCCTTAGCAAAGCAAGTCTATTTTAAACAAGATCGGAACTAGAATGCCTCCAAAACCTATAAATACTGCATTTATTCCAATGAGAGAGGTACGCATTAATTATCACTCATTTGCATTAACTCCACTGCTACTGACTTCAGCATCGGAGTGTTTATGGAGGTACACCCCACCTCAGCTCGGAACATCAGCTCGGACGTAACTCGGACGTAACTCTATATTGATCAAAACCTTATTACCTACCAACTATCTCGAAAAAGTAAATTCAAATAGAAGCACTAACCTCAGAAGAAAGTCTTGAGGAAAAATGAAGAGATTTGATGTCAGAATTCGAAGGAGCGAGCTCGGAGAACTTAAAATCACGAAGTCGGTAGCTCTAAGTGAAGCAGAAACTAAAAAGATAAGTGAATTACCCGCTTGTATTTATAGGGTTACGAGATATGACCGCATTCGTTCATTCGGCGACGACTCAATCGAGAATCAAAACGACGCAAGAATCGAGGAAGTCATCATTAAAAAGACGCCTCGAATCCTCGCGAATCAGTCACATCGATCAACACGAGCATTTAATGCTCTGTCTAAAAAAGAAATAAATATTAAAATGAAGCGTCACCAACACTCAACCATCTTCAAAGATCGGCAGTGCAGTTCGGCTTCAACCATCTTTAAAGATCGGTGATCTGATTCGGCTGGCTTCAACCATCTTTAAAGATCGGTGATCTGATTCGGTTTAAATTAAATACAAGATCGGTAAGAAAGTCCAGAAACACGCCTATTTTTTCCAATCTCACTTAAACGATTTATTTTTTACACATATTTCAAGTCTAGTTTAACCTAACATGCCAAACCGACTTGGGAGACAACTGTTATGGAGAAATCACACGCCTACTATTCGTACACCGGTTCGTAATTCGGGATCCATGACTGATCAAAGAAAAATAGATAAAGTTTTTTAATGAGTTCGGGAAAATCTCCCACTGTGGTCGCCAATGTTCTGTACCGTATCTATAGATAAGTATATCCGAGATAGTTGGTAGGTAATAAGGTTTTAATCAATATAGAGTTACGTCCGAGCTGATGTTCCGAGCTGAGGTGGGGTGTACCTGCATAAACACTCCGATGCTGAAGTCAGTAGCAGTGGAGTTAATGCAAATGAGTGATAATTAATGCGTACCTCTCTCATTTGAATAAATGCAGTATTTATAGGTTTTGGAGGCAGACAGGTGTCATCATCGAACCATCGGTTGTGGGAGCGCATGGTAGGTTTGTTGGATGAATGATTATGGGCCTTGGTTGCTGAGCGCCCAATGGCGCTTTTAAGCGAGAGAGAGAGAGTGCGAATAGTAGGCGTGTGATTTCTCCATAACAGTTGTGAATTAGTTTTTCTCTATATTTATTTGAAAGTTTTTTTTGTTTAAATATCATTACTCTTACATTATTACGTGTATGTCATGAAAGTGAACATACGTATAGTGGGTAAAATGGTAATGGGAGCAAGACGTCACGTATATGGCCCTCTCCATTCATACATACATAAAGGCAATCTATGACACTTCGGAATTTTTAATCGCTATATTAGCCGTACCATAGTGATATTATTTAAATTTGAAATTACCCAAGCCGACAATGCTCTTGAATATCCAAACTCCTTACTATTCTATATAATACTAGGACACACGCCTGCATTTACGACGAGGAGGTGATTAACAGCTGCGGATGTAGTTTCAAAAACATCAACATTTTATATGGGGTATAAAAATACGCAACACATATATATAAGCATTTAAGAGGCAACAATAATAAATTTGGTGGGATGAGGCAACAATAGCCTTGGTGGGATGAGGCAACAATGTCGGGTCAAAAAATATAGAGTGGGGTATATTGGTAAACGATGGGATACAAAATGAGGATACATTTTGATAATAAAAAAAGTGTTGGACAAAAAATTTGTCGTGGTATCTGGGTCCAAAAATATAGAGTGGGAGTATATTGGTAAATAGTGAGGTACAAAATGAGGGTATATTGGTAAATAGTGGGGTACAAAATATAGAGTGGGGGTATATTGGTAAACAAAGTGGGGTACAAATGAGGGGTATATTGGTAAATAGTGGGAATAAAATTTTCCCACCAAAAGTGGATAAAAAAAGAGTGTTGGACTAAAAAAATTTATCGAGGTATGTGTCACCCAAAAATATAGAGTGGAGGTATATTGGAGTGAAGTACAAAATGAAGGGTATATTGGTAAATGGTGGGAATAAAATTTTCCCACCAAACGTGGAAAAAAAATAATGTTGGACAAATAAAAAATTTGTCAGGGGTATGTCGGTCCAAAAATATATAGTGGGGGTATATTGGTAAACAGTGGGGTACAAAATGAGGGGTATATTGGTAAATGGTGGGGCACAAAATATAGAGTGGGGGTATGTCGATCCAAAAATATAGAGTGGGGTATATTGGTAAGCAGTGGAGACAAAATGAGGGATATATTGGTAAATGGGGGAGAAATTTTTTTTCCCCCAAATCACATATAATATGCGACCCTCTCTTAATAAAGAGGGGATATGACAAAGACAAATTATATGAAGTTGGATATAAAGATTATATAGAGATGAGATAAGATAAACATTATCGTATCATAGGCTTGACAGTTGCGGATCCAAGATTAAAAAATAGAGTGTTTTTTCAATGACATTAAGACATAATATATTACCATCAAGGTAGGATGATATTCCTTCAATGACACTAATGTATTACCACCAATGCAAAATGTTTGGACTATATTACCACTAAGGCAGGATGTTTGGGTGTTCCCGAAAACACGGAGATCACCCTTGAATTCGTCTGAGGCTTGCCCATCAGTCGGTTTCAGTCGGTTTTGGGCTTAAAATCACTGATCCGGCCAAAACTGTGGTCCAAAAACACATATCCAGCCCCACCCAAATGTTTTCTCAAATAATAATAATAATAATAATAATAATAATAATAATAATAAAAACAACAACAATAACAATAATAAGACAAAATTACACATGAAGACCTTTAAGTTATTTATTTCAGAATAAATCGATTTCTTTAAGATTTTTGTAACATATAGGCGCTTTTAGTGATTACTCTAAACATATATTTTGATGTAGTCTACTACTTTTATATATTGTGATTACTCAAATTATATATATTTTGATGTAACCAAACATATTTTGGTGTATTTTGATGTAATCAACGATATGACATTTTACTAAAAGGGCCAACGTTGTCAATGTTAGGTAACTTAAAGGGTCTATTTGTACCAAAAAAATTAAATGACCAACTTTTTACGAATAAAGTAACTTTTGTTATGCTCAACACAACTTCCAAGACAAGTGAAATGATGTTATTTGCTTCCAGTTTTTATTTACTTGTTACAAAAAATAATACTAGTATGTTATACTAATTTATTGAGAACACAAAAGTACTTGGATGAGATGATAGAAGTCTCTTCTAGTTTAACTAAAGTTCTGAGTTCAAATTTAGATTTGAGCATACAACAATGTTAAATCTCTTGAGGAAGAGTTTTGCCGCTCATTGTGGTCATTCCCAACTCGAGGGATTAGTCTCAGTAGTTGCTCGCAGAGGATACCCAGTTTATACCCAAAAAATATACTAATTTTTCGTGAGTGCAGATGTGTCTTACCACCATCATGGCAACAGAGTTGCATTGGTCAGGAACTTGCTAGCTCGCCTTGGGATGTAACGATGCAACATGTTTTTAGAGAGCAAATTACTATGCGGATTACCTTGCCAAACTTGGTACCACAGGGTTATACGCTCATGCGGTTTTGACAACAACTCCGGTAGCAATGCACAAGGCCGGCCCTGGGCCCGTGCAGGCTGTGCGACCGCACAGGGCCCAAGTTCAATATCAATTTTTTGGGGCCTTCAATTTATTTTTAGACTTAACATTATATTATATAAAATATAATGATCAATAGTATCGATATTCTGTTCTAGTCCAGCGGTTGCCTTCTGTTACTTTGTCAACTAAGACGTGGGTTTGATCCTGGCGTCAATCATTTTGTTGTTTTTGCAACAATATTCATTTGATATAAAAAAGCTATTTAAATGGCATTAGCAGGAATCGAACCTTGGTCGCTAAGGCCACAACTGTTTAAATTTACCACTATGCTACAACACAAGTTTGATACTTTTGTAATATTACTTTATTATATTCAAAGAAAGTATACCTTTTAGTATTATTCCTTTTCTCCTAATTTTATTTATTTATTTATTTCTAGAATTAATACTCCTTACATATTTCTAACTTTACTTAAGGTGGATATTCCTAAAATGCAATTCATTTTAAATAAAATCATTTCAAAATTTAGGGCCCCTCATAAGAATTATATATATAATATTCGAACCTATCACACTTTGTTCACTAAATAGTTGTATATATTACCCTTCATTTCAATAAAAAAGACCGTAATACAGATTCTTTACCAATTTTTGGTACGCTCCAGGGTTATCATATTTTTTTTATTATAAAAATATACCACTTTTCTTATAAAGAGAAACTCAATGCATTAGTTATATCAAATTTAAAGTTATTTTGAGATGTTATTTAAAGTTTAAATAAAATAGTTTTAGATTTTGGTGATTCATTTAATAAAAGTATAAAGAGCCCCATTTTTAAAGGCGTTTGCTTTTCCCACACCCCCTCCTACTCAAAACACACCCCATAAGGGTGTGAAAAGACCAAAAGACCAGACAAAACCTCTTTTTTTTCACGAAATTTTACCTGTTCGAACACGAGCCTTCGAATAGGTTCGAACAAGACCGTTCGCATGTGTTAAATATTTGACACACACCCTCGTTGGATGAAAATTAACTGTTCGGATGGAGTCATCCGAACCAATTCGGACAATACCATCTGAACACTCCACCATCTGAATGACAAATATTAAATGTTTGTTTCTTTTTAAATTGTATGACTACTATTTTGGGTGAAAGGTATATAGGAGTATTCATGACATAAGGGTCACTGAGGAATGAAAGTAAGTTTTGTCACTGAGGAATGAAAGTTGCAGACAACTTTTACAATTATTACGCTAAATTTAACATTGTCACTGAGGAATGAAAGTAAGTTTTGGAAGTATATGAATATACAACTATTATTAGGCAGGGATGGTGTTCGGATGGTGGTGTCCGAACGGGTTCGGTTGCCCGCATCCGAACCCGTTAAAAACACTACGTAGGAGAGGTTTCCACGTGAGGGTAATTTTGGAATATTTTAGATTTGAGGGTGTGTTTGAGTAGGAGGGGGAGTGGGAAAAGCAAACCTCTTTTTAAAACTTGCACAGGGCCTCCAAATTGTTTAGGACGGCCCTGGCAATGCACAAGAGTGTTCCTTTGTTAGGCCTTGATTTTTCTTATTTATTCTCCTTTGTTAGGCCTTGGTTTTTCTTTTTTATTCTCCTTTGTAACCGGAGCATTATATGCTAAGGAAATAACTTATCATTTACCCTTCTTAAATATATTTTAAAATATAAAAATATGAAATATAACTAAACCTAAATATATATTAAAAAAATGATGTTAAATTTAAAATTAAAAGTATTAGTACTTGATTTAGAAAATAATGTATAATTTTATGACAAGGGTAAATTTATCATTTTATAATCTATAAAAATCTATTGAAATTTAAAAAAAATTAAAACGAGTGATAAAAAAATTAAATTATTATTAAAAAATACAAAAGTATAAAAAAAAATTAATTTTTTAAAAATAAAGTATAGTTATTACAAGGGTAGTTTTGTCATTGACATACAATATATAAGATCACTTGAGGGTGTGGGTGTGGGTAGGATTGAGTGAGTTTTGACGTGTTTCAAGATCCAACCCAATCAAATACTTATGGGTTTGGTTCGGTGGACTACTAGGCCCACTTTTCAGGTAACCCAACCCGATCTCAAATGATTGAGTTGGGTACTGAGTTCATTAATAAAATATCATTTTTTTAGGCTTAAATACTACTTTTACCACTGCAAATATGAGGAAAATCCATTAAAGCCCCTGAAAAAAAACTTTAAAAGAACCCTTGCAATTACGTAACGTCTCTAAATGGGCCCCTGCTGTTAGTTTAATGTAACACTGTTAATTTAATCTGACGTGGATGTAATTACGTGGCATGAGGCTTATATCATCATCTTCTTCATTCATCTTCTTCTTCATTCAGATCTGAAACACCCAGCTTCTTCCATCTTCTTCTTCCTTCTTCTCTGTTCGTTCACTCCAATGGCAAGAAGCAATGCTTCTTCGAATGCTGCATCAAGGCAAGTCTTGCTCCCTTTATGTGGATGTGATTCTTCTATGCGCTTATGGATAGCCAACACCGTTGAAAACCATGGAAGAAGATTCTGAAGGTGTTCCAATTTGGGGGTAAGTTAGATTGTTGGTTATTATTGTTGTATTTGTTTCTAATTACATAAACCCTAAACCTAAATATTCTAATACCTTCTAATTCCTGAAACCCCTAAACCTAATTATTCTATTCTTATTTTTTGATTGTGCAGAAGCGAGTATGCTGCAATTTGTTCATCTGGGACGATGAGCTAGACGTTGAAAGAATGACTATGGTCTCAGTATCAGAAATGAATCAACGTGAAGCTATGTCTGTTCCTAAACCGTTGGATGCTCAATGTGCAAGACAAACAATCTGTGAATTTTAATGTGGGGAAATTTTCAAGGATTGGGAGTCCAAAAAAATTGCAAAGTTGAAGCTCAAATTGTTAAATGAGAGGAAGAAGATAGTTGGATGCAAGGAATAATAGTTTTGCTCATCAAGTTTGTAGGATATAAGAATTTTGATTACCTTAAAATGTAATGTAGGGTTTAGGTCGTGTTATAGGCCTACTATCAATGTAATGTCTACTTTTATGCATTATGTAATGAATTGAGCAAAATTGTGTAATGAATTGAGCAATTTTGTGTTGGTTTATGCAATATTAATGAATTGAGAAAATTATGTAATGAATTGAGAAAATTTGTGTTGGTTTAGGCATTATGTAATGAATTGAGCAAATTTGTGTTGGTTTATGCAATATTAATGAATTGAGGAAATGTTGTCAAACCAGAAAATGCTGCATAAAACTGTGTAAAATGCTGTCAAATGCTGCAGATATACAAATGCTTGGAAATGCTGCATAATGCTGCATATAATGCTGTCAAATGGTGCATAAAATGCTGTCAAATGGAAATGCTTCATAATGCTGAATAAAATGTTGTCAAATGGAAATGCTGCATAAAATGCTGTCAAATGCTTGAGAAAATGCTGCAGATATAAAAGTGCTGCAGATTTACAATTGTTGCTGCAGATTCACACACATATACTATGTAAAACTACTGCAGAATTTTAACAGCATCAAGATACATAAGACCAAAATTTATATAAGACCAGAATTTTTAACAGCACCTGCACAATCACATAAGACCAGAAACTGCACAATCAAGATGCATAAATGTATCTGAATTTCATAAGACCAGAAACTGAATTACTAAACTGAACAATTGCCAAAATACTACTTTTATTGAACTAGCAAATTAGTATCCATTACTAGCAAATTAGCATCCATTACATTAAGTCATTACTAAACTGAACAATTGCCAAAATACTACTTTCATTAAGTCATTGTCAAAGCAGTACAACTCAAAAGATACCAAAAGCATTACAGCTCAAAAGATACATAAACTCCTAATTAACAAACTACATAAACTACTTCATTCTTCATCTTCAAGTACCAGTGGTTTGTTGGGGTTAGAACTAGGTCTGGTATAAGGTACAACATTCCTCTTCACCCTTGTACTAAATCTAGTCTTCTTGAGACTAAGGGTCTTTTTTCCTTTTCCTTTAGCTGCTGGTTGAAGTGGTGCATCAACCATTTGTCTCTTTCTTGAAATTGGAAGTTTCTCAAGTCTTATAGGGACATTTGCAGCATCCGTTGGTGCAAAATATTTGGGAACAACATCAGAATTGTGCAAAACCAACTCACCTTCGTCGTCTTCTTGTGAACTTCTACTCTTCGTTCCTTGGTAATCGTTCTGCGTCTACGTCGTCTTCCCCTTCGTGCCTCCGTCATCTTCCCCTTCGTCTACGTTGTGCCTCCGTCGTCTACGCCACTATTCTTCGCAGTCTTCCTTTGTGATTTCTGTTCGTCAGAAACCCTTGATTTTGAGTGTGTGATTTTAGTGTTTTTGGTGAGAAAGAAGAAATGTGAGCGTAGAGAGAGTGGATCTGGAGACTGTGATAGTTGAGAGTGAGAGAAGACTTGTTGTCATCCACGTGTCCCAGCTTGATGCCACATAATAAGCCTTGTAGACATCCACGTCAGATTAAATTAACAGTGTTACATTAAACTAACAGGGGCCCATTTAGAGACGTTACGTAATTGCAAGGGTTCTTTTAAAGTTTTTTTTACAGGGACCCTAATGGATGTTCCTCATATTTGCAGGGGCAAAAGTAGCATTTAAGCCTTTTTTTAAAGCAAAAAATAGAACAATAATAGTAGAAATAAAAAAAACAAACAAAATCAAAATCAATATTTTAACATTAACGTAATGAGTTTAGAATTCAAACCAAAGCTTAGTTTTTTTGTTGAATTGTCATAGTAATGAGCATCAACACACATATAATTTAAGTTTTAGATTGCATTGAAGTCCAAGTATCAGTTGTTAGTGAAACCATTTGGTAATTCAAAGATGATAAAGACTTTAATATCAGTTTTTCTTATATAAACAAGGCTAAATTACAGTTTTGGTCCTTTATCTTTGGCTTTGATTTCGTTTTGGTCCTTTATCTTTTTTTTTCTCATTTTGGTCCCTCATGTTTCATTTTTGGGTCAATTTGGTCCTTTTTTGTAATTTTCCATCCATAAACTTAACAGACGCCACGCTGGCAGTTAACTGCTGATGTGGCGTCCTAATTGTCCAATCTGATGTGTATTCATTAAATGACCTGACCAATGAGGGACCAAATTGAAACTAATAAAAAACATAAGGGACCAAATTGAACAAAACACAAACATAATCAATCACTCTCCATCTTCTTCCTCCATCTTCATCTTCTCCTTCTCCGGCGAACCACCACCACCTCCGGCGAGCCGCCACCACCACCACCACCACCACAAATCAATCACTCTTCAACTTTTTTTTCATGACATCTCTTCAAAATCAAAAACCCCCAATTTTTCAAATCCCTAAATTTGAGTAAAAAAAATAGCAACTTCATATTTTCTTCTTCCCAAAATTCCCTCTGTTCTGTTCGAAACAAATGGTGGATAAAGAAAAACTACCTTTAGAAATAGAAGCTCATAAAATTAACATTATTATGAAAAAATAGACATTAATTTATAACAGAAGAAGCTTTACAAATGGCAGATAAAGAAAACTAACATTATCATACGAGCTCATAATCCAAATCCTAACATTAGAAAAAATAGACATTAATTTTTTCGATTAAACAGTTAGCTTGATAATCATGCCTAGTATAGTTCTAATAAAAGGAAAGAACTGCAACTGAAAAACACTAAGAGTCGTTTTTGAGAAATTGAGAAATTGGGTATTGGGTGTTTTGACTAAAATTTAGGGATTTGAGAAATTGGGGTTTTGATTTTGAAGGGATGTCATAAAAGAAGAGTTGAGGAGTGATTGATTTGTGGTGGTGGCGGCGGTGGCTCGCCGGAGGTGATGGTGGCTCGCCGGAGAAGAAGAAGATGAAGATGGAGGGAGAAGATGGAGTGTGATTGATTATGTTTTGTGTTTTGGTCAATTTGGTCCCTTATGTTTTTTATTAGTTTCAATTTGGTCCTCATTGGCCATGTCATTTAATGAAGACACATCAGATTAAACAATTAGGACGCCACGTCAGCAGTTAACTGCCAGCGTGGCTCCCGTTAAAGTCTTGGATGGAAAATTACAAAAAAAAAGACCAAATTGACACAAAAATGAAACATGAGGGATCAAAACGAGAAAAAAAAGATAAAGGACCAAAACGACAATGCCAAAGATAAAGGACCAAAACAGTAGTTTAGCCTATAAACAATTGCATGATATATCCTTTAATAGTCTTAGACTTTGGCATGACATATGTAAGATAACATATTTTATGGGTTGGGTTGGGTTGGTTTGGATGGGTTCTCGATTTTCACACCCAATACCTAACACGTACTCTATATGGATTTGTGTATTTTGAACCAACCCAACCCAACCCAACCCAGTTACCCGAACTACCCATAATTTTTTTGGATTTGATTGTGAGTTAGGTCAAAGTGTATCCATGTCCACCCCTAATATATGTTATTTTATTTCTTATCCAATGTTGAACATCAAGCGAATGATATGATTATATTTATCTTGTCTCTACATATCCTATCTCAATTTTGCTTTATATCATATTTTGTCTCTATCTTATATCATGGCCATCAAGTGGGCCTTAGTGTTTAGTGGATAATTTATTGTGATTAAGATTTTGTTTAATTGGTAAGGCTGCATAACTAGCTAATGGATAGTTTATAGAAAATGAGTTTGTGAAAAGCGTGGTACTACTGTAGTTTATAGTGTTTTTTCATTAGCATATATTATATTTCCATACGCACATGTGTGTGGGTGAGAAGATGCATTGCTTTAGTCTTCTCAATACATTAATCTCTTCTTTAGGAATTAAGCCTTACTTCAATCTCTTTAAGTAGCCTAGATAAGCAAGCAATCTTCTTGAACCTTGATGTCTTGATCTGTTATTATTTGACACTCAAAAAGATATACTAGTATACACATAAATCAGATAACTTAAGCATCTATAAAAATGTTGCTTACATCAAAACAATTACTAGAAAATATGCTTCAACATCATTAACTTCTAATAAAATGATATAAGCCAGTGAAATGATACTATAAATTATTAATTACACTAAACACATACTCCGAGTTTATACACTACTCTTCATGGACTCAATTACAAGCAAAAAGATACCCATACTTTTTAACTCAAATATAAGCAAATGCAACTTAACTCTATTTAATGTTATTATTTCCGCTTCTATTACAAAGAGCCTTGTAAATTTTTAAGAAAACAAAGATATATTAGTAAAATTAATTTATTTTTCATATGACATAAAAACTATTAAATAATATAATTAACTTTCTTAATTTGAGTGAAATTAGTTTTTTTCTTACCAAATATGTTCAGAAAGAGTATAAACTAATTGTTTTACCTGCCAAACATTAGCTCAAAGAAACCATTTAATCAATGTTTTACCTGCCAAACATTAGCTCAAAGAAACCATTTAATCATGTTTTGTGGTTTAGGACATTGAATCGCTCAAAACCATTTTAAACCGTTCAAAATCACATAAAACCGCTTTTAACTGCTGAAATAACCGAACAGTGTAAGGTGTCAGATAATGGTTCAACTGGATCAACTGCATTTAATCACCAAATTGAGACAAGAAATAGAACTTAAATTTCCTAATTTATTTTATTTCTTTTGTAAATTACAATGCAAATTTCAGAAATCTATTTTAACCCTAGTCTCATTTCTCACCAACCAAACCGACCATCCATTCCCCAATTTCTTTTAATAAGCTTTCTTATTTTGTATGCATTAATTTATCAATACCATAAATGTCTTTCTATTCTATAGACTAAAAATTAAATTAAATACTCTAAAAATTCAAACCTCTCTCTCTCTCTCTCTCTGGATTCTGTAACAAACAAATGCAGTGAAGAGACACGCCACACCTTAAACCAGAGATAAACAACACACTTGCTTGCACGTTCTCTTCAAGTGGTCCTTTCTTCTCTCTCTCTCTTTTTCTTCTCTTCCTTTACCCAAATCACAATTCACTTTCTCACACTCTTTTTTCCCCCTTTCTCTTTCTTTCCTTCTGAAATAACAAGGTACGCTACTTTTTCTTCTTTTAATCTTTCCCAATCAAAATCATCATCTGGGTATGCTTATTTTCACCTAAATGCAAATGGGTTTGTTTAAAAATTTGATTTTTATTGGATTCTGATTGGTTTTTCAGAATCTCTCTTGATTCATTCATTTTTCTGTTGTATTGGATTGGTTAATTTCATTTGGGTGTTTCCAAAGTTTTGATTTTTAGTTTTGGGTTTCTTTTGTTTGATGGATTGGAAATTTCCAATTTAGAATATCCTTCCAAATTCATTGTTTATGGTGTTGCAAGAAGAAAAAAGTTTTCTTCATCATTAAGTTTTGTGATGTGGGATTGTGGATTTTGCTGAATAATTCATATTAGGTATTGTTTTGTTTTTGTTTTTGGATGAATTTGATTGCTCTTATGATGCTCATCACCCAGATTGAATTTGTTGCATTTCTGATTTCTCATTCTTCAATGATTTAGTTAGATGATTGGTTGCATGATTAAAAATGTGCTTGATAAGTGTCCTTTATTTATTTATTTATTATTTTTATTTTATCATGGTTAGTTAAAGGAAAAGCTTTCTGTTTCACAATTATGACAGATAAACTTGCAGTACAGTACAAATGTTTTCAAGACATAATAATGATGTTTATTGAAGTATGATTAGAGCCTCTTGATTGTTCTTTTAGATGTTTGATGATTTCCTATCTTTGAACATGTGTGGCTATATTATGGCAGGTTCTTGTTGCATTAATTTGTTCCATCTATGTTATTTTTATAAAACAGAAGAGTGTGTATTAGTCTGGATTGAATGGAGAAGAATCTGATGTAAAGCTAGTTAGTTAGGCATTTTATGCAATTAAGTTTTTTGTTTCACTTTCATTTAGTGTTTCAGGCCCTGTTTGGATAAACATCTTGATTAAGCGCTTATATCACAAGCGCTCATCGCATAAGAGCTTATTATGCGTAAGCTGCTATTATAATAAAAGATTAAACTATTTTTCTATAAGTTATAAGCTATTTTCATAAGCTATTTTGAAGAGCTTACAGAAATTAGCTGAAAACAGCTTATGAACATATCATAAGCTGTTTTCGTAAGCTCCCCCAAACAGGCTCACGGGTGCTTATGCCAGTAGATAAGCCCAGATTAGCCGATCCAAACAAGGCCTTAGTATTTGAGTTTCAAATCAGAAGAAATCGGAATATTATTTATTTGCCTTAGCATTCTGAAAATATATCCCCTTAATTGAAACTAGTTTCAATAACATTTTCAAAGATCATAATTTGCTAGGTGATAATTTTTCATTCCTTTCCACCTTAAATGGTAGATTTTGATGGTTTGTGCTGTTTTGTGTACTTCTACTGATGTTTTAAACACGCTTTTGCTTTTTACTGTCGATTAAAACCGTCATTACTCAAATTTCTGTTCTAAGAATCAGCTTGTTTATGAGTTTCAGGATTGTTGTCCTTAATCTTGATCTCATCTCTCATCTGATGGCCAATGAAAGTGTTGAGTTACCGGTTACGCCGGAACTAACCAAGTCATGTGAGGTTAAAATAAGAAGGTACTCAGCTGACAAAGCTAGTTCAGGAAATAGTGCTGAAAAAATTGCTCCTCATTATCTCAGAGCTTCTACTGGTTCCTGTCATGATTTTTGTAAATTTGGGAGGAACCATGCATTTGAATTGAAGGATCGATGTTCGATACCTAACAGAGCTACGCGAAAACAACAACACCAAAACTCAGAAGAGAGCATCGGTGCGATAACAGTGTCGGTTCCCAGGTCTAGACTATCAGATGATTCCAAGCCAAAAGAGAAGATATCAGTAGAATCCGTTGGTTCCAGGACGCGAATTTCTGATGCTTCTGATATCGATACGCATGAAATGCCAACAAAATCAGTTGACAGACAAAAGCGTATTGCGAATGAAGTTAAGGTTAACAGGAAGAAAACATCATTGGTCAAAGTCAAACCATCTCTCCTTTTGAAGTCACATACATCATCATCAACAAAACAAGAAATTTCATCAGCATCATCGTCGTCATCATCTGCTATGCAATCGCCACTAAAGTCAACTTCCGCTATGCAATCGCCACTAAAGTCAACTTCCAGGAAGGTAGAAACTCAATCAAAATCAACTCCAAAGACGGTGAAAACTCCGTTGAAATTAACTCCGGAAAAGGTAATAACTTCATCAAAATCAACTCCTGATAAGGTGAAAACTGTGTCAAAATCAACTCCGGATAAGGTGAAAACTGTGTCGAAATCGATTCCTGAGGAGGAGGTAAATCTGTCAAAGTTAGCTTTGAAAGTGAAAACCTCATCAAAATCAACTCCCAAGGTGGAAAATGTGTCAAAACCAACTCTCAAGAAAGTAGAAAATCCATTAAAATCGATTTCGAAAGTCAAAACTTCATCAACAATAACTTCCAAGATGGTAGGAACTTCAGCAAAATTATCTCCTTTAAATGGCAAAGAAATGAAGTTGTCAACGTCTTTGAATGCAAACCGCGTCACAAGGAAGAAAACATCGTCGATTAATTCTTCAGAAGGCGGGATCAAATTGGAAAAGGCGGTAGCCTCATCCAAACCAGTTTCAAGAAAACTGATGACACCTATAAAACCTTTATCATCTCCCAGAATTTCTCTTAGAAGAGTTGCAAGTATAAATTCCAGAAAGCACAAGGGTCTAAAAATTGTGTCTCATCTCAAGAATCAGCAGACTGCTACAAAAGTTGAACCCGAGGAACACGACAACATCGACGAGGTAGAGGAAAAGACTTTGTATGTCATCAAAATGGAAAACGAAAACAAAAACAAAATTTTTCAATCTGATCATATCGCAAGCTACGACGATGAATTGTACCTCCCTCAGTTGTCTTCGCCAAAGTCCTCATCATCCTCACCTCAAGAAGACCAAGAGGAATCTGAATACACAACTAGTGAATTCGAGCAAGATTCTTTTTCGGGAAACCACGAAATCGAATGCATGGAAAACGCCACAACTTTGGAAGTTGAGCACAAAGGCAAGCCTAACAAGAATGGAACTATATGTCATGAAGACAAAATGAGAAAATTGAAGTTCAGAAGAGGGAAAGTGGTAGATAATCAAATCGAGAAAAACACTCCGAAAAGGCTTAAATTTCGGAGAGCGAAAACGTTGGTCGAGAAAGCAAATGATAAAGACGACGCTGAAAGGAAAAGCTATAAAAGAAAAGATGAAATTGAAAGCAATAGTGCTAGCAGCATTGCTCAAGAGAAAGTTGTTTTGAGACACCAAGATATGTTGCAAGACAAGAAAGATGCACAAGGATTGCTGAATAATGTGATTGAGGAAACAGCAAGTAAACTTGTTGAAACTAGGAAGAGTAAAGTTAAAGCATTGGTTGGAGCATTTGAAACTGTTATCTCTCTTCAAGAGAAAAAACCTTCTTCTGCTACTAACACTGTTAGTTGATTGACATTTTCTTGGTTTTTTTTCTTTTTTCTTTCTTTGTGTAAATAAATGGCTAGGAAAATAAGTGTTAGTTGAAGGGCTTGCAATGTAGAGGTAAATTTTGCTTGAATTGTTCTTAGAAGCTCTGATTGTAGAGTTGAAAAAAAGGGAATTTTGTGTTTTTGGTTTGGAAGTTATCTTAACTTGCATCATATACACTTTTGGTTTTTTCTTTACATATTTTCCTTTCTGTTTTTGACTGTATTCTTTGAAATGAAAAAGTATAAAACATGTTACGGAAAAGTGCTTTGAACTTTTGAAAATTTCAGTCAGTTCTCAGGTGAATCATTCTATGGAATGAAACATTGTTCTTGATCCAATATCGAGGGACCAATGTCGGAGTAGGAGTTCACAGTGGTGCAAAGTTGATTATGGTGGGGGTGGTATCTGCAAAGACTCTGATGTTTAAGTCAGTATTTGCAGAGAGTAAATGCGTATATAATCTAAATGAGGGTCAAACCTATTTATAGATGACGTGAGGGCAACACGAATTGGTGAGAAACCGTTAGAAGTGGGCCCAATAAATGCATACACGAGTGCGTAGCAGGTCACGTGAGGCAGACGGAGGTCCGAGATAGTTAAGTGAGACACGAGAACGTGTTGAGGTTGATGACCGTTGGATCTTAGCGCAAGATACAATTCACCGTCAGATTTCCTCCGTTTGTGAAGTAGGGCCATGCTTCGTACAACCCCTCATCTACTCACTAGACACCCCATACCACCATTTTCCCAAAATACCCTTGAATTTAAAACATTTTTTTTTAAAACATTAAGTACGGTTCGACCAAGCGTGAGCCGAACCTGTTAAGTGTGGTTCGACAATGCGTGCGTCGAACCGGTTCGCACTTGGCAGGGCCGAACCTCCCTAATTGTTGCTAGATATTGATTTTTTTTAATTTTAACTGATTTTTAACGATTCGATTTATTCTTTGCTAACATTAGTATGGCTAACACTAGTTGTTTAATTTAAACGGATTTTTAACGATTCAATTTATTCTTTACTAACACTAGTATGACTAACACTAGTTGTTTAATTTTAGCTGATTTTTAACGATTCGATTTATTCATTTATCAGACTTAATTGTTTTTTTTTAGACTTTTTCGGTTTGTATGACTTGTTGCACTTATCTATAATAGGTGTGATCGAACATGAGTCGTTGATTTAAAACAATCAAAACCGTTAAAATTATAACAGTTGGGGAGAATTCAAAAATTCAACCGTTGACTGAACGGTGGAGAGGGTTTGGCGCACGGCTGATCGATTTGGATCGGCCCACGCTTGGTCGAACCTGGTCAAAACATAATTTGGGGTGTCTGAGTAAACTTTGACTGGTTCGGCGCATCGAGATTCGATCAGGTTCGATCAAGCGTGCGCCGAACCGTATTTATTGTTTAAAAAAATATAAAATCCAATTTTCAGTAAGGGTTTTTGGTCTTTTCACACCAAAAAGGGGTGTCTAGTGAGTAGAGGGGGGTTGTACGAAGCATGGGCCGTGAAAGTATTTCATTTCACGAGTCGTTCAGTTTAGCCCAATTTAGAGTGGGCCTTGACTCAGTTCGAAATAAATTTAGATTAAATCTCAAATAAAGCAAATCACTTTTTTACATATATCTCCTTCCTTAAAGTCAAATTTTTAAAATAGCAGATTCTTCTGCTTAAATCTATCATATGCTATATGGGAATCATTGTATAAAATGGAGCTTAATTTGATCAATGTAGAAAAAAGTGTGAGGAGCAAAGTAAGAAAGCACAAAACTTCATTATTCATATTTATATAAATTATTGTTGTTCCCTCAAATTATTTATCATGGCATGGCAGCATTACTTTCCAAAGAAAAAGGAAGAACTTTTGGTAAGGAATGGGCTACAAATTGCTTTGCAATGAAATATTGCCAAAATTGAATGCATTATTCCATGGTCATGCAAGTCATTGAAGTTGGAAAATACAATAGAAATCAAAAGGTGCTTGTATGTGACGCTAAGTTTAAAAGGTTTGAAGGTATCACAACTTGCATCAATAGTTACTAACTGAGTTCCATAACTCAAAGGAAGAGTCCCCTATATCTTCTAGTTCTAGGAATAGAATAACTAACAAATTCAATATTCTATCAAAAGTTTTTTCCAATAAAAAAAGGAACTCTTCCAATACTAGTAGAGAATGGGTTTTTAACATCGGTTCAAAAAAACCTTTAACATCGGTTGTAGAATCATTATAGAAAAAGACGATGTTAAAAAAGGGATGTCGATTCTTTCTCTGTTGTTGTCATAGTCTATCTGTCTCTAAAACCAATTTTTATTTATTTATTTAAAACATTAAATGCACAGTCTAGATTTGTCTCTTAATGTAGTGACTAAAGTCAATCTTGATCCTTAAAAAAAGTAGTTTTGATTTGGCATAATGAAAGGAACTAATAAAAGAAATGAGGAACACCCTAATAAGTTAAAAGAAAAAAACACCCCAATGATCCATGTTGGCAACAACAAGGATAATGATCATTCACTAGGGTCACCAAATAAAAACCCTAATGATCCATGTTGGCATATTACACATGAGTATGTCTCTAAATAGATTTTTTTTCATTGATAAGCGAACTTTTATTTATTCTGACACCTAGCACAAGTAGCATTGGGAAGACCTGGTGTAGGGTTGACTCAAAAGTAAGACTACTAAAACCTTAGCTTCAGGTGTAGGACTAATTTAATATTTAAAATATTTAAAATTTTGATCCATATTTTTATATTTATGACAAAAAATGGACCCTTTTATTACTTATAATAAAAATTGAAATTAAGGAGAATTAAGTTAATGGGCTGTTTAAGACCTTAGTATAGGAGTAGAGATCCTTATGGAAAGAAATAAAATAGGTTGCTAAAGTTTTGAGTTATAAATATGCACATAGTATTTTTTTTGGTAATTGATTTGTAGTAGACCGCCCGTTGGGAGAGTTGAAGATAAGCATGTTCCTGGTGAACGCCTTTAACAACCCGTCTAGGTGTATCTGCAATTGCACTCCGACGCCAAGTCAGTGCGGTGAGTAAAAAGTAGGAATTACTAATGGGTGGGAAGAATTACATTGTTAGTGTCAGACTCCATTTATATACGCATGCTGGGTGCGGTGGGTGGTGTACAGAGCGATCTTGAAAGCGTGATATTGTTGAGAAGTCAGGAAACAGTAATATATGCACATAGTATTTAAAAGTGATGACATTTTTTTTAACAAAACAAGTTAAAAATAAGTCAAATTTAGCTAGGTTTCAATTTTTTTTGACAAACTTAAAATTGAAATGTTAAATGTTCCCCATTAAATAAATTAGTTTAATTACTACCAAAAAATCAATTAAGGAATAGAAATGTGAACTTCTTATAAGAATTATAGAGGTTTTTCTTGTGGGCATAGAAGTGTGAACTGAAAGGACAAATAATTGAGATGGTCATATGTCCCCATTTCTTTCTTTCAAAATTATAAATACAAGTGGAAATTTATTCCCATCAAAAAAATGAAAGTAGGTTGAGTAAGTCAAAAAGAAATAATGATGAAAAATAGCAAATTGATTGGTTAGCTAAAAAACTAAAAAGAAGAAAAACAAAAAGGAGCAACTTGCAGCTAAAGCCTTGGACTCAAAGATAACAAAACCGGTTCTGAAATAATAAATATAGTTATTTTATTAATAATTATTGATCAGGTTAAGAAATTAAGTCTAATTAATAATTGATATTAGGATTCTCAGAAAATCAGTTTTTAGCCAGAGTTTGGTTGTTTATCTGTTTATCTAACATTGTTAGTTTGGTTTTTTAGTTTAGTTTATTGGTTGTCTTGTTTTAGGGGTCTTTGCTGGGGTTTCCTATTACCGTTTTGACTTTTACTCCTATTATACCAAGGGTTTTGGTCTAGTCTCCTCTTGTGTTCTTCTCTATATTCTTTTTCTTTTTTTTAATAAATTCGAGGAAGTTGCCTGGTGGCTAAAAAAATTAATATAGAGAAAATCTCTTACTTCAAAACTTATATTTTTTTGACATAAACAAACTTACATTATTTCTAATTTTAGTTTAAAGGTCTTCAGCCCCACTTCGGTGTCTAAGGGAAGGGCCCTCGACTAATCGAAGCTCAACCGAGATGTAAGTAAAACCTATCTCCATGTTGTTCTATCATCAAGGATCGAACTTGAACACTGGCTGAACACGTCTATTTAGATGAAATGCATTAATAACCTGCACTAAACTTTGGAGTCACGATCTTACATTATTTCAAAATCCACACTATCAACCGTATTAATATTTCAAATTAAAAATGTTGAGACGAAATAACAAGCATGTAGAATTCTGCATTTACTTGTTTGATAATAAACCAAACATGACCCTTCAAGAGGGTAAGCCAAAAACAAAATGAGGTTGTATTTTTTGACCAACAATGTACACTGAGGTTTTACATAATTGTTCTCAATCATTATATGAAATGTGAAACCTAAGTAAATGAGAGTTAAGATCTTTATATGAGAAGTAAGACCTAACATCCATTCATTAAAACTAGGGTTTAGATGTGTAAAGATCATTTAACCTGAAGACAAGAAAAGTCACGTAACTTTTCCTACATATTTTCTCACATTCTCTCTCTTTTATAAATCAAAAGTTAAGGAATCTAAAGTTAGAGAGTTCATTTTCGATTTGGACGCCTTCTTGAAGTTGAACCTATGATAATTAAAATTAAAAATCTATTTATGGACAAAATCTCTCTATCTACATCTATAAACAAAATATATCCATATCTACATTGTACCTCAAACCTTAATTAAAACATAAATAATGTCGCTTTAGAAAAACAAAAGAAAGTTTCGAATCTAAATTCACCAATAATAAGAACATACATGATGGAATACACACTCAACAAGAAAATGAAAAAGACTAAAAATTAAGAACTCGACACGTGGGGAGCGTGGACCAAATGCTGAAAGAATCATCTTCAGAAAAAAAATAAAAGGAAAATAAACCTTAGTTCAAGAACCAAGTTTATGTCACTCTTTGAAAATCGAAATATTATTATCATTTTCTCTTGCAAAGTTTTGATTTTGTTCATTTTCTTTCTTTTTTCTCTCCTTCCACCTTCTCTCTCTCTCTTTGGGAGTGTGATTTCTGCACTTTTCTGGACCGAATTACCCTTCTCTGAGGTAAAAATTACTGATGGTTATTTTGCAAGTTGCAATCTTTCTTGATTTCTGTTCTTGATTTTGCTGTTTTCTCAGTTACCCTTTTCTTGTTTTTCTTCCAATTGCATGTCAAACTCGATAATTCTTTTTGGGGTTTCTTTTTATGCTTTATGGTTTGGGGTTTATCGATCATAAAGCTTGTTCCTTTGACTGTGACAAAACAAAATCTGGGTTTTGTTTTGTTTATTTTTAGTCGAATTTCAAGCTGACATGATCCAATTTTTGTGGGTGAGTTTTGAATTTGATTGATTTTTCTTCATTGGTGTGAAGGGTTTTCATTATTTGAATTGGGATTCTGTGAATTCTAGTAATGGGTCAATTTGGATTTGTCTATGTGGTAAGGGATTCATGTTAGTTAGCTCACTGTGCTGTAGATTCTTTTATTCTTTGTTTTTGGGAGATTGATAGTTACCCTCTGAATGCTGAGCTCTTTCTGCTATATTTGCTCTATCTTTGTGTATAAGGAATTTGGTAATTTTTGAACTTGTGGTGCTTGAGTTTTGAAGAAATTTAGTCTGGTCTTAGTTTTAGTGCTATTGTTTGAATTGAACTGAATTGTACACTCTGTAGCATCGACACTTTCGGTTGAAAACGTGTCCTAGGCCTACTTGTATTTATTGAATCCAGTGTCTGCATGTGTGTGTCTGTGTTTGTGTCGTGTCCGGTGTTCGTGTCTGTGAGACTGTGACAATACTTCATAGATTGTACAATACTCTCTCTATGGAACTTTTCTACTGCATTGACTTTCCTTGTAAATACCATTGTGAATATCTCTTTCCTCATTCTGTTTGTATATTGTTCCATAAATTTGTTGTTCTTCCTTCCAGGTAGGACTTAGGAAGCATGAATATGCCACGATGACACAGATACGATATAGGATATCGCAAAGACGCAAGGATACTGTAAATTTTTAGAAATTATAGGACACAACACATCGATATACATTTTTTTGAGTAAAATTAGCATAGAAAGAAACACAAATATGTAATTCAAATAGAGAATCATTGTTTTAAAAGTTAGTATTGGTTACTTAGTATTTTCACTTAGGTCTAAATGTTGCATAGTTTCATATCGGTTTCTTCAGTTTTCGGTTGTCTTGATGTTTACTGTCTGTTAACCTTGGAAGTATCTAATTAAGAAATTTTGTTTTTAGGTTTTGTGAAAAATATAAATCTTCTATAAACTATGCCACTCACGAAACAGTTTCGATGCGTACACTCTTCGTCTTGCCAATGCACAAAGGGACATTTAAGTGAAGATGTGATATTCTTGGTATTTAACCATATGAAGTGGAATCCAAAGCAAATTGCTACACTTTCATGTGTGTGCAAATGGTTTGACGACCTTGCGAAGCGAATTCTATGGAAAGAGTTTTGTCGAACACGAGCTCCTAAAATGATGCTTGATCTTCAATCTAGTGGAACTCACAGCATTGATGGTAACTGGAGAGCCCTAGCTAAGCTGCTTATATACTGTTCAGGATGTAAGAAAGGTGGCTTATTCAAGAACATTCAGATTCCCGGTCATTTCGTTTATCGGACTCGGTTTTCTAAAACATCAGGAAAGAGCTTTCTTTTACCACAATGTATAAATGATGTTTTGTATGTTTCTGATCCTTGTGAGCATCTTGACCAAGGTGAAGAAGGCGATATAGGATTCTTTCGCGGGGTTTTTAAGTCGTTTGCGACATCAAATGTTAGGAGGATGCTTATTAACAAAGGTGCTCAGCTTCATCCAACAGAGGTTTGTCCTTATTGTAAGGCTAGATTGTGGAGCATGTTGCAGGCTAATATGGTCCCACAAACTGCTAGTTGTCGGTTGGGTTCGTACGAAGATTGTGTCGACTATCATGTGTGTCTTAATGGTCACATGGTTGGGATCTGCACCCTGTTACCGTTGTCTGATTCAGAAGAGGCGTCTGAGAAGGAGTAACACATTGATGATTCTCAGGTATGTTGTTTTGTTGCACCCTATGAAACACAGACATCGGACACGGACACATAAAACACTGGTTTTAATCTGAAAAATACAAGTAGTTGAAGTGTCGGTTTCTGTGTCCGACACGATACGTGTTGGACACCAGACAACGTCTTCGACCGGAAATGTCAATGCAACAGAAGTTGCACCTAAACAATCACTAGTCACAACTTACAAGTCACAATCACAAGTCTCGTGTTTTCTGCTAATTGTGGTAAATGGTTTTCAGTGAGAACTGGAAAAAGTTTCAAGATATTAATGTTGATGTCAAACAGCTTATTCTTATTTATAGGTGTTTTAGTTGATTAAAACTTACCAACTATGCTTGAAAATAATTAATATTTAAACTATGATTTAGATGTTCTTACCCTCATGCAAAATCTGCAGTCACTGTTTTTAATCTTTTAATGATTAAATCTGAACCATCTGATGCTTTTCAATTTATGCTGAATCAGATTGGGGGAAATCTAGAAATGGGGTTCTAATACTTAACATATTTTGTAAAATATTTTTTTAATATTAATTATATAGACGAAATACTAATACTTATTATATATGTTTTTTTAATGACTTGAAAAGTAATTTTTCCTCACAATACCAGAGATGAAATCAGTTAAGACTTGACTTGTAAGATGATATTTTAATGGTAGCATATCGACTTTGTATACACGTGACGTGACGTGAGCTGCAATTGGCGATATTACTTGAGTAAAATCTTTTGTTAGTTCTATTCAAGTGGAGTGGCTGCCAATTCCTTTGCTTCTGTGTGTGCTAGTGATAGTGATCAGCCATTGTTGTTCATATCTTTGTGATTTCAAAGCCACCTTAACTAGGCTAGTGCTGAGAGCTTCAGATAGTTTGCAAGTGGTCTTAGATTTGAACGTATGTTCAATTCTGGAGATGTTAACTGAAAGATATTAGCATTTTAAAGAAACATGAAGGTGAAGAAATACACTAATTATAATTTGAGAGGTGGTTCATGATTTAACTATAGCATATGTGCACAAAAATGGATACTAAATATTTTGAGAGGCATTGCACAAGGGCTGGTGAAGACATTTCTCTTATAAACTAATGGACACTGTTTGGATAAACAGTTTAAGCACTTATAGTATAAGCACTTATCATATAAGTGTTTATATATAAACAATTTCTAAAGAAAGTTTAATTGTTTTCATATAAGTTATAAGCTATTTTCGTAAACTATTCTGGTGAGCTTATGAAAGTAGCCTGAAAACGACTTATGGACATGTTATAAGCTGTTTTCATAAGCTCTAACGATCCGTCTAACAAGTGGTTATGTCAGTAGATAAGTTCAAATAGGCCAATCCAAACAGGCCAGGGAAGTAGCATGAATCTCCCGTTTTAAATGCTGACAGTGACACACCGTTTTTTTTATCATTTATGATCATTTATATTTTTGATAGGCAATGTTAGTGGGGGAAGGGGAATCAATTTCCCGGGTTTGTACTCGGGACCTTTTGCTTGTACCAGCTTGCACTCCTTTGGTGCACTCTTTCAGTTTCTCTTAGCTCGCCAACTGAGCTAGCTACTTGGGAATGAGATTAGTTATATAATTTGACTTGACATCATAATTTATAACAGTTCACTCTGCAAAACTAGTAGAATACATTCCGCATTTGTAGTTGTTTTTTAAGATTTTAAGGGTTAGAATAAGAGTTCACTTTGCAAAACAAAACCGGTAGAATACATCGACCTTTTGTCAATATAGCATGAGCTATTAATGATATTTTTCATTCTTAGAACACAACATACTATCTGATGAAAAAAGGTATTTCCTAAAATAATTATACTGTTATGAAAATGGAACAGCTTAAAATTAATGGCAAATGGTAATAGGTGCCTTAAGGGCCAAGGTTAAAGAATCAAAATGGAAAAGAATTATTGAAAAGTTTAACATTTAATATTGTTACCGATGCATTTATCGCTTTACATTTTTTAATAAAAACTTTCTATTTCTTGATTCTTTAACCAGTATTCTAATGGCACTTATAAGCAATATCCAAAATTAATACTACTTTGGTTCTATTTATAAGAAAAATTTGCAGTTTTAAGTTCATTGAATAATTAATGTAACTGGTCATGGTGATACATCAGTTATTCTATAAACATAAAACTGCAAATTTTTCTTATAAATAAGATTGGAGGGAGTATATTGTGAATAGAAATGCTGGAGACACATAGATAGCCTACTTTATTCCTCACATGAAATATTGTGAAATTTTGACAATGTTACATTTTCTTGGACAGATTGGCATCCATTCCTCACATGAAGTTTGGTTGAACACACTGCTGCCGTGGTCCTTGGAGCAGCTGAAATATACCATTTTGATTTTGTCTAAACCATTATGGCTGATGATGTTGCTATCTCAACCTATGCTAGAATTTTCTAGAAAGGGAAAAAATTTACCAACAATTTTTCTTGATGAATCAGATAGAAAGATGTTGCTGTGAACCATGTTGTATACCATGTAATCATGTATATTGATGATGTCTGAATATCTGAATCTTGGTGACAGATTTGGTAGTGCAAGTAATTCATACTTGTTAAAGAATCATTTTGATTCAATTGCATGTTATATCATTCAGATTCATGTGAAGGGAACTATGCACACCAATCCTAGAAATGTTGGGGCCTACTAACAAATACCATTAAAACACTTGTCATTAAAACACATAATCTAGTCTTTTTCATGAACTTCATGTTCCTTTCACCATACTAACAGCCTTTTGCGACAACCAAAGCTCAGTCTCCCTTGCACATAATCTAGTCCTATATGCCAGAGAAAAACATATGGAGCTAGACTTGTTCTTCCTAAGGGAAAAAAGTACTTCAGATACCATTTCTAAAACATACTAGCAAGATTTGGTGGGTGAGGAGCATAAACATGTTTGTGATACCACCTGCAGGATTATGTTTTGGCTACAAGCATTGCAAGTATCACATCCCTCTACATAATATTGAAGCGCTAAATATGTTTTTGGTCTCTATAAATATAACGAATTTTGTCTTTAATCCCTCTAAATTTTTTTAGGCACTTTTGGTCCTTACATTATTTTTTGTTCGCACATTTATTTTCTACCGTTAGTTTCCACTAACAGAACTGATGTGTCAAATATAGATCATATATGTCAGTTTCTTAATGATATAGCTGTTTTACTATGGAAAATTGTTACTCAAAATGTAGTA
Organism: Oxytropis ochrocephala; assembly: GCA_020916435.1. Lineage (NCBI taxonomy): Eukaryota > Viridiplantae > Streptophyta > Magnoliopsida > Fabales > Fabaceae > Oxytropis > Oxytropis ochrocephala. Next base: position 8,260,840 of record CM037095.1, read on the forward strand.
CACTTCGCATAAACTGGATTGCATTATCAACTAAGCTCAGAGTGATTATCATTCTAATCATACATTTTGGTCTTTCTTACCTTTCTACAATATAGTTTCCTGCATGATTGGTTCAAATCATACATTTTGGTCTTTCTTTCATAACTTAATGGGATATTAACTAGTTACAAATTACAATATCATATTTTCCACTCAGTTGTCAGTTTGTTGTTCATCTGCTCCAAAGTCCAACCCAGAAATTGTCATCCTTCCAATGTTAACTGCATAATTCAAACCACCAAGTAAAAACATAAGAGTTATGATTAAGAATCACTAAGCTAAAAATGGAGGAATGAAAGTTTGAGGAGTTCTGTTTACTCTAAAACCAAAATGAATGCAATGTTATAGTAAAATATTTATATTACTAAATTCAGTTACATCTGTATCGGTTGAACTGAACTATGAAACACCGACACAGACACAGATACGACAATGATACGAACGCGTAGACACTGGTTTCAATTTGAAAAATGAAAGTAATTGAAGTGTCGGTGTCCGACACGTGTCATGTCAGACACCAAACAAGTCTTCAACCTGAAGTGTCGGTGCTGTAGAGGTTATCAAACATAAACATAAAGTAGATAAGTAAAATGAAAGTATGAAAGATATCTATAATTTTCACATACCAACAGCATCCATGCCAGCTAACTTTGGCATGAACTGCCTGATGTGGTCTTCAGCTGCATTATCAGCTTTCAGTGTCTCACACTCAAAGGAAACCAATATTCTTTTCTTCTCATCCTTTTGTTCAACCATACCCTTCACATCCTTATCCCAACTGTTCAAAGGTTATCAAAATGAATGACAAAATCACAATTTATGAGGAGAAATAATGTCCTGATAGAAAGAAATTTGTAAAAACTAGGTAATGGGGACTAAAACCTGAATAAGTAGAAACATAAGAACAAGTACCTTAAAAATTGGACCAAAATCTAAATGGGTATAAAATACAGAATGATTAAGAAAATAACTATGGGGAGCAAAATCAAAATCATATTTTTTTGGTGCGATGGTCGACCCAGCAAGTGCCAGGACCTAACGTGCACACAAATGGAAAAACCAAGGTTCGACACCCGGCAGGGATTGAACCTAGCAACCGAGTGTCCATAAACAACATTTCTGCCGCTGCGACAAATCAGCCTCAGACAAAATCAGATGAAAGTAGTCCTTATTTACCCTGTATATATATATATATATATATATATATATATATATATCAAAAAAATATATCAAAAAGTAAATAATCAAGTGTATTATGCAAAAGGGGAAACTGAGCAGAAATGTGGGCTTTACCCATGAGCATGATCAATGCTGTGAAACCGAGCAGCATCGTGGCCTTTGCACTCCACAACAGTGGCTTGTTCTTTCTTAGTCTGTTTTATAAAAAAAAAAAAAAAACAAATATGCAATGAAGTGTATGATGGACAGGAAAAGATAAACAACACAAATGTCACAGTGAGTTACTACATTGAAATCTGTGATCGTGAGTTTGATGAGGCGATAGTCCTCACCCCTACTGCATTCTCTTTCGCATTCCAATTCTTTCACCATGAAAAAAATAGATAGAAAGGAAAACATACATAAGTAACTATTAAATGAGAATGGTAGACTAACAAAATTCTTAGAATTTGGGTTGAGCCTAACTCAACCCTACAAAACCGACCAGTAAAGTGAGATATGCCTCCCACTTATAAACTCATTTCAAGTCATATCACATATGATGTGACTCTTAACACACTCTCCTCACGCCCAGGATTGAACAACTAGAGCGTGACTCAATTGGCCTGATAGTAGTGGCCCAGTGGATTTTGGGTCGACTTCTTAGAATTCATAATACTCATATGTAAGTGCATATAAATTCATAGATATGCATACAAAATAACATATATAAGAAACAAAATTGAATCCCTACAAACACTTGATTAAACTTCAATTCAAAATCCATTAGAAAGTCATGCCGAATTCATAAGTCGCAAATTTACAACTTAAGCTAGAGACAGAGTATGAAGGCTCTAGCAAGTGCCAAGACATAAAGTCCAAAAATAAGTAGTCAAGTTCTAGATATCTAATCTAGTAAATCTTTCAAGTTAAAATCATAAGCTTCCATTTGATCTTCATCTCCATCTCCATTAGTAGATTCAACATGAAAATAAGCAATCTCCACATCATCTAGAGGCTTAGTCTTGAACCAAATCTTCATTTTCCAGATAGGGAATATCCAAATCCAAGTTGTCTACATCTAAACCTCCAATGTCTCCATTAACATATTCCGTAATCCACTCGTCATCGGATGGAATATCATCCATATTTAGCTCAACTACCCCTCCAGCTTGTTTCTTTTTAGCCAATTGTGAATTAGTCATGACACAAACAACATCATTTATTGTCTTTTGTCTCACATGGTTTCTTCTCTTTTTGTGAACCTAAACAAATAATAATAGGATTATGATAAGCAACCAGTATGTATTTTACAACTCATATTCCACATTTAAGACATCTTACCATCTCAAAGGCACTTCGGTTACGCTCACCCCCAGAGGAACTGCATTTCAAGCTTAATACTCGAATGGCAAATTTTTGAAGCTCCGGATGTTCATCTCCATAAAACTCCCACCAATATGATGGAATCTTCTTATCAGCTATCAATCTGGCTAAGGGATGACCCAAAAGCTTTTCTCTGTTATCAAAATCATCAATTTGAATAACAATCTTAGCTCGTTCTTCAGGATCGACCACCATCCTTGTCATACAATGAGATAGACCGCTCTTAACTTTAGCATGAGCTCTAAATAAAGGAGTGTAGTGTAATTGGGGGTTAAGAAAATAGCCTGCATAATGCAAAGGGACGTCGAGTTGTTTGTCCCATCTTTCATCAATGATCTTCCATAGAGGAAAAATACTAAAAAAAAGAAAGAATAAATGAGTTACTTTTCACTTTCCAAACCAATAAAACAACACAAAAGTTCAGTTTAAAACCAAAGTTGATACTATATATGACGAGACATAGTTACCTCTCTGTACCACTGTTGAAAAGATTATTCTTTATCTTCTCTTCAGCTTGCTACATTGCATCATAGACGAATCCCATGGCTGGATTCTCATCCGAATCGACCAAACGAAGCACTTCAATTAGAGGATATGCACCCTTACAACAAATTAGTATGTCTTTCCAAAACTCCTTGCTCAAAACCACACTCTCAACAAATTTCCCATCCCTCGTCTTTGAAAACTGACTTGACTTCCATTCCTTGGACGTGAACATTCTTACCAAAGCTTCCTTGTTGCCATGAAGGCTGCCTAAAGTTAAGTAAGATGTGGCAGAGCAAGTAATGTCTTGTTTCACCAAATCTTTTCCTTTTGTGAAGTGTTTCAATAGAGAAATGAGAGAAGCTCTTGAATAAATATAACTAGTAATTCTTTTACCCTTTGGAATTGTTTCTTATGAATGGGTACCTTCTTCTCAAAGTCTTCCAATATCATCTCAATGCAATGTGTTGCACAAGGCGTCCAATACAACCTTGTCCTTTTCTTCATCAACATGTTCCCGGCAGCCTTGTAGTGTTTTGTATTGTCCGTCACAATTCGGACAACAGTTTCCTCACCAACCTCGTCAACAATGCCATCCATCATCTTAAAGAGTTTGCCAGGTGTTTCAGATATATGAGACGCGTCAATAGACTTCAAAAAGACCGTTCCCTTTGGACTGTTCACCAAGACTTTTAGCATCGTCCTTCTCTTCTGATCAGCCCATCCATCAACCATTATGGTGCACCCAGTTCTCTTCCATTCAGCTCTATGTTCTTCCAAAGCCTCCTTTGACAACTTAATTTCTTCCTTAAAGTATTTCTCTCTAATCTCATGGCAATGGTGGCGTAAAATCTAAGCCATGTCTTGAAACCAATTCACACATAGAAACGAATTCATCACTCTTTGCCGCATCCAACGGTATGGCATTGTTGCAAAAAAACCTTCCAATTGCTCGATATGCTTCCACGGTCAAAGTCTTCTTAGGCTTGTCATTGACAATGACTTGTGAGCTACTTCTCCTCCTCTTGAAAATACCTCCAGAACTCCCAACATCCCCTTCCACGCCTTTTCTTGTTGCACCAACTCCTACACAACCCTCCTCATTAGCGCTTGATTTCTTCACCAATTCCTCTTGCAAAGCAGAAACAATTTCCTCCCTCACTTCATTGGTAACAGCTATGCAGCCTTCAAGATCATTTTCTGATCCAACCAAGTGATTCTTGAATCCATTAACCCCTCCAGTTATCCACCGATCACAATATTTGCACTCGATTGCCGTATCACCTTTGCTTCCTGAAGTGCCATGCACCCAAATCCAATTTCCAGCAACCTTCTTGTTCTGTGTTGCTTTAGAACCTCCACTAGCAGCAGCAGGAACAGGAACAGGAAGGCTAGGGTTTGAAGCCATGCCTAATACAGCAAAGAGCACTAACAGAGAGAAAACAGAACAGAGAAAGAACCCAGATATGGAAGCAGAGAGAACCAGTCACAGAACAGTAGAAAGAGAAACTCACGAGAGAGAAACCCTAGAGAGAGAGTATTGGTGGAGAAACTCAATGGAATGAAGCTAAACCCTAGGAATAGGTTTAGGGTTTCTATTTAAACCTAAAAAAAAGTTTAAATTTTTACAACCGGGTAATAAAACTCGATTCCTATTGTAGGAGCGTAGAATCGTAGCGATCCTACGAGTTTAGGAGCGTACGCTTTTACATGCAGAACCGCGATTCTAACTACATAATCAGATATTTCAAAAATTGAGGTGAAAATAACAGAGAAATGATACAGATATAGATATACCAATGCCATGAAGGCCATAGCAGGTGTTGTGAGGGAATTGAATGAAGTGACCTGAGACTGAACCACTTGGAAGCAATGCTATTGATGCTACTCCTTCCATTTCAATCATCTTCACTTCTTCTTCTCTTTCTTCCTCTGCAATAAGATTTTGTAAGTTAGCTATAAAAGAAAGAATAATAGGGAAATTGAAAATGGGTATGTGAAAAAGAGATGGGAAAGGAAATCAAAATGCAGAAAGTTTGGTTTTTTGAGAGTATGATTCAGAAGGGTGAAGTGGGGAAGGAAGACTGACCCATGATGTGTCTCTGTATTTTGAATGAACTCTGTTTCGGTTTTCCGATGTTGCCAACTGAAAATTTGAGAAAATCATAGAGAACTGCGATATTAGTATTTACTAGCCTCATTTCCCGTGGGATGCACGGGGTGAGTTACTATCCATGAATGTAAATACATTAAATTAACTCATTAATATTATGAGAAAGTGATTATTAATTAGGGGTAGCTTAGTAAATCTATTTACTTTTTTCATGAATCTAAGAAAACTAAATGCATAAAACTGCTAATCTTAATTTTTTGGTATAAACCTGGGTATCCTCTCACAAGAATCTGCAGAGACTAATCCTCAGTGGGTAGGACCACAATTAGCGTGCAAAGCTCTCTCCTCGAGATTTAACACTTTTGCATATCACAAAAAAGTGGATTCGATCCCAAGCACTTAGTTAAGTTTGGAAGAGAGCCTACTAATCTTAATTGTTTTTTTACATTTTGTCGAAAAAATTTTTTTTTACAAAACTATTATTAATTGTTAATATGTGTAAAGGTATTTATTTTTACTTATAATTAAGTCAGGAGGAGTACATGAATACTTCATGTAGGGTTGAATAAAATCCACCATTAAAATGAAAGCACAAATATAGAGTTGAAAGAAAATGATGCAGAGTTTATTGTAAATGAAATTTGAAATTCACTTAAAAAAATTAAATTAGATTTATAAATTAAACACCAATTTAACTAAACACCAATTTAAGTATGTTTTTAATATTCGTTTACATGCGAAATTATCAAAATAAAGAAAAAACTCCTTGGACATCTAGAATTTTTCGGATCCAAAAATACCACAAAACACAATGTATAACATCACACTTTATGCATTTTACCACAAATTTATTTTGTTTTTCATCAAACGGAGTTCTTGAAGAGGAACTTCGCCTATTTGCACATCTAAAAATTTTTCGGACGCTAAAGTATCCCAAAATACTGTTTATCGAGAATCACACTCTACGTATTTTGTCACAAGCTTATTATTATTTTTTACCAAGCGGGTTATTTACAAAGAAACTTACGGTATTTGAAGAGTTAAAAAAATTACGAATCTAAAAAAGTCTCAAAACATACCACTTAACATTTCACTTTACACATTTTGTTACAAAATAATTTTTTTCACCATCAAGTATACCAAATCACACCTTTTAACATCTCATTTAACGTATTTTGTTATGAAATTAATTTTCGAGATTGTAAAATACACAAAAAATATAAAAAAAATGCAAAACATTAAAATTAAAAGAAGAAAAAATATGTAGAAAAAAACTGAAACAAAAAAAGGAAGATAAAATAAAAAAATAAAGTAATATAAAAGAAGGAAAAAAAAAAAAAGATAAAAGAAAAACCAAAACAAAAAAGGAAGAAGAGAAGAAAAAAAAGAGGCATTTGGCGCCAAGCATTGCCAAGCCGCTTAAGATATAAGATAACATAACATTTCCCTAAAAAAAACATAACATAGTCACATATGGTTGGCAATTTGTTTCGGTACGTGGTACGGGTTCAGATACGCTGTACACAACTCTCAAGTATACATCTTCGGTATGCTATGGGATTAATTGGTGCTTACAAAATTTTAAGACAAATCAGTCATGACATTTTTAAAATAGAGAAATTAATTTTAGATATTTGATGAATTGATGGACAAATTTTCCTTATTTTGAAAATGTCAAAGACTTATTTGTCCAAATAAAATTTGTCATGTAAAGAAATTGTGAGGAACTAAAATGAGTTTTTAGTTAGAAAAAAACTCATATCACAGAATTATGTACGTATATGTTATATCGGTTCACCAAAGTCACAAAGACTATTTTGGTACCTATGTGAACCAATATCATGTACATGCCTGTAAATCGTGTCCACATGTGCATCTAACGTGATTGTGAAATATGTGAATTGAGACCGTGTACATAGGTGAACTCGATTCATGTATATCACATCTACAAAGACAAATAGGAATTGAGAAATGAAATTAAACCCTAAAACAATAATCGCATGACACTCGAAAATTGAACAAGATATAGAATACGAATTAAAATACCAAACATAAAAGCAATTTGGGGAGAGAGAAATATAAGTAGATTGGTAGGTAGATGCAACATATAGAATACAAATTAAAATGCAAACCATAAAAGCAATTTGGGAGAGAGAGAGAGAGATTGAGGGAGAGAGTGAGAGATAAGTAGGTAGGTAGGTAGGTAGGTACATCATAGAGAATATAAAAATGCACCATAAAAGCAATTTGGGAGAGAGAGAAAGATAAGTAGGTAGGTAGACAAATAGGTAGGTAGATACAACATATAGAATACAAATTAAAATGCAAACCATAAAACCAATTTGGGAGGGAGGGTGGGGAGAGAGATATAAGTAGGTAGGTAGATACAACATATAATATACAAATTAAAATGCAAACCATAAAACCAATTTGGGAGGGAGGGGAGAGAGAGAGTGGTGGGTAGGTAAGGTAGGTAGGCATGTAGATAGATATTAGGGGTGGACACGCGGTTGGGTCGGTCGGATTTGGGCCACAAAACCACCATCCGGCCAAATCCGCGGGTGACAATATAAGGCCCAGTTTTGACCGATAAAAGTTTTGGGTAAGTCGGGTTCGGTTTGGCAGGTCACTCGGATTACACTAGCGGGTTTAACGGGTTGGTTTAATTGTGGAAGAGCAGTTCTTCTGTGCTGAAGTTTTTAAACAATGGAGAAGATGAACAATATATCAAATTTATTCAATATATTATTTTATGTTTAAATATATCAATATCGATAGCATTAGTTTACATGTGGCAATGAAAAAGGAGTGTGAGTATGCAGTAATACAATGTCTTTTTCGAAAAGTAGTGTGCAGTCTACGACTCTATGTGCAGACATACAGTGTCTTTTTCAAAAACTAGCTTTAATAAAGTACTGCAGTCGTAAGTCTAGTGGTATTCTGCAGAAATACACTGTTTTGTTTAGAAAAGGAACTGTCTCTTGCAGACTCTGTAACAAAAGTAGTCTTAAGTCTGGAGATAATTTTAATGTTTCGGTCGGCGTCGAGTAACGATGGATGTAGTTCCCAGTACCGAATCCGACCATAGAAGCCCAAAAGTGACCGATTTTTAACATTCGAGTAACCAAGACCCGATTTGTGTTGTCCGAAAGAGACAATATCATGCCAGGTATTGCGGGTTTCGGTCGGATGATAACATCTTGTCCACCCCTAATAGATATAGACAAATCCACTTAGCCCAAATAACTGTGTAGGATGAGTTCTAAACAAAAACCTGTTCACCGAGATATGTTAATAACTGTGAGCATAGGTTATTTGAGGGGATATAGAAACAGTTTTTCTTGAGAAGAAGCCTATAGGTTATTTGAGGGGAAAAAGACTAGGGATACCAACTAATTGCATGGTCACCTCCGATTCTTCAATTTTCTTTTGAAAAAAGGAACTCACTCTATTTCATTCATAATAATCAAATTCACAATACGATGTGGAGCATGATAGAAAATGTAGGGACAAGCTGTGAACTGTGACTCATTCGCCAGTTAGTGAGTTACACTATTTACTTGTCTCCTATTAAAACTTACGCTAAAGTTTGGAGACCTATAAAGATTCTCAAGGCATTCCTTGATGATTGAACCAAAAATAAAGTTATAGACCATTAGTGTGTTAAAAACTATTGTCAACTACTTGACTTTCTACCTCAAAGGTAACATGGTCAATCTCAAGCTCCTCTATCGACTACAGAGTCTTGAGGAGTCTCATCCCTTCTCATTCGAGCATATAATCAACTCTTGCAAGGTTATCACTACATTCAGAGCCAAAACCTTTCCACTAGAGAAGACAACATCAACATTTATGTTTCCAAAAATACATTTTCTTTGACTAGTTTTGTATTCTCTCTACAATTATTCGCTACTAGTCTTCGGTTTTCTTGTTAGCACTATAAAACGAATCTAGATTTTAAAAACAACAAATGTTTTTAAACGTAAACAAACCCTAAAGTTATGTTGATTTCCACTTTAGATCCTCTCCTTTCCATTTTCATTTCCTAAAATATGCTAGATAGGAGACTATAATAGTGTAAATCTGTGAGGGACTAGTTAGTGAGAATGTACATTGAAAACAGTGATTTTGCCAAAAAGAACTATTAAATTTATGAACTAAAGTTACATGCAACCTATGCACAGGATCAGAGGTCCATTCTATAACAATCTATACTCAAAATTTCATCTGATGATACAAGAAACAGTAAAATGCATTTACAGAATCTGTGGAATGCTATCTTTAGTAGTGGATTCTGAATCAGCTTTAACCTTCTTAAAAACTAGCTTTTGCTGAGGAAGTTGACCATTTGCAAGTATCGTAACTTCTGTGTCTATTAAAATTGTGTCCTCATCTTTAAATACTCCTCTGAGAATACCTTTGGCAAGTTCATTCTCCACATTTTGTTGAATCACTCTCTTGACTGGTCTAGCACCATAGTTTGGATCATACCCTAAACTTCCAAGTAGCTGGATAGCAGCTTCTGTTACTTGGATTCTCATTTTGCGATCCGCAATTCTTTTCTGCACGCGATCCAACTGTAATGAACACAGAAGATGAGTCTTGGGAGTTGGGATGTAAAATGCCAAGCAACAATGAGAAGAAAGAAAGATAGTAGAAAATGAGATGATTTTTGTTTGTTTGGTAAGAGAGAAAATGAAAGGAAATAAAGGTTAAACTTCTCTATCTTGTTTGATTATATAGAAATTGAAAAAGAAAGAAAATATGAATATCATAAACCAAGAAAAATTTGAGACATTTTGGTATTTTTATTTAAATCCTTAAACTTTGTCCGTAAGGCTTAACACAACTGATAAAACCGACGTTGCTAGGCCGGACATTTTCCACGGTTACCCAGATTCGAATCCGGGATCTCCACTTTGCGTATGTATGTTTATGGGTGTTAATTGTCACTCAGTCTGCAGACAAAAAATAATCCTACAACTTTATGTTTCTTTTCTCGCCAGATGTTCATTTTCTCGCTAAAATGGCCAGAACCAAATTTGGGAGCCAAGCCAACCAATTTTTCTTATCTTTTCTGTGTATGAGTTAACAAACAAGGGAACAAAGATCGACATTAGTGTTTTCAATCAACAACCTTTCTTTCCATCGCTATTTCAAAACTAACGCTGAAGGCTCAATATATAGTATAAGCTAGAAAGCATACAAATAAGTCAAGTGCACACAATGCATCTTATTTAAGTGGAACTTGGATCTAGGGTTTCTGTATTCTAAGTTCAAGCTTCACATAGTTTTGCAGTCAATTAAATGAGTCTCAGACTAGTTTATCAAAAAATGCAAGTTGACGCGTAATCATTCTAATCAGAATTTTCCATGACTTTCTTTATAAATATGGACATATAAGTAATAAGTAATGCTTTGGGGTAAAAATATGTAGGATTGTGAAATTACCTGTAACCTGACAATGCTACCTATTTGGTCACGGTCAAGAGGCCGGAAAACAATATACTCATCAACTCTATTCATGAACTCAGGACGAAAGATGGATCTTGCAGCATCCATTACCCGTTGCTTTATGGTTTCATATGCTAACTCTTTTGGTGAAGTGTCATCATCTCTGTTGAGAATGTACTGTGATCCAACATTTGAGGTCATAATGATAACGGTGTTGGTAAAACTTATTGTACGACCCTGTGAATCGGTTACTCTTCCATCGTCCAAAATTTGAAGGAATACATTGAAAACATCTGCGTGTGCCTTCTCAATCTCATCGAACAAAATAACTGCATATGGTCTGCGACGAACTGTCTCGGTCAATTGTCCTCCCTCTTCGTATCCAACATATCCGGGTGGAGCTCCAATCAACCTCGAAACTGTATGCTTTTCCATGTACTCGCTCATATCAATTCGCACAAGTGCTTCTTCTGTATTGAATAAATAAGAAGCGAGGGCTTTGGCTAGCTCAGTCTTTCCTACACCTGTGGGCCCCATAAACATGAAGCTGGCGATTGGACGATGAGGATCTGAAAGACCTGCTCTTGAACGTTGAATCGCCTCGGCTACTGCTTTGACAGCAGGATCTTGACCTATAACACGCTTGTGGAGCTCATCCTCTAAATACAACAACTTCTCTCTATCTGATTGTTGAAGTTTGGAAATTGGGATACCAGTCCACTTGCTTACAATTTCAGCAATATCATTGCCTGTAACTTCCTCTCTCAACATAGACTTACCAGAGCTCATATATTCATGTAACTCTTTCTCGGCACCCTCCAGTTGTCGTTGCAAAGAGTTTATACTGCCGTACTTTAATTCAGCAGCACGATTGAGATCATACTCCCGCTCAGCCTGTTGGATCTCGAGATTTACCCTGTCTATCTGCATATATAAATATCGAAATGTTCATCTTACAATTAAGAAAAATCTTGATTAATGCCAATGCATAATTAATCAATCAAACTATATACTAGCACAGCTGTTAAGTTATTTAAATAATAAGGAGAGATCAACTTTTGATGACACACCTCTTCTTTGATTGACTGAAGACGAGTCATTACGGACTTTTCATGCTCCCATTGTTCAGTTAGTTCAGCCTGTTTCTCTTTTAGGAGAGTGAGCTCGGTCTCAAGACGATTTAACCTATCTTTAGAAGCTTTATCTGTGTCATTCATGAGAGAGAGTCTCTCCATCTCTAGTTTCAAGACTGACCGATTAATCTCATCAAGTGCAGTAGGTTTAGAAGTGATTTCCATCTTCAGTTTAGCAGCTGCTTCATCGACTAGATCAATAGCTGCGATTTAGAAGTAGCTAGCAGTTAGCACTTCATGAGCATATCATTGATGCCAGTCCGAAAAGAAAACGCATCCGTGTAAGGGAAGGGAAATGAGAGTTTGTTGTAACCACTTGCTTATGGGGATTCATATAAACAAGTAAAAGAGTGATAAACGAATAGATCATCTGAAATTAATATCGCTTTTATGTTTAAAAGAAGAATAAAAACAATGTAACCTCATTTATAATAAAATTAACTAAAAAAAGCAAGTCAGAGATAATGAAATTTCCAAATCTTTGTTTAATATATTCACCCGCCAAGAGTACGTTTTTCCTGAGTAATTACTACCTTTGTCCGGCAAAAACCTTCCACTTATGTATCGATCTGATAGAATTGCAGCGTCCACAAGTGCACTGTCAGAAATGCGAACTCCATGATGCAGCTCATATCTTTCTCGCAGCCCCCTTAGTATTGAAATGGTATTTTCAACTGACGGTTGGTCAACATAAACTTGCTGAAAACGACGCTCTAGTGCAGGGTCCTTTTCAATATACTTCCGATACTCATCTAATGTTGTTGCACCAATACATCGCAGCTCCCCACGACCAAGCATAGGCTTTAAGAGATTACCAGCATCCATAGCACCATTTGTAGCACCTATAGCATATGGTAGATTACAATTGCAATCAAATCCAACATCCAAATATTTAATTTTAAATCAATAAAACCAATAAAATCAAATATATAAACTCCCAAAAGTGAAAAACTTCGAAGCTCATTACCTGCCCCGACAACTGTATGGATCTCATCGATGAAAAGTATAGTCTGACCATCAGATTCGGTAACTTCTTTGAGTACGGCTTTCAGCCTATCCTCGAATTCTCCCCGATATTTTGCTCCCGCAATAAGTGCACCCATATCAAGAGATATAAGCTGAAAAACGACAGAGTATTGCATCAATTTAACAACTCCTGGCCAAAACACAATTCAAAAAGGAGAATAAAATAAGACATATAGTAGACTCTTATACAAATATATTGAATTAAGAGTAGAATTTGTAGCAGTGTTTTAAAATCCAAACTGGCCACAGTTTAACCATCACCCGACGCGTTCAGTTATTTGAACGGTCCGACCACAGTTTCGGGTTTTAGCGGTTTAAAGCTGTTGAACCATGACCCGGAGGTCTCGCCGGTTTGATGTCCAATCCGATTTTCAAAACATTGATTTGTAGAGCATCTAGTATAGCTTAACATAGGGTAAATGAGATAAAAAATTGAAAAGCCAGTTATTGCCACCATTTTTGCCTCTTTTTCTTCAATTTTCAGGTTATCAATAGCCTAATTGGACAAAGCACATACCTTTCGGTTCATCAAAGCTTGAGGGACATCTCCTTGAACAATTCTCTGAGCTAGTCTGTTTCAAAGGAAGAGTTAGGTCAATGTGCAGATTCTGCAGAACATATTAATGAAAATTAACAAAAGCATCCACATAAGATAGGTCATAGGAGCAAGCATCTGACCTAAAAACTTACCCTTCAGAAATTGCAGTCTTTCCAACACCAGGCTCACCAATTAGAACAGGATTGTTCTTTGTTCTTCTGGAAAGAATTTGAATGCACCTGCGTATTTCATCGTCTCTTCCTATGACTGGGTCAAGTTTTCCTGCTTTCGCCATCGCAGTCAAATCTTTCCCATATTTTTCCAAGGCTTCATATTTTCCCTCAGGATCTACAATAAATGTTAAGGTGAGGCTTAAGCACTACAGACAGACAGACAGACACACACACATATAATTATGAAAAGGAGAAAAATAGTAAATCACCTTGGTCAATAACGGCCTGGCGTCCCCTTATGGACTCTATAGCAGATATTAGAGCTTGCTGAGTTATTTGAAAATCTCTAAACAATATCTTCCCAAATCGTCGATCTTGGGCAAAGCCAAGAACCAAGTGCTCGACGGATACAAAAGAGTCTTTATATTCTTTCTTAAAGTCCCTGGCTCTCTGAATCAATGCCTCCAAATCACGCCCCAACATTGAGCCGCTTGATTCACCGAGAACCTAACATAATTGAATAGGAATTCAATAATCGGGTTCTTGGGCCACAGACATGAGTGAGCATTGGACAGTAATTTACCCAACCAGCTAACGAAATTCAAGTGCAGTGTTCTATAAACAACTAAAAATATACAATGAGTACTCATGTGTTTGCTCCATATCCTTTGCATTAAGCATCTGCTCGAAGCCATATATTGAGATTTAATAGTGAATGCGAAATTCAAATCAAATTATCAGAGGCTATTAACAAAAAGGAACCATCCCAAAGATCCATAAACTAACAAATACTGGACCTGAACTGCAGCCAACAGCTGTAAGTCAGCGATATTTCATACGTTGATTCAGTAAATAAATCTTCCCTAGCTTAGAACTAGAAGCAAAAAAGCTCATCCTGTGATTTTGTTTTCAATGAGTGCCATGTCAGTATGCATTTTGCTATTTCCTCCAACTTAAAATTCCACTATAAATGAGAATATGGGTATAACTATAACCAATAAAATACTACACGTAAAATGAATGCAAACAAGAAGGAAGTATGACTACCATAACAAGCCAAAGAGTAAAGACATAACGATAAGCACCGAAGCATATCTAAAGGAATTCAAAATACATGACTTGGTCAATCACCTTGGGCTGGCGCTGAATGTGCTTATCAGTAGCCTCCAGAAGCCGTGTATTATCGACCCCAACCTTGGAAAAGATTCGGCGAGCAAGGCCGTTCTTTTGCTCTAACAAAGCTTTCATCAAGTGCTCTGTCTCCACAATCTGATGCTTGTTCTCCTTTGCAACTTCTGGTGCCGAGACAATCGCTTGCCATGCCATTTCTGTGAATTCTTGCTGTGTAATCTGTCATTGCATCAAAACCAAATATAAACTACTAAACCTTTGGAGATCTAACCAAACCCATTAGAATCACAAATTATCCATAATTACAAGCAATTCAAGGAGAAAAACAAAACAAAATGCTATTATTTACTTAATTATCACTATATATATATATATATATATATATATATATACATACAAAAAAGCTAAGAAAAAAACTATGAAATACTAGTTGTCACCACTCACCATCTTATCACATCATACTTGGGCTTCTATGGATTAGCTTAACTTGTATAACTGTTTGGGAAAATGTATTAATGGAAACAAGCTATGACAAGTTTATAAACCGTTTTCAGCTTATTTCCATAACAGTTTAACATTATTTTATCTTTTGCTATAGAAATAACTTATGCATCAGCACTTCAACGATAAGCATGTAACGATGCACAAAATAATGCAAGCAAGTACTCTAGAATTCAGAAGTGCAGATTGGGATTCTAATTCTGGCTCAATTTCTTCATCTAACACTGGTAAAATCTGCCGCCATTCCAGCTTGAAACGCCATAGAAAATCGGTGGTGAATATATCCCAACTTGATGTTGGATGACGTCGAGACCACCATAACCACCACTTCAGAGCTTGCCTTTGCAGAAACAGCGTAGCTATTGTCATCTTCACATTCTCCGGTGTGCCGTTCTCCTTAAAGTGTTTCTCGGTACACAACACCCACCAATATGCATCTTGGTTGTTGCCATCAAAAAATGAAATCGCCATGTAGCAGGAATGATGAGATCGAAAACGAAAGCGTCAATGTAACAATGCACAAAATAATGCAAGCAAGTACTCTAGAATTCAGAAGTGCAAGTACTGTTCTATTGAATTTCAGTATGAAAAACAAGCACAGTACAAAGGGAACCGAATTATTCTAGAAGAGGGAAACAAATCAGAGTAGGAAAGAGAAGACGGTTAGAGGAGAGAGGGAAAATACACCACACTACATTCATGACCTCACTATTCTCTCCACTCCCTACTTAAGTAGTTCACCACATAACCACCTCAGTACTCATTTATTTATTATTTTCTTTTACAAAAAGTTAAGATGAGTTGGACTTCGAGAGCTGCTCCCTAGGTTAAGGCAGACTCAGCACTCATTTATTTATTTTTACAAAAGTTAAAGTGAGTTAGACTTCGGGAACTCACTAAGTCAGGGTAGACTCAAGACTCGTTGACTTGAGCACCAAAGAGACTCTCACTTATTTATAAAGTGGGTATCATCTAGACATAACTGAGAGACTAATCCCTCGAGCCAGTTAACCACAAGAGCCTTAACACCGCTGCATTCCCAACGCCGGGAGCAGGAGGAGTTTAACCAACACACTCGATTACAAAGCATTTATAATTTAGTTATTTATCCAAATTATGGTATTATTATATTAATACTCAAAATAGTATTATTGTCATATAATTGATATTATAGGGTTAAAAAATAGTGAAATATGATTTCTATAATTCAATCCTACATATGTTGTTACCTTTCCGGTTGAAGCGGTGCAGCGAACAATGAACTGATTAGGGTTTCTTCGAATTCTCAAAGACCCATTTGAAAAAGCTTCACCTTTCTTCAATGGGAGAGAATTTAACGTCTTCAGGGAAGTGGGTTTCAGTGTAGAGTTAAGAGAGAGCTGAAACGGAGCGAATCGAGAATTGTTTTCGGAACGGGAAATTGGAACGGAGTGACTAAGATTGAGACCTGAAAACGACGACGTTGAGGCCATCGTCGGAGACTTAAACTCCGATGAATTCTATGGCGAAGTTGTTGTGATTTTGGTGAAAGACTCAACAGTGAAACTTGTTGTTGCACATTGCGCTACCTTAAGTCCTTAACTAGGTTCACAATCACACACGTGGCTATGATGATATTTATGATGGGGAAGAAAATTTAATTAGAGCCCAAGAAAAGAAAATTAAAAAAAAAACAAAATGTATTTGAGGAACATTTTGCACTTTTTCCTCTCATAATAATGAGTCAAGGTTTATTAAATTATCGGCGGAAGACGGACACTCCCGCCTTTGATATTGCGTACAGTAGATTCTTTAAGTAGTCGTAGTTTAAAAATATAGACCGTGAGATATATATTAGGGACCACATTGCAGGAGTTTCGAAGTTGAGGTAACCGAATGTTTGTAAGTGAATAACAGGGGCAAAGTTGGAATAAGAAAAGTAATACACCAAAAGAGTGAATCCCCTTTATATATAGGTATTAAATAAATTATAAGTGTTCATTGATTGATTACTAGTTTTAAATCAAATCACACAATATTTATTATATTATGTGAGTATGTAACTCGAAGATTACACATTTCATTTAATGAGACAAACATGATCAGTATTGAGTTCGATTCCCAACGATGAAACAACTTGAGGTCAAGTTTTACTTATCCCTCGACCAAACTTTGGGTTAGTTAAACACCTTACCTGACACTGGAATAGGGCAAAAAGCCTTTGGATAAAATACAATGTATCACTCTTTACTTTGTGTCAAAGACATTCTGTACCTTATAATAAGGATACAACTTAGAGAAATGTGCGCTCGAAATATTTTAGTCACACAAATTCTATAGTGTGATTTGATCAGATGGCTCACAAAATGTATGACTTTTACATTTTTTATAAGTCTAAATTTCAGGTTTTAAATATACACCATCAGATAATGATCAAAGGGTCTCTGATGCCCCCAACGACGTGAATGTGGGTTCTCTGACGGCAGGGAATTCGATCCAAAATTTAGACTTATAAAAAAATGTTTCAATCTCACATTTCCCAATATTTCTCATTTTTTTATACATCTATTATTTGTGCCACCACACATTTTTATTTAAAAATATTTCTTTTCCCAATTTTTTAATCTACTACATAACATAATATAATTAAATTAATATTAAATGATCTAAAATTTACTCCTATTTACCATCTAATCTAATCTCTATTTATACAAACAAACACAGTCATCTAACTAATAACAACATTGTAATTCACTATCACACTTTTTTCAAATTTCTTCTCCCAATGCATTTCTTCTCACTCCCACTTTTTTCCAACTTTCTCCTACTTTTTTTTTTCAAATTTCAAAATTCAAATCAAACTCACCTACTTTCTATCTACTAATCTATTTATCAATTTATACAAACAAATTACACTTAAATTACCAAAACAAGTCTCTCTATTTACATTACAACCCATCTAGCTAAGGACAATATTGTAATTTATTATCACACATTTTTTCAAATTGCTTCTCCCAATGCACTTTTTTCTCACTCACACTTTTTCCCAACTTTCTCCTACTTTTTTTTCAATTTTAAAAATTCAAATCAAACCGACCCATTTTCTTTTCCCACTATCTACTATAATCTATTAATCAACTAAACTAATCATTGGAACTATGAGATAAGCGCTGCGATATATAAAAAACATGGGATAATCCTGCACTGATATATAAAAAAATACGAGATTAATATCTAACTATCTATTTATACAAACAAATCAAACTTAAAAAGGACAACATTGTAATTTACTATCACATTATTTTCAAATTTTTTCTTCTCATTCCTACTTTCTTTTCCTAATTTCTCATACTTTTTATTTATAAATTATAATCAAACACACTCACTTTCTTTTTCCACTACCTATTATAATCTACTAATCAAATAAAATAATCAATTGAAACTACGAGATAACTACAATCGATATATAAAAACACGAGATAAGCATCTCGATATCTAAAAACACGTGATTAATATCTAAAAACAAGAAGACTTAATGACTATTTAAACTCTTGATTAATATTTAAAACACATATGACAAATATTTATCATTAATACCTATAAAAGGACAAATAATTGTCACAAATATATAATAAAACACGGGATAAATATTTGTTATTGATAATCTACTATCTATCTAATATCTATTTATCTAATCAACTAAAATAATCAATTGAAACTAGGAGATAATTGTACTAATATAAAAAAAACACAGGATAACTTTTTGATATATAAAAACACAAGATTAACATAAAAACTTAAATGACTATTTAAACTCTTGAATAATATTTAAAACACATATGACAAATATTTGTCACTAATACATAAAAAGTGAAAAATTTCAAAATTCTAATCAAACCCACTCATTTTATTTTTCCAATATCTATTATAATCTACTAATCAACTAAAATAACTAATTGAAACTACGAGATAACTGTACTGACATATAAAAAAACACGGGATAACTGCAATGATATATATAAAAACATGTGATAGCTGCACTAATATATAAAAAAATACTGCACTGACATATTTGATAATCTACTATCTATCTTTTACTATCTACTATAATCTGCTAATCAACTAAAGTAATCAATTAAAACTATGAGATAACTGCACTAATATATAAAAAAAACACGGGATAATTGTACTGATATAAATTAACACCTGATAACTTCAATGATATATATATATATATATATATAAGAACACGGGATAACTGCACTGATATATAAAAAAACACTGCACTGATATATTTGATAATCTACTATCTATCTTTTACTATCTACTATAATCGACTAATCAACTAAAATAATCAATTGAACTATGAGATAACTACACTGATATATAAAAAAACACGAGATAACTGTACTAATACATAAAAAAGGGGATAACTGCAATGATATATAAAAAACACGAGATAACAACACTGATTTATAAAAAAAACACTGCACTGATATATAAAAGAACACAGGATAAATGCACAGATTGTTTTTAAATGATACTTTTACTTTTTTGGATTTTAATATGTATCTAATTTTTTATTTATTTGAGACTCATTTTTTATCTCCTTTAAATTTGTCTTTTTTTTTTCACGGGATGTTGTCCAGACTATTTAAATTATGTTTAAGTTCATTCATGAAAAGAACACGTACAGTAGCATCCGTGTGTATGCACGGATATCCTACTAGTGATTCTCTGAAGTCATTATACTCTATCTCTCTAAAACTATTTTTTGTTTATTTTTTTAAGAGAAAAAAATGGACAATCAGGATCCCTCCACACCGTGATCTAGTGGCTATGCTGGGTTTGAATGTTGTGACTGCAGTCATTTGTTCAATTAGGAAACTAGATTTTTTATTTTTATTTTTACAAGTGAAAACTTATAGCATTTCATTAGCAATCAAAGTTGTAATCTGAGTTGGAATACAAGCAGATATGTGGGAGCTAGCATACTACCTTGATACTCTAGCTAGAGTATGAGCCACAATGATTGTTTGCCTCCGGATAAAACTCAATGATCGAATTAAACTACAGGAAACTAAAATTTTAAACATAAGTAAATAAGGTAGAAAATCAACCCTATTGAACTGTTTGGTAAAATAATAATAAGATATATCTTATACTACTATAACCAAGTATTTGATGTGTCAATAAAATCGGATAAGCTTATTCTGTTGGGTTATTTTATCCTATTTTAGTTTAAATTCCATCTAAAATAGGGAGTTGTGATAGAAATGATAGGCACAGAATAACTATATAATGAAAAAAGTGAAGGACATGAAAGTTCATTTCAAGCAACAACCATACCAAGTGGACAATGTGGCAACAGCTACATTCTATGAAAATTGTAACAACTGGCTTCACAATAATCACCAATTCAGTAACTCTTTTTAATGAGGTGTGTGTAACCAAAGAATTTGTGTATGAAGAAACCATTGAAAGCCATGGATTATGATAAAAATGATTACAAGTGTAACTTTCAGTCACTTAAAAAGATGGCATCTTCTGTTCAATTCTCATCCTATAATATAACACAAAGACATCTGTTGTGCTTTGATTCATTTGTTACTTTCTTATCTGTTTCAAGAGAAAAATATTAGATAAATAAATGAGAATGAGATAAAGCACCAAAATTATATGAAACTCAGAATTGTTCAAACAAATGCAAAAGTTTATATTTATATTCAAGTAGCTACTCAATTCTTACTTATATCTAAAGAGCATTATTACTACTAGGGATAGGTTATTTGCATGATGCGATGAGTGTGATATGCGCTCTGGATGTAGTTTCGAAAAAACATCAACATTTTATAAGGGGGTATAAAAATACGCAACACATATATATATAAGACGAAGAGGCAACAATAGCCCTTGGTGGGATGAGGCAACAATGTCAGTCCAAAAATATAAAGTGGGGGTATATTGGTAAACATTGGGATACAAAATGAGGGGTACATTTTGATAATTAAAAAAAAGTGTTGGACAAAAAAAATTGTCAGGGGTATGTCGGTCCAAAAATATAGAGTGGGGGTATATTGGTAAATAGTGAGGTACAAAATGAGGGGTATATTGGTAAATGGTGGGGTACAAAATATAGAGTGGGGGTATGTCGGTCCAAAAATATAGAGTGGGGTATATTGGTAAGCAAATGGGGTACAAATGAGGGGTATATTGGTAAATGGTGAGAATAAAATTTTCCCACCAAAAGTGGATAAAAAAAAGTGTTGAATCAAAAAAAAAATTGTCAAGTGTATGTCGGTCCAAAAATATAGAGTGGGGGTATATTGGTAAACAGTGAGGTACAAAATGAGGGGTATATTGATAAATGGTGGGAATACAATTTTCCCACCAAAAGTGGATAAAAAAAAGAGTGGGGGTATGGTACAAAATATAGAGTGGGGGTATGTCGGTCCAAAACTATAGAGTGGGGATATATATTAGTAAGCAGTGGAAGTACAAAATGAGGGTATATTGGTAAATGGTGGGAATAAAATTTTCCCACCAAAAGTGGGGAAGTCAACGATTGTGTATTAATAATTCTCGGATAGAGTGGGGGTATATTGGTAAACAGTGGAGTACAAAATGAGGGGTACATTTTGATAATAATAAAAAAAGTGTTGGAGAAAAAAAATTTGTCAAGAGTATATCGGTATAAAAATATATAGTGGGGGTATATTGGTAAACAGTGGGGTACAAAATGAGGGGTATATTGGTAAATGGTGGGACACAAATATAGAGTGAGGATATGTTGGTCCAAAAATATAGAGTGGGGGTATATTGGTAAACAGTGGGGTACAAAATGAGGGGTATATAGGTAAATGGTGGGAAAAAATTTTCCCACCAAAATGGCAAATTAAAGGCGACTTTGTATTATAGATGAGGGATTAGTGTTGCAAGAAAAAGTATAAAGAGCATTATTACTATTTTTTTTTTTGACCAAAAGAGCATTATTACTATTAGTGTTGCAAGAAAAAGTCCTTTTTCACACTTGAGGTGTTAGTTCAGTGGTAAATGCTTAGCCTTGTATCTTCAAGATGCTGAGTTCAAATTCCCTCAGAAACAGTTGTAAAATGGTCATCAGTGCCACTTTGATCAATTAAAAAAAATGAAAAAGTTTTTTTTTTCCCAAGGAAGTCCATCTAATTATTAGACCAGTACTCATAACGTGGTATTTCTTCTCGGGTTATTAGCCAATTTAGTCTCTGAAATTTCAATTTAGTCTCTGACATTTACAATATATCAACTTAGTCTCTGACTTTTGCAAAAGTATTACAATTTAGTACTTTTTTGCAACATAGAGGGACTAAATTGATATAACAGAGGGATTAAATTGAAACATTTTGCAAAAATCAAGGACTAAATTGGTATATTCTAAATGTCAAGGAGTAAATTAATTTTTTGTGAAATTTCAATGACAAATTGGCTAATAACTCCTTTCTTTTCTCTTCTCTTTTCTTTCAGAGAAAAGATAGTTTTTATATCTGCACAGGATACATCGCTATTCAATTAATGAATAAAAAAGCTGCGTTTTCTCTTAGGCGACAATCATAATGGTAGCTTTCAGCATGTTTAAGAAAGAAATAGCAGACCTTTTTCCACAGTAGGTGGTTGCACAACCACATGAATAGTTGTAACTCCACCACCAGGGAGATTACACAATGGACTCTGACATTCTCCCACTGTTTTGTTGTTCTCCAATATTCTTCCACCACTAATTAACTTCACATCTTTTAAAGTTCTTGGACCATTTTCCTTATCTTCAAAAAAAAACAAACATAGATCTCACAAATCACTAAAAAGCACCACAAAACATTTAAGACTTTTGAGTTTTGAGTGAGACCTCATACCATGTTAAACCAATAAGGAAAACATTTGAATGCATGACAGCAAGGTGCATAGTTACAATATCATTACATTCTTTTACATACTGTTTTCGATTGGGCCAGAAGGCCCACTAGACTTATGGGTCGAGCCGGCCCAAGGAGCCAGCCCCTCGCTACAGGGAGCGCATCTAGACGCTCAATCTACAGCCAGGATCTGCTCTACTAATCCTACGGTCACTATGCGACTCCGACTCCCATAAATAGGGACCAACCCTGGAGAAAATGTACACTTTCCATACCGTTATTACGTCCCTGCTTAGACCGATCTTTCTTTGACTTGGGCGTCGGAGTGTCTTTCCAGGTACCACTCACGCGAACACACGCTCCCAATTCATCAACAGCAATCCGACCTCGTACCAAGACCAGACCTATCTCGGGACGCTCAGGTACAGATCACATACCTATATGACTAATGAATGGGATTTTCTTCATATCTTATATGCCAGTTAGTTGCAGTGCATATGGTGCTGATAAGCTTAGTAGTCCTTTTTTACTTCTTTGTTATTTTTTTGTTTTCATCTTTTACTGATATACTTATATTTCTGCAATTTGAGTTCAATATAGTATCCATTTACAGCTTAGTTTTCTCAGTTATCAAAGGAAAGAAGAAAAATAAGTAAACCAAGGAGGCACAACAAAAAACATACATGTGCATAAGGATCTGCACTGCATTGAAAGTCACATGAATTCATTAAATGGAAGATTCTTGCTGTCTTTGATATAGTTATATTACAGTTCATCAATTATTTGCTGTCAATTCTCATCACAAGCATCAAGTATTCTATAATCTACTACTTCGCTATTCTAGAATATATGCAAAATTGGTCAACAAAAGTTGATTGGGATGATACATCAACTTTCGTTGACCAATTTTTGCTTATATTCTGTAACTGAGGGATTATATATCTAGTGCATCATCACAAGCATGATCTGCACCAAACTCCAAATGTAATAACTGAACACTTAAGTGGAGTGATTCATGACTTCTTCTACATCAAAATATATATATATATATATATATATATATATATATATATATATATATATATATTGCTAATACCAATCAATACGTCCACATCAACAGTCCTGTGTCTCCATGTTTTCTAATCCATCTGACCATCATTTTTTCTTATTTTTTCAGTATAGCATTTATTTTAGCAAACAGGAACATAAAAACACTTACATTGATATCTCAGTATTAATAGAAACACCAAAATAGAAGTGCAAACAAATGAAGGTTTAATTTCATTTTGGTCCCCTTACTTTTCAGTTTAGCGTTTTTAGTCTCTATTTTATTTTTGACGACCCGATTTTCTCAATACGACGATTTTGGCCCCATACTTTTTGGAAAAGTGGGGACCAATAGTACACAACCCGACTAACAGTACAATTAAAAAAATATAGGACCAAAATCGCCAAATTGAGAAAAACTGGGAAACCAAAATCGCTAAAAATAAAGTTGCCAAAATCACGGAAGTTGGAGAACAAAATTGAAAGAAGACTATACAGAAGACTACTCCGTTAGAATATAAGCAAAAAGCCAGTCGAGAGAAGTTGATGTATCTAATTCAAATTTTGAACCAAATACATCAACTTCAGTCGGCTAGTTTTTGCTTATATTCTGTAACGGAGGGAGTACAACACAACTAACCTTTTGGCCATTGAGCAAGAACATTTTCTTTGAGTGTTGCAATACTAGTAGCAGAAGCAAAACTTTTAGGGCCAATATCAGATCCATCACTCAACCGAAACTTGATTTCTAATTCATCTTGACTCACAGCCATACTTAGAGAGAGAGATTCTCACACTTAATCACTTCAATTGAGTTTCAAAGATATATACAAGGAATCAAATCAAAGTATTTCCCTCTTGTATTCTGCAAAATAGCATGCAAAATTTGAAACACTAATCTGAATAAGCAAGTAAAGTATAAAGAGAGTTGAAATGTTTTGATCAAACATTTTGGCATAAGAATATGAATAAAGAATGATAAAGTAATAAAGCCATATCATATCATATCATATCTATCAAAATAAATAAATAAATAAATGAACAGAATAAAATGATTGCAATTCAACAAACAGGTAATGCTCAAAAGTAACTATATCAAAATTCAACAAACTTACAAAAGAATCTAACATAGCTAAAGCCAAAACAAATGCATTATTCAAATGGGTATACATTAAATCACAAAATCATATAGAATTCCCAACTGGGTCACCTAAAAACCAGCAAAAATTCCAAAAAATTCCAAATAAATAAATAAATAGAAATGAAACCTTGAATGTCTTCTCTAAGCTGGGTCAATCACTGATCTGGGTGGCAATTGTGTAAATAAGAGAGATAACTAGTTTGAAAAAGAAAGAGGAAGAAGATTAAAAGAGAAGTGGGTGGTGTTTTTCTTTTCAAGTAATAATAGATATAATATAAAAGTGAAAGGAAACAAAGAAAGAGAGTGAGTGAGAGTTGTGTTTCAGAGTTTTCAAAGATTTTGATAATATGATGAGGTAAAGAAAGAGAACATTTTTGCCATCTTCTGAGATTCTAAGGAAATGGAATGTGGAAGATGTTATTCTTTCTCATCATAGCTTAGCATTAAACGAAAAGGGTCAACTTTGGGGGTGTCAGCAGCAACTGTTTCAAAAGGGTCAATCAGACAACATGTGTATGTGTCACTTCCATATTCTTTAACATATATGTTAAGTTATTATTACATTTTTTATTCCTACAGTTTCATCTTTAACCAGATCAGTCAATGCAGCACAGCTTGTTTATGTTGGGTAGCTTTTAAGATTGGAAAATTGATGTTTTTATTGTCAAAGAGTAATGATTTTCATTAATCGAACAAGACTCTCAAACCACTACAACACAATAAGGGACTTACAACATTGCTTATCAAAAAAAAAAAGGAACATGAGCGATATAAGGGACTTACAACAAAGCAATCCAACAAGATTCAATCATAAAAAAATGTTAATTGTGGTTTAAATGAAAGCAATTTTGGTGGTCTGATTAGCATTGGGCCGGTTTCCTTTTCTTATTGGGCTTGGTTTTTTGTTTGGAGCGCTACTCCATTTCCAGCCCGATAGGTCTCTTGTTGCGTTCTCTGATATTTCCTCTCACGGTTTCGTTCTGTTTTCAGTTCCAACAAACTCAGGTAAATTCGTTTTGGCTGTTGCAACGATTTGGTGCTTCTACTCAGCTATATAAGAGTATTCTGCTGCATCGTTCAACACAATCAAGATTTCATCATCATGCAAAACAGAGAGGGTTTGATAGAGTGAAAACAGTGAGGTTTTTTGAGAGTTTCTGCTGTAAATCTATGTAACAGATTGTATTCTAAAGATTCAATAGTGGATTGGCTTGAGTTCAAGCCCCCAGACGTAGGAGTTGATTGCTCTGAACTGGGTTATCATTTTCGGAGTATTTTCTTTCCCTACTCTCGTTTATTTCTTGCATTTATCTTGTTGGTTGATTCTCTGGACACAAACACACAAAATCTGGTTCAATAATTGATTCAGTAAAATTACGTTAAGTCACAATTAGAACTCGATACTTCAATTGTTCTACCATTCGTTTAAGGTTTTGTTGTTAATTCTTTACGGTATTACGCAACAAATTGGTATCAGTAGCATTTGGGGTTTTTCGATTCGTGAAGCGATGGTTTCCACCAAGTATGAAGTTGAGAATTCACCGACAAGAATGACTTTGGGCTATGGCGCATCAAGATGAAAGCAATGCTTGTTCAACAAGGTCTTGCGGGTTCTCTATTAGGAGAAAAGGGTCTTCCATCGAAATGGACTGCGGAGGAGAAGGCTGAAGGTCTTGAGAAAGCACACGGTGCTCTAATCTTGAGCCTCGGGGACAAGCCTCTTAGGGAAGTCGTTAAAGAAACTATGGCTACAACTATTTGGAATAAATTGGAGGATCTCTAAATGACAAAGTCAATTGCCAATCGTCTCTATTTGAAGCAAAAGATGTATACATTCAAGATGCAACCTGGGAAATCGGTGGAAGAACACATTGATGAATTTCATAAGATCATCCTTGACCTCGAAAACATTGATGTCAAGGTTGATGATGAAGACAAGGCTCTTCTTTTGGTTAATTCTTTACCAAAAACGTATGAACATCTCTCCGATGCTCTACTCTATGGTAAAGATTCTTTAACCCTTGATGATGCGCAATCCGCACTTGTTTCAAAGGAGTTGAAAAGAAGGTCTGAAGCAAAAGAAGAACAAAATAGTGAGAATCTATTTATGAAGGGTAAGTTTGAAAAGAAAGGTAAGAAGAAAAATAAGCAAGGTCAACAAGACAAGAATAAGAAGGATAACAAATGTTTCATATGCAAGAAGGAAGGTCATTTCAAGAAGGATTGTCCAAAGTGGAAATCTAAGAAAAAGAATGACACAGATGATGAAGGAAGTGTCTCAATAGCATCAGAGTGTTGCTATGAGGGTGAAGTTCTAATTGCCACATAACTTGATGATACAAATTCTATGAAGAAAGACATTTGGATCATTGATACTGATTTTGACATTCACATGACTGCTAGCAATGAGGTTAGGAGTTATTGTAATGGGGGAGTTCTAATGGCCTCTTCAAGTGTAAGTAAGGATCATTGGATTCTAGATACTGGTTGCTCTTTCCACATGACATCAAACAAGCATTGGTTGATGGGTTACAGGCAAGTTAGTGGAGGGCAAGTTGTTATGAGCAACAACACAGTATGCAAGATTGAAGGAGTTGGCTCCGTAAGACTAAGGATGGATGATGGCACCATCAAAATTCTATCAGAAGTGAAATATGTGCCTGGAGTAAAGAGAAATTTGATTTCTCTTGGTATGCTTGAAGCAGCTGGCTACTCTTTTAAGGGTGAGGATGGAAATGTGAAGGTGGTCAAGGGTTCCCTAGTTGTAATGAGAGGGTACAAAGATCATGGCATCTACATTCTAAAAGGTTCAACAATCACGGGTTAAGGTGAAAGCTCTAAGAGGGCAAGGTTATGGCATCAAAGGCTCGGACATGTGAGTGCAAAGGGTATACAAGTTCTTGGGAAACTTGGTGTGTTGGGAAATGACAAGATTGGAGGGCTTCCTTTCTGTGAACACTGCATCTATGGTAAAATTCACAAGGTCAGATTCAACACAGGGCATCACAACACCAAGGGGCTTCTTGATTATGTTCATAGTGACATCTGGGGACCGGTCAGAATCCTTACTCTAGGGGGCAATAGGTATTTCATTACTTTCCTTGATGACTTTAGTAGAAAGGTATGGATATTTTTACTAAAAACTAAGGATGAGGCTCTTAGGTCATTTAAGGAATGGAAATCTATGGTAGAAAATAAAACTAGTAGGAAAATCAAAGTGCTAAGAACAGACAATGGTTTAGAGTATTGCAATGAACAGGGGTGGATACACCTTATAAGGTGTGGGGACAATTGCCCCCACCAATCAAAATTATTTTAGCTAGTTATATTTGAAAAAGATTATTTTGCCCCCAAGAAAAAATAGTAGTTGCCCCATAGGTTAATTGTTTTTTAAAAATGAGGATAAAAGTATACTAGTTTATTCTTTTAGCTCGCAACTAAACTACTTTTATAGGAAAAATGAGACATATTTGTTTTCACATAAATGAAATTTGCTAATTTAGTCATTAAAAACTCAAATATTAGTCAAACTAATTTTTAGAACATCTAAAATGTCTCTAAAATTATATTAAAATGACTAACTTGACTGATATTAGATAATTAAATTAATATTTTTCATTTCTCAAAAGACTAAATAAGCTATTATTTTTTGTCAAGTAATAGTTCAGGGTTGCGCCTTGGCTTATTTTTTATCGTGAGAGTATATATTTTATAAATGGTTATAATATTTTTTTTCTAAAAATTCTGGACTATTTTTCGCCCCCACGACATACAGTTTCTGGATCCGCCACTGGCAATGAACAATTCAATAACTATTGTAAAGAACATGGTATAGTTAGACATAGAACTGTTAGGCACACACCACAACAAAATGAACTAACTGAAAGAATGAATAGAACCATGTTAGAGATAATGATGTTCCTTCTCTCTAATGCTAGCATGCCTGTGAAGTTTTGGGGTGAAGCGGCTACTACGGCTTGCTACTTAATAAACCTAAGCCCCTCTACTGGCATAGACTTAAAAACACCTCAAGAAACGTGGCTAGGAAGATTACCAAATTATGATCACTTAAGGGTATTTGGGTGTGTGGCTTATTATCATGTTAATGAGGGGAAACTAGTTCCTAGGGCTAGGAAATGATATTTTGTTGGCTACCCTGCAGGTGTCAAAGGATACAAAATATGGAGCCAAGAGGACAAGAAATACATCATAAGCCGTGATGTTAAGTTTCAATAAGCTGATCTATTCAAGCCAACAAAAAATGATCAAGAACAAGCAAGTGACAAACAAGAACTAGAAAGCTTTGAGCTTGAGGTGGAGAATGGTCAAACAAAGACTACTTCAACTGAGGTTAAAGAAGTCGTTACTTTACAGAATGAACCTGAGAATGAAGAAAATACTGATGGTGAAGACATTGGGGATCAAAATGACTACAATTTGGTTAGAGACAGAGAAAGAAGAGTCGGCAAATCAACACAAAGGTATGGGTATGAAGATCTTGTGAGTTGTGCTCTCTACACTGCTGAGGAAATCATTTACAATGAACCAAGGAAATACAAAGAGGCTATCAATCACAAAAACAATGATAAGTGGT
Source organism: Oxytropis ochrocephala (assembly GCA_020916435.1). Classification (NCBI taxonomy): domain Eukaryota; kingdom Viridiplantae; phylum Streptophyta; class Magnoliopsida; order Fabales; family Fabaceae; genus Oxytropis; species Oxytropis ochrocephala. The sequence continues at coordinate 8,290,625 of CM037095.1, forward strand.
TGCTAGCCATGACTGAGGAAATAAATTCCTTAGACAAAAACCGCACTTGGGAGCTAGTTCCTAAACCAAAGAGAGCTAGGATTGTTGGAAGCAAGTGGATCTTCAAGAAAAAGGATGGTATACACGGGGTTGAAGAACCTAGATTCAAAGCTAGGTTGCTTGCAAAAGGGTTTACACAAAAGCAAGGGTTAGATTACAGTGAGATATTCTCACCTGTAGTCAAACATTCATCTATTAGGATCATCTTGTCTATTGTGGCACATCATGATATGGAGTTGGAGCAAATGGATGTGAAAACAACATTTCTCCATGGAGACTTAAAAGAAAAGATTCTGATGCAACAACTAGGGTTTTGAAGCAACTGGTAAGGAAGATTCTCAAGAAATCCCTATACGGTCTCAAACAATCACCAAGACAGTGGTATCTCAAGTTTGATTCGTTTATGGTAAGGAACAATTATACTAGAAGCAAATTTGACTGTTGCGTTTATTATAAATGCATCTCTCAAAACAGTTATATCTACCTACTTCTATATGTGGATGACATGTTGCTAGCTAGCAAAGACATGGCCTCCTAGTTAGACTTAAAGGGGAACTCAAGAAGGAGTTTGACATGAAGGATTTGGGGCCTGCAAAGAAGATTCTTGGTATGGAAATTACTAGGAACCGAGAAAAGAAGAAACTGATTATCTCTCAAAAGAGCTACTTGGGTAAGGTGATCAAAAGATTCAACATGTGTGATGCTAAGGCCACTTCATTACCTCTAGCACCACACTTCAAGCTTTCTTCTGCTCAAGCTCCTAGTTGCAAGGAAGATAAGGATTACATGAAGACTATCACATATGCTAATGCTATTGGTAGTATCACGTACTCCATGATATGCTGCAGACCTGACATAGCTCAAGCAATGAGTGTAACAAGCAGATTCATGGGTAATGCAGGTAAAGAACATTGACAGACAGTTAAGTGGGTACTTAGGTATCTTAAAGGAACTTCAGATGTTGGTTTAGTGTATACTAAAGGGGAAGCTTCAGCCAAGTGTGTTGAAGGGTTGTGGATTCTGATTATGCTAATGATCTAGACAAAAGAAGATCATTATCAGGGTATGTCTTCACTGTGTTTGGCAACACTATTAGTTGGAAGGCAAGTCTCCAACATATTGTTGCCTTATCGACTATAGAGGCTGAGTACCTGGCTCTAACTGAAGCAATCAAGGAAGGACTTTGGATACAAGATCTAGTTGGTGAATTGGGCATTTGTGATAGTTTGGTGAGCATCTCATGTGATAGCCAAAGTGCTATTCATTTGAGTAAAAATCAAATGCACCATGAGAGAACCAAACACATTGATGTTAGGTTCCATTTCATTAGAGACATTGTGGAAAAGGGCAATGTAGAAGTTATAAAGGTTCACACAAGTGACAATCCTGCGGATATGCTAACCAAACCTGTAAGTGTAAGCAAGTTTAGACATTGTCTTGACTTGCTTGGTGTTGATATCAGTTAAACTGATATTCTGGTTCTGTATTCAGCAGCCTTTCCATTTTTTGATCTTTGGGATGTTTTAACCAAGGTGGAGATTTGTTAATTGTGGTTAAAATGAAAGCAATTTGGGTGGTCTAATTAGCATTGGGCCAGTTTCCTTTTCTTATTGGGCCTGGTTTTTTGTTTGGAGCGCTACTCCATCTCCAGCCCGATAGGTCTCTTGCTGCGTTCTCTGATATTTCCTCTCACGGTTTCGTTCTATTTTCGGTTCCAACAAATTCAGGTAAAGTCGTTTTGGTTGTTGCAACAATATGGTGCTTCTACTCAGCTATATAAGAGTATTCTGCTGCATCGTTCAACATTATCAAGATTTCATCATCATGCAAAACAGAGAGGGTTTGATAGAATGAAAACAGTGAGGTTTTTTGAGAGTTTCTGCTGTAAATCTCTGTAACAGATTGTATTCTAAAGATTCAATAGTGGATTGGCTTGAATTCAGGCCCCCAGACGTAGGAGTTGATTGCTCCGAACTGGGTTATCATTCTCTTTCCCTACTCTCGTTTATTTCTTGCATTTCTCTTGTTTGTTTGATTCTTTGGACACAAGCACACACAATCTGGTTCTGAATAATTAATTCAGTAAAATTACGTTAAGTCACAATTAGAACTCGATACTTCAATCATTCTACCATTCGTTTCAGGTTTTGTTGTTATCTCTTTATGGTATTACGCAACAAAGGACTTACGAACACAACTGCCATTAGCTAAAGCCCAAATCTCCTAGGAATAGAAAGACATAAAATTACCCATAGAGAAAATTGTTTGATTTCTCTGAGAGGAACAATGCAGGCAAGGCAAGAGAAAATTGACTCACCTACGGTGCAAGAAAAATAGATAACATCTATGTAATCGTACATCAGAAAAAGCAACTAAATCATATCAAACATTATTTAAAAATATGAATGTGAATTGAGAAACAAAAAACTACGAATCAGATTAGGAACCTTTAAGAAAACAAAGATCAGTAAAGCTTTGAACTCAAAAAACATTAAAATAAAAGAAAGGGTAAAACGGTCAATTTATAAATTAAACCTCCCATTCCTCTCCTTCTCAAATTGTAACATCCAAACAAGGGGTGGATTTTCCCTCCCCTTGAAAAAATTAGGAAGGATGAAGGACAAATAAAAGGACTGATGTGTCATCAACTTCATTAGGGAGTTTATTTTTGTTCATAAAACCAAACCCTCCCAATTTGGATGAACTCAAAAAATGTACTAGAGGAGAGTTTGGGAGGGAGGGTTTAGGCAAATTCTTCAAATCCTTTACATCATTTTATAATAATCTTAAAATTAAAAATATATTTAGCATAAGCATTCTCTTATCATTGTCTATAAAATCAATCTCTTAATTATGGTGAAAATTTCTATATCTTTCACTCTACTCCACTCCTTTACAAGTCTTCCCTTCCCCTCCCCTCCCCTCCAAACTCCGAAGCAGACTCTTAGGGTAAGGAGTAAGGACTTCTTTCTAGTTGCTATTATATGCCTGTGTTTGATGATTGTTTGTTGTTTGTTTATGAATTTTGGTGATTTGGTGTTGATTTGGTCCTTGTGAGGACATGTGTGTTGTGGGCTTTGTGGGAGACTGTATGTACTAGCCCCATGACCCGTCCGATGGACGGGTTGGCTAGCGGCTGATTAATTAAAACACATTGGAATAAAATCAGGAAAAAGTAACCGTTTTTGAAGATTAAAGATTAATCTTTGTTAAAGACATGCAGATATTATACACAACCCTCCTATCAAGCTTTCCCGTTAGAATTCTAATTTTTCCATTCCATGAGAGCCCGAACTCTTTGATTATAAAAGAAGTGCTCCCAGACTTCTGCAAGTAGATTTATTATCCGGAGAACAGCTAAGTAAATGCCAAAGCATCAGCTAGACCCCAAAGAAGCAAATTTCAGAATTGTTAACTCCTCCTTCAAAACCTGCATCCATGACAATTTTTCCTTAAGAATTATTAACTTCTCCTTAAGAACTTCTATTTCCTTGTTTAATGATTCAATTTTAGATTGGAGAGTGGAAATAGTTTTCTTAGAGGTGGAAACAATTTTTCTAAGTTTAGTTGACTCGTTATTTAGTTCTTCACAAATACTAAGCAACTCATGATAAGTTAAATCAGGTTCGGTTTCAAAGGAGTTTACCTCATCTTCCTCATGTGTTGTCATGAGACATAGTCTTGCTTCCTCATTTTCAGATTCATCAGATGATTCCTTGTCATTTTCATCCCAATTGATATACACCCTTCTTCCTTTTGATTCCTTTCTGGGATTTCTATCCAGTTTCTCATATTTTTTTTTGATTTTGAGGGCAATCCGGCTTTATGCGCCTTCTTACCACATTTATAACATGTTGGATTGAAGGAAGTTCCTTCCTCATTTTTCTTTTGAGGATTAGAAAATGGTTTTGATTTACCTTCAGGTCGCATGAAGTTTTTGAACCTCCAGAACCATTACCCTCATGTCTTCATCACTTTCATTAGGGCTATCATAATATTCTTTGTCACTTTCTTTGATACTTGTTTTTAGAGCAAGTCCTTTCTTTTTCTTTTCACCTTCCTCATTTTGGTGAGTCGATTTAATTCGAGCTCATGTTCCCGCAATTTACCAAATAAAGTTGTTAAGTCCATAGAGGATAAATCTTTAGATTAGAGATAGTCATCACTTTGGGTTGCCAACTCCGATTTAAGCATCGTAGAACTTTATTGATCTAGTCCTCATTTTTGAAAGATCTTCCAAGGCCTCTCGAGATGGATAACTATGTGAATGAATCTTTTGTTCAATTCTTGGATGGTTTCACCCGATTTCATCCTAAATAGCTCATACTCATGGGTTAATGTGTTCATTCTAGCCCTTTTGACGCGATGAGTACCTTCATGGGTCACTTGAAGGCGCCCCACATTTCATTGGCGGTTTTACAATGTGATACGCGATAGAACTCATCAACGCTTAAAGCGGTTGTAATGACATTCTTAGCTTTCAAATTGTATTGAACCTTTTCTTTTTCATCTTTGGTCCAAAGAGATCTAGGTTGTGAACTTAATAATAGCGATTAAAAAGAATAATCACTTAAATAAAAACTGATTAAATAAAATAAAGCGCTTAGAAAATTTTCAATTAAAATAAGAGACGATAAAATAAGAAGCTAAAATAAATAATGACAAAAATATCTTGTGAAGGAAAATAAAAGAGATAAAGGAAAAAGAAATAGGCGCACGAAAATTTATCCTGGTTCGGTCACTCCTGAGACCTACGTCCAGTCCCCAAGGCAAAACCACCAAGAGATTTTAATCACTAAAGCACTATCTTTTAAAACAGGTTCAGCTAGAAACCTTTACAACCAAAGAACACTCTCCACACAAAACCAGGATATCACCTCCCTAAGTGGAAGAACCTCAAAACCAAGAGATATCACCTCTCTTGAATAACTTGGGATCACACCCAAAAAACAAGAAGTAACAATAGTGAACAAATTGAAGCACAATACAACTCAAACTATATGGAATATAAGGCTCTCAAATAAAATATTAGCAAGTGAAAAATGAATGAGAGTGATGAGAAGATAAATTTGATATAGTCTCAATGCAAAAATGAGTTGTGTAAAAAAACTAACACAAGCCTCCTATTTATAGAGAAGATGGAATGAAAGAGATTTAAATAAAAAATAATTCAGACCAAATATGTTTCAACCGTAACAATTGAGAATAAATGCCATATGTGGAAAAAATATGATCACATGGATGATAATTAAGAGATAATTGATTATGAATGATAACGTTAAGGAAAAGGACCGTTGGAAAAAAATGGTTCATGCCACTAATATCAAATATGTCTTGATTTCAAAAACAACTAAAAAATTGATCAATGTGCTGAAAGCTATATGCTACATGTCCGTAGGAAAATATAGTAATGTTTTCACAAAAAAAAACATGGATCACAAAATAATGATTTTACAAAGCATGATAATGAGCAATGGTCCAAAAGAAATTTACCTGAAACACTTTCAAAAGGACCAATATATTTTGTGAATAATATAAGCATAAAAAGTATGACTCATGTTTCTTAGAACCCCCTAGCTACTCACTAGAACTCCCTTTGCCCTATGAAAAGTTCAAAATACCCTCACTAAAAATAGAAAATGCCAAACTCAACTCTCACTCTCATCCCATACACTCCTTAAACTTCTAAACTTCTAAACACTCCATAACTGCAGCGGTTGAACACTCGCGATCAAGCGTGCGCCGAACCAAATGGTTCGATCGGCCGTGCGCCGAACATACTAAAATAAGGGGTCTGTATATTGAATTTTTTCGGCCAAGCGTGCGCCGAACATGTTCGGAATTTTGTTATCCGAACGTACCTGATACACAGAATCTGCAGAATTTCTGGTTTTTAACTAGTTTGTGTGATTTTTTCCAATCTTTGTAGGTTTGAAGATGGATGAAACTGGCCCCCTATCCCTATCACTAGCAAATTCAATTGTTGTTGATCATTCGAGCTCATTCCAAATCGATCAAGTCTTTGCTAGTCGTGACGATTCGTTGAATTATGTTTTGTCTATTTGTCGTACACTTGGGATGGTTACGGTTATCAATCGATCGGAAAACGGGGCGAGGTTGGTGAAAATATTCTCTGAGCTGGTTTGTGAAAAGGTAGGGAAGTACAAGCATGCTGACAAGGTTCCTACGGGGAGTAGAAAATGTTGCTGCAAGTTTCGTCTTAAGGGAAAGTTTATTAAAAAACTTGGAGGATGGATATTGTCTGTTATGTGTGGCGTACATAACCACACATTACAGACTTACCCTCAAGGTCATCCAAATGATAATAGATTGACAACTGAGCAAAAGTAAGTGGTTTCAAGAATGACGAAGAACTTGATTGCCCCAAATCGAATCTTGGCCGAGCTGAGGTCTACTTACCCTATAGACGACTACTTCAATCTGAAGCAAATTCACAACGTACGGTCAAGGTTAAGATCAACTAATCGTCAGGGTAGGACTGAACTACAACACTTGATGAATTTGCTGGAGCGTGATAGGTATGTGTATTGGCACAGAGTTGATGAAGGGGCTAACATTGTGAAGGACATTTTTTGGGCACACCCCGACTCAGTGGAGCTATTGAATACATTCCCAATTGTTCTGATGATCGATTCCACATACAAGACCAATCAGTATAGGTATCCGTTGGTTGAGATTGTCAGTGTGACATCAATAGAGCATACTTTCTCGGTTGCATTCACTTATGTGAATTGGGAGAAGAAGGGTAATTTTGTTTGGGTACTTGAAAAACTGAAGGGGTTGTTTAGAAGACCGGAAGATATGCCAAAGGTGATACTTACCGACTGTGACACGACTATTATGAATGCCTTGGCCATTGTTTTCCTGTCTTCCGCAAACTTGTTGTGCCAATTTCACAAAAAGAAGAATGTCAGGGCAAAGGCAAGGTTGTTGATCCATCCCGTGGTTGTTGCTGAGGGGCAGGAAGAACGTCCGATGGACTGAGTTGATGAAGTCATGGAATATTTTCAGAAAGTTGTCCACGCGAAGACGGAGGAAGCTTATGAGTTGGCTTGGGGCGAATTTGAGGTGGTGTGTCAACCTTTTGACAACTTCGTTTCGTATCTGAAGAAGACTTGGACCGATCCCCATAAGGAACGATTTGTAGAAGTGTGGATCAACCTTCATATGCACCTAGGCAACACCACCACCAACCGTGTGGAGTCGGCACACTCGGCTTTAAAGAATGTTCTACATGACAGTAGGGGCGTTATGTGTAAGTGTTGGGATTCAGTCAATGAGATGCTTAAACACAACATGGTGAGTTGAAGAGACAATTTGAGTTGAGTCTAAGCAAAGTCAAATATAATCATTGGAACAAACTTTATGAAAACCTTAAGGGCTTAGTTTCTTCATGTGTAATGGACTATCTCAACAAAGAGTCTAAGCGTTAGTTCTTTGGGATGAACTCTTCCGATTGCGGATGCGAGATAAGAACGACACACGGTCTACCGTGCGCATGTGAGCTTTCTAGGTAATTTATTGAACTTACTCTTTTTGTTTTATATAACATATAATGATTATGTTTGTAATCTGAAATTCATATATTTGTAGATACATGGGGAACCTTAACCGCGTTCCGTTGGATATAAACCATTCTCATTGGAAGAGGCTTACTTTTGTTGTTTCCCATGATGAAGGCGAGACGGGATCCCCAAATGATGAGCTTAATTTGAAGATTGAATTTGAGGCTATACAATGGAGGTTTGATGTCGCTGATCGTGCTGGTAAAGTAATGATAAAGCAAAAAGCACGTGAGTTGGCATTCTCGGACACTACTTCCATGTGTCCACCTCCGGAACGAGTCACTACAAAGGGTGCACCTAAGAAGGATAAGGGAAAGAAAAAGGGTGCACCTAACAAGAGCGATGAATTCTCAACAAAGCGAGAGGCATCATTTTGGGAACATGTTGATAATCATTCTGATTCACAACAAGACTGTAACACCCCCTTACAATAGACTAATATTTAATTATTAAACTCAGAGTTTTCGAAAATCACTCACAAGAGAGTGCTACATTTACTTCAGGAAAAACCAACAAAACATCATATGGCGCAATACACAAACAACAGTATAATATATAGCACTATAGTCAAGGGACGATGTCCCAACAACCTCGGTTCAAGGACATAGCAGTCCACATAATCATCACACAGCAGAATAAAACATGATTCATATACATCACTAAGTTACAGTCCAACAACTTAATTAAAACGACTACTACTACTACTCATTTGATTGCTACATATCGAGCTAGACGCCATAACAAGACTGAGCAAGGAAGAACCTTCACTCGGGATTACCTGCACGTTGCCGACATAAGAAGCAACATAAAAGCAGAAGGGTGAGTCTCTAACACATATAATAGGATGTATGATAAACATCATGTTAGAGAAGACAACTAAAAAAACACCTCGGCTTAATAAACAAACACACCACATCAAGTTAGAACACCTCAACTTATAAACAACAAGAAAACATCACCAATGGCATGAGTATATGCATGAATGCAACCCAACACCAATGGTATAATGCATGTGGATCCATCACCAAAATAAGCCTTGAGGGCATGTCCGTCGTTAATGATATGAAGACCGAGGTCTACTATATCGAGGCCGAAGCCTATATCCGTCGTTTGATGCATATGAGACATGAGACTCCATGACAATGCATCAACCACAAAACAATCATACCACGTATGAATTGACACCGTCATTACACCGTCGTTTACACCGTCGTTTACTTCACCAAGACATCGTCAATAGCTCTATGGCTAACGTCCAACTCACCGGACACATCGACACTACAAGTAGTGGACCAAACTGTCACTACAAGGACCAAAACGTCACCTAGGGACCAAACCGTCACCTAATGACCACACTAGCTTCACCATTCAGCCACCTAGACGTACTCGGCACCAAACAACACCCAAAATTTCGCCTGGCAGCAACTTGCGCTACACTGGCGTCAAACAGCACCTCGGCACACCCACATTGCACCTCGGCACACCACACAGCACCTCGGTCCACTACATTGCACCTCGGTTCACTACACTTCGACACACTAAGCTTCGATACACCTACAATTCAACACACCTACACCTCGACAACACTAGCTTCGACATACATACACTACACCTCGGTACATCTACACTTCGGTACACCCACACCTCGGTAGATATACACTATACCTCGACAACTACACTTCAGCAACTATACTTAGGTATATATATACACTACACTTCGGCATCTACACTTCGGTATACATGCGCTACACCTCGGCAACTACAAGTCGACACCCGCACTTCGACTCCCACACCCTTACGCTTCGTCACCTACACTTCGTCACTTACGCTTCGGTACTTACGCTTCGGTACTTACGCTTCGACACACTTATACGTCGACTCCCATATACAGCTAGGCAACTACACCTATTCACTTGAAATTTGTTCAACACACATCGGAGTACTCAACGAAGGTGCCAACACCAACAATAACTCCCTGGGACTGAGGGTTCCTCAACTCTCATTTCTCTCCTAGGTCTCTCATATGACCAACTCATCAACACACATATACACTTCACAATTTCACCAAAGTGAAGCAAACACAACATCAATCACACCACAAGCAACACAAACAACTCAAAAATCATTCTAGAGTCTAACCCACACATAACACTCATCATATACACTATTATAGATGAAAGAGAGCCCCCTTACCTCAATAGATTGAAGAATAAATACTCTCTCCACCAAGACTTCACGATCCACTAACAAGCAAGCTCCTCTTCCTTGAACTTGAGCTCTCCACGCCAAGATCTCCTCTTCTTTTCTCTTAAAGCTTTCGCACCTCTCTCTCTACTCTCTTTTACTCTTTGACTTTTCTTTGATTTTTGGTTGCAAACGAGCTTCTCCCCATCGACACTAAACATATATAAAGTATATGGGCCTCTTAATGGATCATGGGCCTCTAATCACACCTCCTCCATTACTCAAACACCTCCTAAATGAAATGAAACTTCCAAATTAATTATTTGACTTAATTAAAATGTTGTAAGCCTTAAATAACCCAATTAAATAAATAATTGAACTATTTTTGGGGCGTTACAAAGACATCACCTCCGTTGCTGCTCAGTCACGCAAACGGCCTACTCCACCAGTGTCAAATTCATCCACTCCACGACAGAGTACAAGTTCCACCCCAAGTACCATTCCGGTACCTAAAGTTGGAGATCCTAAACCTACAAAAATGGCTAAAAGTGGAGTTCCTACACCGCCATTACCAAAGAAGTTTGATCCTACTCCCTCACAAATCGAGCAACCAAGCAAACAACAAGTTCAAACCTCACACTCACTCAAATTCAGAGGCTAACACTAAACCCAACCCCTTCCATCATTCGGTCAGAAGCATACAATTCATTCATAGATTATATGCCGAAGGAGATGCATCGCTTTGTTGAGGATATAGTGAATGTGCAAGGTGATAATAATTGCGGGTTTCGGTACTTTGCTAGACTACTTGGAAGGGGTGAAGACGATTTCTGGAGCGTGAGGAATGATTTGTTTGAAGAGTTACAGAGAAACATCGATTTGTACACCACATTGTTTGAAGGAGGGAAGTAGAAGGAAATGAGAATTGGATGACGTTCCCAGAATGTGCTTATCTGGCTGCAAATAAATACAAGGCCACAATTGTTTCCTGGTATCGTGTTCTTCCCTTTTCTGTTTATCCATTTCTGATTGCACCAATCAAGACTGCACCGGTGTTCCACTTTTTGTTCACGGGTAACAACTTTGTTACTCCAGTTATGAAGAGAGGCTCCCCAATGCCAGGAATAATTACGCCATGGACAAATAATCAGAAACAGATAGCAAAGGACTGACCCAGGCAATATACAGGACCTTTGCAACAACACAAAGCTTTAAACCCCTATTCACATGCTCCTCAAACTGTTTATTTGAGCAAAGAATGATTGCGATCTATTTTTGGAAATTCATTGCCAATTGTACTGATTTCGTTTTGTATAAGACAATTGAATTAATACAATATCATGTTTTGTTCATCTAATTGAGTGATTTAATATTCATTTTAGTAGTTATTTTAGTCGTAAAATAATCAGTTTTTTTTTTTTTAAAAAAGCAGCTGACGAGTTCTTTGCCGAGAAATTCATCAAGCATCAAGTATCGATTCGGTTCGACCTCACGCAGTCGAACAAGTTTGCATTTCATAAAACCTAACAGTACAAAACATTGGATTCGATGGAGGTCCAATAAAACCATTTATTTTGCATTGTTTGATGCAGCTCTAGTCGAACCTGTTCGATTAGCCGTGTGCCGATTCGTCAGCCACATGCTTTTCACGTGAGGGCATTTTGGGATTAAACCTGTTTTGGGGGTGTCTAGTGAGTAGAGGGGGTTGTATGAAGCATGGGCCAAAAGTAATCCCTTTCCTCATAATTGATTATTCTAATTAATTATTAAGTGTTTCAAAAATATTTTAATGCAAAACATATTTTTGTGAAAAACAATGTGAGTGTGTATAATTTATTTTACTTAGTGTTATGGATGCAAAAAGCATGGAGTTTCAGGTCTCGGCACTTGGGCCGATGTCTTTTAAATGCTCTTGTAGTTGAGATTTTATAGGAATTTAAAATTGTAATAAGCCAAAAATTTTAGGTAGTTGTGCAAATGTTGCTAGCACTAGGTTAGTGTCAAAGCTTAATCTTGAAACTACTCCACATCCTAATCCATATAAAGTGCAATGGTTAAGTAATCATGGAGAATTAGAGATAAATAGACAAGTCAAGATATCATTTTCCATTGATAAATATTATGACGAGGTTCTATGTGATGTAGCACCCATGGAGGCTAGCCACATATTGCTAGGAAGACCTTGGCGCAATTTGATAGGAAAGTTATTCATGATGGTGAATCCAGCAAATATACTTTTCTTCACAATAGAATCAAATTCACTCTTCACCCTCTTAGTCCAAAAAAGGCTAAAGAAGACATGTTGGCTTTGAAACTTAAAATAGAAAAAGAGAAAGAAGAGTTGAAAGAAAACGAAAAGGAGTGCGCTAAAAGAGAGGCAAAGAGAGAAAATAAAATCAATGAAAAGAAAGAAGTAGGGAATAATAAAAATCTCTTAAAAAGGGAGATTGAGGTCAATAGAGCATTGTTGGTAAGACCTATGCTTAAACTTGAAGTCCCTTTTAATTGTTTTTCTTCTTATGCTAACAATTTTCCTAGTGTTGTTGATATATTTTTGAGCATGCATACGATATCTATTCAAGATAGGTGCCCCATGGCTTGGTACCTTATGGTGCTACTCCTAATTTGCAAGTTTCCAAGGAAAACAGTATGCTTGAAGAGGTTAATTCCAATGAAGTTTCTTTTGGTTTGATTTCTTACAAAAGTGTCAAATCAATTAAAATTTCTAAATTCATATGGATGACTTGTTTATTACATTGCTTAAGTTTTTCCATGTGCTTGAAAATCTTGTAAATTTGATTGTGGAATGGTTTAACTTGTGTCTATTGCCAAAGTTTGAAAATGAGAGTCCTCAGGTGAGGTCAATTCTTGCTCCAACCTTTACAGGAGAAAGACACAATGTTGTTATTTCAATGTCAAAGCAAAGAAAGGTAACTTTGTTTATAGGTATCGACTCCAAAAGGTACAAATCTCTTCCTATCTTTTACTTTTCATTGTCTACTTTTGCATGGAGTTGGAAGTTGCTTATCTTTGTCAAATGTATTGATTTTTCCCAATTTCCATTTGATCCTGGAGGTAGGTTTGTATCGATTTGAGTATTTCTTTCTTCATGTAGGACCACAACGAAAATCAAATTCGAGGTCAAATTTCTTCAAGAAGGAGGGAATGTTATGGATGCAAAAAGCATGGAGTTTCAGGACTTGGCACTTGGGCCGATGTCTTTTAAATGCTATTGTAGTTGAGATTTTATAGGAATTTAAAACTGTAATAAGTCAAACATTTTTAGGCATGTTATTTCCCTTTCTTAGAAGCCTAATTGTGTAAGGCCTACTTTGGGCTTGAATTTGGGCTTCTAGTTGTCATGTTTTATTTTTAGTGAGCCCACAACCTATTCTCTATAAATAGGTGTGGTTTTGCAAGTTGAAAGAACCTTTTGATCATATTTTTAATTTGAGAGGAATTAGCACAAGTGCTCTCTCTAGGGTTCTTCTTTGAACCGTCTTTGGATCTTATCAAGAGCTTAGGGTTTTTGTGGCGATCCAATCACGAGAATTATCACTTTCCACGAAAGATGTGGCTTCTCTTCACCACATAGTCATCTCTTGTCCTTTCCATCTTTTGATTTTCTTCTCTTTCATGTCTTTTCGTTACTTATTTGTCTTGTTATTTGTTTGATTATGGAACGATCCTTTGTTTTGAGTGAATTAGTAACAACAATTCACACCACTTAGAGAGCTTTATTTCCACTTACACAAATATCTTAAGATGTACACTAGAAATAATAAAGCAAACAATTCTTGACTTGAAAGCTTGATCTCCTTTTCCGCTTTTTGAAACTTTGACCTTTTAGAACTTCTTTTGTCAATCATCAAAACAAAATTATTCTTGTCAAGGCATATATTCACATCGTGGACCTGGGTCTACGATAAATGGGTCGACTCATGTCCAATTCGCTTATTGAGTCTCGTGGCCCAATCCAGAACAATAATGTTAGCCTGTATTATCGACAGGCTCAATTAAAGGCAGTCAACGACGTTTGACTTGTCATTTTAAAAAGAGAAGTGTTGGTTTTCGACATTGAGAAGGTATCTCAAGGGAGGTCTTCGAATACCTCTAAGACTTAGAGGAATTGAGGACTTGAAGGCAACATTTCGACAAAGAAGAGAACAAGAAATTGATGGCAGATCAAAGCTAAGGAAACACAGTCGAAGAGCTTAGTAGTAGCGCTATCGAAGGACGTGGCAGTTATGTTGTCTAAGTGTTTGGCAGTTACTGTTTTTTGAATTTCATTGTACAGTTATTAGTTTCCCTCCTAGTATATATAGTAGTTTTTCATAAGAAAAACACGTCACAAACTCACATACATATTTCTTACGCTCAGAATTCCAAGTTACAGAGAAACATGAGTTACAGAAACCAAATGTATGATCTTGTGTACCAATTCCTTCCATTTCAATGCAATTTCATTACGTTTTCTTAAACATTTCTACAATTTGCTTGTTTTCTACAGTTTTGATCGAATTCAAGAGATACTCAAAGTAATTCGACAGTTTCAACATCTTTGAAATTGCCAGTTATTATAAACCATTTTAATAACATCAAGAACATTCATTAATTTCTGGAAAAACTATAGCACAAAATGTCCTAAGACTTACTGGTTCATCTTGCAAGTAACAATATTTTAAACCAGTGGTTGTTTACCAAAATTCACGGTAAACAAATTGGCACGCTCGGTGGGACCATTTGTGCTAAGTTTCAGAACAATTTGAAACAATTTCTGCAATTTGTTCTTGAAGCATAAACTTGTGATTTGGTGTGTGTATTTGTGTAAGTAGTATAAATAAGAGTTTTCCTGATGGAATACAGGTCGCATTTTCTCATACTTAGTTTATGACGCTCTAACCCTCCAACACACTACCGTGAGACATGAGCAACAAAACGCGAATGTATGAACTTGTGTACCACCCTTTCAATTAATGCGTTTTAATTGATTTCTTTTAAATTCCTGCACTCATTACGTGTTCTTACTGCACTTCTGCGTTTTAATTGCTTTCTTTTTAATTACTGCACTTCTACGTTTTTCCTTTATTTTCTACATCTCCCTCGATAATATGACGGTTTCGCGCGAGACTGCCAGTTATCTTCTTTACTTTTTACGCAAAGTTACCCAAATCACAGCAAACAGTTTTTTAATAGTAACCAATCCGGTCTTGGGATTTGCTGGTTGATCCCGCAAGTCAATG
This sequence comes from Oxytropis ochrocephala, assembly GCA_020916435.1. Classification (NCBI taxonomy): domain Eukaryota; kingdom Viridiplantae; phylum Streptophyta; class Magnoliopsida; order Fabales; family Fabaceae; genus Oxytropis; species Oxytropis ochrocephala. Next base: position 8,305,677 of record CM037095.1, read on the forward strand.
AGTAATTCCAAACCAGCGGTGTTTACCAAAATCCAGGGTAAACAAATTGGCACGCCCAGTGGTACAGTTTGTGCTTTTTATTGTTTAAAACATTGTTGTGAATTGTTTAGTTTATGCGTTTAAGAAGTGGTAAAAATCTTTCAGAGATGTCACGCTCTAATGCTAATAACGCTTCTACATCTAACGCACAAAATTCACAAGATTATACAGCGGTTAGTGATACGACAGGAGTAACTATTCCCACGATGGCTTCGACGGTTATGCCCATAACCGCTGTAACAACTCCTATTCTCACGCGTGTGTCTATGATGACTACGACAGCGGTATCACAACTGACCACGATGGCTTCTCCACCACAAGTAACAGGACCATCAAGTCCTTAATTTAATGGCTAATCCTCAAATAATTGAAAATATGCCGTATAATTTGCCTATGAATGGTAGGAATTACCCATTTGGCATGCCAACAACAATGATGGTAGGCCTTCAAACGAATTCATCCACATTTGTAGACAATGAAATGTCAGGATTCTCTCCTACCCATAGTTCTTCAGAGAACATTTACAGTCGGAATGTTCCTGTGTTAACCACGTCTTCTTTGTTGGCGTTAAGACAACAAATGGACGACAGTAATCATGATATGGTTAACATGTTGACACAAAAAATTGGTACTATGTTTAATCCTTTGATTCAAAACGCAAATAACAATTACCAATTGTTGGCAACACAGATGGGACAAATTGCTGATTTCTTTGGCACTCCACGAGTGCCTAACCAGCCAATTCCTCAAGTCCAAACTGTTAGTCCTGTGGAAATTGTTGCAGAGAGGCCAACAATGTAGTCCCTGTGGTTCAACAACAACCCATTACTGTCGAAGAACCCCCAAGGGTAGAACCAATTCCTCAAGTTGTTTTGGTGAATAGAGACCAAAACGCGGACGAAGTAGTCAGACAAGTACAACAAAACAATCTTGGTGTACAGGATAATCTGACTAATATGGTCGAAACTATTTTGGCCTAGAATGGCCTTAATTTAGGCTTACATATGCCAAACTTTGTGTCGCTCTTATGTGACTACACGTTACAAACAGAGCTACCTAGGGGATGGAAAATTCCCAAGTTCGCTAAGTTTGCTGGTGAAACCAGTGAATCTACTGTCAAACACATGGCTCGTTACTTAATAGAGGCTGGTGACATAGCCACAATGAGAATCTGAGAATGAAATACTTCCCAAATTCTCTGACGAAGAATGCCTTCACGTGGTTTACCACTTTGCCTCCACATTCCATATTTACATGGAGTCAATTAGAGAAGGCCTTTCACGAGCAATTTTATATGGGCCAAAGTAAGATCAGTCTCAAAGAGTTGGCTAGCGTTCGACGCAAAGCGGTAGAATCTGTTGATGATTATCTCAATAGATTTAGACTTCTCAAAGCAAGGTGCTTGACTCAAGTGCCTGAACATGAGTTAGTCGAAATGGCTACTGGTGGCCTAGATTATTCTATCAGAAAGATGCTAGACACTCAGCACTTGAGAGATATGGCTCAATTGGCCGACAGAGTAAGACAAGTCGAAAGACTTAAGGCTGAGAAAGCAAGAACCAGCAGGTTTGGCAATAATGGTAAAAAAGAGAAAGTGGCCTATGTTAATATCAATGACAGTGACCATGGATATGACGTTTCTTACGAGGATGTCGAAGAGGAGGTTAATATTGCAGAATTAAAACCTGGACCTCCCTATGCTTGTAAAATGATAAAACCTGCTAACGGAAAAAACCTGTCGAACCTAAGAATGATAGATTCGTTACAAAAATATATACTTTTGATGTGACTAAATATGACGAAATATTTGATCTGTTTGTTGCTGATGGTCAGATTTTAGTGCCTCAAGGCCTAAAAACTCCTCCATTAGAACTAAGACAGAAAAGAGGTTTTTGTAAGTATCATAACTTCTTGGGTCATAACACTTCTCGATGTGTTCTTTTTAGGGATTTGGTGCAGAAAGCGTTGAATGAAGGTAGGCTGAAGTTTGGAGACAAATCCCAGCCACCATTGATGATTGATGCTGATCCTTTGCCATCAAACGAGGCTAACTATGTCGAAGTCAATAACTATGTCAAAGTTGATATATGCATGGTTGAGGCTTCTGTGGTTACTGATGGGAAGGGTAAGAAAACTACTCTGACTTCCAAGGATGGGGTAGATATTGAAATGGTCACTAAGGACCAATACACTGGCAAAATCAGTGTAGCCTACCCCAAAGGCTGAAGAGGAACTAATTGACTTCCTCAACCGCTGCAAATTGAGCAACTCAGAGGTGATGTTTTGCCCAAGGTGCAGTGCTGTTTTCGACAAGGAAGAAGCAAAGAAACTGGAAGGTTTCAAGCCCGAGCTGAAACGCAGAGGAAAATGGGTCGATAAGAGGCGTAAGTTCAGTTTCAGCAATAGGGCAATTCCCTATAAGACTTCGACCAAGCATGGTGGGGAGAAATTCTCTACCTATATTCCACCTGCTAATTCTCCTGTTGGTACGTGGGTGCACGCTGGTAGAAAAGGCACTAGCTACTACCCTGTTCTACATGTGGGGAAAAGTGTCACATGTCCACACAAGCCAAAGCAGATGGCTAAAGGAAGCACCTGTGCTTCTGGCGAGAATAAGGCAACTGGTTCTAAAAAGTATGCCTACATCAACAACTGTAAGGGTAAAAATCCCATGACAAGAACACAATGGCGGAGATATCAACGCTAGCAAAAGGCTATTGTTGCTGTTGCAGGAAAAGCTGAAGTTCCCAAAGACAAAAAGGGAAACAAATAGCTTCTCGTGTCGAAGTGGTGAGAAAGCCTGCTGTAGAAAGGATCTTTCCTCCCTTGTCAGAACTAAAGAAGAATTCAAGTACAAGTATTGAAAATGAGGGCTCTACTTCTACTTCCTCTTAATTGGCTAGAAGGCTAGCAACTGAGAGGATTTTCCCTCCTTTATCAGCACTTACTGAAGGGCTTGACTTGGATGAAGAAGTGGATTCTGATTTTGAAGATTCAGAACCAGAGCTCAATGAACTATGCAACATTGTCTCAATTCTACCGATTGAGTATGATGTTGTTTTTGAAGTCAATGAGGTTGAAGAGGACTTCGACGAAGAATATAAGCCCATATGCTATTATGTGCTTAGAAATGGGTGTGTAGAAGAGCCACATGCTGTCTTCGAAAGACCAGATATTGGCATGATGTAACATCTCAAGCCATTGTTCATTCAAGCTAAGGTCAACAACATTGGGGTTAACAAATTCCTAGTGGATGGTGGTGATGCGGTAAACCTGATGCCACAACACTTACTCAAGAAAATTGGCGCATGTGATGCTGACCTGAAACCACACAATGTGGTACTTACCAACTACGAAGGAAAACTGGTCACTCACTTGGGGCCATTGAGGTCGAACTTGCTGTCGGAAGTATCAAGAGGACTACTTTATTCTTAGTAATCCCTTCAAAAGCCAACTATAATCTGCTGCTTGGGAGAGAGTAGATACATGGTGTGGGGGCAATTCCCTCAACAGTGTACCAGAGACTGATCATCTGGAGGGAGGATTGAATAGTTGAAAATATAGAAGGTGATCAAAGTTATTTCAAAGCTGAAGTTAACACTTTGACTAGAGAGACCTTCGACAAAAGATTGGTGAACATTGTGCCATGTTCTGCTTCAACTACTGGTTTCACTCAGCAGGATAATGTGTTTACCTCAGTAAATACACCCAAATTATGGTTTTGTTTGTGAGAGGGAATACATAGATGAGGATAAGATCCCAGACGGCTCCTTGAGGCCTACAGGTTGGGAAGGACAATAAATAGTTATTTATGTCTAAGCCTAACGTATGGGATAGGATTACGGCCTATGTGGCCGAAAACAAAATGAAAGCGGCGTTAGAGGCCGAGTTGAATCAACAAATGATTGCGGAATCAAATGCAATCAACAAAGGCAAGTTGGTCGATGACCTAAGCTTATTACGGCCTATGTGGCCGAAAACAAAATGAAAGCGGCGTTAGAGGCCGAGTTGAATCAACAAATGATTGCGGAATCAAATGCAATCAACAAAGGCAAGTTGGTCGATGACCTAAGCTTATTACGGCCTATGTGGCCGAAAACAAAATGAAAGCGGCGTTAGAGGCCGAGTTGAATCAACAAATGATTGCGGAATCAAATGCAATCAACAAAGGCAAGTTGGTCGATGACCTAAGCTTGACTGCATTTACGATGATGAGCCTTTAGGTTTTGAAAAAGACCCAATGGGTTCGACCAAAAGACTTCAAGCACAAGATCCCTTGGAAGAAATTGACTTGGGAAATGGCTCTGTAAAAAGGCCAACATTTATCTGAGCTAAGATAGACAAAGGTTTGAGAGATCGAACCATAGAGCTCTTGGAGGAATACAAGGACTGCTTTGCTTGGGATTACAACGAGATGTCTGACTTAAGTCGAGAAGTAGTGGAACTGAGACTGCAACTCCAACCAGGGAAGAAACCAAAGAAGAAGCGGACATCAAGAAGATTTCCACCGAAGTGCAGCCGAAAATCAAGGCAGAAATTGAGAGGCTACTGAAAAGCAAGTTCATAAGAACTGTAAGGTATGTTGATTGGTTAGCAAATATAGTTCATGTTATAAAGAAAAATGGCACTCTTAGAGTATGCATAGATTTTAGGGACTTAAATAATGCTACTCTCAAAGATCAATACCCTATGCCTGTGGCAGAAATGCTAGTCGATTCAGCAGCTGGTTATGAATATTTGAGTACACTTGATGGATATCTGGTTATAACCAAATCTTTATTGCTGAAGAAGACGTTTCAAAGACTGCATTTCGATGCCCGGGGGAATTAGGTGTTTATGAGTGGGTAGTCATGCCTTTTGGCCTTAAAAATGCTGGTGCTACATATCAAAGAGCAATGAATTCTATGTTTCATGATTTTATTGAAAAAATTTATGCAAGTATACATAGATGACATTGTTGTCAAGTCTTCGCCGGCAAATGGTCATTTAGGACATCTTCGACAGTCATTCGAAAGAATGGATTGAAAATGAATCCAGTCAAATGTGCCTTCTGTATTCGTGCAGGTGACTTCTTGGGTTTCGTTGTGCACAAACAAGGCTTTGAAATCAATCAAAATAAGACGAAAGCAATCCTGGAAACCAAACCTCCTTCGACTATGAAAGAATTGCAGTCGTTATTAGGAAAGATCAATTTCCTTAGAAGATTTATCTCAAATCTAAGTGACAAGACTCAAGTATTTTCGCCATTACTTCGACTGAAGAAGGAAGAGTGTTCAAATGGGATCTAGAACATCAAAAAGCTTTTGACGAAATCAAGGCCTATTTGATGAAGCCTCCAATTTTACTGCCACCTATTAGAAATAAGACAATGAAATTGTATATTGCAGCTTATGAACTGTGATGAATCCCCATCACATGATGTTTTTCAGTATTAAAAAGGGATTTTACTTTGAAGTTTTGATGAATTAATGTGAAATGTTAGGAGAATTTAGCAAATTGTGCTATTAGAGGCTTATGTATTATGCAGTGTTTACGCTTGGGGTTCTTGTGTGTTTTTGTGCCCAGGAATGACAGGGTATTGAAGAGCAAGTGGTGCGAGTCAAGGAAAAATTCCATGGCACGCGAAATGGGCATTGAGGCACGCAGCACGTGGGCGCATGGGACATGAAGTGTTCTTTTCTGGGGCGCGGCATAGCGCGACGCTACTGGAATTAGCGCCACAAGTCGTGGAAATAAGGAAAGCGGCGCGAATCGGCGCGACGCTGCAGAATTCGCGCCACAAGTCGAGGAAAGAAGGAAGTGGCGCGAAGCGGCGCGAGCTTCTTGGCGCCGCGCTGGTTGGCGAGGAAATTGGTAAAAACGAGAATTTACTCGCTTTTTGGTACTTTGGGACGTTTTTGGAACCCTAGAACTGAAAGAGGAGCGATTCCCTCTGACGGCTATAGAAGATTCAAGACTTGGGAACAAGAATTGAAGCTTCATATGTGTTCATCATCATCTTCCACTTGTAATTTTCCTTGTTTCTCTTCATTAATCATGAATAGCTAAACTTCTTATTGTTAGGGATGAATGAATATTGACGTAACACTATTGTCGCTGGTTTAGAATCATATTTGTATCGTACTCTCTCGTATTTTGTGTATCGAATTTCTATGCTTAATGCTTTTTATGGTTGGAAAACTCATACAATGATCTTTTGTTCAATTATGAAATGGGAGTTTTATTCTTGAATGTTTGAAATTCGATACCTTCAATTGGTAGCTTAGGAATAATCTATGAGTTGTTGTATATTGCAAATCTTGCTTTAATGCTTGTTGTTAATTAGAATCACCTAAGGGATTAGGGCTTTTAGTTATCGACAAAGGACTAGTTACCTAAGGAACTAGGAATTGGTTAATGTTGTGAGCTTGATAGAAAAATTATAGAGAGAGAGATTATCTTCCAAATTAAATCAGTGGCAATATTGTGAAATCAATAGGAATTCGTCCCTAGCATCTTTTACCATCGTATCATTTTCAACTCGTTCTTCGGCTTCTATTACTAAAAACACAAAAATATTTTATTGCTTTAATTCGAGCTTGATAGCTCAACAATTATCAAACCAAAACCCCCTTTAAACTTGGTTCCTATTAGTAGCTGTTAACGTCTTTAGTAAAATAACTTCGATCCTTGAGGACGATATCCCGGTACTTACCAGTTTTATTACTTGCACGATTCGGTACACTTGCCGAAAAGTTAACAAACTGTCAATAAGTAGCATGTTAGCACAAGAGGACGAAAATGGTATCGAAAGAGCCATTTATTACCTCAGTAGGGTCTTAAATGATGTTGAAACTAGGTACCATCCAATAGAAAAATTGTGTTTGTGCTTGTATTTTTCTTGTACCAAGTTAAAGCAATATATAAAGTCTGTTGATGTGTATGTTTATTCGCATTGTGATATTATTAAACATATACTATCGAAGCCAATTCTGCATAGTAGAGTAGGCAAATAGGCCTTAGCTTTATCTGAGTATTCATTAACTTATCAACCTTTAAAAGCTGTAAAGGGTCAAGTTGTTGCTGATTTCATCGTAGATCATTCTTTGGTCGAAGCAACACTGGATGTAGTTGATGTAATACCGTGGAAGTTATACTTCGATGGGTTTATTCATAAAAAAGGCTCTGGGATTGGAGTCTTAATTGTCTCTCCAAGAAATATACCAACGAAGTATAAGTTCAAGCTCAACAAGCCTTGCTCCAACAATGAGGTTGAATACGAAGCCTTAATAGCAGGTCTTGAAATCTTGTTAGACTTGGGGGCAAGGCATGTCAAAATTATGGGCGGCTCTGAACTAGTCATAAAGCAATTAACGAAAGAGTACAAATGCATCAAAGAAAATCTTGTACAGTACTTTGTTGTTGCCAATGCGTTATTAAAGAAATTTGATAGCGTTATTATCAAGCATGTGCCTCGTATGGACAATCAAGAGGAAAATGAGTTAGGACAAATTGCGTCGGGCTATAGAGTTTCTAAAGAGAAACTAGCAGAGTTAATAGAGATTAAGGAGAAATTAATTTCGACAGACTGTGCTGAAGACGAATTGTTAATGCAAATACTTGGGGGGGGGGGGGAGAGGAATTACCTCCAAATTTTTACAATTTTCAAAATTTTGAAGTTTTTGCTATTGTCAATATGCTCAATGATGATTGGCGTAAACCAATTGTTGAATATTTGAAAAATCCAACAGGAATAACTGACAGAAAAACCAAGTATAGAGCATTGAGTTATGTGATTATTGGAAATGAGTTGTTTAAAAAGACTCCTGAAGGGGTTTTGCTCAAATGCCTTAGTGAAAGTGAGGCATAGTTAGCAGTTTTCAATACTCACAGTGGTACTTGTGGTTCTCACCAAACAGGCCATAAAATGAAATGGCCTATTCCGACAAGGCGTGTACTGGCCAACTATGCTAAAAGATTGCATAGAGTTTGCCAAAGGATGCCAAGAGTGCCAAAACATGCAGGAGTGCAACATGTGCCTGCTAATGAGTTACATTCAATTGTAAAACCTTGGCCATTGATAACTCATATTTATGAGTTATTTATGTCTTTATTCCTTAAATTAAAGTGAGTTCTCAAGTAATAATTGTATCTTATCTATTATATTCTGTTTATTTAGGATAAAGAAGGGCTAGATACTGATTTGTTAATTATTTGGCACTTGTGGTGCCTTTTTGAATGTTTTAATGTGTTTGTTAGTGTTACAGCATTAAGCGTTATAACGCTAGATGGCGAGACCAGCTGGGCATAAAAGATAAAAGTTCAATTTTGGCGCCAAGTACTTTAAGTCAAGTCATTGTACACTGTTCCCAGCTGTACCAAACTGACGAGAACTATCTTCTAGTGGCTAGCGTGGACACTTGGCACTTTATGAGTGGAGATTAGTGTTGGTTGGCGAGATGTGTCAATCAACTTTTTGATAAAGCTACTTTATGGGGATAAAACAAATATCTTCATCTTCTCCTAGACACTTCACACCATTTCAGAAGCAAGAGGGAGTTTTTGGGAGAGGAACTTGACACCATTCTCCTCTATTAACACACCTTTCAAGCTTTTTCTTTTTAGTTATAGTTTAACATTTTTAGCGCTGTGAGCTCACGTTATAACGTCATCAAGCTGTTGATGAAGTGGAGTTTTCGGTTTGTATCTTTTGCAACCTTCTTCCTTCTTCTTATATGAGTCATTTGTCTTGTATTTCGTTGATGATGCTTATCATGAGCTAAACACTTGTAGTTGGATTACTTTGAGCTTTGTAATGAACCTTTAGTATTGTATTTATAACATCTAATGTTTTGCGTTTCAATCTTTGCATTTTAATACTTTCAAACTTGTTTTAGAAGTGATCAGCTAAAATGAGTACATTCATGGGTACAGACATGGTCCGTGAATCGAACTCAAAGATTGATATGAATGAAAATTTGCTTCGCCTAGACATAGGAACGCAATAGTTCATAAGGCAAAAGTTGTGGTTCTTTATTATACAGGGGTGGACTTATTTAGAACCTAGACATAGGAATCTTGTAACAAAACCCTGGCGTTAGTGACTGAAAGGCACACAATCATATGTTACAACGCTTAACGTTATAACGTCTAATGTTATAATAGGAAGCAATCCAACTTATCTTTCTCATATTTGAACTACTCTTTTACTGTTCTATTCAAACACCCTTTTACTGTTACTTGTGACCATATATTTGCTACTTGTTTCACTAGTTTTTGTGTAAGTTAAACTTTAAAATTAACATCAATCCCTGTGGAGACGATCTTTACTTATCATTATATTACCTGTTGCGATTGTGTATACTTGCACATCACCTTTTCGCACAACAAGTTTTTGGCGCCGTTGTTGGGGATTGCATTTAATTTTTATTGTTTAAAGATACTTACACTTAGTGGGATTTTACTCTGGTATTCTGTTTTCTGGTGTTATAATAGGAAGCGTTATAGCGTATGCCCAGGACAGAGACACCAGAATTTGAATTTGAGCCAGAACCTGAGAGAAGATTCAGAAGGTTGAGAAATCTGCAAAGACAACAACAACTCAGACCAACCATGTCTGAACACAATACTGTTGGTACTAGTAGAGGTACTATTGGTGGGAGAACTCCTTCCTAACATAGTGGAAGAACTCCAAGAGGAGGAAGAGCTCAAAGAGGTGGAGGGATAACTCTAGGTCCTGTCACTTACACTGAACCAGATGATGAATATTGGTATAGAGACAGATTTATAAGCCAAGGTCCTAACCAGATGGTGAATGACAGAGACAGGCCCATGAGAGACTATGTTGTCTTTGATCCAGCCACTATGGAGACAAGCATCACAAGGCCTACTCTGATGACCAATAATTTTGAATTCAAACCCATGATGTTCCAAATGCTCCAAACTGTTGGACAATTTGGAGGTTCTTCTCAAGAGGATCCATTTGCTCATTTGAAACAATTCTTGGAAGTTTGTAGTAACTTCCTCATTCCCGGTGTTAGTGAAGATACCTTTAGGCTAAAACTTTTTCCTTACTCCCTGAAGGATAGAGCTAAGTCCTGGTTAAGTTCCTTGGAATCTAACTCTATCCATACTTGGGAGGACATGACTAAAAGTTTTTAGAAAAATATTTTCCTTCAAACAAGTTACCCTTCGGTTAGCTGATATGTCCATAGCCTATCCTGAGGGGATAATAGAGGATGGGCTTATTAAAATTGACAAATTTGTTTTTCATGTGGATTTTTTTGTGCTTGATTTTGATGCAGATGAAGAGGTGCCTATAATTCTTGGGAGACCATTCCTTGCCACTTCCCAGACTGTAATTGATGTTCAGAAAGGGGAACTGACTATGAGAGTCAATGATCAATAGATTAAGTTTAATGTGATGAGTGCTCCCAAGTTCTCAAATGCGGGAGTTGAGGAGTGTTCCTTTGTAATGTCTCTTGATCCAGTGGTTCAACAACAATTCCACAAGCAAGACGACCACTTGGTCAAGGCTCTTGCCAACACTGAAAAATAACAGCTTGTGGAAGGAGATATGTTACATGGGGAAGTTGATGTTAACAAGAGCTCTAAGGAGAATGAGGGAAGAAAAGATGGATCAGAAGAAAAAGAGAGTCCCAGAAAATCAAGATGAAGCCACGGCAAAGAAATGTTGCTGGAAAATCTCCATAAGAATAGAAAGTCCGCAACTCCTGCCTTGAGTAAGAAAGCAGGATCCAAGGGGGGAATGACGACCTCGTGGAGCAAATAACTCATGAGGACAAGATAGCAAAGTAAGAATAACAAGTTGAAAAGATAGAGAAAGTTGCAAGAAGTTTCTGAAGAAAGTCATGAAAGCAAAACACCATTCTACCCCTTTATATACGCAAGGAAAAAAGCAAGTTACTATAGCAGCATTAATGAAGTGCACAAAAAACGTCAGAAGTCAAATACAACTTCCAAGAAGATCAAGTCATAACTGACAGTCAAAGTCAAAACATCACATCGACTACAACGCCCGGTCACCGGCCAAAATGCATATAATATCGATCCCGGTCATTAAGTCACATCATTTGAAAAAACGTCTCTTCATGTCTTGTTTCTGAAATAATGACGTCAAATATTTCGACATTGCACTGTTGTTCTCAAAAATGTCATTTTCTTCTTCATCAAAATTCAGTTGAAAACAACAATTTTTGGGGGGCGATTTGTTAGCCTGCCTTTTCGACGGGCCTCATTAAATGCAGTCAACGAGGTTTGACTCACATTTCCAAGAGAATAAGTGTTAAATTCGACTCTGGGAACCAGTTTAAAAGGGAATTCGACAGGACTAAATGACTTAGAAGATTTGAAGAAAGTAAAGGCTCTGTTCGACAGAGGAGTTCGCGCGCTGATTGAAGAAGACTGTAGACGAAGACAAGCCTGGCGGTTACCATTTTTCAAATTCTTAGGCAGTTACTTAGTTTTTGAATTTTCCCTCCTTGTGTAAGTAGTATAAATAAGAGTTTTCCTGATGGAAAACAGATCACATTTTCTCATACTTAGTTTATGACGCTCTAACCCTCCAACACAGTACCGTGAGACACAAGCAACAAAACGCGAATGTATGAACTTGCGTACCACCCTTTCAATTAATGCGTTTTAATTGCTTTCTTTTAAATTCCTGCACTCTTTACGTGTTCTTACTTTACTGCGCTTCTGCGTTTTTCCTTTAATTTCTACATTTCCCTCGATAATTCGACAGTTTCGCACGAGACTGTCAGTTATCTTCTTTACTTTTTTCGCAAAGTTACCCGGATCACAGCAAACCGTTTTTTAACAGTAACCAAACCGGTCTTAGGATTTACTTGTTGATCCCGCAAGTCAAAGAGTAATTCCAAACCAGTGGTGTTTACCAAAATCCAGAGTAAACAGAGAGAAGTTGCTAAATTTTGATAAATGGACTTAGACCACCATCCGAGTAGGCTTTAGAGGTGCTCCCGAAAAAACAAAATCGGGACATCTAGCAATTCTCCTTTTGATGATAGTTTATAGAAAAATGTTTCTTATATGTATTAGAGAAACATAATATGATTTGGAGATGTAAATGGGTGATAAATGACCTAGAATCATAGCCAAATTTGTTTGTTTACTGTCCCTTAAGTGTCTCTATTTATAGAGAATTTCATGCACTTTGTGAAGAGAAACAACACTTTAAGTGATTATTACACTAATTCAATGGAACAATTGTATATTATTAGAGTTTAATTTATATACACAAACTGTGTATACATGTTTTACACTATCTACCAATGATAGTTTGACAAGTCATACCGTCATAGTATTTCCGAAATATTGCAATGACCTAATGGAAACACACCTTTTCGAGTTCATGCCCCTTCGCATGCAGGGGCGCTGAAAAGGCGCTGTAATAAGCAAAATTATCTAATTACATTCATAAGAATTAAGAAGGTAAGCCAAGTTAGATTACTTATCTTGATTTATATAAAAGTAATTATATTATTAAATGAGTTTGTTTTTGTAATTGTGTACTCATCTTGATGACTTTTGGTTAAACTAGAATTTACTCTGCAGGTTAATGGTTATTGAATATATATATATATATATATATATATATATATATATATATATATATATATATATATATATATATATATATATATATATATATATATATATATATATATATAGTATTATACATATTTTTGAATAAATTTTCTTTTGAATAATAATTCAATTCAATTTTGTCAATTATTGTTCAATCATTTTATCTACATATGAAACAATAAAAAAAAACATCCTTTGTTGTCAAAAAATAAAATCCTTTAAAAAACAAAAAAGCAAAAAAAAATCGTTTAATATAAACAATACAAAAAATGTGAGAGATTAAATGGTAGTGCATGAATTTATGGATATATATTATATCTACATACCGTATTTAATTACTTTCATTGCAAAATAATATTTCTGTGAAACAATGTTAGCATTGTAAAATGGTTTTGTGAAATATATCAAGGTTAAATTTTAAAATAGAAAACAATGATCACTTGATTAATTTCAATTAAAAATGAAAATAATTTTTTTTCAGGAATAAAAAACAAAGTTATTGTTCGGAATCTCTAAATTAATTTAAATGCAACTCTATAATTACTTTTTAACTAAATGTCAAGCATTTTCCTAATATCTCAATTAATTGTCTATAATTTCCAAATTAAACTACGATTCATTTAATTCTATTTTCATTCCCAAGCTGTGTGTACCCCACCCTCTCTCCAAAACCAACTTGCTTCATCTTCCTATTTTTTTTTGGAAACTAGCTCATCTCCCAAAGGCGCTCTTGCTTTCAAGTTGTGTCATCTTCCCCTTTTGTAGTCCCACCACAAAGATGTGACACCAGTGTCACCGTTCTTGCATAGATGCCAACAACAACTACAAAGTTCCACACAACAGATTCAACCATTCAAGAGGCATCTAAATGATTTTCATCTTATTTACCCTCAATTTTCTTATCTTCAATAATCTATTACCTAGTTCTCCTTATCACTCTCCTCATCTTTCATCTCACGATTTTCTTTCACCACCAAAAGATTCACTCTATATTCGAACTTGCAAGCTCTCAATCGCTAGCTACCTAACTCTCAAGCTCCAAATCTGTGACTCTTCATCTCCCCTCCTTTTTTGTATGATGCTTCAGATTTCTAATTTTATTTTCTAAGATGGTCAAATTCATTTGTTTTTTTCTCTAATATGAAGTTTTTAGATGCTTAACAATTTGATTTTTTGAATATTTTTAATCTTTTTCTTTTTCATCTTCTCCATGTTCCAGTTTGCAATATTCAACTATTCCCTATCATTTTAACTAATTTCTTGTTGAGAATTTGTGAATATCTTCTAAAATGCGTGAGGGTTTGCGAAGAAGAAGTGGTTTCTAATGGGTATCGAAATTTATTCCAAACCGTAAAGTACCCCAAAACACAACGATAACTGTCGCGCTTTAGATATTTTTTCATGAAATTAATTTTTTTTTTGTAAACCGGTTATTGAGAAAGTAACTTCGTGTATTTGTCTAGTTAAAAAAATTTCCAAACCCAAAAAATAGTGTTAGCGTAGCACTTTATGTATTTTGGCACGAAATTAATTTTTTTTACCATGTTGGTTGTTGAGGAACGAACTTCGCGTTTTTGAACAATTAATTTTTTTTGTACCCTAAAGTATCCAAAAACATACTGATTAACGTCAGACTTTACGTATTTTGTCAGGAAATTAATTTGTTTTCCACCAAACCCGCTATTGAGGAATGAACTTCGCGTATATAGTTAATTTTTTTCTGAATCCTAAACCACCCCAAAACACACTACTCAGCATCACACTATACATATTTTGTCCCAAAATTAACCAAACCGGTTTTTGGGAAACAAACTTTGCATATTTGAACAGTTAATATTTTTTCTAAATCCTAATGCACCCCAAAGCACACTACTTAACATCACACTTTAACTATTTTGTCACGAAATTAATTTTTTCTCACCAAACCATGCTTTATAAGTTGTAATGTTAAGTGTACGATTATATATAGTAGTAAAAGAGTATCGATCCATAGAGACTTATGTGACTATCAATTTCAATTTCGATTGTGATTAGCTAAAATGAATGATTTAGTAGAAGAAATTTTTGGTTGGTTTTAACTTCAGGAATATTGTAAAGAATCTCGGATTATTAGGTTCATCACTATAATGAGAAACTCATGTAATTCTTTAAACCATTCACCAACCCATAAAAGTAATTTATTTTGAAGGCAATGTAACAAATGTAATCATTGTCTCCTTTCAGAGTACAATGATGAGTTTTGATCTAAGTTTCAATCTTATTTTCATGGTTGAAAGTTAGCAAAACCCTTTAAAGACAATACCTTATAATTGCCTCAGAAGATTATTTTCATATCTTAATTCTCTTGTCTAATTTCTTAGATGAAACATAAAATTCCACGTTTTGGTACTCTAATGTTTAAGAATGAGAATTTAGAACAATGAAATTAGATTTAGAATATAAAACAATTGGAGTGGAGAATAACTTTGGAAATTACTAGGGACCTATCATTAGATTACTCCCAACAACCCAAAACTTTGAATCTACTTATTCATATTCATAATGTAAATTGCGATAAACGTTAATGACATGAATATAAACTGTTAGAATGTAAAGGACAAAAATTAAAGTGCAGGAAGTAAGAGCAAAAAATAAAGAACAAGAATATAAAGATGAAATAGAATAAGTATAATGGGCATACTTACAATAAGACTAGTGGAGATGGAAGAAGAACTCCAGCAGAACCCAGAAGGTAATTAAATTTAGCTCACTCCAAGAAGACTAGTGGAGTTGAGCTCGGGACTTATCGAATACAACTCTTGTCAAGCTCCACTAGGCCAACTCCTTAGGTTTTACAATAACTTTATTTTTTAACTAAAAGAAAGCAAAAATTAGTTGATTAAAAAAGGCAGCCAAAGTTGAATCACCAAATTCACCATATTTTGATTTTTTTTTTCAAATAAATATGACCGGAAGAGTATGCCATTTCACTAACACAAAGTTAAGAGAGATTAACTAAAATTAACCAACACTCTTTCATAAATGCTATCCACATAATCCTCCTTTAAGACTTGTCCATAAACATAGGACTTGCCTAAAATTAACTACAAAAAACTATGTCCCATATTCCCTAATCTCAAAGTTCAAACATTAACCCCACATTTCTCTCTTTCTCTCTCTCTCACTCACACTCTCTAACCAAACCCAATTTTGTTTGACTCACAAAAAAGCTTTTCACATTTTTTTTCTTTCTATTTTCATAATTTTCCAAAAATAGAAAATAACTCTCTCTGTTTCTCTTTGTTTCTCTCTCTCTTCATTGATCCATGGAGATGGAAGAAGAACTCCAGCAGAACCCAGAAGAAAGTTAATTTCTTTCAGCTAGATTCAGATACCCATTTGGTTGAAAACCCCAATGCGGTCTTTTTTAAGACTTTGGAAAGATTTAGATTCAAAGGGTCATCATCACCATCATTATTATCAAAAAGAACAAAAACGTGGGTGTGGATCTAATGGTGGAATTTATAAGACCACTATGTACATGGTAATTGTTGCCGTCGTCTCATGTGTAACTGCTAAAGTGTCGTTTGTTGTTGCTGTCGTCTCATGTGTAACTGCTAAAGTGTCGTTTGTTGTTGCTGTTATTGTCGGTGGCAACAATATTTTGGTGCTACAGCATCATCATAAACAACGATGCAGCTTGAATTCTCGGTTAGTATGAGAAGCATCACAATATCAAGCAACAATGGATTTATTGACTTGATGAAGATCAAAGTCGCAGCTTGTCACATTTCTTATCGAACCATCTTCCACACTATCCTCATCCTTGCTTTTTTGTTTCCCTTTATCTTCATTCTCACTGCTGTTGTTACCCTTGAAGGTGCCAACAAGTGTTCCTCATTTGGTACTCTATTATTTTTATTCAACTTATTCTCTTCATAGATCCTATTTTGTTGTTGTTGTTGTTGTTGTTGTTGTTGTTGTTGTTGTTGTTGTTGTTGTTGTTGTTGTTGTTGTTGTTGTTGTTGTGCAATATCAAATTAATGTATATGCAATTTGCTCCTTAACCTTCTGATCAAGGATTAATTCCCTGGCCAGTATATCTATTGGGAGAGGTCAATTCCTTAAATGGATCTCAGTAACTTGAGGATTAGTCTCTGCCAGTGTTGTCAAATATTTGCCATGGCGCATTGCGGTGGCAGATTTCTTAACAACCGCCATGGCCAATTTGTGAAAGATAGCGGTTTATGGTGGCTTTATGGCAGCCTAAAATGGCCGATTTTTGGCTCTCCACCATAAACCGACATCCGCCATTGACAACACTGGTCTCTGCAGTTATACGCAGAGAATACCTTGATTTACCAAAAAAATATGTATGTGCAATTTGAATTGGCATGTGTTTATGTATTTATTTGTGTTTTTTTATTCTTAGATGAATCTTTTATTTTTTGTGCTAAGTTATAAGATGGGTCTTGGTTTTTATATAATTGGGTTAGAAGTTATGTTCCTAGAATAATTTTGAGTGGAATGTATAAATTCTTTCGCTTGTTATTGTTGAACTTTTCTTGCTAGTACTTGCCTTTGTTTTAGGATCTTATGTATGACTAGGTAATTTGAACATTTAAGTTGCATGTTGATGATTATGGTGGTGATGATATTGTTGTTTTCTTGGCATGAATTGCTGAAAATTGTAACTTGTTGTGTTGTTTCTTTCATGTGAGGAATAGGTAATTTGTACCTTGTTTTTGTACCTTGTTTGAGGAATAGGTAATTTGTATTATTGTTTTTTTGTACCTTGTTTGAGGTAATTTGTACCTTGTTTTTATGTAGATTTTGACATCTTTTGTCTAGTTTGACCCTTGATGCATTCATTGTTTTTTGTCTACAGATTGTTTAGGTAGGCGGTTGGGACCAAGGCTACTTGGTAGAGTTGATGATTCAGCGGTAAATACTGTTTATGTTACATCAAATAGATATCATAATCTATGAAGCACCGGCACAACACAAATATGGATATCGGACACGACACTGACATGTAGACACTGGTTTTAATTTGAAAAATGAAAGTAATTGAAGTGTTAGTATCGGTGTCCGACAATTCTAGACACATCTTCAACCTGAGGTGTTTGTGCTACAGTGATCATAATAGGTTATCATATCTAGTAAAGTTTTTGTTGAAAAACAATTTTCTAAACTCTTATTGTGATGATTGTAATGGTGCAACAGAGACTAGTTAAAGATTTTTACAAAATCCTTAACGAAGTGAAGGCTGAGGAAATTCCATCTAGTCTAAATCTGCCAGATTCATTTGATCAACTTGTTTCTGATATGAAGAACAATCAACATGATGCGAAAACTTTAGCATTTTTATTAAGGGGAATGGTAAGTTGCACAAGTTTATTATGTGTTGTGGAATAAGTACTTATCATATAGGCTAAATTACTGTTTTGGTCCTTTATCTTTGGCCTTGATTTCATTTTGGTCCTTTATCTTTTTTTTTTCTCGTTTTGGTCCTTTATGTTTTGATTTTGTGTCAATTTGGTCCTTTTTGTAGTTTTCCGTCCAAAATGACACAAAAAAGGACAAATTGACACAAAAAGGACCAAATTGACACAAAACTGAAACATAAAGGACCAAAACGAGAAAAAAAAAAGATAAAGGACCAAAATGAAATCAAGGCCAAAGATAAAGGACCAAAACAGTAATTTAGCCTATCATATAATAGCTTAGACATAAATTGTATCTGTAATAAAGGATAAATTATGTTACACTATTTTTTTAAAGCTATAAGCTTTTTTGGGCTCGTTTGGATAAACAACTTAATTAAGCGCTTATGGCATAAGTACTTATCATATAAGTGCTTATGCATAAGCTGTTTATATTAAAAAAAATAAAATCATGTTAAACTATTTTTTTTATAAGTTTTAAGTTGATTTCATAAGCTATCCTTTCGAGCTTATGGAAATAAGTTGAAAACAACTTATGAACATATCATAAGCTGTTTTCATAAACTCTTCCAAACAATCTCACAAGTACTTATGCCACTAGATAAGCCCAAATAAGCCGATCCAAACGGGCCTAAGCTATCACTGGGAGCTTATAGAAATTAGCTGAAAAAACAGCTTATGAACATGTTTACATAAGCTCTTCCAAACCATTTGACAAGTGCTTATACCAATAGATAAGCCCAAATAAGTTGATACAAATAGGCTACTTAGTTATGTGCCTTATTTACACGTGCATGAAGATAAGGTTGTGCTCTGCTGCTAATTATGATGAGGCATCACATGATGATATCAATCAAAAGAACATTCCAAGATTATATAGATTAGTTATCATTTCCTTTGAAATTCAATCTATAGTTTGATGCCATTATATAAATTAATTGTGATTGTAATTACTCTTACTTTTGGTTTTCCATTGTTTGAATTTAAGAAAACTTAGATGGTTTTGTGTATACAATTGACCTTTGTTACAATGTTATGCTTCCTTGTACAGATGGAAAAATTTGAGAGAGAAATCAGAGAATCTAAATTTTCAAAGTTGATGAATAAACACTTTGCAGCTAGTTCTGTCCCTAAAGGGATTTACTGTCTATCTTTGCGTTTGACTAATGAATATTCGTCGAATGCTCACGCACGCAAACAATTGCCTCCTCCAGAGCTACTGCATACGTTGTCAGATAACTCTTACCACCATTTTATTCTGTCAACTGATAACATCTTAGCTGCTTCGGTAGTTGTTACTTCCACTGTGCAATCATCTCAGAAACCTGATCATATAGTCTTCCACGTCATCACCGACAAAAAAACGTATGCTGGTATGCACTCATGGTTTGCACTAAATCCTGCCTCGCCGGCTATAGTTGAAGTCAAAGGCATTCATCAATTTGATTGGTTAACTAGAGAAAATGTTCGGTAGATTTGAAGTCGTAGAAAGTCAAAGTGGAATCAAGAATTACTACCATGGGAATTATGTTATGGATGCCAATTTTAGTGATAGCAGTATGAATCCACGTAAATTTGCATCAACATTACAAGCGAGAAGTCCTAAATACATATCTTTACTCAACCACATCCGCATATACATACCTGAGGTAAGTTGCATTAATCAATCATCATTATTCGTGTATTGTTACAACACAAAAAGTTGTCCTATTCGCGCTCTCTGTCTTGTCTTGTCTAGTCGATCAGATCGTTACCGATCGATACTTACCTATTTGCAGATCAAACAGACCCCTAATCTTATTTGTGCTGATTGTGTTTGTCTTGTGTGTGTTGAACAGCTTTTTCCAAACCTTGACAAGGTGGTTTTTTTGGATGACGATGTTGTGGTTCAGCGCGATTTGTCTCCACTTTGGGAAATTGACCTGAATGGAAAAGTTAATGGTGCTGTGGAAACTTGCAAAGGCAAAGACGACTGGGTAATGTCGAAGCACTTTAAGAACTACTTCAATTTTTCTCATCCCCTCATTGCAGATCATTTAGACCCTGATGAATGTGCATGGGCTTATGGAATGAATGTATTTGATCTACGCACATGGAGAGTAACAAATATTAGAGAGACATATCATTCATGGTTGAAAGAGGTATAAAGTCCTTATATCATCGAACTAATACTAAATTGTACCTTTTTTTACTACTTCTCAATATAATGAAATCTAGCATATTCTTAATTTTAAGTAGATGTTGCCGCACTTTCTTATATATTTTTGTTATATACTACCTCTGGTCCATTTTATAAGAGACAATGCAGTTTTTGGTATATTGAATAACTGATGTATCTGGTTTAAAGTGGACCATAGGTAGTATTAATATACCTGGTAACTATGTAACACCATAACTTCATGTTGAAGGCATGTCTGAGTGTCTCTTAGTGTGTTTGTAAAGACACCAAATGTTCAAATTGCATAATGATGTCTCTTAGTGTGTTTAGTGAGACTCATTACCATAGGAAAATTGTAATACTTAACAACTTCTTTTGATATGATGGTGAACATATAAATTATGTTTCTCAATTGAAATAATTTGTCAATGATGTTCCTATGTGTGTGTGCGTAAATGTCGTGACCTATATTCTGGATCTTAACGATATCTGTGTGTATGTGTAAGTGTCGTGTCTGGTGTCCATGTTTCATGTCTATACTTTATAGTTTGATAATTGGTAGGTTGTAGCGTGTGAAGAACACATGCAACATTCAGTTTCTTATTCTGATATTTTTATTAGAAATTCCCCTTTTAAAAGAGAACTAAGTTGATAAATACTACCTCTGATCCACTTTATAAGAAATAATGCAGCTTCAATTCATTGAATAACTGACGTATCTGATCTATATACTAAATACATCAGTTATTTTATGAACCTAAAACTGTATTGTTTCTTATAAAGTGAACCAGAGGTTGTACTTGCCATTTTCCATATCTGATTTTTTTTGTTAAGTTATAATTGATAGTTTAGTTTTGTATGGCAGAATTTGAAGTCAAATCTAACAATGTGGAAGCTTGGAACACTGCCCCCAGCTTTGATTGCATTTAAAGATCATGTTTTCCCAATTGACCCATCTTGGCACATGCTTGGTTTGGGTTATCAAAACAAAACTGATGTTGAGAATGTGAAAAGAGCTGCTGTTATTCATTACAATGGTCAATCAAAACCTTGGTTAGATATTGGCTTTGAACATCTTAGACCATTTTGGACCAAGTATGTCAATCATTCAAATGATTTTGTTAGGAGATGTCATTTCATGGATTCATAGTCTTCTAATGGCAAGAGCTATGGTTTTAACAAATAATTGATAGTACCAAAGAGACGGGTAAAATTGCAGGTTTCGTCGAAATTTTCGTCAAAATGAATTTGAGAAGGCTTGAGTAGAAAACTCGTTGAGAGGACAAACTGATCAAGACAAAGTAGAAAAATGTAGGTTTAGTTTATGAGATTTCTTTTTTATATGTCCATTGGATTAGGAAAATGTATGTAGGATACATATGTTATAGTTATTCATTGTGTATGGTTACTAGACATTGGAAATGTGCATATAATTCTTTTTTCCATGTCTTTAGCTTTGTAATTCTCCTATAGTTAATGTTCTTTTTTGAAATTCGTGCATTCGCATGGTTGATACTGCAATATATGATAAGAATAAGAGAGATTTTTTGTTTTTTTAGTTGGGGTTCGGTTGAAACTCGAAACCCCATAGTTTTCCTGTCAAACCCAAACTATGTCGATCCTGTTCTGAGATGAGCAGATTGATTCGAGTTCGGTTTGCATGTCATAAGACGAAAATAGTCCATGTGATGTGGATTGTCAAGTGGGTCAATGTGTCTGAAACAATTGTGTCATGTATGCATCATCCTTAGCATAAAACGGACTACATATGCTAAACTAACAGAGTTAACAGCGAGAACAAAAATGACTAACAGGATGATGAATTGGCGGATTAACTAGATGTTTCAATTCAAAGCGGGAAACTAAATTGCCAGCAAGTTAACTTTTAGAGTGTGTTTGGATGAAGGAATTTTTGCGAGTAATGTAACTTAAGAGGGTGATTTAAATACTTCAAAGCAAATTAACTTGTTTGGATAATAAAAATGGAGAATTCTCAAAATGAATGAATTTCATGAAGTATTTTAGTAAGACTAAGTTTAGGGAATTTGAAATACCACCTAAAACAATATTTGGAATGATCTTGTCAGCACCAGAGGAGCCGTTTGAATAACTACGATCAAAAGAAACAATGTTGTTCCATAAACCAACGGCAAATACTTGGTCTCTGTAGAATGTAACATCGTTGAAACAAAAACGATGATCATCATGAATGTAAGTCCAAAACTTTTGTCCCACTTTCATAAAAGCAAGGCAGTTACGCTGACTATGGATTGCTACAACGACATAATGAGATGGATTTGTGATCATAGGATTAGTTGATAAAACAACCTTGTGCATAGTCAACATATAACTTGTTGTTCGTATGTGACACTCCACGATTGATAGGTGGTAAAACAATGGGAGGCACATTCTTAAAAGGATTCAATAGAGTTATAACATAGTAAGGATCTACGGTAGAAATCCAACCATGACTAGACCCACAACTCCTCCTGCGACAAGGCACCTGAAGTTGGAAGCGATAGACTCTCTTAGAGGGAATTTCATATAAATTTTTTTTGTTCTGCTCTTTCTATAATAATAATAATAATAATAATAATAATTAATGGGCGCGGTATTGGGCGGATAGCCAAGTAGATTGGGCTTCTTGGCCTAGTCCGGAACAATTTCCCCCCAAGTCTAGGCTGGTCTCGGAAGTGCGGCCTCAGCTTGATTCTCTTAGCAGTGGCCGGTGGATTCAGCGTTGACTCGTGAGTTTGTCAAAGGTGACGTGGATTGTTGTTGAAACGTTGTGTTGGATCATTAATGAGCGCAGTTGGTGTGAGAAATGCGTGTGCAAGTATACACAGTCTCTAACAAGTAGTATAAAAGATCGAACCCACAGGGATTGTTGTAATTCTTTTAAATTCAATACAATGTAATTAGTGGAGAGTAACCAAATAACAATTATAGTTGGAGGTAGTGTATATCACAATCACGTAATGTAAAGCAGTATGCAAGTAGTGGTGATGCAAATAGAGAAATGATAATTGGAATGTCTTCCCCAAGTAATTCACTTTCAAGTGTTCAATGCAGTATGTGATGCAGGTACACTGAATGTTGTTGCATTTGCAATGTGCTTTTCAGTCACTGTCTTCAGAGTTTCATTACAAGCTCTTGTGTCTAAGATGCTAAATAAGTTCACTCTTGTCTTTTTAAAGTACTCACAGTGTCACCCTATGAACTATGATATCCTATGTCTAGGACTTAGCATGGTTTTAACAAAGTTTCCTTTATGTAAAATACTCACCCATATTAGTTCTTGAGTTCTTAATTGTAAACCATGTCTGCTTTTACAAATCTACATATTCTAAGTGATCAATCTCAAAATAAGTGTTGGAAGAATTATCAAGCAAGAACTAAAGTGCACACATCATATACATGCATCAAACTTACTTAAAATCTCATTAAATGCTTAGAACATTCCAACTAAGAGAGATTTAGCTCATGATAGATATTGCAAGGCATATATAGACTGAATATATCATGTTTATATAATTGAAATCACAAAAGAGAAACAAAGATAGAGATTACACAAGTTGAAGCTCTTTGTATGAGTTCTCCTAGCAATGCAGTTGCATCAGCTACTCAGCACTTAGTAAATACTAGGAATTGAAGTAAGGAGGATTTGTCAATTCCTTCCTTTCCGTCTTACAAAATAGAAACTAACTATGACTATTGAAATTTTGATCTAACTTATGGATTGTGATATATTTCCAAGTGAAGGAGTGAGGTCTTTATATAGTCTTCAAGTGAGGTGTTTCCTTCCTTGGAGTTGAAGTAAACTAGAGGTGTAACCATGGTTACTTTTCAGAAGTTGTCTCACAAGTTGAAGCATACACTCACGTGTATAGGAAGGTCCAATGAGAGATAAGCATGTGTCCCTATGTGAGTTAGTCTTCAAAGCTATGTTGGAATTTTAGGCGCCAAAA
This sequence comes from Oxytropis ochrocephala, assembly GCA_020916435.1. NCBI lineage: Eukaryota > Viridiplantae > Streptophyta > Magnoliopsida > Fabales > Fabaceae > Oxytropis > Oxytropis ochrocephala. The sequence goes on from CM037095.1 coordinate 8,329,874, forward strand.
TGTGCAAGTTGCACTTGCTTTAGTGACTAAGCATGAGGTCATCAATGCAAGTAGATGTGCAAGTGGTTGGCTCAAGTATGTCTGTGTAGTGCAGATGTAGTGCAGGTGCATTGTGTAAATCCAGTGCAGAAGCATTGTAGTGCAGGAGCATTGTAATGCAGGTGCATCTGTAGGCTGCACTGAACAAATTCATCAAACATACCACAATATATCCAAAATGACCTATTAACAACTTTAACCATGTCAAACACTCAAGTTATCACATATTACCTAAAATACTATATAAACTTCTTATCTTTGCTTGAAAGAGAGCAATTTACTAAGTTTAAACTTAAACCATTGCTTGTCCTCAAGTAATGACAAAGACAAACTAAACACATTATAATTCTAGAAGATAGATCAGCTTGATACTTTGATTTTTCATGAAGTGCTTTCTATGAGCTTCATTTTTCAGCAATCTTTCTTGTGCCTTTATTTCTCAAAACTACCAAATTTATTAAAACTCTTTCATGTGTGTGTGTGTCCCACTGAGTTGAGTTTGGTTCTAAGACTAAGTGAAAACTTTCTTCTAGCCTTTGAAAAATCTAGTTTACCTTCGGTCACACCAACATTTTTTTTTCAAAAGAAAGACTAGACTAACAAAATCCTCAAGTGTTGGGGAGTTTTAAGTACAACAAAGGGTTTGGTTGAACTTTTCAAAGCTATTGAGCCAATGCACTATTTTCTATTTTTGGTGGTTCTCTTGATGCAGATGCATCACTTCTTTGAAGTGCTCACTACAAGAAAATCGGTAATTTGCCACGGACAATCCCGTGGCAAATGCACAAATTTCCGTCGCAAATTTGAATTTGCCACGGATTTGCGACGGACAAATAATGGTGGCAAAAACGCTCGTCGCAAATGCTTTGCCACGGGATTGTCCGTGGCAAATGCGTCCGTCGCAAACTCGTCGCAAGCCCGTCGCAAAATTCCGTGGCAAAGCCGTCGCAAATCTCGTCGCAAAGCTGTGGCAAACCCGTGGCAAATAGTTTGAATTTATTTTTTAAATTCCGTGGCAAAGCCGTCGCAAATCTCGTCACAAAGCCGTGGCAAAACCGTGGCAATTAATTTTGAATTTGTTTTATATTTCGTCGCAAATTGTTAAAAATTCTGTGGCAAACACAATAACTTCCAATAAACTCCGTGGCAAATTCCGTCGCTACGCAAAAAATAATAATTTAATAGTTACTCCCTTCCTATTCAATCCATACTCCCTGATACAATAATATTCACAATACTTCCTTCCAATTCAATTCAGACTCCAATAACTACATTGTCATTCATATCTACAATACTTCCTACCAATTCAATCTACCAATTCAATCCACCAATTCAATCTACCAATTCAATCCACCAATTCAAACATACATAAACTACACTAATGTTAAAAGTGTCAAACATACAAAATATCAAATACCAAACCATATCAGTAATGTTCAAAGTGTCAATCCAAACCACAAACTTAGTTAAACATAAACTAGACTAATATTAAAAGTGTCAAACATACCAAATATCAAAATATATCAAAACATACCACTAGTTCATATAAGGGAACTTGGTGTCCAAAAACACTACTTTGAGGTTATATGATTTTACAACTCAAAAAGTGATATGCATCTATTAAACCACACTCAGCACAGATATTTTTAGACTTGGTTTATGCCTATCAATTATGTCTATAGAGTATGATGAGTTTAAAGAAGGAGGTTTAGGATTCAAATCCTAGAAATTAACATTTTTCTATAGAAAAAATGTCTATAGAGTATTTTTAGCACCACAACATGATGTCCTCTAGTGATGGTTGATTACAATGAGATATTTGTTCTAGCATTGCAGACGACTTCAATATTGACGCAACTTCCCACTCTTCCAAACAACCCAAATAGAACTCATTCTGGACAGCATCTGTGACCAGTTTAGAATGAGCATAACTTATTCAATTTCTAACCAAAACCATCCAAACCAGTGCCTAATGTGTAGATAATTTTGTCTATTTTCCTATGGTTCAAGTCCCACCCTGATATGACGAGTACTCAGGAGTTACAGCTAAAATACCGAGACTGGTTCTGAAAAGTTTCTGCAGTAAAAATTAAACTTGTAATTAACTTTTCTCCCCCAATACTCAGTCAAATCAAGTGGTTCTTGTGCCTATGTTGAAGTATTTTGTGTATAGTTTCTAAATAAGCAAAAATTAACTTCAAATGAGGTCTGTGTAAAGAGTTATGAAGGAAATACCAGAGGTGGTGAAAGCTGTTTTTGTGCAGAATTTTTGTGCAGAATTGTTGGAAACTGAAAATATTCTTACTTCTTAGTAATCTTGAAGACAAACTGAACCGTGAATCAAAACATTGCAGTCAGAGGATAAACAACCAGTCAAAGTAAAAAAATTAGCTTCTAGAATATAATTGTAGCAGACATTCATCCCATCATATATGAGCTCCACATTAATAGTCCCAGCCAATCACTCAAACAAACACAAATCATGAATAAATCACACACACACCAGATTCCATAGTATTCCATATCCCTTAACAATCTCTATCAAATTTAAATAATAGACATTATTACCTAATGTCAGCAATCACGTTTGGAGACTTTAATTCTCCCTCAATCACAAACCCAACTTGCTCAACTGTATCAATATAGTAGTCTTATTTGAAAATCTTTTGACATGTTTATATGGATACACACATATATATTACATGAAAGGAGAAATTGTTACACAACAACCCATCATCACAGTATATTGGGACCTCAAACTATCAAATTAAAGCACATCTAGTCTAGCAACAACACATCATCACACACATTCCTACTATAAAATCAGAGAAAACAAACCTGTGTTGGTTCAACAAAGCAGGATGATGGTTTAAAATAGAGGTTCTGTGATGTCCAAGTTTTCACTCAAAACAAATCTCTTCAACCTAGATTTACAAATAAACAGAAAAAACATTGAAAGAGGAACCAATCCAATATCTTTATCTAAGTATTAGATATATCTTTGATATACGAATTATATTTCTTTTTATATATCTTAAACCGGATGGGAATGCGACCATGCCAACACCATCTTGGATCCTCGAATCCAATATAACTCCACCCTTTCTTAACCTCTATGTAAGCATATTTTTCTTTTCTTAATTTTTTCTGCCAAACTTGCATGCAACTCGTTAATTTAATTGGTCTTATTTGGCACAATATATATCTGTCAATAATATGGTTTTCCCTCCATATATATTTAGGAATCACAAGACATAGAAATCCGAAGCGAAGGAGTAGTGCATTGGGCTCAAGCAGTCAAAATTCGAATCAAGTGAAAATCAAGTACTAGATTTGGAGCTCAGATTATCTCTATAAGAAAATCTCCGTGATTCGATCTCATCATTAACTTTAACGCATTTGTTTACAATTTAGAATTGCAAAAGCTCAAGACAATATTGTATGTGTTTTTTTTTCATGCATCTAGCAAACACAATAATGAACAGAAGGCAAAAACAATATCTCCAAGCATCTAGCAAACACTATACGGAGTGGGCAAAAATCTAAACGCCTAGCTCTATTAAAATAATTGAAAGAGGTACCAACTTACTCCTAATCAAATATACATATTGGGGAAAAAACATTGAGAGACACAGACAAGCCAGCTAGAAGTAATCCAACCAAAACTTGTGAGCAATTAATGGGATGCCTCAAATAAAATTAAAAGATACTTGATGTTATTGGCATTGAACATTCCGTAATAATTCACTTAAAATCAAAAACGATGGCATTGCAAACAAAGAGATTCAGGGCAAGCAGAATGCAAAGCCAACAAAATTACACATAGAAACCAAAAAATCACAAGCCATACTACAACAACAATGTGGAAACAACTAAGTAATTAGGGAAAGTCACTAAGTATACCGTTTGGAATATCCTTCAGCTGAGAACCACATCCCTGAAACCAAACAAGATCCAACCAATAAAAAACAATAACACTTAAATAAAGACCACAAAACCAATAGCAAAACAGTGAAAGAAAGTACCTTTTCAATTACCAATCCTTTGCTTGCAGAGAACTTTCCTAACTTCGATGGCTGAATCGTGGAAACCGGTTTGAGAGAGAGAGAAGACGTTGTGGCTGCACAAGGAAATGCAGGGAGGAGAGAAGACTTGTGGGTTGTGGCTGATGGAGGAGGACGGAGGGTTAGATGGAGGAGGCGGAGGAAGACGTTCTGTGTGTTATGTGTTATGAGAAGAGAAGTAATAGGGTTTAGTAACTCACGCGACAAATAAAATTATCATTGACATTTGCGACGGGTTTGCGACCAACCCTCCGTCGCAAATTAGCGACCAAAATCCCTTTCCGTCGCAAATTAGCGACCGACATCTATTTCCGTGGCAAATTTAAGCGGGATTTTTAGCGCTCATGTGAAACATCTCTTTTCGTCGCAAGTCCGTCGCAAATTAGCGACGGACAGTCCTCCGTGGCAAATGTTGGTGGCAATACAGGCTTATTCTTGTAGTGGCTTTTGCATTGAATATTTTCTGCATCCCTTTTTTCTTTTTCTTCAGTGCAGTTGCATTGTGCTCCTGCACTGTTGTTGCTTTACAAGAATTGTAGCTCATATTGCCCTCCTCACTGACCCCCGATGCATTTTTCTTTTTCTTTTCTTTCTTTCTTTCTTTCTTTTCTTTTTGCACTTTGGAATGGGTACAGCTTAATGATTCGGGTCAATATGGCTTTGTATATTGATCATGAGACTTTTTGTGATACAACACTTTGTAAGCTATTTGCATTGACTACTCTAAACTTTTCAAATTCAACCTTAATTTTCATAAAACTCCCCCAAACTTAATTCTTTAAGCTATTCCAACTTTTTAATAAAAATTTGTTTTGACCTAAGCTTACTAAAAATTCCCCTTGCATCAGATTGATCTTTAAATAGCAAGGTTCTTTTCACAAACTCAGTTATGAGGTGTTGAAGTAAAAATAATTTTGGTTATTTCTAAGAAATAAGGCTTTTTTTTTTCTCTTTTCATCATTAAAAGTCCATTCATAGGATTGCACTATATTTTCCTTAAAAAAAAACTTTCAAACCGATCATTTATTCTAAACTACTAAAATACTCTTAATAATGATAGTATTTTCCATACTTTCTACTATTTTCACAAGAAACCTCTTTTAGAAAATAGTTTCATGTACTTAGATACTAATTTGTTAAGTACATCTAATAATACTACTAAAAACATTTAATCAAACACACATACTTAATATATTTAAAACAGACTTATAAAACATGCATAGTAGTAGATAAGTTCCCCCAACTTAAAGGGTAGCAGTGTCCCCACTGCTAGTTGGAGATCACCCAAACAATAAAGTTGTTGTTCAAAATAAGGGAAGGGGATTTTAAAACATCCAGGGAAAGAGTTAGTAGCAACTGAAACTCAAAATATTGATAGCAAATACACTAAAGCATGTAACAGATACTCATTTCTTGGCTCCACTCCTAAGCCTAGTGCTTTGCCTCGAAGGAAGTGTGTGCTTGACCTTCATCTTCTTCTCCTTTGGGGTTGCTTGACTGGTGTTGGAGTTTCCTCCACAGATGCAGATGCATCACTCTTCTCTGGTGTTGGTGCAGGCACTGATGCAAGTGCATCACTCTGCACATCCTCAGTCAATTTTCTCTTTGGTGTTCTTCCTGCTGGTTGCTTGAAGAATTTCTGTGTATTCCCTAGCTCTTCCCTTTTCTTCTCAACCAATTGTTGCAAAACAAGTTGAATTGTTGCCTCATCGTGCTTTGGAGTGACGGTTTCTCCTTTCTTTAATGCACCAGCATCTAAAAGTTCTCCTTTCATATTATTAGATCAAGGTGGTCAGGACCATTCATCTTCTTCTCCTTTGGATTCTTCTATCATGTCATGCTTTGGTTTTAGCCTTATAGATTTCAGCATTCTCATAAGAGAATTGCCTAATTTCTTCTAATTCATTAAGCTCTAAAAACCTTTGTGCACCTACTTTATTCAAATCAAAATTGAGCTTCTTGATAGTCCAATATAACTTATTTTCTAATTCCACAAGTAAATGACATGCTTTGCCATAAACTATTCTATAGGAAGACATTCCTAAGGGTGTCTTGAATGCTATCCTATATGCCCATAAAGCTTCATCCAAATGTAAAGACCAATCTTTCCTATTTGGACTCACCATTTTCTCTAGCATTCTCTTAATTTCCCTATTTGATAGTTCTGCTTGTCCACTTGTTTGAGGATGGTAAGCTGTAGCAATTTTATGCTTAACCCCATACTTAGCTAGAAGGTTTTTAATAATTTATTGCAAAAATGTGAACCTTCATCATTGATAATAGCTCTAGGGGTTCCAAATCTAGCAAATATATTCCTTTGAAGGAACTTACTCACTGATTTAGCATCATTATTTGGCAATGCTACTGCCTCTACCCATTTGGACACATAGTCAACAGCTACTAATATATACAAATTACCAAAAGAGGGTGGAAATGGTCCCATGAAATTCATGCCCCATACATCAAAAAGTTCAATTTCTAAAATATGGGTTCTTGGCATTTCATGTTTATCAGAGATATTTCCTGCTCTTTGACATTTATCACGGTTCTTGACCATAAAATATGTATCTTCAAATAAAGTAGGCCAATAATAACGAAGGCACAATAGGCCTCGGCCACGAATTTGATGCAGTTAAATCAACACTCAAGCTCTTCATTTGATCAACTGATGGCTGAACAGCTCTTCGAGCAAAAACACGTGCCTCGAGTAATGAATTGCTAGCAAGTCTATTTGCTCCATGTAAACCTGTGCATGCTACTTCACCGGCTACATATAAACCTCTCACATTTGTATCTCCTTGATGCCCGGCGTGAACTCCTCCACACATGTAATGAGCAGCTGGAACAACCAGAAATAATAGCCCTCATTTTTTTTATCAAACCACAAAAAAGTCATTACATATGTTTGTCTTTTCCCCGAAATGATAGCCCTTATTTTTTTATCAAAACTACAAGAATGTCATTACTTTTTTTTTGTCTTTTACCGAATATGTTTACCTAAAAGATCCTAAATCATACAAATACCTTTGGACTCTTGCCAGGGGTCAAAGAGCCTAATTTTAGTGGTTTAGCAATATGAAATGATGTAAATAGAGTAGTTGTGGTTGTACATTATACTACATTAATATCATAAAGAATAACGTCTTTGTATTTAGGTTGAGTTACAAACACCCACATATTGGCTATCCACAACCTAGACATCAGACGGGTTTGGGTGGGTTTGGGCCAAAATCATTTATCCGTCCCAATCCGCGGTCTATATATTGAGGCCCATTTCGACCCAAAGTTGTTCGGTCTACCACCCATTCAAAACCACTTGAACCTGATTATCCTGAACCATAGACCTGCCAATCGTTCCAACCCAACCGTATACACTTTGTTTTTCCTAGTTTACTCGGTTGTCTGGGGGAGGGGATTCTCTCCTGTGGCATATTATAGACTAGAGGAAATAAAGTGGGGAAATCTTGTCCCTCTATTCCACTTATTGAGAGATCAACGGGCAAAAATTAAAACACACAAATCAAGGTCGTTTTGACTCATCCCTCTCCTCTTTCATGATCAATTCCATTCTTTTTCTTAGAACCTGAAACTCGAAGCCCACTTGCCTTGTCCATCGCATGTTTGGACTTCACATTATTTTTGGCCATTGCTTTTCCTACACCCCTCCCTACTCAACGCACACCCCCAAACTAAAAATATTCCAAAATTACCCTCACGTGGAAACCTCCCCTACGAAGTGTTTTTGACGGGTTCGGACGTGGGAAACCGAACCCGTTCGGACACCACCATCCGAACAGAGTCAAAAAGACGGAACGAGTAGAAACTAGAACGGGTCTTTTTCAAGTGTTTCTTTAACTATTAGAGCTTCTACAATTGCAAAGCCCAGTGACATCCACCAACTGAAATGTGAAGAACAAATGAACAATTCGTTAATTGAAATTCCTTAAATCATGAATCACATAAATGGAATTAGAGAAACAATGTGTAGCCGGAATTTAGCTCACAACTTGAGATGGATAAATAACCCACGGGCCGGAATGGATTCTCTCAACAAATAGTATTCATTGAACAAATCAATGGTTTTTGACTGTTCGGATGGTGTGTCAAAAATTACAACACTTGGACCCTTCTGGTCGAACCGGTTCGGATGCCCGTGTTCGAATTGGTGAAATTTTTTTGAAAAAAAAAAGACGCATTGCCTATTTCATTAGTGACATTTTGGTTTTTTCACAGCGTTATGAGAGTGTTTTTTGAGTAGGAGGCGGTGTGGGAAAAATAATGACCTTATTTTTCTTTCCACTAGCCTTGCTCACGTGGCCCGTCTCGTGACTATTAATAGTCATATTCTTTTTTGCATGCATAGCCTTTGCACTTCCCGCCTAGGGTTTTTTATTCACAATTCTTATTTTTCCATCATAGCTTTTTTCCCTTCATTATATTTAAAGACTAGAACCAGCTTTTTTTCCATCAAAGGTATAAACCAAGGTTGAATGATGGTGATATCATTGTCAAAAAAAAATCGTCCAGTTATTTTTTCTCCATTTTTGCGCATACAACCCTTCACCCACTAACTGTTTCTATTGTTGCATTTTTCGCAGGTCTCTGTCATGGATCTCCCCCATACATATTTTGATGACTTCTTCCAGTAATATGACTACGTCAATATCACCTATTTGAAGACCGGTGTCCAACCCGGGGTAATACGACCAAACTTAAATAAAAAACTGATAGACTCATCATAGAAATTGTCCCATATATGCTTACAGTTCCGTTTCATCACCATGGAATTTTTTCATTCGTGTATTATGTTCACTCTATTATAACATGCACTGCTAACATCGCCTATTTAGATGTACTATTTTATTTTACCACATTTCAGTGTTCGTTATAATTTTAGATGTACTATTTCATTACAGTAATTTATTTTGATCAATTCTCTCATCATTATGTTCGTTATAATGTCACTGCATTCATTTTATTTTTCCACATGTCAGTGTTTTGATAACTGACAAAGAGCATGTTGTACTAATGATTATTAGCCCTTGAACCAAGTACGCTTTTAGATTTACAACTATGCAGTCAAAATCTTCCGTCTTTGTTTTGTTTACTTTGTACCTTTTTTTTCATTTAGACACCCACGAACTAGATTATTTTAGCCTACTGTTTCCATCACTATTACCTTTTATAATAATGATTTTAAACGTCTCATTGAGCTGTTTGGTTTCACTGTCTTAATTATGTTACCTTTCACTGGCAGGTAGCATCGTACGCCGCAGTGGCTCATATCATTCGCATTCTTTCGACGTAACCTCTACACCTTTTCGGATACTATTTTTAGCTGAATTTGAAGCATTGCATACTTCTAATCTAAAATCAAAATTTTTGATCAGCGAAGGAATTGATCTCATTAGTGAAGATCATATTGGGAGGACTGTCTTCGCCCTCAGGGGTGATACTGCTTGACACTTTTATGAACAACACCTTCGTACTTACGAAGTGTCTGAACTTGTAAATATATGTTTACGGTCTACTATCATCTTAGATATGTTATATAATATACTGAAATGTGGGTTGTAAATTCTAATTTCCTTTCTGTTTCATGTATTGGACCCATATGCACTCAATGATCGGTGGTTACGCACATGTGTCTTCAAGATCACGAGTATGGTCTTGCGAGGTTCATCGTTGACAAAATATGTATGGTAGAAGACATTGTCGTCGATTTCGCGATTCTCAAAATGGGTGAAGAGGTATCTTTGGTCCGTGATCGTACTCATTCAATTATTAGACGCCAACCAACTGTGGGGAGTGGTTAAGACCATACGAGCACTTACTCTCTATTAACTGTATTCTGCGTATAGGAATATCTCAGCTATGGACAAGCAAAATGGTTAGCTGCCCAATATCGTGGTATGGGAACTAGTAGACTTTTGGGCAAGCTATCCAACCAGACGGTGGTTGTCAAACTCAGGGTCTCCCAAAGCGGATCTACGCACCTTTGTGTTGTGTTTTATTGGAAAACAAAATATTTTCAAAAGTTAAAAAGAAAAATACACCCGTGGGGATGTATTGTGTACCCACGTGGGTGTATAGAAGATATAGCAGCAGCTTAAATACTGACTTCAAGTCAGCATAAATCCCCAATTGTAACCTTTGCATTTCAGTGAATGAAAATCAAATATCGACAATTTTATAACAGAAAATTGATTTTCCAACAGATAATGCATTAACCTTTTCTTTATTCCTAAACTGATTTCGTTTTAATTGTTTTTTGTAACTGAATTTTTATGGTTCATTATTTTATAACTGATGTTTTCATTACAATTAAAATCATTTTTTTGGCTTCAAACATCTGATAGAGCATGTGCTTCATGTCACATACATAGAGCCTATAAAAAGCTAGTCGAGTAGTTGTTGACAACATCTAGAAAATTACTTTCTCTGATAAAACTTATATTCTTGGGTTCATCTCCTGTTACAAAAACTTCTTGCCAGTTCGGAAACCTCAATCGCTACTGTGATTGAGAAGGACCAGTTGTATTTCGGGGAATTTGCGCTGTAGATGCGGATAAATTCTTCAGGACAGCTACCAGCGCCTCCGGTTAATTTCTTCTAACGTTTTCTGTGTTCGCAGGTACTTTATTTGTTGAGGTCTTCGCAGGCCAAAATTTTCGCAGATGGCAGGAGCGTGTAAGCTCTCTTCTTGACATGCACGGAGTTGCTGCTGCTCTCACTGAGACCAAGCCGTTGGACTCTGCAACTCCCAAACAAATCGAAGTCTGGACCCATGCTAATAAGGTGTGCCGTCACACAATTCTCGGCACTCTCTCCAATGAATTGTTTGACATCTACTGCACCTACAAGGAGGCTAATCAGATTTGGGAGTCAATGATTCTCAAATACATCGCTGAAGATGCTAGCAAGCAAAAATTCGTCATCAGCAACTACTACAATTGGGTGATGAACGAAACTGATGAAATCAAAACTCAAATCAATCAGTATCACAAGTTACTGGAGGAAATGAAGGCTGAAAACATTGTTTTTCCAGACAAGTTCATTACTGGGATTCTAATTGAGAAGCTGTCGGAATCATGGAAGGAGTACAAGCAACAACTAAAGCACAAACACAAGCAACTGACTCTGAACTAGCTGCTGACTTATATCATCATTGAGGATACAAACCGAAAGGAGAGTAACAAAGGAAAGGCGAAATCCATGGCTGCACGTGCTAACATGGTGATGAACAATCCTTCAAGGTATGAAAAAGGCAAACCTTCTTCTTCAAACAAAAGGTATGACTCCAAGAAATTTAATAATCAAAAGAATCGCAAAAAGAACAATGATCATAATCCTAGTGTTCATAACTCTGACTTTAAGAAAAAAGGTTTTTGTTTTGTTTGTGGAAAGCCAGGACACTATGCGCCTAAATGCAGACATGGGGCGAAACGAGAATCCTCCTAAGGCAAGCGCCAACTTGGCTGATGCTGGTGGAGATGATAATGAGGATGATGATGATGTCATTGCTGCTATCGTTTCTCTGGTCAATATGGCAACTGATGTGAACAAGTGGGTGGTAGATTCTAGAGCCACCAAGCACATATGTGCTAATAGAGAGGCATTTACCTCCTACACTGCTGTAGGGGAAGGTGAAGAACATATCTATTTGGGTGACTCACATCCTGCCCCGGATGTGGGGAAAGGAAAAGTTCTTCTGAAGCTCACATCAGGAAAGACCTTGGCTCTCACGAATGTGCTTCATGTGCCTAACATAAGGGCAAACCTGATTTCTGTTGGTGTTCTGCTGAAACATGGAATCAAAGTGACCTTTGAATCTAATAAGATTGTTCTTACCAAGAACAACACTTTTATTGGAAAAGGATATTATGATCATGGACTTTTTGTATTGAACACTTTTGATTTTAATAACAATGCTTCCACGTCTGCTTACTTGATTGACTCTTATAATATGTGGCATGCTAGACTAGGACATGTTAATTTTCCTTATGTTATTAAATTGCAACGTCTTGGCATGATTTCAATTAGCGATAAACAACATAGTAAATGTGATGTGTGTGTAGAATCCAAGTTAAAAAAGAAATCTTGTCCCTCCGTACATCGCGAAACTGAGTTGCTTAGTTTAATTCATACAGACTTAGGAGATTTAAAACAAACTCCAACTAGGGGCGGTAAACACTATTATGTGACGTTTATAGATGATTTTTCGTGATACACTAAGGTTTATTTATTAAGGCAAAAGGATGAAGCATTTGAAGCTTTTCTTTCTTTTAAAGCCGAAGAAGAAAATTAGTTAGATAGAAAGATTAAACGAGTTAGATCCGATCGTGGAGGAGAGTATATAGCTTTTAATGTTTTTTGTGAAAAGGAAGGTATTATACATGAAACATCTCCCCCATATTCACCTGAATCTAATGGCATAGCAGAAAGAAAAAATAGGACTTTGAAAGAAATGATGAATGCCATGCTTATTAGTTCTAGTGCGCCTAATAACTTGTGGGGTGAGGCTATCCTAACTGCATGTTTTATACAAAATAGAACTCCTCATAGGAAAACCGGTAAAACCCCCTATGAACTGTGGAAAGGTTATCAACCTAACTTGAAATAATTAAAAGTGTGGGGGTGTTTAGCAAAAGTTATGTTGCCTGATCCTAAGAAAAGGAAAATTGGTTGCAAAACCTCTGATTGTGTTTTTATAGGATATGTTGAACATAGTGCTGCTTATAGATTCCTAATTGTGAAAAGTGATGTTCTAGATAAAAATACTATTGTGGAAACGAAAAATGCTAATTTTTTTTAAAATGTATTTCCTTTGAAGCATGATAGGATTTTTAGACAACCATTAGTATCTACTAATGATGAAACTCTTGACGAACCATATGAAGAATTAAGGAGAAGTAAAAGACCAAGAAAAGAAACATCCTTCGGAAATGATTTTTATACTTATCTTGTTGAAAAAGATCCTGAAACTTTTTCTGAAGCAATTTCTTCTGAATCGAAATTTTGGAAAGAAGCTATTAAAACTGAAATAGACTCAATTTCCAAATGTAAAACTTGGACATTAGTTGATTTACCTCCTGGAGCAAAACCTATTGGATGCAAGTGGATTTTCAAAAGAAAATATAACCCTGATGGGTCTATTGATAAATACAAAGCTAGATTAGTAGCAAAAAGGTTTTTCTCAAAAAGAAAACATTGATTATTTTGATACTTTTGCTCCAGTAACAAGAATGTCTTCTATTAGAGTTTTAACAGCTTTGGCTTCTATCCATAAACTTGTTATTCATCAAATGGATGTTCAAACCGTTTTTTTGAACGGTGATTTAGAAGAAGAAATTTATAAGACTCAACCCGAATGATGTATAGTTTCTGGTCAAGAGCACAAAGTATGCAAACTCCTCAAATCCTTATATGGTTTAAAACAAGCACCAAAACTATGGCATGAAAAGTTTGACAAAACTTTGATTAATGATGGTTTCTCCATAACTGTTGATAAATGTGTTTACACTAAAACTATGTGTGGAGAACATGTGATTATTTGTTTGTATGTGGATGACTTGCTCATTTTTGGTACTTGTCTTGATATTGTTACTAGAACAAAATATTTTCTTTCATCTAGTTTTGATATGAAAGATATGGGTGAGGCAAATGTTATATTAGGAGTTAAACTCACCAGGGAAGGTGATAGCATTATACTATCACAGGATCATTATGTGGAAAAGCTTCTTAGGAAGTTTGGTTACTATAACTCTAACCTTTTGAGTACTCCTTATGATGCTAACTGTCATTTGAAGAAATATAAAGGTGGTCCTGTTGACCAACTTAAATATGCCCAAGTAATTAGGAGCCTACTACATTTAATGAATTTTTCTCGACCAGACATTGCATTCGCAGTCGGACGTCTGAGTAGGTATACCCATAATCCTAGTCAGGATCATTGGAAGGCAATTACTCACCTTATGAGATATTTGAGAGGTACCATAAATTATGGTATTACTTATAGTGGATTTCCCGCAATATTAGAAGGATATTGTGATGCTAACTGGATCTGATTCAGATAAGACAAAATCCACTAGTGGTTACATTTTTACACTTGGTGGTGGTGCGGTAATTTGGAGGTCAGCCAAACAATCCATTATTGCTAGATCGACTATGGAGTCAGAATTTGTAGCACTGGAATTGGCTGGTACTGAAGCTGAATGGTTGAAGAACCTTCTAGCTGGAATTCCTTTGGTATAAAACCAACACCATCAGTGTCAATACATTGTGATAGTCAGTCGGCAATAGCCGTTGCAAAAATAAAACCTATAATGGCAAAAATAGACATGTGCAATAGAGACATAATGTTGTCAAACAATTGCAAAAACAAGGAGTTATATCGATCGATTATGTGAAGTCAGAAGTGAATTTGGCCGATCCTCTGACAAAACCCCCAGGGAAGAAAATGATTTGTGAAACATCGAGGGGAATGGGACGAAAGCCAATTTAAATTAATAAGTGATGGTAACCCAACCTTTGTGGTTGGAGATCCCATGAATAAGGTTCAATGTGGTAAAACAAGTCGCTTCTTGATATTTGCTAGCACTGAAAATTAATTCACGTAATTAATTTTATTATTGTCCCTTCCTATGGTATTATGATTTTATTGTGATAGTGATAGTCCTGGAGGTTAAAAGGTTAAGCTTAAAAGCTTTTAATGATTTTCATAGCCCTTATGGGTGGTGTATGGCTTGCAGCATACACTTGATGAAGTCACCTATATGAGTGTCAAGTGAGGCCGCTTGCATGAGATCCTGGCGAGGTCTTTAGAGCACTCATGAATACCGAGCACGCGCACGGCCTAGTAGCGCACCACCGCGAAAACAGCAAGAATTGTGGGGGTGTAATGTGATAGTAAAACCTCTAACATATAATATGTGTCTTGGGTTCCATAGCTTGCTAAACCAATTCACTATATGTTATGTTTTATCTGTCTAGGACTGGTTCCATAGCTTGCTATACAGATCCGATGCATTACATCTACGGTGTTAACCCAGGAAATCTCTTTTATGTATTTTATTTATTTTCCAACTTTTGAAATATGTGAGGGATTGTTGTGTTTTATTGGAAAACAAAATATTTCAAAAGTTAAGAAGTAAAATACACTCGTGGGGATGTATTATACACCCGTGGAGATGTGTTATGTAACCACGCGGGTGTATAGAAGATATAGCAGCAGCTTAAATACTGACTTCAAGTCAGCATAAATCCCCAATTGTAACTTTTGCATTTCAGTGAATGAAAATCAAAGATAACAATTTTATAACAGAAAATTGATTTTCCAACAGATAATCCATTAACCTTTTCTTTATTTCTAAACTGATTTCGTTTTAATTGTTTTTTGTAACTGAATTTTTATAGTTCATTATTTTATAACTGATGTTTTCATTACAATTAAAATCAGTTTTTTGGCTTCAAACATCTGATAGAGCATGTGCTTCATGTCACATACATAGAGCCTATAAAAAGCTAGTCGAGTAGCTGTTGACAACATCTAGAAAATTACTTTCTCTGATAAAACTTATATTCCTAGGTTCATCTCCGGTTACAAAAAAACTTCTTGCCCGTTCGAAAACCTCAATCGCTATTGTGATTGAGAATGACCGGTTGTATCTCGGGGAATTTGCGCTGTAGAGGCGGATAAATTCTTCAGACAGCTACCAGCACCTCCGGTTAATTTCTTCTAACGTTTTCTGTGTTCACAAGTACTTTATTTGTTGCTGTCTAGTTGCGTTTTTTCCTACACTTTGTGATGTGTAGCACTTTCCTTATATTATTTTTTCATCGTCCTTTTGAACCACCTTACGCACTTTATTATTGTTTAACCGTCTTTCGATGGGACAAAGTTAACCGTTGAGCCTTTAGCATCTAACAAGTGAAAAATATATATGACACTTTAATTCCAGTGACATGGTTATTTTGTAGGAAAACAATTATAGATTGTTAGGA
The DNA here is from genome assembly GCA_020916435.1 of Oxytropis ochrocephala. Classification (NCBI taxonomy): domain Eukaryota; kingdom Viridiplantae; phylum Streptophyta; class Magnoliopsida; order Fabales; family Fabaceae; genus Oxytropis; species Oxytropis ochrocephala. Next base: position 8,345,980 of record CM037095.1, read on the forward strand.
AACAATTATTGGAAGGTTAATATGTGGAAGAATAAAAGTGCCAGAATACCTGGAAGAATTTTATTCGTTCTAAACAGTACATCTAACTACATAAATTGATAGGAAAACAATTAGTGGAAGAATTTTATTTGTTCTAAACATGCACCTAATTAAATGGCTTAGTGTACAACAATATTTAAATATTCGGACAAAGACAACTAATCATATATATTATTGGTGAGAAGAATGGTTTGATACAGACGAATATGCTGCTGCTTGCTATGGTGGCAAGTGTGTGTTTGGGCAAGACGGAGTGCACTTCAAGTGAAAATGGATTGAGATAATCTCATATCTTTTTAATCGATTTTAAATCTCAATGTCATAAATTTTAGCCACAAAAAGGGGAAATTAGAATATAAAACGGAGGGTCACGTGGTGTTTTTTTTTGTGTTTTTGTTTAGACATTTTTAGCCATAAGATTTGCACAATAGGAATAGGATATCTACACACACTTGGTGATTGGGATACAATTTATATAGTCGTTTACCCCACATGGAATAGGATACCTATATCTTTTATAGCTTAATGGCGGGATTCGGGTTTAATGCCGCTAAATAGAATTAGCATTATGCTCCGCACGGACTCGACCTATATTATATCTTATTATTTTAAATTATATTATCTATCGATTCAAATATATTTACGTAAGTGAATTTTGTAGAGGAACTCTAAGACAAATTTATTTCTCTTATTACATATATAAATATAAAATCATGTGATACGAAAATCAACTCCGCTTCTTGATGTCACTCATCTTAACGATAGGGACATAAACAATATTCATCAGAGGGCTTAAAGGAGGAGGATTCTAAGATACATCATCATTTATGTACCTAAAGAAAATTATGAAGCACAACACATTCGTAAAACCTATAAAAGTAAGTCGATTAATATAGACTATTATTCGCCCGTGCTTAGGAGGGAAATTTGCCATGGTCAACACCAAGTTTTTCCACTATAGAACCCGAGAGCACCACATCGATTCTTGTGTACCAGAGTAGCTTATGCATCTGGTAGTGGTCCTCAACCTATACAGGTGGTTTTTGCAACTTTAGTGAGACAAAATAGTAGATTGAAACAACACACGTGGGACAATACATGGCATCATCTTTTCACTTGGAATATTATTTCCAAAAGCGGCGTTGATTTGTATTTGTGTCTGAAGTTGCTTAAAAAGTCTTGTAGCGTTTCTTTGTTCCTCTACAAGTTGTGAAGGTTGGATTTTATTCATCACAAGCAACATTCCAGTGGCTGAAATGCATAGAAGAGAAGAAGATAACAAAAAATATAACACAAAAACTAACCAATACCACAATGAGTTGTATAAAATTCCAAATATACACTTTAGCGCACATGACAGTGACATTACCACAAGGCAATAAGAAAATTAATAAAACAGATGACAACAAATTAGCCAACCAAACACAAACAAACAATCAAACCATGTTTTTTGCAAGAAATACACTATAGGCATTGGAAAGGAAACTATAATCCACCATGAAGGATAAGACTTTGTGATCCAGTGATACTCATATTGTTCATGTGCAAGCTAAATTGTACAATGAATCAACATGAAAAAAATACTAAAATAAATAAGCATTTGCAACAGAGGAGCTTCTATATGCAAAGGAAATCTCATGCAAAAAAGTCACTCTATTACATGACATTAAAAACACAATTACATAGCTTATATATCAGCTCTCAAGTGTGATGGAAGTAAGTGAAGGCAATTTTATCATTTTTAATTGCATGTTGTTACCACTTTAAGTGGCCAACTGCTGTACTCTCAAACTCTTTGCAGAAACTATGCACTATGCACTATGCACAGTGACATACAGTATAATCTAAATTCTAAGCATCTATTAGTTTGTCCATTCGCGGCTACAAGTAAGGAATTAACTATTGATTAATGCCTGCTACTTTTCAGCCAGAACCACAAAATAAGTACCATCTCGGAGTTTTGCCTGTTGTTCCATGGACTGAAAGCGAAACTTTAACTCTGCTGGTTAGTAAGTCCAACAGAATCTCTCTGCATTCACATAAAGGAAAAGAATCAAATCAGAAAACTACACCGCAATTAACAAACTAAAACTTATACATTTCCAACTATAAATATGTCACCACCTGCAATAGAGTAGTAAGTTATGCAGACAATGTGGTAGCTTCAGTCTGCAGTGTCTGAACCTTTTGCTTCCTTAGTGTTTTCTAATTTAAGTAATACTCTAGCATTTGTTTCCTTGGGTGTATACCATCTTTCACTGGTTAATTGAAAGGAAAAGTTAGCAAAACTGGGAAATATACTGAAAGCTGCAACATGTTTAAATGGTTTATCAAGTGCTTTGAAGATATAATAAGAAATCACAATCATAAGTATCGCAGCAAGGCACATGAAGAGAAGAAAAGCATTAGCCACAAAGGAGAGAAACACACACCCAACCCATATTAATTATAGCAAACAATATGCAAAATCTTGTAAATGAAAATCCTCTTAATTACAATGAAATATAATAGAGGAAAATGCATCAGTCATGCTGGGTTAGAACTTCAATGTGTTCTGTAGAAATTATCAACTGCACGACATGCAGTTCAGATTGAACCTAAATAATTGAAATTATCTTCAGTTTACAAAGTTAAATAAATAATACAATAACAATGATCCTGTTAAGTAAACTTTCCATATATCATTTGAGTTAATGATATCCTTTTTGGTATCAAACTTTCAATGCATTAGCACATTGAAAAACATACAACTCATTACCACAAAGTGACCATATTAATGAGAACGATACAAAACAAATGTAGGGAGGAAGAAGCAAAGGAATATTATTGGTTTTGGTGGGGGGAAGTGAACATATGTTTTTAGCCATGGAGATGATTTGTTGGTAGGTGGGTGGTGGATCAGGTGGTATGGATGAATTATGGGAGTTTGGTAGGTGGATTCGGTGGTGTGAAGGAAGAATTTTTTTGAAGTATAATGAAAAAAATATAAAGGGCAATTATGAGGCAATCCATGCAAAGCTTCTTGAAATATGATATCATCATCTATTTTTATAATTTGTTCTACTTCAACTTGGCTGTGTGGCTCATGTGTTTTCCTATATTTAGCCTGTGTTTGGTATCACGTCAAAGCTGCCATGATTTTCACTTTGCTGTAGAAGCTATATGTAGTAGCTTCGGCCCAAACAGCCACTTAGTGTTCTTGTTTAATTTTTGAAGAAAAAATTATGATCTTTAACTCTTTTAGTTGGCCTTTACTTAAAAACAAAAGCAGAGAATATAGTAAATAAATACTCTAGTAACTCAAATTAGAAATGAAGTCAAGTATTTTAATGTCACCTAGAGAGGAATACAATTGAAGCAATAGTCTAGTCTTCATCATCAAAATCAGAGAATTCTTCAGCATTGTCATCCAAATCTTCATGATATTTCTCAAAGTTAGGAGGGAGAGTTAGTAGCAGACCCAGAACCTGAAGACACGTCTTCACTTGTTAAATGGAGATTCCCTCATCTTCCTCAGTTTATTTTCTTGCAATGTCCCGATACCTTCAGCTGGCTTTACCATATCAGTTTTCTCTCCTCGCATCCTCTCAATCACCCTCTACACTCTCTATCTCTCTCATAAATTATTACTTTCTCTCTTACTTTTTCTATCTCTTAAATATATTATTTTATGTATTTTAAGAGAGAGATAGAGAGTGTAGAGAATGATTGAGTTGATTGAGAGGATCCAAATCCTCCTTGGAGAGGCATTGGCTGCAGGTGCCTTGGCATTTGGAGCGGCAGGCTTTCTCCCACCTTTCTTTTTCCCAGCTTCTGCTGCACTGAGTAGAGATCAACAATATCTTTAACGGATTTCATACAGGGCAACCTTCTTCCATCAAGTTTGACCTTAACACTCTCTCCAAGGTACTTAGCCATTTCCATCACACGGTGTTTCATCATAACAACATCATCTTCTTCAAGATGGGTCATTTTGAACTTCTCCAAGTCCGGCTTGAAGGTCACCTTAGTCCAGTTCTCATTCCCTTTGCATTTTGTAATCTCAGGCACAGACTTCTTCCTCATATTCTTGGTAAACACCTTCATCAAAGCAAAACCAACTAATTCAATCATCATTATCCATTAAAATTAATCCAAAGTTCAGATCACTGACCAAAAACAACAATTTATTCAAAGAAAAACAATCTACTCCATTAGGTCAAAATTAAAAACCCTAACAAAATCTTAAAGTCAAAAGTAAAAAGCCTAATAGGATCGTCGACAGCATAAAAAATTAAAAACCCAAAACCTGCAAACACTGACTTGGTTCTGCAACGTTAACACAGAAATGAAACCAACCAGAACCAAACACTACAGTCATCAATTAAACCAAACATCAGTTCCTTACCATTAAAATTAAAGTTGAAAAATGAAAACTCTAGCAAGATTCTAAATCAACATAATACCAATTAAAAGTAAAATTGAAAACCCTACCAAGACAAATTAACAATTTGAAACACAAATTTGGGGAAAAAGTATAAAGAATCAACATTACCCTACCTGTTTATACTTCTTCAACCGGCGACCATCAGCAATCTCGACAACAAACTTAGTGGAGAAGATATTAGTGAGTTTAGCACCATAACCTTCCTGACCATCAGTAGTCTTCTTACCATTAAGATCGTAGTTGCTACTTGTAAGAAGATGACCAAAGATCAATTCAGGAACATAAACCTTCTCTTCCGGATGAATCTCCACGGGAATACCATATCCATTATTGTAAACAGAAATTGTGTTCACTCCACGATCTATCTTAACAATAAGGGAATCCATTGAAGGATCTCTCTGTTTGTTATCGACAGCAATGACAAGGATCTCCTCGAAGATCTTGTAGAGGGCGGGTACGTAGGATATGGATCGGTAAACCAACTCGTCATTTTCGTAAACCATGCGCTTTTGCACCTGTTTTTCAACTGAGCCGACGTAGCTATCAGGATGGAGGAGAATGCGTTTGAGCTGTGTCATTTCAGTTCCTTCCACCTGCATCATTGGCATTCTCTAGCTTTACAATCCCACCAATCATCTTAGTCTTAGTTCCATCAGCTTTCTTCATATCCTTACTTAGCTTAAAATCTCCCCCGGTATCATTGGCATCTCCTTGCTTTATAATCCCACCAATTATCTGAGTCTTAGTCCCATCAGCTTTCTTCAAATCTTTACTTAGCTTAAAATCTCCACCGGCTTCATTGGCATCCTCTTGCTTTACAATCCCACCAATCATCCGAGTCTTAGTCCCATCAGCTTTCTTCAAATCTTGACTTAGCTTATAATCTGCCAATAATAAGAGGGGCTTCATTATTCTAGAAACTGTAGCAACTGCAAAAAAGATTTTCAACATGTGAGTGTTAAAAACCATATTGTTTTTGTTAATTGATTACATTACATTATCACATTATAAACAACATGCAGTGCAGCCAACTAACCCTTATTAAGCATTGATTTTGTAACAACACATTTAGAACCAAAATCCTCTGGGAAAGTAACGAGAGAGGTCTTAATTTCACAATCAAGAAAACGAGGGTTGTCAATAAGAGCATTGACAAAAACCCACAAATATGTCTTCACATGTTCATCTGTAATGGCTTCCTTATGCTTCTGATTTACTTTATTCATCAGATAGGTAGCAATCTGATTGGTGATGTAATCAACATGAGTCCCACCATAGTATGTAGCAATGGTATTAACAAAGCTGACCTGGTAAAAGACCAAAACAAAAGTTATAAAAAAGAATTAACAACAATGAGAAACCAAAGTTACTTGACTTAAAAAGTTGACTAGTCACCTGTTGAAATTGCAACCCATCACTTAAACTCACGCAAATCTCCCACTTATCACCAACTTTTTCATGGAACCTACAAGCAAAACCAAGTCAAGTTAACATACAAAATCAAGAAATAACAATAACAAAACATACTGACTCCCTATATTAAATATCACAAACCTTGGTAAGGTCACTTGTCTGGACTTTTCAGCAGATTTCAAGTAGAGATTAACAAAATCTTTAAAGGAATGAATGCGGAGAGAGACTCCATTAAGTTTGACCTTAACACTGTTTCCAAGGCACCCAGCCATTTCCAACACACGGGTTGTCATCAAAACAACAACATCGTCTTCAAGAGAGTCCATTGTGAACTTCTCCAAGTCCGGCTTGAAGGTCACCTTGGTCCAGTTCTCATTTGCATTGCAGTCTCTAATCTCAGGGACAGACTTGTTCTTCATATTGTTGGTAAACACCTTGATGAAAGCAAAACCAATCAATCCAATCATCATTATGCGTTAAAATTAATCAAAGGTTCAGATGATCGACCAAAATCAACAATTCATTCAAAGAAAAACAATCATTTGATTCTAAGCTGTTAGCAGCAACATGAAACCATGCACTAACATGAATTTGTCTCCATTAGAGTCAAAACTAAAAACCCTAACAGGATCTTAAAGTCAAAATTAAAAAGCCTAATAAGAGAGAGAGAGGCATAATAGACTGCACTGGTTTTGCAATGTTAGCACAGAAATGAAACCAACCAACCAGAAACAAACATTAAACCAAACATCATTTCCTTACCATCATTAATTAATTAAAATTAAAGTTGAAAAATGAAAACCCTAGCAAGATTCTGAATCGAAATAATAGCAATTAAGAGTAAAACTGAAAAGCCTATCAAGACAAATTAACAACTCGAAACACAACACAAATTTGGGGAAAAAAGTTTCAAGAATCAACGAAACCCTACCTGCTTATACTTCTTCGACCGGACACCATCAACCGTCTTGACAACAAACTCAGTGGAGAAGATATTGGCGAATTTAGCACCAACACATCTGAGACCACCAGTCTCAACAACACTGTAGTCAGAAGAACGAATAGTATATTGACCAAAGGCCATTTCAGGATAATAAATCTTCTTTTCTGGATGAAGATCCACAGGAATACCACATCCATTATTGTAAACCGAAATAGTGTTCTCTTCAGGATCTATCGTAACCTTGATAGAAGAACCCATCGAAGAAGGATCCCTCTGTTGTATGTTCTTGGCGGCGTCGAGAAGGATCATGTCGAAGATCTTGAAGAGGGCCGGAACGTAGGATATGGATCGGTAAACCATCTCGCCGTTTTCGTAAACCCAGAATTTATCTGTGCATTTTACGGTTGGGCCGAGGAAAAAATGGGGCACCAGAATAACCTGTTCGTACATATCGATTTCCTTCATTTTTCCGATTGTGTTTGAAGGCCAGCTTACTGCGTTCCTACTGGTTTGGTTTGGAGAACACGGAGATTGCGGGGGAAGAAGGAGAACGACGAAGAACCAACAAGGTTCTGGTGAATGAGGGTTTTGAGGCCCATACAAACCCCTCCCCTACTAATTGAACACCCCCCAACCTCTTAATATCTCCAAAATACCCCTAACTTAAATCCTCCTCCTTTCTCATGTTGGATGATTTCAATCGAGGCAGTATGTATTTTAGTGTTATTGTTTTATTTTATTAAAGTTGATATTATTTTAATATTTTTATTTTCTATCTCACACATGATGCCAGAGATTATGGACCTATTCGATGAGTTGGAGCAAACGCTAGAGAGAGGAGGGTTCCACGGTAGATGCGTACGTGGGGCATATCGGATAGGCTGAAGTCCATAGTGAATCCATTCACCCGAGGAGTTAGAAGGTATGGGTGTGTCTATCATAGGAGAGGGCGGCAAACACAATATAGTTTTTATGTTAGGGCTTGACTTTGTAATTTTTTTTTGACTTGGTAATATTTTGAACTAATATTTCCATACTCCTTAATTAACATTCCCGTTTATCTTTATTTTAAAGTAGAATTTTATTCATCAAACACATAACCGAACATCAAACAAAAAACATAAGGATATACAAACATAACAAACAATCGATTACAATAATTCCAAAAAATACCGCAAATGGAAGAGTAATAAAGAACAAGCAAAATAAGAAAAAAAAAAGATATTTAGTCAACATGTTTTCAATAATGTAGGGGATGTGTGATAAGTGTAAGGGAATTAGAGGGAAGTTAGGGAAGATTAATGAACCCTTTCGGTAAATCTGAGCCAGTGTGAACTCATTAATTATCTAATCTATAAATGAAAAAGGTACTTAATTACTTGCTAGTGCTTGCTTACATAAGCACTTGTGTCATAAGTCCAAATGAACTCTTACAAATGCTCTTATAGACTTAGAAATGAAACAAAGCAGAGACATGTTGGTAGGTGGCATCATTTGTGCTTTATGCCAGTGTTATCAATCCCGGATAGCAGACCGTGATTGACCCCACAACACAGTAACATATAGCGTGATTACTACTATTTTAATTTTTTTTATACAATTTACCTAGTTTATACTTTTTTTGAAGCATCATAATTTATACTATGTACATAAAAACTCAACAACTAGCGATGATTGACCGGTGAGGAGAGTGAAAATGGTAGTAGGAGTTATACAAAACAAAGTGAGAAAGGAGAAGCCCTAATTCTCCAAAAAGCCCCAACGTTAATATTGGAAGTTTTTTTTTTGGAATTTTCAACCTCATACTGAGGTTCATTGCTATCTCGCGCACGATTTACGATCTTGCTAACCCCCTCTCGATTCTACAAATTTTCTACAGTAGAATCTTACGATTCTACTTTCGAATTTATGGTTTGCGATTTTGCTACCCCATTTCTAATCTTACATTGAATCTCGACTTTAATTACCTTGGTTTATCTCTTTCTTTGTTAGGAAAAATGAATTGCTTTTCCATTTTCTATATTGATTCCAACATTTTTTCACTTATATAACAGAATAATGCTTCAAGGGAGAAGCTTAATGCTCTCTTCTTAAGACTATATGCATTACAATGCTTCGTAATTGCTCTGTACTGCTCTTAAGTTTTATAATTGTTCCTATTTATATTTCTTTCTATATGCTAAATTTATTACTTATGATATGTTTCTATCCAAGGTGATAAAAACCGGATCGATTATTGAATCGAAGGAGGCATCAGTTCAAGATTCAATCGATTTAACTGGTCAAACTGGGTTTAGACCGGAAATAACTAAATAGATTATTTTATATTTTTAATACAATATAAAGGGAGTAAAAAACACAATATTACTAATTTAACACCATAAAAATAAATTTTACTTAAAATATTTAAATAACGATAATAATCATTATCATTGTATGTGATATGTTTTTAGTTTTTTTTTTTTTTTTTTTGAAGAAAAGCAGACTCATGTCATTTCATTTATTAAAATAGAGAAAATACAACGTGAAATCTGTAATGTAATTGGTGATTAGCAAAACATTGAGTTGTCTAGCTAGACTATAAACAACACAATTGGCTTGCATCGCGAATTAATATGTGGTACAATTGTTAAAATGATTAAAATAAACTCTCCATAGCTAGATAAAATAGCTCCAAGTTCGTTGAACAATCTGATTCCAGAAATCAACATGATGAACATCCATTTGCATTTGCATCATCCAACGCAGAGCTTCTAAAAGACACGCGGCTTCAATTTCCGGTAGCCGTAAAAAACCTTCAAACCAGATGGTTTTTGCACTAACAAACTGTTATGGTCACGAAGGCACATCACAAGCCCACACCGATACTGATCCTTGAACCACGCCCCGTCGATGTTGCATTTCTTACGGCCAAGAGCGGCTTGAAGGTAAATTAAATATATGCTATTTTGCTCCATTACTCTTCTCTTTTGCGCTTGAAGGTGTGAAAATTTACAATACTTCTGCTATCTACTTGAAGCAGTGATGGTGAATCTGTGTCACTAAAAATCAAGTTTCAGATTTCTCTCTCTATAAAACTTCCTTTCTCTCTCACCTCCTCTATTTTGGAATAGCTAACGACAAGCTTGTTATAAAGAAGGTAGTTTTGAAGAAAGCCCAAACTTGTGAGACAGTAATTGAAAGAGAGAGATGAGAAGGAGAATTTTGATAGCACCACACAAAACTTTGAGGGAAACAAAAATATAAGAAAGAAAAAAGATGGTTGTGTAGTTGGTTTCTACCTTCTCTTTCACTCTTTCAAACTTTTCCATGTGCATCGCACGGGTGATGAGGCTAGTTAACCATAATGTTAAAAGTAAACAGTTATTCCAATCCCTAAAAGTTAACTTCTTTGGCAATTTAGTTTCCGCTTTGAATTGAAACATAAATTTAATCCGCCAATTCATCATCTTGTTAGTCATTTTTGTTCTCATTTGTTAACTCAGATTCTGACACTTACACATACACACACGATATATCGTTAAGATCTAGAATATAGAACACCACGACATTTACGCACACACACATAGGAACATCATTGACAAATTATTTCAATTGAGAAACACAATTTATATGTTCAATTGTTCACCATCATATCAAAAGAAGTTCTTAAGTATTACAATTTTCCTATGGTGGTAATGAGTCTCACTAAACACACTAAGAGACATCATTATACAATTTGAACATTTTGGTTTCTTTACAAACAAAAATTTAAAACAAGATGATGAATTATTGAATTGTATTTCACCTTCAATCCATCAATTTACTACCAAAAGATAAAAATGACCTAATCAACTTAAAGACTTTCACTCCCTAGTTGTTCATTATTAAAAAAGTTGAAAATTTTGATAACCAACCATCATGCCTAGCTGAATGGAAGTGTCGACTAGGCATGTCCTCGATGCATTGGAATAGAAAAAGAAAAACTTAATATTCCAAAATCGGAATGGGGTGTCTGTGTGTGTATGAACGTCGTACTAGTGTGAGACACTCTGACATGCCTTCAACATAAAGTTGTGGTGTTACATAGTTAGCAGGTATATTAATACTACTTGTGGTTAGGGGTGTTTAAAACCGAACCAAACCAATAGGGAAACCGCAAACCGAACCAAACCAAATCGAAAACCGCAAAAAACCGCTTTTGATCGGTTTTGTTCGGTTCTTTTTTTCATTGCACTGCGCGGTTCGGTTCGGTTCGCGGTTTTGATTTCCGAAACCAAACCAAACCAAACCAAACCACAAGTAACACTAAGGCTTGTTGAATTACAACCTTCCGTACTAACTTACTAACCCAAATGCAACTACAACCCAACTCTCACTGACTTACTAGCCCAAATCCAATTAATTATTTGACTCACTTACAAACAATTCATATTGTTATACTATATTTAATTCAAATTCTTTTAAACATTGTCTTAGCTATTTGAAAAAATTAAAAGAGAGTGATTTATATATAACATATATTTGAGTAGATTTTTTCTTAAAGTTTTATGTTAGTTAATTTTAACTCCGTTTTAAATTCTTTTTGTCTTGGAAAAAACCGAACCAATCCAAACCGCATTTGTTTGGTTTGGTTTGGTTTTGTAACGCCCAAAATAATTTAATTATTTAATTAATTAAGTTATTTAAGGCTTGCAACATTTAATTAAGTTAATTAAATAGTTAAAGTTTATTCTATCTAAAAGGGGTCTAATCTATTTTAAATAGGATACTAAGTTGGATTTATTTTTATTTCAGGAGGAGGAATAAATTAATTGTAGGAGTGGGAATAAGGCCCAAGGGCCATTATTGGGCCCAATGGTAGTCATAAAACTTAGGGGTTCCTAAACTAGGGTCTCATTACCCTCATTTTGAAAGAAAGAAAAATAGAAGGGAGAGGGGGAGAGAAGAGCAGCGACGACGTGAAGGGGTGGAGAGGGAAGGAAGAAGCTTTCCTTGAAATCTTGTGTTGGTAAGTAAGTTTTGGTCCCAATCTCCATCATTTCCTTCCTTGTTCCATTTCTATGAGTTCCCTAAGCTCATTCTTGTCATTTTGAATTTCCATTTTTCACCCAAGCAAGGAGACAATTCGGTTTGGGCTGGAAATCAAAGGTGGGGGTCTTGTTTTGTTGATTCTTGGTGGTTAGTTGAAGCTTTGGCTCATTAAAGGTTAGGGGATTCTCCACTACATTTATAATAATTTGTAGGATATGTATTATGTGTGGAATAGCTCTAGGATTGGCTTGATTGAGTGAAATTGATGTTGTTTATATGTTGATTGTTATGTTTGATGCCTATTTTGGTGATACCTTGTTGCTTGTTGTTGGAAGAATATGAGTTGTTAATTATGCATGTTATATGTTTGATGAAACGTCTCCATGAGGAGGAGTATGAGAATATGGTAATTTAATGAAGTTGATTTAATACTTATATGTGTGTTGTTTATGTGGTAATTAAGTTGTTGAATAAAAATTAGGTTTAAGTTGGTTGGGTGGAAGTGTTTGGGGGGAGGGGCGCCAAATGCCTAGACAAATGGCGCCTAGAAACTGTTTTTCTGGCTGAGCAAGGTATAGTGCAGGTAGGGGGGCCCCATTTGCTGGAAAAATGGCGCCAGGTCTACTGTGTGTGGCTGGCAGGGAGGGTGGTGTGTGCAGGGGCGCCAATTCCCTGGGAATTTGGCGCCTGGTGTGTGTCTGGACAGGGCTGGCTATGTGTTCATGTGCAGGGGGCGCCAATTCTCCATGAATATGGCGCCTGTGTCTAGTGTGTGCGTGTGTTTGGGTGAGTTGTGGCTTGGTGCGGGTATGGGGCGCCAATCCCTCAGGATTTTGGCGCCTGGGTGCGCGTTTTGGCGTGGGGGTGTGCTGCAGGAAAGTGGCACGGCAAGAGGGGCGCCAGTTTCCTAGAAACTTGGCGCCCAGTGAGGCAGTATGTGTGTGCAAGTGCAGGGCTGTGCACAGGGCGCCAGTTTCCTAGAAACTTGGCGCCTGTGGGTGTGTGGTGTGCTAAGTGGGGTGCCAAAGTGGCTGCCCCTTGGCGCCTAGGGTGCTTAAATGGAACCTAAGTGACGTATTTAAGTCCCTAAGAATTAATTTAATCCTTGGTGTGACAAAATAGTCCCTAAGAATTAAATTAATCCTTGGAGCGACAAAATAGCCCCTTAGTATCCAATTAAGCCTAACGTGTCAAAATAATTCCTAAGTACCAACAATAATCCTAATGTGTCCCATAACTTCCTAAACTCCAAATTAATCTTGAGTGTGTCAAAATGGCCTTATGTGTTGAAAAGGTCCTTATGAGGTGTTTTGGTCCTTAGGTGGGATTTAATTTAATAATTGATAAAGTGGTGGTTAATAATTGATAAAGTGGTGGTTAATAATTGATAAAGTGGTGGTTAATGATTGATCAAGTGGTGGTTAATAATTGATGTGATGTACTTTTTGTGTGTGATGCATTTGTCATAGTGTCACATAAATCATATGCATTAAACGTGGTGGTATGGCTTCGGCCAAAACGTGGTGGGTGGCTTCGGCCAAACGTGGTGGTTGCCCGACGGGGTTTTCGTGGTGGTTATGGATCCACATGCATATTGCATACATGCATAAACTCATACATTCTTAGAATTCTTGTTGATGATTAATTAATTCATTATTGTTGGTTGTTGGTATTCTAATTGAATGGTAGATGCCTTGATCTCTGTGGTTGTTGTTACTAGATGTTTTCCTAATATAATGCTTATCTTATTTGTTATTATTTATGTAAAGAGACTCACCCTAGCATTTTTATGTTGCCTGCTCTCGTGGCGACATGCAGGTGATTCTGAATGAAGATGTCTAGGCCTTCTTGGGATTTTTGTGTCGGCTCTGATCTAGTAACACCGGGGATGGGGTTTTAGTATCATTATTTTATGTTATGTATTCAACCGATTTAAACTATGTATTGAGTATGTTGAACTCGGTTTTATTTCATTTCTTTGTGACTCATTTTACGGATTATTGTAAACACTAAAAAGGTTTTGAGGTTTTAACCCACGTGGCTATGATATGTATTTCACGCACTAGATGCGTTTGATTTTTAAATGCGCTGTTGATGATGTTTTTATAAAATGTAGCACTCTCTTTGAGGTGCGTGGAAAAGTTTTGAAAAACTCTGATTTTTATTAATGTAATTAGTACTTAGTAGAAGGGGGTGTTACATTAGTGGTATCAGAGCAGTTCGGTCTGTCCGGCCAAGTCTGTCAGTCATAGTATCTATGACAATTAGGTAGTGTTAATTTGTTTCTTAATGAATGTTAATGATGCAAAGATGTTAGGTTGAAAATGGCAGAAGGATTGATCTTTGCACTTGCGAGGCTCTGCAAGCCATAGCTCAAGCTATGGGGGAGAGAAGGTGGTAGGAAGATCTTTGAGGATCGCAAGTTAGCTACATTTCAACGTGAGAACCCACCTACCTTCAAGGGTAGGTATGACCAGAATGGAGCATTGACTGGTGAGGGAGATAGAGCGTATCTTTCGTGTTATGGCATGTACCCCAGCGCAGAAGGTGAGATTTGGGACTCATATGCTGAAAGAAGAAGCTGATGACTGGTGGATGAGGAAGAAATAGAGACTAGAAGCTGCGGGTGAAGAGATCACCTGGGGTGTATTCAAGGAGGAATTCACAAGGAAGTACTATCCTAAAGACGTGCGGGCCAAGAAAGAGGTGGAGTTTCTAGAGCTAAAGCAGGGAAACAAGTCTGTAGCTGAGTATGCAGCCAAGTTTGAGGAGTTGGTCAAATTCTGCCCTTACTATGACAACCAAGCTGATTCAGAATTTTCCAAGTGTGTTAAATTTGAGAATGGTCTGCAGCCAGAGATTAAGAAAGCCATTGGATACCAGGAGATTCGGGATTTTGCCAAGTTAGTGGACAAGTGTAGGATTTATGAGGAAGACAGTGCTGCTGCATACAAGATTGTGAGGGAGAAGAAGAATGCCCAGTTTCGGGGAAAACCATATGATGTTGGTGGAGGTAAAGGAAAGTGGAAGGCAAGTACGGGTAAAGGTTCAAGTGGGGGAGGTGAATCTGCGGGTGTAGTGTGTTTTGCTTGCAAGAAACCTGGTCATAAGAGTAGTGAGTGCACTGAGATTCGTTGCTACAAGTGTGGACAGAGGGGCCACAAGTCTATTGCCTGTGAGAAGAAAGAAGTTGTTTGCTTCAACTTGTCTGAAGGCGGGACATGTTAGCACTAAATGTCCTAAGCCCAAGAAGGAGGCAGCTAGAGGGAAGGTGTTTGCTTTGGCGGGATCCGAAGATGCTAACGAGATTAGAGGTACTTGTTTTATTAACGGTACTCCTTTGATTGCTATAGTAGATACCGGTGCTACTCATTCTTTCATTGCTGCTTTGTGTGCTGAGAAATTGGGTCTTGTTTTGTCTACTATGAGAAGGGACATGGTTATTGATACCCCAGCTAAAGGTTCAGTAACTACTTCCCTAATGTGTGCTAGGTGTCCTCTGTCAGTTTTTGGCAGAGAGTTTCTTGTTGATCTTATTTGTTTGCCGTTAGGGGGATTGGACATCATTCTTGGTATTGACTGGTTTGTTGATAACCAGGTGCATATTAATTGTTCCAAGAGATCCGTGAGTTTTCCTTCATCCAAGGAGGAAGAAGCTGCCTTGTTGCATTCTGGTCAGTTGCGTAGTGCCATGAAGGGAGAAGTTAAGCTGTTTACCTTGATGGCATCGTTGTCCGCTGAGAGCCAAGCCAAGATTGAAGAGTTGCCAATAGTCTGTGAATTTCCAGAAGTGTTTCCCGATGAAATTCCTAATGTGCCACCTGAAAGGGAAGTAGAGTTTGGTATTGACCTAGTGCCTGGTACTAGACCCGTATCTATGGCACCCTACAGAATGTCCGCATCTGAATTGTCTGAGTTGAAGAGTCAACTAGAAGAATTGCTTGAGAAGAAGTTCATAAGCCCCAGTGTGTCACCTTGGGAGCGCCGAGTGCTTTTGGTGAAGAAGAAAGATGGGAGTATGCGACTTTGTGTGGATTATAGACAGTTGAATAAAGTGACCATCAAGAACAAATATCCACTTCCAAGAATCGATGACTTGATGGATCAGTTGGTGGGAGCTTGTGTGTTTAGCAAAATTGACTTGAGGTCGGGCTACCATCAAATTAAGGTGAGAGATGAGGATGTTCCCAAGACAGCGTTTCAAACGAGGTATGGGCATTACGAGTACTCCGTGATGCCGTTCGGAGTCACTAATGCACCGGGAGTGTTTATGGAGTACATGAACCGTATTTTCCACACCTACTTGGATCGGTTTGTGGTGGTCTTTATAGATGATATTCTGGTGTACTCTAAGTCCGAGGAGGATCATGCGGAGCACTTGAGATTGGTGCTAGAGGTGCTGAGAGAGAAGAAGTTGTATGCTAAATTGTCAAAGTGTGACTTTTGGTTGAAGGAGGTGAGCTTTCTAGGTCATATTATTTCAGTGATGGGATTGCGAGAGACCCATCTAAAGTTGATTGATGATGCGATGGGAGGCTCCTAAGTCGATTCACGGAGATTAGAAGTTTCCTTGGACTATTTGGATATTATAGGAGATTTATTGAGGGTTTTCTAAGTTGGCACTCCCATTCTTTCGGTTAACTTGTAAAGGAAAGGCATTCGTGTGGGATTCCGTTGTGAAGAAAGTTTCCAAGAATTAAAGAGAAGGTTGACAACATCACCTGTGTTGACATTGCCTAAATCTGGAGAGCCTTTTGTAGTATATTGTGATGCGTCTAAGATGGGACTAGGAGGTGTCTTGATGCAAAATGGTAAAGTAGTGGCTTATGCCTCAAGACAGTTGAGGATTCATGAAAAGAATTACCCCACTCATGACTTGGAGCTTGCGGCAATTGTTTTTGCTTTGAAGATTTGGAGACATTATTTGTATGGTTCTAAGTTTGAGGTATTCAGTGATCATAAAGGGTTGCAGTATCTGTTTGACCAGAAAGAATTGAATATGAGGCAAAGGAGATGGTTGGAATTGTTGAAAGACTATGACTTTAGTTTGAACTATCACCCGGGGAAGGCTAATGTGGTGGTTGATGCTTTGAGTAGGAAATCCTTGCATGTGTCTGCAATGATGGTGAAAGAGCTTGAATTGATTGAACAGTTTCGGGATTTGAGTTTAGTTTGCGAGGTGACACCTAAGAGTGTCAGATTGGGTGTGTTGAAGATCCACAATGAATTTTTGAATGTTATTCGGGAAGCTCAAAAGAGGGACATTAAACTAGTTGAAGTTGCAGTTGGGATTGGCCACTCTCAGAATGAAGATTATGAGATAGATGCGCAGGATGTGTTAAGGTACCGTGGGAGGATTTGTATTCCTAATGAGGACGAGATCAAGAAGGCAATTCTATCGGAGTAAGTTGAGTATCCACCCGGGAGCCACAAAAATGTATCAAGACTTGAAGAAACTCTTTTGGTGGCCTGGTATGAAGCGTGATGTGGCTCAGTTTGTGTATGCTTGTTTGACGTGCCAAAAATTGAAGATAGAACATCAGAAGCCAACAGGATTGATGCAACCATTGGATGTTCCTGAATGGAAGTGGGATAGTATCTCCATGGATTTTGTGACTGGTTTGCCGACTACAGCGAGAGGATTTGATACTATATGGGTGGTTGTTGATAGATTGACTAAGTCTGCGCACTTTTTACCGATTAATATTACTTTTCGATTCAGAAGTTGGCGATATCTATGTTAAGACGATTGTGAAGTTGCATGGTGTGCCTTTGAGTATTGTATCGATAGGGATCCTAGGTTCACTTACGAGTTTTGGGGGGAGTTTGCAAGAGGCTTTGGGTTCCAAATTGAGACTAAGTTCGGCATATCATCCCCAGACAGATGGGCAGACGGAGAGGACCATTCAATCATTAGAGGATTTGTTGAGAGCATGTGTTCTTGGCGAGGGAGGTTCATGGGATTCTCATTTGCCACTAATTGAATTCACCTATAACAATGATTTTCACTCAAGTATTGGGATGGCGCCTTTTGAGGCATTGTATGGGAGGAGGTGTAGGATTCCGTTGTGTTGGTACGAAACTGGAGAAAGTGTGGTGCTAGGTCCTGAGCTTGTGTGTGAGACCACAGAGAAAGTGAAGATGATTAGGGAGAAGATGAAAGCCTCACAGAGTAGACAGAAAAGTTACCATGATAAGCGGAGGAAGGACCTAGAGTTTCATGCTGGTGATCATGTATTCTTGAGAGTTACTCCAACAACCGGTGTAGGTCGTGCATTGAAGTCTAAGAAGTTAACCCCTCGTTTCATCGGACCATATCAGATTTCAGAGAGAGTTGGGAAAGTTGCTTATCGGGTGGCCTTGCCACCTAACCTGGCTAATCTGCAAGATGTGTTCCATGTGTCCCAGTTGCGGAAGTATGTTCCTGACCCGTCGCATGTAGTTCAGATGGATGATGTGGAGGTGAGAGAAAACCTTACGGTGGAGACTATGCCAGTTAGAATTGAAGATCGTGAAGTGAAGGTTTTAAGAGGCAAAGAGATTAATTTGGTGAAAGTGGTTTGGTTAGGAGCTGTTGGGGAGAGCATGACTTGGGAGTTGGAGAGCAAGATGAGAGAGGCTTACCCAGAGTTGTTCGATTTATAATTTCGAGGACGAAATTCTTTAAGTGGGGGAGAGTTGTAACGCCCAAAATAATTTAATTATTTAATTAATTAAGTTATTTAAGGCTTGCAACATTTAATTAAGTTAATTAAATAGTTAAAGTTTATTCTATCTAAAAAGGGTCTAATCTATTTTAAATAGGATACTAAGTTGGAGTTATTTTTATTTAGGAGGTGGAATAAATTAATTGTAGGAGTGGGAATAAGGCCCGAGGGCCATTATTGGGCCCAATGGTAGTCATAAAACTTAGGGGTTCCTAAACTAGGGTCTCATTACCCTCATTTTGAAAGAAAGAAAAATAGAAGGATAGAGAGGGGAGAGAAGAGCAAATGACGGCGTGAAGGGGTGAGAGAGGAAGTGTTGCGCCGAAAAAGTCCGAGGAGAACCTTCCTCGTTTACAACTTTTCTAAAAGGAAATCTTTCAATGAAGCCGCCACTAACATTTATTAAGGAAAATATTAGGAAAACCTTTTGGAAAGCAACTGGTCTTTTGAAAACTCGAGAGATGTAGGTTAGAAATTCGGTTAGGTGTGGGGAAGGTATTAGCACCCACACCTCCTTTCTACCGAAAGGAACCATTAATTCGATGTGTGGTTTGGATTGTTTGATTTGAAATAAATCGTTCTACCTCTTTTCTTTTCCTTTTTATTTGAAAGAGTTTTTAGAAAACAAGAGAGAAAGAAATCTTTTGGGATCTTTGAAAAGTGAAACTAAACTTAGATTTTTAAAAAGAGTGCTTGACGGGATGTGACCGCTCCTACGTACCCTCAATGAGATGAGGATCAAAGCTACGTAGTTCTTGGTTCTTAATCTTGAGAAAATCGTGTTTTGTCTTTATCTTATC
Organism: Oxytropis ochrocephala; assembly: GCA_020916435.1. Lineage (NCBI taxonomy): Eukaryota > Viridiplantae > Streptophyta > Magnoliopsida > Fabales > Fabaceae > Oxytropis > Oxytropis ochrocephala. Next base: position 8,365,321 of record CM037095.1, read on the forward strand.
TTTTGAGTTTTGGAAATATGACTCAAGCGTTCATGAATACCAAACAAGCAATGGCTTGAGTGGCGTTCATTACTAACTTGAAAGAAAAGTGTTGGAACCGGTAATCAATCGAGCAATTACTCAGTGATCACTAGTTGCAACGTTTTATTATCTTTTTGAAATGATTTTGGAAAAGGATGAATCATAGTGATGATTACCACTAATGACTCATATTGTTTTGGATTTTGAATTAATTTGTATTTGATTAAGGTGTGGGAGCTTTCATGATAGTCAAACAAGCAAAAGCTTCGAGTGACTACCACTAGTAACTCCATCATTAACGATCAAACAAGCAATGGCTTGAGTGATGGCTAATGATTTGTTTATGAAAAATGCCTTAGGTTTTTATTTGAAAACATTTGATTTTGGACTTGAAAAGAAAGTAGAACATAACAAATCTTTTTTATTCAAAACCGAGAAGCAACACTTATAAATTTGCAAGCGAAAGTAGTCAACAATTAATACACAAGAGCGCCATGAGGCATAAATCCAAGCTAACATGTGAGAGTGCAAGATAAGTATCAAGCAGGGCATGTATTTATTCAACCTAAAAGTTCAAAAAAACAATCTAGCAACATAAACCTCAAACCTAAGCCCTAACCCAAGGACACACATGGTGGAACCAAAACCCTAAAATCAAATCCTAATTATGGACCAAGCAATAGAAGATATTATTCAATGGAATAGGCCCACGGCCAAAACTAAGCATGCAAGGAAAACTTTGAGCATTAAGCAAAAATCTATGATTATCTTACAAGAACATATTAAGAGATAAAGCAAAGAATGAAAGGACAATTTGTACAAAATTAAATCAATTGAATCCTTTCTAGCCATCCTCACCACTTGGATTAAATACTCTAAGCACTTTGTGGGAGTCATTTAGCAAGATCATCAACAACCAACAACAACATAATTAAGTCACAAGAACACTAAACATTTAAACTATGAGATAGATTTGAATCCTTTCTTGCAATCTTCACCACTTTAAATCAAAAGCAACTAGGTACTTAGTGTGAATCCTCTTGCAAGATCATCAATAACTAAACCAAGAAATACATCCAAATCAAGCAAGACCTAATTTATTCAAAACATGCGAAATGAACATGATGTTAAACTATAAAATGAATTTGAATCCCTTCTTGCAATCTTCACCACTTTAAATCAAAAGTACTAGGTACTTAGTGGGAATCCTTTTGCAAGATCATCAACAAAAAAATAAATCAAAATCAAGCAAAACCTAATTTATCCCACACAATGCGAAATGAACATGATATTAAACTATAAAATGAATTTGAATCCTTCTTGCAATCTTCACCACTTTAAATCAAAAGTACTAGGTACTTAGTGGGAATCCTTTTACAAGATCATCAACAACTAAACAATATAGTAATTAAAACATATGAACTAATGAATGCATAAACCCAAATACTAAATAGAGTCATTTCCAGCTCTCTTCACTACTAAGATCAAAGTGCATTTTGCACTAGTAGGAATCATGGAGCCAAATCCTCAACAATTTACAATAAGCATAACATCTAATACTAGATAAGATGTTAACAACAAAATTAAACAAGGAAATAACAAAATCAATTTGAAGATGTTTTTAACCACATATATGCGAAACTTAAATCACATTTTATTTAACAAGAGAACACAAAAACTAACATAAGAACAACATGAATCCACTTATTTTAGGGTGAGATAACAAACCTCACCCCTCAAACACAATAAACTACATTGTATGAAAAATGATGATATGCAAAGGGAATGAAGGAAGGAAAATGAGTTTTAATGCAAAGTATTTGGAGATGATGCAAAGGGACTATAAATTTACCTTCTCTCTAAGATGGAAAAGAAAATTGAAGAAATAGAGAGAGAACAACAAGATGAAGCTTGGCCTAGCAAGGAGAAGAAGGAAATGAAAATGGTGTGATGAATTCCTTGAGTGTGAGAGGTAGATTGAAGGTATTTGGGTGAATGAAAGTTGAAAAATGAATGGAGGAAAATGGGGAGAGGCTACGGTTTTGAGAAGGAAGAGGAGAGAGAGAGTTGCTAGCTAGGGTTTTTCTTGAATGTGAGAGTGATAGCCAAAAATCCATGAGGTGGGGAAATGGGAAGTATTTATAGGGGTTTTTAGGTTTAAGGGTATTTTAGTCTTCTCATCTTTGATGGGCTCTAGGATTTGATTTTATTTTTGAATGGATGGCTAGGATTATTAGTCACATGGATTAGGGGTATTTAGAAAACACAAGTGTGTGAGAGAAATGAGTGAAGGTGGCGCATGCATGAACAAAAAATGAAAGGGAATTTTGTGAACAAAAATCTAATTTTGGAATGGTGCCTCTTGTAAGATAGGGTTAGGGGTATTATGGTGAGGGAATGTTCTCAAAAAGGTAAAATGGTGTTTTTTGGTGGAGAGGTTAGTGTAAGTGTGTGGAATAAATTACCAAAATGGGCAAAATTGAGGATATGATCAAATCAAAACTTGGTGAGTAAGAAATGAGGTGTGTAGAAGCTTCTAGAGAGAGAGAGAGAGAGAGAGAGAGGGCTGCGCATAACAGCTGAAATGTGGGAGAAAAAAAAAAAAAATGCTTGTTTTTTGGTATTTTGTCTTATTGAGGACACTTCCCATTTTTGCATTTTGAATTTTGAATTTTTGGGCATGCAAAATGGGAATGCACCTATTAGAAGTATGTTACATGTTTTTGGACATCATAAAGTAACCTCCCAATTATTCTAGACAAGCAAAATTGTCATTTAAAAATTGGGGAATTTTAATGATCTTTTAGCATTTTTTTATGCAATAAAAATAGGAAAATGCATTTTAATTATTTTGGGCTAGGATGTTTTCTCTAAAAATCGTACAAAAATTATCTTGGATAAGAGAAAAATGTACTTTTGGTGTGTGCATATTTTTGTGAGAAAATCATCTATTTGCGAAAAATGACCAAAATGCCCCCTACCCTAAAAATCCTAATTTGTCCAAAAAGTGCATTTCAATTCCAAAAATGATTTTAGAAACTTTGAAATGACTTTTAGGACCCTAAATGCAATGCATGATGCTTTTTCTTTTATTTATTTATTTTTGGGAAAATTAGGGTTTTGACTCTGTTTAGGACAAAATTGGGGTATATGACAGGAAGGAAGAAGCTTTCCTTGAAATCTTGTGTTGGTAAGTAAGTTTTGGTCCCAATCTCCATCATTTCCTTCCTTGTTCCATTTCTATGAGTTCCCTAAGCTCATTCTTGTCATTTTGAATTTCCATTTTTCACCCAAGCAAGGAGACAATTCGGTTTGAAATTTTGGAAATCAAAGGTGGGGGTCTTGTTTTGTTGATTCTTGGTGGTTAGTTGAAGCTTTGGCTCATTAAAGGTTAGGGGATTCTCCACTACATTTATAATAATTTGTAGGATATGCATTATGTGTGGAATAGCTCTAGGATTGGCTTGATTGAGTGAAATTGATGTTGTTTATATGTTGATTGTTATGTTTGATGCCTATTTTGGTGATACCTTGTTGCTTGTTGTTGGAAGAATATGAGTTGTTAATTATGCATGTTATATGTTTGATGAAACGTCTCCATGAGGAGTATGAGAATATGGTAATTTAATGAAGTTGATTTAATACCTATATGTGTGTTGTTTATGTGGTAATTAAGTTGTTGAATAAAAATTAGGTTTAAGTTGGTTGGGTGGAAGTGTTTGGGGGGAGGGGCGCCAAATGCCTAGACAAATGGCGCCTAGAAACTGTTTTTCTGGCTGAGCAAGGTATAGTAGTGCAGTAGGGGCGCCATTTCTTTGGAAAAAATGGCGCCAGGTCTACTGTGTGTGGCTGGCAGGGAGGGTGGTGTGTGCAGGGGCGCCAATTCCCTGGGAATTTGGCGCCTGGTGTGTGTCTGGACAGGGCTGGCTATGTGTTCATGTGCAGGGGGCGCCAATTCTCCATGAATATGGCGCCTGTGTCTAGTGTGTGCGTGTGTTTGGGTGAGTTGTGGCTTGGTGCGGGTATGGGGCGCCAATCCCTCAGGATTTTGGCGCCTGGGTGCGCGTTTTGGCGTGGGGGTGTGCTGCAGGAAAGTGGCACGGCAAGAGGGGCGCCAGTTTCCTAGAAACTTGGCGCCCAGTGAGGCAGTATGTGTGTGCAAGTGCGGTCAGTGCACAGGCGCGATTTCCTAGAAACGTGGCGCCTGTGGGTGTGTGGTGTGCTAAGTGGGGCGCCAAAGTGGCTGCCCCTTGGCGCCTAGGGTGCTTAAATGGAACCTAAGTGACGTATTTAGTCCCTAAGAATTAATTTAATTCTTGGTGTGCAAAATAGTCCCTAAGAATTAAATTAATCATTGGAGCGACAAAATAGCCCCTTAGTATCCAATTAAGCCTAACGTGTCAAAATAATTCCTAAGTACCAACAATAATCCTAATGTGTCCCATAACTTCCTAAACTCTAAATTAATCTTAAGTGTGTCAAAATGGCCTTTTGTGTTGAAAAGGTCCTTATGAAGTGTTTTGGTCCTTAGGTGGGATTTAATTTAATAATTGATAAAGTGGTGGTTAATAATTGATAAAGTGGTGGTTAATAATTGATCAAGTGGTGGTTAATAATTGATGTGATGTACTTATTGTGTGTGATGCATTTGTCATAGTGTCACATAAATCATATGCATTAAACGTGGTGGTATGGCCGGCCAAAGCGTGGTGGGTGGCCGCCAAGCGTGGTGGTTGCCACGGGGTTTTCGTGGTGGTTATGGATCCACATGCATATTGCATACATGCATAAACACATTCAGCACATTCAGCACAAATAGAGTTCTCCGTGGGGTGTCTTTGCGAGGAAAGTGGCACAGCAGAGAGAGGCGCCGATTTCCTAGAAACTTGGCGCCCGGTGAAGCGATATGATATGTGTGTGTGCAAGTGCGGGTGTTGTACAGGCGCGATTTCCTAGAAACTTGGCGCCTGTGGGTGTGTGGTGTGCTAAGTGGGGCGCCAAAGTGGCTGCCCCTTGGCGCCTAGGGTGCTTAAATGGAACCTAAGTGACGTATTTAGTCCCTAAGAATTAATTTAATTCTTGGTGTGCAAAATAGTCCCTAAGAATTAAATTAATCCTTGGAGCGACAAAATAGCCCCTTAGTATCCAATTAAGCCTAACGTGTCAAAATAATTCCTAAGTACCAACAATAATCCTAATGTGTCCCATAACTTCCTAAACTCTAAATTAATCTTAAGTGTGTCAAAATGGCCTTATGTGTTGAAAAGGTCCTTATGAAGTGTTTTGGTCCTTAGGTGGGATTTAATTTAATAATTGATAAAGTGGTGGTTAATAATTGATAAAGTGGTGGTTAATAATTGATCAAGTGGTGGTTAATAATTGATGTGATGTACTTATTGTGTGTGATGCATTTGTCATAGTGTCACATAAATCATATGCATTAAGCGTGGTGGTATGGCTTGGCCAAAAAGCGTGGTGGGTGGCCCGGCCAAGCGTGGTGGTTGCCGACGGGTTTTTCGTGGTGGTTATGGATCCACATGCATATTGCATACATGCATAAACTCATACATTCTTAGAATTCTTGTTGATGATTAATTAATTCATTATTGTTGGTTGTTGGTATTCTAATTGAATGGTAGATGCCTTGATCTCTGTGGTTGTTGTTACTAGATGTTTTCCTAATATAATGCTTATCTTATTTGTTATTATTTATGTAAAGAGACTCACCCTAGCATTTTTATGTTGCTGCTCTCGTGGCGACATGCGGTGATCTGAATGAAGATGTCTAGGCCTTCTTGGGATTTTTGTGCTAGCTCACGATCTAGTAACACCGGGGATGGGGTTTTAGTATCATTATTTTATGTTATGTATTCAATGATTTAAACTATGTATTGAGTATGTTGAACTCGGTTTTATTTCATTCTTTGTGAAGCTGTATTTTACGGATTATTGTAAAACACTAAGCGAGTTTTGAGAGTTTTAACCCACGTGGCTATGATATGTATTTCACGCACTAGATGCGTTTGATTTTTAAATGCGCGTTGATGATGTTTTTATAAAATGTAGCACTCTCTTTGAGGTGCGTGGAAAAGTTTTTGAAAAACTCTGATTTTTATTAATGTAATTAGTACTTAGTAGAAGGGGGTGTTAGAGGTTTGGTTTTATTTTAGGAAGCCAACCAAACCAAACCAAACCGCATGTAATTTTACCTTGCGGTTCGGTTCACTTTTTGTCTCAAAAACAGAACCAAACCGCACTGCATGAACACCTTACTTGTGGTCCACATTAGACCGAAACAATGATTATTCAATGTACCAAAAATTGCATTGTCTCTTATAAAGTGGACGGAGGTAGTATATAACAACAATATTTAAGAAAAGTGCGGCAACATCAACTTAAAATTAAGAATATGCTAGATTTCATATTATTGACAAGTAGTAAAAAAAGGTGCAATTTAGTATTAGTTTGATGATATAAGGACTTTATACCTCTTTCAACCATGAATGATATGTCTCCCTAATATTTGTTACTCTCCATGTACATAGATCAAATACATTCATTCCATAAGCCCATGCACATTCATCGAGGTCTAAATGATGCGCAATGGGGATGAGAAAAATTGAAGTAGTTCTTAAAGTGCTTCGACATTACCCAGTCGTCTTCACCTTTGCAAGTTTCCACAGCACCATTAACTTTTCCTTTCAGATCAATTTCCCAAAGTGGAGACAAGTCGCGCTGAACCACAACGTCGTCATCCTAAAAAACCACCTTGTCAAGCTGTGGGAAAATTTGTTCAACACACATAAGACAAACACATTCAGCACAAATAAGATTAGGATAGGTAAGTGCGGATTTGGACAATCTTGTATTGGATTTGGACATTACTAGACACTGTGATATTGGACAACTTTTTGTGTTGTAACAATACACGAATAATGATGATTGATTAATGCAACTTACCTCAGGTATGTATATGCGGATGTGGTTGAGTAAAGATATGTACTTAGGACTTCTCGCCTGCAATGTCGATGCAAATTTATTTGGATTCGTACTGGTATCACTAAAATTGGCATCCATAACATAATTCCCATGGTAGTAATTCTTGATTCAACTTTGACTTTCTACAGCTTCAAGTACTGGAACATTTTCTCTAGTTAACCAATCAAACTGATGAATACCTTTGAATTCAACTATAGCCGGCGAGGCAGGATTTAGTGCAAACCATGAGTGCATACCAGCATACGTTTTTGTTGGTGATGACGTGGAAGACTATATGATCAGGTTTCTGAGATGATTGCACTAGTGGAAGTAACAACTACTGAAGCAGCTAAGATGTTATCAATTGACAGAATAAAATGATGGTAAGAGTTATCAGACAACGTATGTAGTAGCTCTGGAGGAGGCAATTGTTTGCGCGCGTGAGAATTCGACGAATAGTCATTGGTCAAACGCAAAGATAGACAGTAAATCCCTTTAGGGACAGAACTAGCTGCAAAGTGTTTATTCATCAACTCTGAAAATTTAGATTCTCTGATTTCTCTCTCAAATTTTTCCATCTGTACAAGGAAGCTGAACATTGTAACATAGGTCAATTGAATACACAAAACCATCTAAGTTTTCTTAAATTCAAACAATGGAAAACCAAAAGTAAAAGTAATTACAAATCACAATGAATTTATATAATGGCATCAAACTATAGCTAGATTGAACTTCAAATAAAATAATAACTAATTTATATGATCTTGGAATGTTCTTTTGATTGATATCATCATGTGATGCATCATCATAATTAGCAGCAGATGAGCAGAGCACAACCTTATCTTCATGCACGCGTAAATAAGGCACATAACTAAGTAGCTTGTTTGAATCAGCTTATTTGGACTTATCTATTGGCATAAACACTTGTCAAATGATTTGGAAGAGCTTATGTAAACAACTTATGACATGTTCATAACTTGTTTTCAGCTTATGAAAAAAGCTTATAGCTTATAGAAAAATAGTTTAACATTATTTATCTTTTATTACAGAAACAATTTATGTCTAAACTATTATATGATAAATGCTTATACCATAACACATAATAAAAGTTGATGCACCTTACCATTCCCCTTAGTAAAAATGCTAGAGTTTTCGCATCATGTTGATTGTTCTTCATATCAGAAACAAGTTGATCAATGAATCTGGCAGCTTTAGAGTAGATGGAATTTCCTCAGCCTTCACTTCGTTAAGGATCTTGTAAAAATCTTTAACTAGTCTCTGTTGCACCATTACAATCATCATCACAATAATGATTCGAGAAAATTGTTTTCAACCAAAACTTTACTAGATCGATAACCTAGTATGGTCTCTGTAGCACCGACACCTCGGAGTTGAAGATGTGTCTAGAATTTATCTGTGACCGTATTTCCATTATTTCAGTAATTTCTAGGAATTTACCTTGTTTTAAATAATTCTTGTAGTTGTCCTTTTGTTCTAGTGATGAATTAGGGTTTATTTTCGTCTTTTATGAGAAGTTTCTAGATCTATGAGTTGTCATCATCCAATAGGGAATATTTCTAGCATCTAGCATTGAGTGGCTAATCCTTTGTAGCCTCCTTTGCCTATATATTAGGACAATCATTGAATGAAAGAATCAACCAATCAATATCAATCAAATATCTCTTAACCCTAAAAACTCTCTTTATTCCTCTCTCAACTCATGAACTACCGAAGGGTATTCTAGTTCATTACCTTTCCTAGCTTGAGTTAGGGTATTACCGGAGATCAATCTCCCTAGTATCCATTTATCCTGTTACAATTGGTATCAGAGCATCGACTTGGTGCTTGCGGTTCGATGGGTGTGAAAAGAATTTTGAGAATTTTGAGTGCTCTTGAAGTGGAAGAGAAGATGGAAATGGGTTTGTGCATTGTATGTGATCAACTTGTTTCTGATCAACTAATTGATTATAAACATGCAAAGGGTAGTTAATCCTAAGAATGTGATTAAATCAATAGGACAATATCAATTAAAATAAAAACAGGAATTCAAACTAAAAATTAGAACATAAAAGGTCTCTAATCATGCAAGATTCACCTAAGACCCTAGAAGATGATTTAGGTATCCATAGTAATTAAGAACAATAAAATAGAAACTAGAGTCATGAATTACGAGAGATAAAAATAACCGGAAATTAGAGAAATTATTATTACGAGTCTTGATCTTTTTCTCGCTCGAGCTCTCTCACGGTGTCAAAATCGTACCCAAATTCTTCCTCTCTCTCCATCTTTGTGCGTGTGTCTTGTGCGGCTGCGTTATTCCCCCTTTTTACATTCACGGCTATCCCCTTTTTATGATAACTAGGCGGTTCGCCGTGCTGCACGATTCAATTGTTGATTAAAAGATTTGGATGAATCGAGATAATCAATTGCGACGAGTGATATTAGTTATAAAAAAAAGCGGTTTGCGCCAATTTATGGTGGTTATGCAAGTGGGAGAATCTTGAATTGTAGTCAAATTTGTTACCCACAAAGTATCGTGACGTTGGTTACGCTCGTTTCTTTGATCAAAGTATGCGTAATTTTGAAAATATATATAAAAGCGCATCTTACAAAAGTTACAAACAAAAAATAACATGACAAGCTGAATATAATACTAATATCTAACTTAAATGGTTGAATACCTCTGGATATACCACATTATTTGTAACATCGGTTGGTTTCAACTCTTCATCAAAACCAAAACCTTTAATCCTTGTTTGGAGGTGACCCTTGAAATAGCAACATATAAGCGCCCATGTGAGAATGCGAGTTTAGGCAAGAATAGACCAACAAAATCTAACGGCGCCCTTGGCTTTTATTAATTGTCATAGCAAATGACAATGCTAAAGGAAATTGTCTTCTTTGAAATTTGAATGGTATTCGACATCGAAGGGGTTAATGATAGGCGAGGTATATAGACTTTATCACCAACATGGTTGCTGAAATAACATGAGCTTCAATAACATACTTACAAGCCTAGTTACAATCAACCTTGTACCATTACACAACCAGCAGTTTGGTCGATGTTCCTTAACAACATGCGAGGGCACCTACCTTAAGTTGCAATACATGATTAGGCAAACGGGAGAGGATATGGAATTAAGATACTCGATTAGTGTGTACATTATCAACTCTGTCACTATGTTCCAAGTCCGAATGAGGAGAGTCATGGCGTAGTACGTTTTCTCATTTGTTGTCAATTGGCGGACATGTAAGCATTTATTTTGTCAACAACATCATTCTTTGGGGCAAGTATGGCTCTGCATTGCGGAAGTATTTAGGATCCTGAATCGATTATGAAAATCGGGTAGGTTATGTTGACAATATGTTGAATTGGATCATCTCGTGATGCAAAACAAATTCCTTTGGTACTTCTATAACGCTAACATCATCTTCAATGTGACCTACTTTTCCATCACCAACACTTAATATCCATTACGAAAATACTTTGCTTTCTCCTCGGGATGAAGGTCGGTGTTAGTGATAATCTCATGTTCTTAGTCAAAGTCAATACCTTGCAATGCCTCCATAAATATGATGAGTTGATGGTTGAGTTAACAATTTCTTTGCCTCGTACCTTTAGGTATAAGCGGGAGAATTTCTTAGAAAGTCTCCACCGAATACAATTACCTTGCCGCCAAATGGGATTTGATCATTGCCACGCTTTGTATGCTTAAGAATGTCACGTAAGGTTCGGTCTATGATTCAAAGCAATGTTTGTGCATCATTGGAGCCTCATCCCAAATAATCAACCGAGTCCTTTCAATTAATTGAGCCAAATGGCTCCCTACGACTATGTTACATGTGGAGTCTTCATTCACAACTAATGGAATAGCAAACCTTGAATGTGTGATCCTACCACGAGGATAAGTAAATTTGCTACACCACTTGACGCATATTGTTAGTACAATTTCACCCTTACACCAGATAACGCAGACTAATGCTCTCGGACAAATGTCTTTCGGCTCCACCAAAAGCATTTAGAAAAAAACACCACCTTTGTCGTGTGCTACCGCATGTAAAAGCGATGTCATACACTAATCGTTGTTCATCGGTCATCGTTGATGAAGATTTGCATGTTCCTCTCGTAGAGCTATTACATTGTAATTTAACTCATCATTAATAAGGCGGTTCGTGATGAGAACTAACTTCAAAATCGAAGTCGGCATTGATGTGAAATCTAACAATCTCTTATTATGTGCATGTAACAACTTGTCAATTTCGACTAATAAATAGCTTTGCATTTGAGCGATGAGTTAATGTGAGATCTGCAGATAAGGAAACAAATAATCATCGAAGGCCATATTAAACTAATCCAAATGATATTATATGTGCTAACTATTTAGGCACCAACATTGTGTGACACGCAATATATGAAAGAATATATAGACATCAACATTTGATTTCATCAACTTTGGGCGTTTATCAACTTTGCATAAATCCATTTTATAAAGTGTGTTCCATAAGTAATATGTTTAAAAACATAAATTTGAATAATTAGATAATAATGTTTAACTTTGGTGAGTGAAAGATTTGCCTTTTCTTTGATGTAGAATATCATCGCTTAAATCTGTGTAGGCATTTATTAAAAACAAACTCCGACTACTCATAGCATTGGATACCAACAAAGTGGTAAATAGGTTCCTTATATAATAACATGACCCCCAATGGGCGAGCTTCCTTAATTGCATCAATGTACTCTTTGTCATCATCAAGCAAACCCATTGAAAAACATCTTTGCTCTAAATGTCGACTTAACATCATTCTTGGCGGTTCGAAGATCCTCATAACATGTAGGTCCACGAATGTAATTGAGAGAGTGTGCATGTAAAATATCTCACCTGTGCTGGAGGAACAAAATGCATACTACTATCTTTGAATCCTTGTTTTCTTGGAGTCCATTTTCGATCTTTCACATTCCACACAAACTTAGTAGGGAACTCAATGTACGTGAGCTCCTTCGCTTACAGGTATTCCTTATTGGCCTCAAACCAAGCAAGAAATTTAGTAAAATGTGAAGCTGCACCTATCCGAACTTGATTATTGGTTTACGTCGATCAAAAAATTAGATCTTTATTCACGGAAGATGAAACATTAATCTCTCAACGGTGGTTCTCGGTGGTGGATATCAAAACTATATATCCTCCAAACGACCTCGCATGCGAGATAAATATCTACAATCATAGTATTGCTTTATTTCATCCAACTCTATAACTTGCTCAGAAGAATTTCCGGACTCATAAAATGTGGCGCTTACTCGATCATGTCCTTTATTAACATACTTGAATAAGTATTTGATTGGTGAGGCTGGTTACACCACTCAACATTTATATGAGCATTGAACATCAACAACAAAGTTTTGTTGTATGGTACCACGATACCTAAAAAGAATACAAGATAATTAACACAAGTATAATAAACCCACAAACATATTGTATTACCATCAAGTAAATAATTATTACATACACATTTGTCTAAAAAGATTCGCCCTTTTTATGACAAAACCGTTGTCGGTTCTTTTGTACCTTTGGATAGCCTTGAGGGTCAATAGTAGTGGAAACAACAAACTTTTTGGGAAATATTTTGAACATTTACGATTGACCATACATGGAGATGACAAGCGTTGTTCACCACAAGGACCATGAACCATAAAGTTGGAAACAATTTTGTATAAGCGCGGTCGGTCTCTTGGTTGGGTATCTCTGCAGTTATAATACGGTCAATCTCAGCTGGCTGACGAATGCGACTACTTTGATCCAAGAAAATCAAGATATGTGCATGTGGCAACCCTCTTTTTTGAAACTCAATAGTGTATATAACTACAAACAATAAAAGTAACAAAATAATTATATAATAAACTTTTATCTACATGGTTGACATAATAAAATAACTTAGACAATTACCTGCTCTGGTTTTGCCGAAAATTTGACCTTTCTTAATCTCACGGATTAAATGGTCTAATTTAACTTTGAAAATTCCGAAACCAAATCGGTCTATCTTACGCTCTCAAATTCAGGGTAGCTAAATATGACGTCAACTCAGTCCACTTCGGATTACAAGTAAATGTGATAAAGAGATCAGGGTAACCAGTCCATCTACAAATTGCCATTGCATCTTGATAATTCTGTTGCATGTAACGTGACCCTCCTGTAAATGATGATGGGAGTACAATTCTTTTACCAATCATTGTTGGAGTTACGATCACCTCGTAACAATGCATCGAGACAGGACCTTTATACATGTCGACTCTTATTTGGTTTGGTGATTTCTTACCCATTGTAATCTTTGAGCCTCAATCATGCTATATCCATCGACCAAGAATTGTTGAAATAGTCTCCTCCCATACAATAAAAGAGAGGGTTTTGTGTCACGTTGTTGAATTCTATAAGCTAACCATTCACGTAGGGTTAAATTACATCGTTGAATAGTTGGTGCCCCATTATCCATAGTATATTCAATATCTTACGACCAACCGACTTCACCTGCAGGAAATAACATTGGGTATTGTAATGGTAGGTAGGCCGAGCTTAATGTTGATATTCTTTGCGGATATCACGATTGATTCTCCACTATTATATCGCGATCATGATGAGCATAATCGAAGTCCCCAACAATCAACGCGCAACAACCGATGTGGTTGGCAAATTATATGTCCTAGAATCTTTACCTCGTTTACCAATCAATCGAGTTTGATGTTTTCTTTGTTCACCAAAAGCAAGCCTCTCACGTACATACCTATATATCTTAACATATGGATTGCATTCATCAAGCATGTCACGCAATGCCTTCACGGACACTGATTGCATACATCTTTGCATCGTCCTCCATCCTAATAATATTATCAATAGTTGTATGACCAAGTGTAATAATATTATAAATGATATCAAATATTAAAATTGGTAAATTTACATATATATATATATATATATATATATATATATATTGGAAAACAAAATAAATGCATGAATCATATTACATTATTCATACCTTACAACATTCATGCGATTACGAATCTCATTATCCGTGTCATATATATAAAGTTGTGCGAACTTGGGTTTATCCCCGTGCAAAGGCCATGAACTTCCAATCGATGATAATTCTCTCCATTCATCACAAATATCGGAGGGCACCACCAACATTGATTTCTTTGTTTATTTTACCTCCCATAGAAGTGAAGGCAAACATATTGTTGAAGGACCAGGATGTTTGCTTGGAAATTTTTGCTTCTACGATCATTTGAATGAAACAAAGAATATATGAGATTTGGGGGTCCTTGAATGAAGAAAGAGTGACACGGCCATGTGAACAACATAAACTAAACTTGGGTTCTTCGCTTTGTACTTCTTTTGAATTCTCTCTTCAAACCATACCGTTGCGCCACAATATTGACAAGTCGTACTTGGAATACCAATGTCCCAATACATTTCATTAGGATCTACCAAAAATTAATTACACATTACAAAATTATAAACCGTATATCAAAAATTCTAGACTAAATATAGTAGATAAGATATAGGATATTTTGAATATACAATATCACGAACCTTGAATTTGTACATCATCAAATGGTTGTGTGCAAGAAGTATTTCCCAAGTTAGTTGGTTCAAAAACTGAAATAGGGTTAACATATATTTAAATTAAACTTTAGATAATTATTGGTAAATAATAATTAAAAAAATTGAGTTCATGATTTGTCGGGGTATAAGAATGAATATATTTTAACAACGAACCAACTCTTACTTGTACGGATACGATGACAATCGGTAAGTGTTTGAGTTATTCTGATTATCGTTGACTTCACAGATGAATGAATTATATTTGATGTTTTGCTTCTCAAAACATGCCTCCCTGGACGAACAGTTCCAGCTGGAGTAACATAGGTGGCACATAAATCCAGTTCTACAAATATTTAAAATGTATACACCTTAGTTATTGAACAATTAAAATGATATAGGGATCAGCATGGATACCTACTTACCATTGGTGATATTGGACAGAGGCCTAGATCGCGAAGTTAGAATAGCAAACTCTTGATGTTTATGTTTGGATTTAGAGAGTGTGGTTTCTTGATTTTCTGTAAAGAAATTGTTCATCCGTCCAACACATTATTAGTAAGTGGTGTATAAAAGTATATAGATCGGAAATTGATAAATAAGGTATACCTACCATTGGGGACGCATGAACGTCTTTTATACACTTCTCGATAAATACCATCTACGCATTGACTACCATGCTGTATGGATGGTCCAATCTGAAACTACCGTGAGATAATTTCTTGGTTGAGTCGATATAAAACCATTACCGCTATTCTGCATGGATGGATTCATTAGTCTTTTACAATAAGAGGATAGGTTTGATTGATATATTTGTAACAAAATGGTCGTATAGAAATGTATAAGGTGGAAATCTTTCGTAAAACCTGAAGCACGACTCACTAAATATATTGGAACCTTTAATTATTGTACATAACCGTATCTTGTGAACATTGTAGTCGCACATTGTGAAACAAGGTTTCTGACAAATACAACAAAACAAAAATCAAAACAATTAATTTCAAATATTTTTACATACTTATTAATTTATTCATAACATGTAACGAAAATTCTTTCAAACAATTACTACTACATAAATTGATCTTGTGACGATTACTACACAATAATTAAATAAAAATTACTTTCAAATATATTAAATTATTTTATCATTTATTCATTTCTTGTAACAAAAATTCTTTTAAGAGATATATAATACTTAATATTATTGGTCAGTTGGTAAAATTTATACAGACTTGATTTACGTATCTATAATCATAGAGGTTAGAGTTTCTAAAAATAATGATATAAAGCTTAAGAAATTGACATTTAAAATATATAAAATAGTGGCCCATTATATTAGGAAATGATACACATACATACAAAATTCTAACTTATTACGATTGTGGTGATCGGAAAGGTGCAACCAGCCTGTGAAAACATAAACCGTACAATGCCAAATGTGGTTGGCTTGGAGGAATTGAAAACTACAATTGAAATTAAACTTAATAGACTAAATGGACCACATATTGCCTTACT
The DNA here is from genome assembly GCA_020916435.1 of Oxytropis ochrocephala. NCBI lineage: Eukaryota > Viridiplantae > Streptophyta > Magnoliopsida > Fabales > Fabaceae > Oxytropis > Oxytropis ochrocephala. The sequence continues at coordinate 8,381,427 of CM037095.1, forward strand.
ATTCCTTATCTACCTTTTCCTTCTTGGGGATATTCTTAGGCATTTTGGAAGGCGATTACGAGTGAAAGCCATTTCATTCAAATTTGTCCCCTCAATCTCGGATACATTCCTTTTTCCTTTGCTCTTCTTAGATTTAGATACATCCGAATCTTTCATAACAGAGCTTTGTGGTAGGGAGTGTCCTCATCGAGGTTGATGCATTTCAAATCGAGATATGTTGGTTGAACAGAGGTATTGGTTAGAGGAGTTTGGTCGAAGCGACCATTGGAGTTGGTGTTTTTATGGGCGTGTCATCGTCGAGAATTATACGAAATACAAACATAATAATGCATGTAAGGCGTGATGTACAACTTGTATTCCAAGTATTTATGTTATTAGTTGACAATATAATGATTAGTCAAAATAATGTGACAATTATTTTATAGGTATTTGACTTACAAGCTGCGTGGTCTTCCTCAGGTGTAAAAACAACATCTTTATTGTCACCTTGAGAATCGACATTGAGTCTGAATTATATAATTTTTAATATAATGGAATTAAACCAAAATTAAAAAATATCCTAAATAGTACTATATAATGAAAATTAAACAACTAATCCTTGTTTTTCTCATACCTTAATGCCATTCTTTTGAAGAAATTTCTGTATAATGGAGTCATCACAAGTGAATTTCTTGACAGTATAAGTCTGCCATCCACGTGTGACATTGATGTCAGCTACATGGACTTTGAATAGAAATTGCTTTCCAAAGAAGGCATTAAATTCCTCAATAGAATCAGTAGGAATTTGTCTCTGCATGGAGAAATTGAAATATGAGTTTGACAAACTTGTTAAACTACTAACAAATAGAATCAAGTCATATCTTTCAGGTTAATGGGGGAACCTGGTTATTCTCATGAATAAGCTGTTCAGCAGTCCTCCCAATATATGTGGCAACCAGAGAGTTGAAAAGTGTGAAGGTGGTGGAACCAGTTGTGTCGATGACTTGAAGGTGAAGCTTGTACCTAGTCATTTGACAAAATGTAGTTTATGAAATTTTAAATTGTTAATAACAAAACTCCAACTATTTCTATTTCACCGTACCATACAGAATCAGTTACCTTGGGGAAGCAGTAACATTGGAAGTGCAGTAAGCGCAGTAAAAAACATTGTTCGCTTGATGAACCACTTTCAGACATTTGTTGCATGAATTGTAAGACCACCCTTTTTCGGTGTTTATATCAACAACAGTCACCAATACCACACCAAAACACTCCTAAAAACCACAACCATATTAAACTATATCATAAGTCATGTTCTACTTGGTTAAGTAACGTTATTACCTTAGTAGAGTCAATCAATTCAGCTATAGTCATCCTAGGGGTATTGAGCAGCTCATCCAACAATGTTACAGTAGTGGGCGCTGTCATTGGCTGAACCATCTGAGGTACAACCATCTGGTTTGCCAAGCTATGGATGGATAAATAAAATATTAGAAGCCATGCACGTAGAGCGTGAAAATTTACTCTTAACAGGTGAGACAACATGGTGTATTAAACCTGGTTTTGAATTCCATGATTGCAGGAATGGGGTCATTTATGAACAGCTTGGTACCATAAAATCCACTTGAAACACCCTTAACACCTATATAATTTGATACCGATATTATTAAAAAAGCTTATAATAGTTTAGTTACATAAAATATTCATGTAGTGCATAAGGAAATATTTTCTTACCTAAAAATTTAGACAACCTCCCATGTTGTATGACAACAACAACGAGTCTGTTGAAGCATTCGATGCTTGACCATCTAGGTAAGCTTGCATCCTCACGGCATAAGTACCCCATAAAGTGCGATTGGCGTTGTTTCCCCTACATAGAATATACGGAAAGAAATGTGGTTGACATGGTGAGACTATGAACTACACAAGTTAGTGATTATATTCATTCATGCATAGGATAAACATTACATATTATCCTTCAAAATCATATCAAGAAGTATGCTCGCCTCCCATCCTTCTCTTTTTCCTTCAAGGTGTCTTTTTGAACAACTTGTCCAATGACATCGACCAATGGATGATGAAATAGGATGAATATCATGTAACTTAAATTAAGCAAAAACTTAAATATATGACCAAATATATGCGTTTTAAATTTAATAACCTAAAGTATATTTTAATCAACATAAATAGGTTGAATAGGTTATGAACATACTTACCAACAATAAGGTCCGTCCAGGTTCTCGAGAAAGTATCGGAGGAAACTCACGAGAAATCAAAGCGATAAAGAGGGATATCATCGACAATGGGTGTGACTTGTGTAGATCGATAAAAGTGAGTTTATAATTGTGAAAAGTCTTCTTATACGTGATATCATTTTGAGATACCATAAGATTCTCAATGAAATAAGTAACCCCTTCTTTAAAATTTGGTCCACAGAGGCGAGGCGACCTCTCTTGGAGCGATTGCACCAATCTTTGAACCTGTCAAAATCGAGAAGATGGTTCTGAGATATTCAAAGAGCGACATATCTTCCATTTCAAATCAAGTAAGATGGCTAAAAATATTCAAAGAGCACCATATGCATGGATGAGTTACAAGTTAATATTGTTACCTCGAGAATCAAGTAAGATCATTTGAATTGTTTGAATCTCTTGTGGATTGTTCTTGATGGTACATTCCCATGATTCAGGATTCTTACCCTCGGCTTCGAGTCAAATCTTCCAAACAACCAATTCATGGACAAGTGATAAAGTTGTAGCCATCACGAAAAGTTATACCACACACAATGTTTATAAGCAACATTCAAGTATTTACGAGGATGGGAAATCGAGTTACAAAAAAAGTGAAAACAAAATCTTGTTGTGTTGTTTGTTTGCAGACTACCTGGTGATATGAAAAGAGTTGATTGTTATTGCTTGAAATGGAAGAGTGTCTAGTGTGTTTGTGTGATTTCTAAGTGATTCAAACATGTATTTATAGTGAGCGGAGTGTGGATAGGTTATTCATATGCCAATATAATTTGTTATTTAACAAACAAAACAACATCGTTTGACTTTATATTTATTTTTTAAACATACATTTTACAATAAAATAACTTTGTGGTGAAAATTTGGAAATAAAATATTAATATTAGCAATGTTTGAGCGATGATTGGGGTATGTGACTCGGTCTTTATACAAGGAAATAGTTTAAAATGACTTTGTGGTGAATATTGTTTAGCTTATACAATCAAATTACTTTATAGGTATAGCTTATATTGGATAAAATGCTTAATTTGCTATTATTTATACTCTACTATAACTATTAATTTCTAATCTTATGTCACATCTTTTGGAGTTTCTTGCTGGCTAATAAATTAATTTGGCATTATATAATGTATTTTGTTGGCCTTTAAATTTGTTGACATGTTACTTGTTTTGATTGTACATATAAGCTTTTTAGTTATAGATTAATATTTTTTTTTCCTGTTAATTAATATTACAAAATGTCTCAATCTATTAAGTTGCAGGTATACTTTGTTCTTTAACTTGTGGATATTCTGTTTGTGGGTGTGCTTGCGCACAATTGCTTGAGCTTGTTTTTTTTTTTACAGAACATCGGGAGAATTATTTGATGGTTTGTTAGAAGAAATATACGTTGGAATTGGTGTGTCCCATATTACCACAGGTGAAGTTACATATATAGTACGGAAACCATATGGTAATTACCATTAATGGAATGGATACACATGTTATACTTTGGGGTGACATTTGCTCAGCCTTTGTGCAGGGAATATAATATCAGTGAAAGTGAGTTTTGGAAGTATGTTCATAAACTACTATTATGAGTGATAAAGAAAGCTCTGAAAAAATCCAAAAAGTGTAAGTAAGTGAAAAAAAGACTTTACTTTGCATTTAAGTAAAAACAATGTAAATCTGGGTTTCTAAATTACAATCACAAGTGGCTTATAATGGGTGTTGTTCCTCTCCTTTTGGAGAGGAAATGGACATCTCAATTTTATGAAAAAAGCATGTGACATGTGGCAAAAGTTTAATCCAATGGTTTAGATTAAAATATTTTAATTAAACAAAAAAAACATTAATATCTGCCAAACTTGTGGTTTTTCAGGAAACCCTAAATCTTCTCTTACCCTCTTCCACCGCAGCACACCTACGCCGCCTGGTCCCTGCACCACCATCTTTACCATCGGAGGTCGGCTATCTGCACACGTCGAGGTCGAAGGTGATGTGGATAGATAAGTCGAGATCGAAGGCGGGTGGGAGTGCAATGTAGATGGCGTGTTGGTGTGAGGAGGGCGTGTGCATATATGCCGATCTCAAAGGTGATGCGGATTGAAAAGCAAAGGTCAAAAGGCGAGTTAGGGTGAGGTCGACTCTTTGAACATGTCGAGCTCAAAGGTGTTGTGTACATAGATCGCGTGTCGAAGGCGGATGGGTGTATAATGTAGTTGGCGTGTTGGTGTGATGTCGGCCCTTATACTTTCTAAGGCTCGAAGGTGATTTGGAGTGGAAAGCAGCAGAGGTGTATAGCGAGTTTGAAAATGAAGTTTTTTGAATTCTCATCGACAATTCTCTCCCAAACTTGTGGTATTGCAGTAAACCCTACATCTTCTCTTACCCTCTTCCACCGCAGCACAACTACACCGCCTGGTCCCTGCACCACCATGGCACCATCTTTACCATTGGAGGTCGGCTATTTGCACAAGTCGAGGTCAAAGGTGATGTGGATAGATAAATCGATATCGACGACGGCAGTGTGAGTGCAATGTAGATGGCGTGTTGGTGTGAGCGCGGGCCGTGTATATCTTTGAGATCGAATGTTATCGGTGTGAAAAGTCGGGGGTCAAAAGCGAGTTGGAGTGAAGTCGACTCTTCGAACATGAGCTCAAAGGTGTTGTGTACATAGATCGCGAAATCGACAACGGATGGTAGTATAATGTAGTTTGCGTGTTGGTGTGATGTCGGCCATTATACTTTCTAAGGCTCGAAGGTGATTTGGAGTGGAAAACAGAGGTGTATAGCGAGTTTGTAAATGAAGTTTTTTTGAATTCTCATCGACAATTCTGTCCCAAACTTGTGGTATTGCAGGAAACCCTACATCTTCTCTTACCCTCTTCCACCGCAGCACACCTACACCGCCTGGTCCCTGCACCACCATCTTTACCATTGGAGGTCGGCTATTTGCACAAGTCGAGGTCAAAGGTGATGTGGATAGATAAGTCGATATCGAAGACGAGTGTGAGTGCAATGTAGATGGCATGTTGGTGTGAGGCAGGCCCGTGTTTATGCCGAGATCGAATGTTATCTGGTGTGAAAAGCCGAGGTCAAAAGGCGAGTTGGAATGAAGTCGACTCTTCGAACATGTCGAGCTCAAAGGTGTTGTGGCCGTAATTCGCGGAAATCGACGACGGATGGTAGTATAATGTAATTGGCGTGTTGGTGTGATGTCGGCCATTGCATTTACTAATGCTCGAAGGTGATCTGTAGTGAAAACCGGATGTGTAAAGGGAGATTGAAAATGAAGTTTTTTTGAATTCTCATCGACAATTCTCTATCAAATAATATAACGTCACTTTTTAACTTTGAAAAGACGCTTACTTTTTCTGTGTATCAGTACTTGAGTGCGCCGTCGTTTTTATGATCGTGCTTTAGCATTGGTAACTGCTACACTCCATCTCTCCCCTCATCTTTGTAACTTCCACCACGTTTATCAAGTTACCGCCATTATGACCGGTCAAAAATGAACCTAAAGACTTGCACATTTACAGGTACTTCTTTCCACGCGATTTGGCCGGTCATCAGGTTCAGTGACGCGATGCTTTGAATGTTGACTATAAGTTACGACTTCATCTCCTCGAAAGTTGCATTTGATTCCCGTTTTTTGTGCCATTCATTTAATGCTCTTTTTGTACCTTACTCTTTCTTCGTGTTATAAATACAATGGTAACCGGTTTGGGCGTTCACAATTCACCGAGAAAAACCCTCTCCTTTCTTTTATCCTCATCTTCATCATGAGTTTTTCGCTCAAAATCGTTATTCCTACCTTGGGTTTTCCACGTAATCTTAAAGAGTCCTGTCGTTTTGAGATTACTGGAAAACTCAAAGCAGGAATTGCAGATTTTAGATTTCTATGGAGATTTTTCACACGACTTCTGTATTTTTTTCCTTGTTTGAGATTTCGTGGAAAACCCAATGGATGGTGAGCCTATAAATTGAGAATACGATCCACCGATGCTACGTAATTTCCTCTCGATGTTGGGAATTTCGCACGATAATTCCTCGTAGGCCACTTCCAAATCTGCCATTGTCCTCTAGTGTACTATGCGGGTTTTGAAACGATCTTCAGCATTGGAGGCAATGGGCGGACATCACCTTTTCCTCCAATTCACCAGATGAGCAAGCGCTGGGGGTACGAGGGCAACCACCGCCTTCATCTTCTTTCAGTGGCTCTCTTGTTAGAAGAACCCTTTCTTGGCCTGGTGGATTTTACCGGATGAAGAGGTGGTTCATACTTTGGAAAAACCCACGCCAGAATATGACGGCAACCATCTTCCCTTGGCAAGCTGAAAACAATCCTCCAAAACAGAAGAATTAAGCAATTTGAACTTTTTGTAACCGCTTTCAGCGCTACTTCAACCATTTGATGAAAACTTTTAATTTGTGACAATGGTTTGTAGGTCCTTGTATCTATAATCAATATATCATTGAACGAAGTAAACTGTATTTCGGTGTTATTCTGTCGATTTTTGCTATTTAGCTTCAGCGACCTGTGACAATTCGTCTTTCAATGTATTATTTCGACAATAATTTAGTTTTTTGGTCTGCACCAAATTTTGTACTATGTACTTTGGCATTAATACCATATTTCAACTTTGCCAATTGTTTATTCTCGCACTATTTTTATTTCTTGCAACATTGGCTTGTATCTCTTTAAATACTTGCCATTTATACGCATAACTCTATTGTCTGCGCCTATCTCTTCGATCTAATATGCTCCATTCGAAAATATTTATATTACCTTAAATGGTCCGTCCCAATTTGAAGACTATTTTCCTAGGACCATATCTCTTTTATCCATATCCACTAACTCATCAACCATCATATCCCAATATCCAAATATTGAACTAAAGATACTCATTAAATGGTATCTTCATTGTGCAACTTGCATGGTGTCCAAATGTAAGTCGAGCTCAATGGTGTTGTGGATATAGATCGCCAGATCTAAGACGGATGAGAGAGCAATGTAGTTGGCGTGTTGGCGTGATGTCGGCCTCTGTATATACCGAGCTAGACTGTGTTCTGGATTGAAAAGCTGAGGTGTAAAGCGAGTTAGAGTGATGTCGGCTTTTTGAATATATTCGAGCATGAAACTGTTGTGGTCAGTAACTCATCAACCACTAACTCATCTATATCCACTAACACATCAACAATCATATCCAAATATTGATTTACTGGAATTTCAAATTGTCTTTGAAATCTAGTTGATTGCAAATAAATTTCGACCGCAACCTTTGCATCGTGTCCAAATGTAAGTCGAGCTCAAAGGTGTTGTGAATATAGATACCGAGATCGAAGACGGTTGGGAGTGAAGTGTAGTTGGCGTGTTGGTGTGATGTAGGCCACTGTATTTACCGAGCTCGAAGGTGCTCGGGAGTGAAAAACTGAGGTGTCAAGCGAGTTGGTGTGATGTCGGTGCAAGTATATAGTCGTCCATGTAGAAGTCTGGCTTATATGCAGGTGCCAGAGATGATGATATTTGGAAAAATAAATTGACATTTCTAAAAATATAGACTTCAGAATACATGTGGATTTTGTCACTCTTAAAACATAATTCATAACACAATCAAAGATAAGATTACAATGTAGAAAAGTAATACAAAGTAAACATACGGATAACTACGAAACGAATAACAGATATATTAAGTATTTCAAATGAATTACATAGAACACGAGTGAACTCAAACGTGCATTACAACAATACTCATCAGCTGGGAGTTTGCAACTGGTACTGCCAACTCGACGTGCAAACCCTCGCATAGCCATTTGGCCCTGCAAAACTTGTTCCAGCCTTCAGTGATACCAGATAGAGTGGGAGTGATGGGGTTAAAATCCACAACACAAGAGACCTGCAATCCATACTCATCAAAAATTACAACCTTCTGCCCCGTATTACGAAATGCTAGCTGGCAAAATTCAATTGGAATATGCTGTCAAAAAAATTGGGGAAAAATTGTTCATGTTAGTATAAAAACACTTATTATAGGGCCCTCTCAAATAATTAATCTGAACTAACAACCTTATAACTTATGACCAACCACTTACAAAGAATCACTTACAAAGAATCCAGACGTAACATCTGTGTGACTAAGGTTCTTTTCCATGGTGTGGAAAAGATCTGGCTTCCTACAAATCTCTGCATAGTGGTGCGTAGCAATCATGTCGACTCTCGGGTACTCAACCGGTCTTGCATTGCCTTAACATAATTACCTTTGCAGGAGTGGGTAAGTAACAAAGACATTGTCTAGACGATCCACGAGGTGAATCAAAACATATCCGACCCAACAAACACCAACCTATTGACCTCCCATTTGGAGTCCATAAAAGGATGCAATGGGCTTCCAACCCTGAACAAAATATGCTTCAGAATAACGAATCTCAACAGCAACTTGATGCACGTTTCCAACTGGGTCACAAAGCAAAACTTTTGGGGATATCTCCTTCACGTGCTCCTTATTAAATAGCCTTGGAAGCTTGACAACATCCTATAAAAGTTGGATTCTCGTTACTCAAAATTTTGGGCATGAAAGGAGTTCTTCTTTGTACCACATGGGTATATGATGAACAAAAAATTAAACATTTCAAATAAATATAATAAATTACCAGGTCATGGTGGACTTCAACGTAGTAGGGTTCGAACTTGATCTTCAGATCATATGAACATTCTTCGTCCATGGGTGGAGGATGGGGGGGAGAGGGCTCCATGTTGAATTAAGTACTTGGTTGAGGTTGGGGTTTGTAAATGTATAGAGAATATGCTCAAAATATGGTGACCACCATCTGCTATAGCCTTCGACATTTATAGTGGAGTCAACAAATTGGATTAATATATTCATTAACTTTCGTATTTTTTGGCCAAATTGTTTAAAAAATTGTTTTATTCACAAAACAATATTTTATTTGAAATATCCAAATATTAGCTGTGATCAATTGTGGTTTTTTGCATTAAATTTCTAACAGTCATTTATCAGGTAGTAGGGCATCTCGACGTTAATAACGTTTATGAACACATTTCCTTTTTTCTTTTTACTAAAGCGACACGCGTAAAACTAATCGTGGTATTAGACAATATACTGGAAACATATCTGACATATACTCTGTGAACGACTCCAACTTGAGCTTCCTATTTAAAAAGTTTTGTGCATATAGTGTGCATGACAAATATGAGAGTCAAAATATTATAATACAAAGACATATAATATAGATAATAAAACCTTGATTTCATCCCTTAAACATTATACTTCATGCAGTACATACCTTACGAGAGGGAACAATAACCATTAAATATCAAACAATTTAATATTAAACTTAGGTAGGAAATACGAACATTGTCTGTGACATAAAAAGCAAAACAACTGCATGAATGAAAGACAATACTGAGTAGTGTCATCCATAGATGATCAATATATTAACCTATAATATGCTTCATTATCCCTTGAAGGGTATTCTAGCAGTATGGAATAAAATACAGGACGTCTGAATAGAAGTGTTTGACTCCAAACTTGATGCACTTCCCCTTAATAAGTCTTTTGTGTTGACAAAAAGCAGCCCAACCACCAACTATAGCAGAGTACATGGGGTCACCAATATCATGTTTAACAAAACAAGGCCACGCAGATCCGTTTTCATCAATTATCTTGATTTCACAATCTTCCTTAGGCAATGCATTGCAAGTAAAAGTTTTATCTAACATCTGCAAAATATAATAATTAGGAGAGGACAGTAGTTCATGTCTTAACAGTAATAATACAGTAGTTCAGATAATATTTTACATACATTTTATGGTGAATAACCAACAAAACATACAAGTAATAATACAGAAATGAGTTTAAATTTTACCGACTTTGTACCGATGACCTCGTCGAAAGACAACCATTTAATGTGTGTATCAACATATGGATACTCAGCAATGGGGGTACAAACGATTTTAAATCACGATAATTTATAGGAACAACGAGTTCTTTGCGCTTCCTCGATTGTATAGGAGCACCTATAAGCTGGTCTATGCGAGAATGGGGTAGGTAACTTTGGTTCCATATAGATTCGTAACTTTTATCATGAATTTCCCAACAAAGATAATACTTCATGAACACCCAAACACCTCCATATACTTTGAATAGAAACGCACCAAACTCCTCCAACCATGATTCAAATAAAAGTAGCAACCACGCTTCGTTACACCAAGGTAAATTATATTTTCTCGAGGATCTTTCAGAGTAACGTGCATAGGAAGATTGGCACCAAAAACTTTGGTAAAAGACAAGGGGAGCATTTTCGTTTCCTAAAACATAAAATTAATAACATATGCTTTCAATGTAACTTACATTAAACTTAAAAATATTCGGTTATTCAGTTCAGAGGCATATTAGTTAAGTACCTCCTCCATATTAAGATCAACGTAAATATCAACAGGCTTGAAGTGTGATGATGACCCAAGCTTAGTGTTTTTCCTAGCAGGTGCAGACTCCATATGTTCCTGAAAGATGGTGAATGCTTCAGGAAACTTTAAAGAACATCATCTATATTAAACTATTAAACTATAATAATTATCTAGGGGGAAAGGTGAATGGAAAGGTTGTCATATGGTTTTGTGGATTGGAAATTTACCTTCGTTGCCTTCCATGCAGAAAGAAAGAGATCTAGAGTTGATGACTTCATCAAATGTGTTTGAAACTTGTATCCCTCTATTATTGGATATATGGATATATGTGGTACACCTTCTATAAATATACTATCCAAAACCTGCCGTAGTTCTATAAAAGTAACCCAACACATTACTTCCACTGCTTCTTTAGCTTATTAAACATGCAATAAATATAAAATCTTGAAGCTGCACACCTGCTCGGTTAAAAGCTTCCACTATTCTTCTTCTCTTAATATAATCAAATCAGATATAAATATGGTTAACAGGTATCAACACAAATTGGCAATAGAAAACCTCAATAATTATGCTAACTTAAAAAGAATTTGCTGTCTTAAAATCACTTACTAATATTAAAGGGACTTAATATGTATTAAAATCCTGCAGATAGAATATCTCACGCAGGATACGCTTCAGATTTGTTGGGCTCAATGATGCCATAAGCCACAACCACAGTCTTTAACATTTATGTTTTTGGTTATTGGTCAAATCAGTTCTATCTATCACCAACAGGGGTTTAAAAGCAATAAGTAAGGCAAAAGGATATATTTGGAAATATTCAATCGATAGTTATTAACCCACTACTACATTTTTAAGGGAAAATAATTTCATTGAATGGGTGATGGGATGGGTGGGGGGTGGGTAGGAGAATTTTGTCTCGTTTGCTTTTGTGGCCCCGGTTTTTTCATCAACTATTATGTGAATGAGCTGAAATGCTGGGCCCCAAAATATAACCTATATAGTTATATGAATTTTTCCAAAAGACCTTCAACTTCTAGGATGATTTAAACATTCTACAATTGAATTATTAGGTATATTCTTTGCAAGTTATATCAAACAATATATTATAGGAATGCTAACCTGTGGAAGACAAGGAGTAATACTCACAACCTTGAGCACCAATCCAACCAAAACTCAATTAGTAAAACAACAAAAACAAAAAGTGAAACTGTGAAGATCAACAACAGTACTCAATAACCATCCATTTATAAAAGAAACTTCAATTGAAGAGAAAAAAATAAGGTATTATACAATGTCAATGATGATTGATAAACTCATAGCAACATGTACATCACACGAATACCATTCTCATGAGCACTTCTCTTCAAAGCAGACAGTGTGTATGTGTATGGCATTCTATTTCCGATCTTGTTTATATATATTTATTTTGTTAAGTCGTTCTATTACCGATCTTATTGAATAAATACTTGCTTTGTTAAGGCATTATATTATTAGGCATTGAAATGTGATTGTTAGGTAGATTGCTAATGTGATGGGAAAGTATATGCTGAAGAATTGAGCAATGATTAGATATATAGGTTTAAGTTTGGATATGTTGGTTGTTAATGTTTGAAGTAATAGTGAACTACGTTTTCTGAAACTTGAAGCTTTGAACGTAATTGATTATGGTATGAAAATTGCTTACGGTAGTGAAAAAATTAAGTTGGTACGATAATGATTAAATGAAGAAGATGGAAGTAGTTCATTTGTTAGACCAGTTAAATAGTTAATTAAAATAGTTTAGATTCATAATCTAAGTAAGCTATTATTATATCGGATTATTATATCGGATAAAAAAAAGGGATTACATTGTTCGAATTTAAATTTATATTGAAGATGGAAACTACACAAGGAAAATGCTTCTTACAGCGAAAGAAACTTTCGCAGAACCCCACGACGTGTTTTGATTGGCTAGTCAATCTAAAACAATTACATACTTGACCAATGCTCCATGATTTCCGTTTCCACCAATATAATAAATGGTTGACATGTTGGATTCTAAGAAATTCGTGATAGATTTTTGTCGCTGTATTTAGCACTGCTCAATTAGCTCATGGAATAAACAACGTTGTTGAATTGATGACTAAATATACGACGAAAATAGAAGAAATTACAATGTTGAAATTAAAATTAAGTCAAATACAATAAGAAAGACAATATAATAAAAAAATGCATCAACATTAAAGACATTAGCCATAATGGTGGAAGTCGTCCATTTCATCTAAAAATCCATCCTCCGCGTTTTGTAGATAGGCCTTTGGCCAGAGTACTTGGTTGATTTGAGTTTGGCACCTATCCCTCATATTTGCCACAAGGTTTAATGTGTGACAATGTTGAAGGTCAAGCAGTTGTAGATGAGGGCAACCATGTAGTATAGACTCGATTCCAACATTTGTAAGTTTGTGTACTGAACATATCTTCAGAGTTTGGAGTCCGGACATTGATGAACCGATTGCCATAGCAAGATAGTTAATCCCGGTCCGAATGTTGATGTTACAGGGGTGGACGGTAATTTCAAAAGAAGTGAGTAGTGGACATGCCTCTCCAATGACATCAATTGTTTGGTCATAAGGTTGGTAAAGAGAGATGGTTAAATTTTGTAAAAGATGAACACTACGCCAGAATTGTAAAAAGAGATCGCCACCTTTAGTAGCGTTTATAAAAAAACGCTACCCATTTTAATAACACGCTACACCATTAGTAGCGTTTTACTTTAAAACGCTACCAATTAGGTAACACGCTAAGCGGATCTCAGCGCTTTTACTTTAAAACGCTAGCAAATTAGAAAACACGCTAGACGGATCCCTAGCGCTTTTATTCAAAAACGCTAGCCAATTAGAAAACACGCTAGATAGATCCTCAGCGTTTTTATAAAGCGCTAGCTATTTAGAAAACACTCTAGACAGATCCCTAGCGCTTGTTTCAAAACGCTAGCCAATTAGAAAACACGCTAGATAGATCCCTAGCGTTTTTTATAAAACGCTAGGTATTTAGTAAACACTCTAGACAGATCCCTAGCGCTTTTATTCAAAACGCTAGCTATTTAGAAAACACGCTAGATAGATCCCTAGCGTTTTTTAGAAAACGCTAGGTATGGTTAAATAATATTTTTTTTGTTTCCCATTGAGCTACTTCCTTTCTCAGCTAACACTCTCACCCAGAAACGCAAAATCACTCACCCAGAAACGCAAAACCCTAACACCCTAACTCAAATTAACATCATCTCTCTCAACGAAAATCATCTCTCTCAGTGAACATCATCTCTCTCACTCAGACAACATTGGTGAGTTTTTTGTTCCTTGCTCTGTTTCTTGTTAGATATTAATTATGGGTTCTAGTTTAGAAATATATTAGTTTTGTCACTTGTGCACACTAGACTCTTCTTTTTTTTTTACCACTAGCCTCTTCTTGTTAAACATAAATTAATTATTTGGAAGACTATAATATGATATAGATATAGCTTGGGAAAATAAGGAGTGGATTTGAAAAAATTTTAAAAGAGGAATTTTTGTTTGTTTTTTTATATGAATTGATTCTTCATTATATTCGAATTGCTTGATGGGTCATATGTTAAAGTTCTCTTCTCAGGATTTTATTATAAATATAATTTGGAAATTATGGATAGAAATTGGATGTCTGCCAATCGTCTGTCCAAGGAGTATATTACCGGAGTGGATTATTTTGTATTTGTCTTTGTTGAACGTTTAGGGACTTCTAGTGGTATGAAATGTCCTTGTTTAAGGTGTTGTTATGTAAAATCAGTTACTGCAGAGGAGTTGGCACGACATTTAAAGGCGAATGGAATTGATCAAAGTTACACTTGTTGGATAATGCACGGTGAGAAAAAAGGTGAATCTTCAAATATGAATGATATTAGTAAGAGATATGCGCGCCGCGGTTGACACCGGAACACATTCATTTGATGCGAACGAATTTGAAGAGATGGCAAAGGTGGTTGAAGAGGATCTTAATGATTGTCCTGAAATGTTTGAGAAGTTGATAAGCGATGCGAGAGACACCATTGTATGCGGGTTGTAATGAATTCACAAAATTATTGGTTGTGATCAAGTTGTATAACTTGAAAACTCGCCACGGATGGACGGATAAGAGCTTTACCGATTTACTCTCATACGAAAGAAATGTTGCCGAATGATAATGTGCTTCCTTCTCGGACGTATGATGCAAAGCAAATGTTGGGGTCTATTGGCTTGAACTATGAGAAGATACACGCTTGTCCGAATGATTGCATTTTATTTGGAATGAACATGCGTTGTTAAAGTCGTGTCCTAAATGTAATGCACCCGCAGTATAAGAAGAAAGAGTCTGCTCCACAAAAGGTGTTGTGGTATTTTCCTATAATTCCTCGATTTAGGCGCATGTATCGTAGTTCAGAAGATGCAAAACACTTGACATGGCATGAGGATGAAAGGATTAAAGATGGTATGCTACGACACCCCGCAGATTCTCCGCAATGGAAAAAAATCAATATTGAGTATCCTAATTTCGGGGATGACCCGAGAAACCTACGCCTTGCATTGTCTGGCGATGGATTTAACCCGCACGCAGATCCAGAGTAGCTTCCATAAAGATACATGGCCCGTGATTTTGGCGATTTATAACTTACGCCGTGGCTTTGCATGAAACGCAAATATATGATGTTTGTCTTTGTTAATTTTCAGGCCCAAACAACCGAGAAATGATATTGATGTATACTTGGCTCCTTTAATTGAAGACTTGAAGCAAATGTGGGAGGCGGGGTAGAGGTGTATGATGGGTTCAGAGAAGAAAGTTTCCCCGAGGGCTATGATCTTTGGCACAATTAACGACTTTTGCATGCATACGGCAATCTATCTCGGTACAGTGAACAAAGGCGGTGTGCATGCCCTATATGTGAAGACAACACGCATTGGATGTGGTTGGAACATGGTAAGAAGAATATCTATCTTGGTCATCGTAGATTTTTGCCATCAACTCATCACTATCGATTGTGGAGAAAGGCATTTGATGGGAATACAGAAACACGTAGAGCTCCCCGCCTTTGTGGCGAGCATGTATTTGAAAAGGTGGAAGATTTGAACATTAAATTTGGGAAGCCTTTTGCAGGAGAGATTGCCAAAGCGGGGTGGAAGAAAAGTCGATTTTCTTTGAGTTGCCATTTGGAAGTCATTATATGTAAGGCATTTCATTGATGTGATGCATGTTGAAAAGAATGTGTCTTGAAAGTGTCATTGGTACCTTACTCAATATGCCGGGTAAGACTAAAGATACCATCAACTCAAGGTTGGATTTGGTTAGTATGGGTTTGAGACTGAATTGGGTCAGGTAAAGAAGGGTACACGTACATATCTACCTCCGTGACTCATACTCTATCTAGAAAGGAGAAGATCGCCTTTTTGTGAGTTTCTTCATGGAGTTAAAGTTCCAGAGGATACTCTTTAAATGTGGCGACTCTTGTATCGATTAAAGACCTCAAGTTAAAGTCTCTAAAGTCCCACGATTGTCATGTTCTCATGGAGAATTTGCTACCCATTGGTATTCGATCCATTTTGCCTAAGAAAGTGCGCGGACCTTAACCAAACTTTGTTTATTCTTTAAGGCGATTTGTAGTAGAGTGATTGACCTGGAAAGTTGCCAACATTGCAAAGAGAAATTATCGTCACTTTGTGTGAGCTTGAGATGTATTTCCCACCTTCCTTTTTCGACATAATGATTCATCTAATAGTTCATCTCGGTTGAGAGACACAATTGTGTGGCCCATGTTACATGAGATGGATGTATCCGTTTGAGCGTTACATGAAGATATTAAAAGGATATGTGAAAAATCGATCACGACTGAGGGTTGTATTGTTGAGCGCTACATAGTTGAAGAGGCTATTGAGTTTTGCACGGGCTATCTATCTAGTCTTGAATATTCCGTGGGATTTGCAAGGTCTCGTCATGCGGGAAGGATTAGTAAAGGGATGACAGGAAATAAATTAGTGATGGTATCAAGGAAAGAACTAGAGCAAGCACACTTGTGACGCTCTTCACAATGATAGTGAGGTTGATTCATATGTTGCCAAGCACAAGGAGATTCTTAAGAGTCAATTCGGGAAAGAAGCAAGTTTGGTTAGCAAAAGAACACAATAGGAGTTTCATAGTGTGGCTAAAACATCACATTGATGGTGAGTGTGTTTGAATCCTACTTGATTTCAAAAAGATTGAGATGGTTAGCAAAAGGTCCAAATATACATGTCTTCTCTTACAATGACTATCTAATGAACGAGTGCACTTTCTATACAAAAGAACAAGATGATCAGAGTAAAATGCAAAATAGTGGGGTGACTCTTGTAGCTCATTCTATGCATGCATCCAAAGTACAAAGATAGAAATCCCATATATGCGAATATGTCTTACTTTGGCTTCATTGAACACATATGGGAGTTGGATTACAATATGTTTCAGAGCCCGTGTTCAAATGTGAATGGGTTGACAATAATCTTGGTTTCTGATTGATGAATTAGGGTTCATGCGGGTGAATTTCAACAAGTTAGGATATAAAGATGAACCTTTTATTTTAGCATCGCAAGCTCAACAAGTGTTTTATGTCACCGATCCGATTAATATCAATTGGTCTATTGTTCTATTGGATCGACAAAAATTTGTGTATAACAACGATGATGATGAAGCACCCGATGATGTTGGTGTTGAGGACGACCCGTTCTTGAGAACATCGGAACCAATAATAGGGAAAATACTTCTATAGAGGATGTTGTATATTTTAGAAAAGATCATAATGATGGAATTTTTATTCGTCGGAAAAAAAAATACCAAGACGCGAATTGCAAACAAAATTTTATCTAGGAAAAGGAAAAGGTAATATAGACTTAATGATTTCTCGTTATTTTTATTAATAGATAATTATTATATTGTTTTTGTAAATTTAACAATAACATGGATTATGTTATATTGCAGTCGAGATGGCATCACTTAGTGATCATGAGATCTAGTGGTCAAGGCAGTAGTCATTTATGTTATATATGGTATAGCTTTAATTTGTAGCTACTTTTGAGTTTCATAATGTAAGTTACTTATGATGTTGTATGATTTGTAAACAAAAATATCTATTAATAGGTTGAATTTTGTGTGTATCTATATATATATTGGATTGTAATGATATTGGCTGAATTTTGTTGGAATGATATTTGATGAATTTTCTTTGGAAGGAATGAATTAATAGGTTGTAATTAAAAGGAGAATAAACAAAAATAAAAAAATAATTAAAAAAATCAGTCAATAGGTAGCGTTTTAGAGTGAAAACGCTAGAAATGAAGTTAAAAATTCATTCAATACCTAGCGTTTTAAAGTTAAAACGCTAGGAATTGTAAAGAGGAGCTAGAGGATCCCTAGCGTTTACTGTAAAACGCTAGGAATGCTAATAAAAGGTGCTATAGCATCCCTAGCGTTTTACATAAAACGCTAGGAATGCTAGTAAAAGGTGCTATAGCATCCCTAGCGTTTTTCTGTAAAACGCTAGGAATGCTATAGCACCTTTTTACTAGCATTCCTAGCGTTTTACGAAAAACGCTAGGAATGGTAAACACGCGCTAGTTGATCCTCAGCGTTTTACATAAAACGCTAGGAATGCTAGTAAAAAGGTGCTATAGCATCCCCTGGCGTTTTACATAAAACGCTAGGAATGCTAGTAAAGGTGCTATAGCATCCCTAGCGTTTTCTGTAAAAACGCTAGGAATGCTATAGCACCTTTTTACTAGCATTCCTAGCGTTTACGTAAAACGCCAGGAATGGTAAACACGCGCTAGTTGATCCCTAGCGTTTTATGTAAAAACGCTAGGAATGCTATTAAAATTTTTACAAGCGCGCCTCTCATCTCCCTCACACACTCACGCACAACCCGTAACTCATCTACCTAACTTTTCTCCACGAACAACCCAGAACTCATCTTCGTTCATCTTCGTTCATCACCGTTGCACATTTCGTTCATCTCCACGCACAACCTGGTTACCCATTTCGTTCATCTCCACGCACAACCTGGTTACCCATTTCGTTCACCGTTGCCCTCTTCGTTCATCTCCACGCCGTACCAGCTTTCCCTCTCTCTCGTTGGCTACTGAAGTTGTGTGACTAGATTTCTCAGGTATGGATTTTCTTTTTTCTCCTGATTGTATTGTACATAGATTGCCACTGCTTGCATGTTAGTTATAACAATGTTCTGTTATTGGCATTTTGAACAAAAGATTTGATACTAGTCTGTACATGGCTTCTAGGTTACTCTTACTCTAGGTTTACTCTAGGTTACTTAGTGCATGTTAGTTATAACAATGTTCTGTTATTGGCATTTTGAACAAAAGATGAACTCTTGATACTAGTCTGTACATGGCTTCTAGGTTACTCTTACTCTAGGTTTACTCTAGGTTACTTAGTGCATGTTAGTTATAACAATGTTAGTTATAACAATGTTCTGTTATTGGCATTTTGAACAAAAGATGAACTCTTGATACTAGTCTGTACATGGCTTCTAGGTTACTCTAGGTTTACTCTATGTATGTTTACTCTAGGTTACTTAGTGCATGGCTTTGACTGTTACTTTGTGCATGGCTTCTTCTATATTTTGTTAAGTGTTTGTTGGTTCTAAACAATTAGAAAGCTAAAACTCACTGAGTCTTATTCATTTGGGTGATTGCAAGTCAGATGGCATCACATAGTGATCACGATAGTAGTCAGGGTGGTGATGGGGGTGATAGAAACACAAAGAAGTTCACTCCCCGAGGAATTACATCGAAAAAGAATATCGTCAATCGGATAAGTAAAGGACACGAGAAATATAAGGTAAGTTAATTACTAATTATTAATGTTGTTCTCTACCTTTCCAAGTTATCTAATTATTTAATGATTTAATTATTTAAGGTCCGATGGAGTGTTAAAGGTTTGCCAATTGGAGACAACGGCACAAATTTAATTAGCTTTATTGGTACTAAGGTGAAGCAAATCTTTCCAATTTCAATTAAAAGTTGGAATGAGAAAGATAATCGAGTTTTGCCTAAACCTGAAAGATGATTTTTGGGACTTAATACGGGTATATAATTTTAGACCTCTTTAATAATCTTATTTAGTGATTTTTAGTTATATTTATTTAATCCATTTTTATGTATAACTAGAAACACTTTGATGTCGATGAGTCCCGAAGAGATTGGATATCTTTGAAGAAGCGGGAAGGTTGCATAGGGCTTACAGAACTGATGTGGGGAAAAAGTATCTGAAACGTCCTGATGGGACCATCAGACAGGAGCCTCCAGCACTGTATGCCGGAATTATAACTAAGGAGGATTGGACCAAATTTGTAGATATACGCACTACAGATCCGGATTTCCTGGTTAGTATATTAATTATTTAAGTTATATATATATATTTCACAAGTAGATATCATTCATTAATGTATACTTATCTTTTTAAATAGAAAAAGAGCAAAGCGAATAAAGAAAGAGCTTCTAATCCCGAGTACCCTTATAGAGGAGGTTCTAGTGGATATCAAATTCTCGAAGAAAGATTGGTAAGACACAATTAGTTTAATTTATTATGATTTAATGAATCTTTTAATTTACAGTTGATTAACAATTATTAAACTTAAATAGTTACTGGAAGAGGGGAAAGATCCAACTCAAGAATCCCTTGATCGTACGATTGTGCAGTTAGAGAGGCCCGACAAAACAAGGATGGGGAGATTGTGGATCCGAAAACTAAGGAGGTCAAGGACAAAATTGTAAGTATTCCAAAATTCATGAAAAAATTGCAAGTTGGAATTTGTGTCTCGACTATATTTTTTAATCAGTTACTCGATTTTTTTGACACGTGAACATATTTTTATTGTCGATTAAATTTCTTTGACACTTGTTTATTATTTTTATCCGTTACTCGATTTTTTTGACACGTGGACATATTTTTTATTCTCGATTAAATTTCTTTGACACTTGTTTATTATTTTTATCCGTTACTCGATTTTTTTGACACGTGGACATATTTTTTATTCTCGATTAAATTTCTTTGACACTTGTTTATTATTTTTATCCGTTACTCGATTTTTTTGACACGTGGACATATTTTTAATGTCGATTAAATTTCACTTGACACTTGTTTATTAATTTTATCCGTTATTTATGTTTGTGCATCGCCAAAGCATATCACAATCTGTATCACAAGGAGATTTAACAGATTGTGATGGTCACCAAGATGTCCTTGCTCGTGCCTTGGGAAGGGAAGAGAGCAGGTCGGATTAGAGGTTATGGATATGGGATTCCTCCGACAACCGTGTGTTTGGGCCAAAGAAGAGCCAAAGCAAGGGGTGCGGGATTGTAAAGTCATGGCGGAAAAGTATGACGAGCTATCCAAGAATGTTTCTTTGTGCTAATGGAAGAGAGACAGGATGTTTAAGCGACTCTTGGCACAAAGGATTGGTGCACCATCCCCGCTGCACCACCCCGCTGAACCTATTGAGCTCTTGCGCACCCCATAGCGCCCGAGATAGTTGCACCATCCCTTCAACATGTGTATTTAACAAAACTCGACTGTTTTTGTACATATGTATTTGATAAAATTATCATGTATATTTATTTTTCTTTATAATTGATTTAGGATAACTGTGAATGTGAGCTATATATTGCAAACCCACATCGAAAGGTTGCAGTGGGTTTGATATGTAACCAATTGAGTGCCACACTGCACAATCAGGCCATGCCTGAAAACCATTTGAGAGTTAGGGTAGACTATTCAATAGAGGGGTCTGCACCATTGCCTGTTCCAATTGCTAATGCGGATATATTTACTGTGGATCAAGCACTTAGTACTTTTGTGGCATGGCCTGAACAACTTGTCGTTGTAAGTGACAATATTTTTGTTAATAATTAAATGACTATAATGTGTGTTAACTAACTAGCTAATTAATCATTTTTTTAATATATACTAGGTACCCCATGTGTCCCGACCTTCCCCTTCCATGAAAGTTTCCCAACCTTCCCCTTCCACTACCAAACTCTCCCGACCATCTTCTATACAGCCAGTCCAACATGTTGGTCAATTTCCCAATGATGAATTCCAGAACTACATCGATTCTCTAAAGGTCCACATTCAAAAAATGAACCAGGACGACCAAATTTTTTTACCGCCCGATAACATTGTGGGCCTGGATCAGTTGGTAATGATCAACATCGAGGATATGAAAGCTATAGTTGAGATGGATTGGGCCACTGCCACTGATATCAGAGTATACCAGAGGTATGTATTAAATTATTTGTACACAATAGTTGTTTATATTAGAGTATATATTAGAGTATATATATGAGGATCTGAAAGTTGTATATATATTATTTATAGGTTTTTGTACAATCGTCTTCTGGTCCCTTCTCAACGGACACAGAAGTATTTCTTCTTGTGTCCGGCTTGTATAGTTGTGTTTCATAAAGGTAACACAGAGGAACGCATTACGGCTAAAAAGAGTGAAGTACAAAGTTATATCCATTCACGCTTCATGGAAGCCAAGCATTTGAAGGGCGACTCTTTATTTTTGGCACCACTCAATAATGGGTGAGAAATTTAGTCTTCAATCACTTGTTTAATTATTTTGAGGATTGTATTATAGTGTAAATTAATGTGTACTCATTCGTTATTCATTTACTTGCAGCAACATTGGGTACTCTTTGCAATAAACCCTAAGCAAAATGTTGTCTATTATCCGGATTCACTTCAAGGCCATTACAACGTCTCACGAAGACTTCGTGAGAATCGGTTGAGAGGTGTGTATGTGTAACCCTCTCATTTTAATTTGTATAATTTAATATATGTATTTTGTTCAACTTAACGTTATATATATATATATGTATGACGTTACAGTGCTTTGAAAGAATACTTGGGATTATCTACGAGTAAAACAAGATGGCTACCCATAACTGTAAGCTTTTAAGAATCATTCTTATAATTTTAATTGATTTTTTGGTCATAAAAATGTGACAATTAAGTTATAATCTTTTGCTTTGTAGTGTCCTAAACAACCAAATAGCAATGATTGTGGGTACTATGTTATGAGGTATATGAAAGAGATTATCACTCATGACAAAGTAACAATCCCAACCAAGGTAACTACTTAGATTTATTTTTTATATTGATATTATAATACTTACTCACATTTAATAAACATTTTAATTCTAATTTTATTTCATTTTTTTAAGTATTTTCCGACTTCAAAAACTCGAATTACTCTGTTTGAACAACTTACAAAGAAGGGGGAGTGGTGCCATTTTGTTTCTAGCTTTTTGTAGCAAGTTTTGAGATTCATAGTTTAGTTATTATTTATGTTGTATATATTGGATTTATATTATGTTGTAAGTACTTCTTAGAATGATATATATTGGATTGGAAATATTATTTGATGAATTTTGTTGGTGAATTTTGTTTGAATGATATATTGGATTGGAATGTATTTTTGAATTTGTTGAAAAGGGAATGAATTTATAGGTTGTAATTAAAATGGAGAACAAACCAAAATAAAAAAATATTTAAAAAAATTCAGTCAATAGGTAGCGTTTTAGAGTGAAAACGCTAGAAATGAAGTAAAAAATTCATTCAATACCTAGCGTTTTAAAGATAAAACGCTAGGAATTGTAAAGAGGAGCTAGAGGATCCCTAGCGTTTTACGTAAAAACGCTAGGAATGCTAATAAAGGTGCTATAGCATCCCCAGCGTTTTATATAAAACGCTAGGAATGCTATAGCATCCCTAGCGTTTTATATAAAACGCTAGGAATGCTAGTAAAAGGTGCTATAGCATCCCTAGCGTTTTATATAAAACGCTAGGAATGCTAGTAAAAAGGTGTTATAGCATCCCTAGCGCGTTTTTATAAAGCGCTAGGTATGGTAGTAAAAAGGGTTATAGTATCCTAGCGTTTTAATTTAAAACGCTAGGAGGAATGGTAGTAAAAGGAGCTATGGGATCCTAGCGTTTTTATTTAAAACGCTAGGAATGGTAGTAAAATGAGCTATGGGATCCCTAGCGTTTTATAGAAAATGCTAGGAATTGTAAAAAGGCGCTGGGTCAATGGCTAGCGTTTTATATAAAACGCTACGTATGTCTAAAACACGTTGGGTAAATGGCTAGCGTTTCTTAAAATGCTACTAATGGGGTGTACGCATTAGTAGCGCCAGCTTCTCTAGCGTTTTAAAACGCTACCAATGCCCAAAAAAAACGCTGCAAATCCTAATACGCTGGCGTAGTGGAAGTTTGGGGATAGTTTGCCGGAAGGCGTAATTGGAGACTCCAAGACAGTTATGTAGTTGAAGAACTTTGATTGAAGGCCTACAATAATAGTGGTTAAATATAACAATTAAAAATAAGGAAAGTGTTGAAACAGAAATGAGTAAGTACAAGACGAAATAAAAACTTAACGATGGAAAACGGTATTTACCGATCACGTATACACTCTAGAAGTTGGTCGTTGGCAAAATTGTTGATGTAGAGTTCTTGTAGGCTGTTTGAACCTCTACTCATGGCAACTCTACATATGTTACGCAATTCTTCATTGGAGAGAGTGGGATTGTTTCTCATGTCCACCACTTTCCACATCGATTGATCCCATACAAATCCCACCATTGTTGACATATGAAGCAATAGTGACCCTATCAACTACACTAAGTCGTTGGACAATGTTAATGTTGATTTCTTTTGGAAGAGAAGGTAGATTTTGGGGACTCTTTCACACGTTCCATGATTGAAAGGTTTGCATTTTATCTTTGTAGAGGATGAGATTTATAGGTGTTTTGGTACAAAGAATTAAGGGTGACATAGAGAAACGAAAGGTTTCAAGCCGAAGGGTCACATAGGGAAACAAAATTTTGGAAACGAGGGGTCACTACTTAAACGAAGCATTTTTTCAATAAGGGAGGTGATGAGTTTCTTTGTTAATAATTGATTAATTCTGCCTTAAAATTTGAAACGTTGGATTTAATTGTATTGACTTACAGAAATTCGTCTTTGTGCATGTTGTGAAATTGAGTTTCTTTGTTTATATATATTTGCTTTGTTAATGCATTTTATTTCCGATCTTATTAGATATAGACTTGTTTTGTTAAGACATTATATTTTCCGAGCTTGTTTATATATTTGCTTTATTAAGTCATTATATTTTCCGACTTTGTTTATATTGATTTGATTTGTTCAGGCGTTATATTTCCGATCTTACTTAATAAATAGTTGCTTTGTTGGGAAACCCAAGTTTCCGATCTTGTTTATATATATTTGCTTGGTTAACTCATCCTATCTTCCTCTCTTGTTTATATATTTGCTTTGTTACGGTATTCTATTTCCGATCTTATTACATAAAGACTTGCTTTGTTACGACATCATACTTTCCGATCTTGTTTATATATTTGCTTGGTTAAGGCATTCTATTTCCGATCTTAGTAATCAAAACTTGCTTCGTTAAGGAATTCTTTTTCCGATATTATCAAATAAGATGGTAACATTATCCGAGTTAAAAAGACAAAGTAATGAAAAAAGATAACAAAATATTACTACGACAATGTCATTAAAAACAAACCGGTTATGGCCGGGTCCTCAATTGCAAAAGAAAACAAACAGAAATAAACAAGTTACACATCTTTGGGATAGACGACCTTAGATACTTCATCGGGTCTCCGGGTCGAATTCGACTATGTGCCCATTATGAACCCCGTACTCCGGGTTAAAAATTTCACGATTAGCAACAAAATCGGGATTGACTATGGCAACTTGATCAAGTGCATTGGTAAAAGCCTCTACTATTCCCTCTTGTCCCATTTGAATCGCTTTCATCCGATCTTCAAGAGCTTTAGCGTTCAGAGCAGTGAGTTGCTTAATCTGCTCTTGAAGGTCGGGAAAACCCTGGGACGAGTTTGTAACTTCCAACTCGGCGATTTTATCATCTTTTTCTTTAAGATCAGCAGCAGCTTGTTCGAGTTTTTCGTTCGACAGTTTCAAATCGGCCTCCTTTTGTTTCAATTCAACCTCCAGTTGTAGCCGTTTAGCTTCCGAATCTTCAGCCATCTTTTTATAAAGATCCACATCCTTCTTGGATTTTTCAAGATCAGCCCGAAGTGGACTTACAACTTTCCGAGCCCGCTCATACTTGTCTTCCAGATCTGAACAAATAGATGAAAAACATAAATATAAAAATTGGCAAACCGGATGGACGAACTTAGTAAACCATAAATCATACCTTTAATTTGAGAAGCGGCAGATGCTTTGTCCGCTTTCACGAGATCAGCCATTCTCGTCAGCACCGAGATAGAAACTCCAAAGGGGTCTTCTTGAAACTCCTCGGTTTTTAACGTCATATATGCTTTTGGATCAAAAGGGGAGGCAGGCTTATGTTTCTTGCTCTTCTTGGACTGATCGCTCAAATTAATCACATTTTTTCCCCGATCTTGAGGATTTGACTTAGGAGGGAGTTGGCCAAAATTGTTCTTTCTTTTCCTTGGAATTAGCCGATCTTCTGACCGATCTTGTTGTTCATCCCCCACTTCAAGAGCCACTGGTATCAAAGGCTCGGCATGGGTAATTAGGGGTGCAGAGGTCCCTTCAGCTGCGAACCCGATACCACTTCCGACCTGTGGTACCACTGGTGAAATTTTCTCTAATGCCAGCGCTTTTAAACCCGCCATGCTTCTTCTTGTCGCCATATTATCTGTAAAAAGAAGAAAGTCCGATAAGAAAAAATTATAGAATCAAAATCGGAAAAGAATTCAAAAAGTTATGACCGACCTAAAATTTTCTCGACATGCTCAAAATTAACAGATGCTACCAATAGCTTAGTATCAAAACCCCATTGATTCGCTCTATGTTCATCATTGGTGACGATCCGATCTGCAATAAACGTCAGCATCTTTAAGGTTCTCCGATCTTCCGAATTTAAATCCTCTTTGGCGACAGAATGTCTTTTAGATTCATCTCGACGGGTCCAACCAAGAGGAAATTTGGTGGTAAGAACAATATCGTTCTCATCGTTAAACGTGCCGACCCGATCTACTACTGCTGGCAATATCGGTTCTACCCAAAAAAACTTGTTTTTCCACTCATATTTTAAACTTTCTGCATATGGCCGAAATACCTTAATACCTGCCCTGGATCGGAGGGTATAATGTTCTAAACGAGCGGGCTTACCACTGTTCTTTTCAGTCCGTCTAGTCACCAAAAACATATGAAGAAAAAGTTGAAGGGAGATGGGCCGATCTAAATGAATACATACGAGCTCAAAAGCACGTACGAAGGCCCAACCGTTGGGATGAAGCTGAGAAGGTGCTACCTCTAATCTAGCCAATACCGACTGCTGAAACGCCGTAAAAGGAGGTCGGATACGCATGTGAGCTAAAGTCGTCCAATATATGGTAAACTTGAGAGAATTAGGATAGGTAGCAACGTGCTCGCCCTTTTCCATTCCATAAACTCGCCAGCGCTCGGGATCTTTTGGATAGAGCCTCTTTGAATAATTGCTGATATCTTTATCCGCAGTCATTAGCGACTCTACCTGGCGAAGTCGTTCGGACACCCAATTGTAATCTCGAGGCGTACACAATGGAGGAATTACGGGGAGATCGACGTTATTGCTCCCGGAATCCTCATACCCAAATAATAATTCGAAACTTCCGGTGTCTTCTGCCTCTTCTCCCCTCCTCTCTTCACCGATGTTTTCTTCCTCTGGATCAACATACGGATCTTCACCTTTCCTTCCATCTGATTCCGTCCCGGATTCAGAGTTCGTAGCGGAATCGGAGCTATCTGAAGGGCTCGGGTCCAAATCAATATTAACCCTAGCATCAGTAGTCGGGTTAATAGGCGCATCAGGAGTGGTCGATTCTTCATCAGAATCTCTTCTGCTATCGGTTCCTCTCGGCCCGGCGGACATTTCTTCTTGTATCTCGGACGCAGCTACTCTTTTCCCGTCAAAAGGGTTGGAATCGGTCCTTGATCTAGATGCCATTAGCTTTCCGATATCAGGACCTCTGGACTTGCGTTGCTCGGCTTGTTCTATAAGGCGGAGCGTTTCGGCGCGAGTGGTTTGTTTTGTTTTCGCCAGTTTTTACCTACAGGAATGGGGGCAAGCTATCAGGATAAATCAAAATAAATTGGGTACACGATTAGGATCGTAACCCGACCTGACAACCCCATCGACAAAAAGATTGCGGTGAGGCTAGATCTCGGCCGGATTAATTTAAAAACGAAGCGAAAAACAGTGATTTCTACATATAACACAGCAAGAAGTGAATTCAAATTGAAAGTACTAACCTCAGATGAAATTACTGATAATAAACAGAGGGATTGAATGTCAGAAGTTGAAAGGGTGAGCTCGGCGAATGTAGAATCACGATGTCGGTAGCTCTGAATAAGCAATGAACTAAACAAGATGAATGAATTACCCTCTTTTGTATTTATAGGGTTCTGAGATAAGACAGTTACTGTTCATTCGAAGCGACGCACTCAATCAAATCAAAGCTACCCAAAAATCGAGGAGTCCTCATTTAAAAAACACCTCGAGTCCTGCGAACGGTCACATCGATCAACGTGAGCATTAAATGCTCTATAAGAAGATGAAATAAATATTAAAACTAAAGCGTCACCAACACGTTACAATTTTAAGATCGGTAATACAGTTGAAACTTTAACCATATTCAAAACGGCTTTACAGTTCAACTTCAACCATATTCAATATCGGCTATACAGTTTAACTACAACCATATTTAAAATCGGGTTTACATTTTTAAGATCGGTAATACAGTTGAAACTTTAACCATCTTCAAAAGCGGTTTCTGATTCAACTAAAGCGTCACCAACACGTTACATTTTAACTGAAGCGTCACCAACACGTTACATTTTTTAGATCGGTAATACAGTTGAAACTTTAACCATCTTCAAAACGGCTTTACAATTCAACTTCAACCATCTTCAATATCGGCTATACAGTTTAACTACAACCATCTTTAAAATCGGTTTTACAGTTTAACTTCATTCATCTTCAAGATTGGTAATCTGATTCAACTTCAATCATATTCAAGATCGGCTTTACAGTTTAACTTCAACCATCTATAAGATCGAGTGGGAGTGCAATATTGATGGTTTGTAACTCATCAGCTTTGCGGCAAGATCGGCTTTGCGGCAAGATCGGCTTTGCGTTACAGTTTATCTTCAACCATCTACAAGATCGGCTTTGCAGCAAAAAACTTGAACAGGTATTGAATTACCTTTACTTTCAAAAAGACAAGGATGTTAATATATTAATAATAAACTATGATGAAAGGGAGGGAAGCCCATTCTTATGGTGTTTCTCTTTGTAATCTGAGAGTGATGAAATTCATCAAGCTGAGAATATCTTAAATTGCTGACAAAAAACTTGAAGAGGTATTGAATTACCTTTACTTCCAAGGTAATATTGTATTTTCTCATACGCTGGGAACTGGATGGCAACATGACTCAACACCTGGTCTCATTCCCTTGGTCTGCAAAAAGAAAACAAAAAAACAAAGTTATTGTGCAGAATATACACATGCACCGATGATAGGCAGGATAAAGAACGCCCTTTAGTTCAATTCATATACGACAGTATATTAAACCAATTATTAAACCGATAAAATATTAAAAAGGGAGTTCATCTTTTAGTTCCATTCAAAAAGACAAGGATGTTAATATATTAATAATAAACTATGATGAAAGGGAGGGAAGCCCATTCTTATGGTGTTTCTCTTTGTAATACAAATTAATGATGAAATTCATTAAGCTCGCAGAATATCTTAAATTGCGACAAGAAAAACTTGAGCAGTATTGAATTACCTTTACTTCCAAAATAATATTGTATTTTCTCATACATTTGAGAACTGGATGGCAACATGTCTCAACACTGGTCTCATTCCTTGGTCTGCAAAAAAGAAAACAAAAAAACAAAGTTATTGTGCGAGAATATACACATGCACCGATGATAAGCGGGATAAAGAACGCCCTTTAGTTCAATTCATATACTGTGATCTATTAAACAAATTATTAAACCGATAAAATATTAAAAAGGGAGTTCATCTTTTAGTTCCATTCAAAAAGACAAGGATGTTAATATATTAATAATAAACTATGGTGAAAGGGAGGAAGCCCATTCTTATGGTGTTTCTCTTTGTAAAAAGCTTTTCGACTTTTGAATCATCTTCTCGATCTCTCTATCTATTTCCTATGGTGTTTTATGTTTACTTTTTAGAGAACAAATGTGATTGTGGAGGAAGCCCATTCTTTTTGATTTTCAAACGAACACAAATGGGAGGAAAAAGGCAATCTCGATTGGAGTCTACAAGTAGGGAAGTAAATGTGGTGGACCCAACAAAATAAATAAAGATAGTCAACTTAGTTGTTTTAATGCAAAAAGCACGTCGGGTTGTGCATGAGTTTGAAATTCTCCCGCCCAAATGGGATAGGAGAAGAGATTATTACGTGCATGTGGGCAAATATTCCCGCCCATAAGACCGATAGCAATCCTTGCATTAAAAAGAAGAGATGCTGGCCAATTTCCATTCCCTCACGCCTAGGGTTCCGTGCGAGCTTCTTTTTTCCTTCACCTCACGGCACTATTCCTCCTCTTTGGATTTGGGCCTTTCTTTTACTATATCCACACCCCAATTTTATAGTTGCTAGCCCATATATATAATTGATGAATTGAGTGCCATTAGATTGAATTTTTGTTCTTTTCACATTATCTTCTTCTCTGTAAAAATAAATAGCAAATGTAAGTCAATGATTCATATAACTGCTAATAATTGTTCTAAAAGTAATTCAAAAACATCTCTAAAAATGTACTTAATTAGAGTTTATCAACTCCCCCACACTTAACTTTTGCTTGTCCTCAAGCAAATTTTCTGGCCTTTTAAATTTTTCAAATAAATAACAGAGATAGCCAAGCAAGGGACCAAAATTAGAACCATAATGACAGACGATAGATAATATAGAACATATGAGGTGTCAATAGGTTGCCCAATTAGAGGCTCAAGTCCCTGAAGAATACATTTTTGAGAACAAGGGCACTCGCTCACAATCTCTCTAAGTGTTTAGGGACTAGTGAAAATATACACTCAAGTTTCCACAAAATGCACATTACCATAAGCTTGTAATTTGACCAAATCTCCACTAAATAGTTCACATGCATGCAAAAGATGGGGTTTCATGGGTTGTAATGGGGCCAAGGTGAATTCATGCAGGGTAGGAAATAAGAAGAGGGAGATAATCAAATGGCTAAAAGAAAAAATAAGAAGCAAACAGTAACCATTGAAACCAAATATGGAGCTCCTATCTATTTTACAATTTTTGTCCCAACTCCAACTTAATTTCACTTTCATTCTTCACTCTTCTTCTATTGAATCAGCTCTCTTTGATTTACCTTCTCTCTAGAGTAGACCCCTTTTTTTTTTTTGGATTTGCCCTTTGGCTCTTTCATTCTTTTGATGTGTCTTTTCCTCCTTTACTTTTTCTCTTTTTTTCAAATTTTCTTTTTTATATATTTTTTCATAGGAGGAAAAGGTAGGTACATGAAAACTTCTATTTTGTTTCCTTTGTAGGAAGATATTCTTGTAAGCACATGAATCACTCCTTTTGTTTCTTCATCCTAACAAGATAGACAACTAAAGTATAGGACGACATTTCAGTCCTGACAATATAGATCATTAACATATAGGACGTAGTTGTAATTTTCAATAGTTGCTCCACATCCAATTTCAATTGGTTACCAAAAAAAAGAAAAAGAAAAAATAATATCTGGGTACCAAAGAGAAAAAATATAACAATTAGGCTCAAAGGGGGCAACTAAGGGATAAATTCAACAAACAACTCTGAGGCCAGAAAAATACCTAAATTCCCCAAAATTTTTTACATGATGCAAATCAATTTTCGCCTTGAAATGGTCAAAAGACAAATTCTAGAATGAAGCAAATTGGGAAACACACTCATAGAAAGAAAAGGGGTAAAATTTTATGGTTTAGTATCAATCCCCTTATGAAGGCTCAGATCTCACATTTAGAAGCTAGTTCACAGAAAGTACTCAAGAGGGACAAATGCTAATTATCAGCTTTCTAAGGACATCCTCACAGTTACAATTAAGCACAAGTCTGTCAAGTAAATTAATTATGGGATCCCCTAAAGGCATAATCTCTATTTTTTCAATTTAAGCATAGTTCATGCAAAACAAGCTAGAAAAAATGCTATCAACATATGTAGTGGGTATATGCATTAATAGAGATCAAGTAACAACATATAATATCCTCCCCACACTAGCATGAAGTATGGTCCTCAATGCAAAATATTAGATTGACACAAAAATAAATAAATGAGAGAGAGAGAGAGTAAGAGTGACTTCCCGAGAGAGCTTGTAGTTGGAGCTTGTTCCTAAAAACAAAAGAAAACAAAAGAAAACAAAAAGAAAACAAAAATAACTGAAAATAAAACACAAAGGTTGCCTCATGAAGCGCTTGTTTAACGGCATGAGCCCGGCGATAGTTGGTGCTCAATCGGTGGCTCCAAGAGCAAATTTTACATCTAACGCATTGCATCTTCTTAGTTTTCTAACCATGTGATTGGCATTGTTTTTCTTTTTCCATGTGGTGGTTGAAATTCAAAGGATTGTGGAATTCTTGTTTTATGTTCATCCACCACTATGCTAGGATCCTGCAAAATAAGAATTTTTTCCGAAAGGTCCTGCATCTTTAAATCACTAACAATGTTAGTTTCAACCACATCATCAAAATAAGGAGAGGTCAAAGAAGATAAATATTCGTTGGAATTTAAAGTTTTAATAACATCATCTTCTTTACCACTCCGTAAAGTTACATTTCCCTTATTAACCTCAATTACAGCATCACCAATGGTTAAAACAACTTGCCCAAAAATTGGGGCTTTCTCCTCTTCCTCCAACTCATGAACCAATGGGGCTTTCTCCTCTTCCTTGAACTCATGAACCAATGGATCTTTTTCATTCTCCTCACAAGCGTTCTCATCAGTATCATCTTTTATTTCAATATAACTCCCTTTAGTAGGAGCTATTATTTTTATTTGACTCTCCTTGGTAGGAGTCTCTTCATCTTTCTCAAGAGTTTCTTCCTCTATATTATCTTCCACGGAGAACTCTTCATCACTCCTAAGAATATTATCTTTGTATTGCTCAGTTTGTGAATGAGTTTCTTTGGCCTCTTGAGATAATAAAGCAATGATATTTGAGATATGACCGTTTATGACTCCAATTTGGCCTCCATGCGGTCAAACTTTGCATGTATCCGCTCCAATACATCATTGGTGTATGGTATCTCCTCCTCTTGCCTTTGCACTTGTAGTGGCTCATAATTATCCCAGTGGGAGGAATAAGGAAGTGGCTCATAGTCATCACAATAATCCAAATAAGGGTCATAAGGAGGAGGATAAATTGGGATTTGGCACTGAGCCACATACCAATATGAGTTCTCTAAATTTCTTTGAGCCTCTGCCTCTCTAATATAATCTCCAAGGGTCTTAACCATGATTTAGACTTTTATCTCGCAAAGCAGTGAAGCTGCAACAATCTCTTTGGAAAGTATTAGCAATTTTTTTTTAACTTTTTAATAAGATAAATAAAAAAACAAAATTAAAAACTAAAGCACACAAAAAAAAATGTCTAAAGCAATAAAAATCTTTTTCGTTTAATATTGCTAAATTAATCCCCGGCAACGGCGCCAAAAACTTGTTGCGTTAAAGACACACTTAGAGCAAGTGTACTCTTTCGCAGTAGTAGTATAAAAGAATATCGTATCCACAAGGATTAATTAACAAGTACTAAACTAGTCAAGATTATTTAATGTTTAGACGAACAAATAGTTTGAGTGATGTAGAAAAAAAATAAGAAGAAGTAAATGACAAGAATTAAAATGCAAGATATAATCAATGGAGAGAGACCTAGAGTCACGGTTTCACTTGCAAGCTCTAATTCTACCTGAATTCCCTTATTCTATTTAATTACCAATCCCTTTACTAAAACTACTAATCCGTTTGGTCATTCGCGATTAATATTCTTTTTCCTAAATTAACCCTCGTTTGGTCATGCAAGAATTTAAATTCAGGAAAAGCATAAAGAGCAAAAATGTTGAATGATTGGAAGACTAAATTATGGTTTGGTCATGCCCTAATTATAGTCTCAATTATCCTATACGTCCACCAACTAATTGCAGTACGGTCGCTGATCAACTAATTGATTATAAACATGCAAAGGGTAGTTAATCCTAAGAATGTGATTAAATCAATAGGACAATATCAATTAAAATAAAAACAAGAATTCAAACTAAAAATTAGAACATAAAAAGGTCTCTAATCATGCAATATTCACCTAAGACCCTAGAAGAGGATTTAGGTATCCATAGTAATTAAGAACAATAAAATAGAAACTAGAGTCATGCATTACAGAGATAAAAATAACCCGGAAATTAGAGAAATTATTATTCTGAGTCTTCAGTCTCTTTTTTCTGCTCCAGAGCTCTCTCACGGTGTCAAAATCTGTACCCAAATTCTTCCTCTCTCCGTCACTGTGCGTGTACTGTGCGGATGCGTTGTTCCCCCTTTTTCTGTTCACGGCTATCCCCTTTTTATGATAATGCTGGCCAATTTCCATTCCCTCACGCCTAGGGTTCCGTGCGAGCTTCTTTTTTCCTTCACCTCACGGCACTATTCCTCCTCTTTGGATTTGGGTCTTTCTTTTACTATATCCACACCCCAATTTTATAGTTGCTAGCCCATATATAATTGATGAATTGAGTGCCATTAGATTGAATTTTTGTTCTTTTCACATTATCTTCTTCTCTGTAAAAATAAATAGCAAATGTAAGTCAATGATTCATATAACTGCTAATAATTGTTCTAAAAGTAATTCAAAAACATCTCTAAAAATGCACTTAATTAGAGTTTATCAAGCACCAATCAGAACACAGAAACATCAGGTTCATTGTGAAGGATGAAAAAGAAGAGGCCGAACAAGAAGGTGGAGATCCCGAACCTGAAAAGAAAGACGAAGTTGTAGCGCTGAGCACATTAGTTCCCACGCAAACACACCTTCGCAATGGTTCAGCTCCCAACGAAGAAGTTCAAGCAACCCAGAAGCTAGAACACGAATCAACTTCCCATAACCTTCTGCGCGTGAATGAAATTGAAGATGGAGCTCAAAAGGAAAACGAAAATGAAGCTCAGAAGTCAGATCTTTGTTCTCCAGTTGAAGGCCCAATCGTTGCTCCGGTAGCTGCTGCGTTCCCTGACCTCCCCGAAACACTTAAGGAGGATCCCGTTGTTGATCCAGTTCGTGAGATGGTGGAAACAGGTCATGCGATTGTTCAGCCAGAGGAAGTTCGTGACAATTTCTTTCCATTTGCGATTATCACCACAATGTCATCAGCGTCACCAAGGCTCTACCCACCGCCGAAGCCGCCTGATAGGTTTGTCGCTCTGACACCGTCACCGTCACCAACGTTCTGTCCGCCACCGGAGCCATCAGATAGGTCGGATGTTCCAACACCATCTCTCATTATGTCTCCTTTGTTCACCACCACAGATTGTTTCACAACAACACAACACTCAGGTACTGTTTTCTATATATCAATGCCTACCACCCTCCAAGTGTGCGATGAAATTGAAGGAGTCTTGTAATTGTTCGGACCATGGCACCAGCGTTATTCTACGGAAGGTTCTACTTGCCGCGAAGCCACTTGATTTGAGTGCATCTACGACACCATCTCTTAAATTGTCTTTGTTACATTCTTTGATCGATTTTTATTCAAAATACTGTTGTTCCAATTATGCACACCACATGTTTGATGAAATGCCTGAACAAGATGTTGCCTCATGGATTGCATCAACTCAAGGTTGGGTGGTTCCAGGCAATGGCTGCGAAGTTGTTGAATTTTTCTGTGACATAAAATTGTTGGGGATAAAACTGATTGATTCCACAGTGATGCAATGTATCAAGGCTTGTCCTATGTTTTTGGATGTCAAAGAAATTGTGGTTTATCATGTTGGTTGCTTTGGAATATCTACAAAATTTTTGATCAACATTGGAAACTTGAAAGAAAGCGTCCTTGCTCGTCACATTTCTTGCAAACTCAAAGAAGGGCGCAGGTTTGTTCCATTGAGGAACAAGAGATGGGGAAAGCATTACTTACAACTGTCTTAATTTCTGGTATTTCTGGTATACCTATTTCATCTCTATTAGCCTTTTTAAATCAAAATACTGGAAATTTTGAAGTTGTTTTAGAAGTCTATAACACTGCTTTTGACAATAAACCATACAAATGTCATCATCATCCCTATGATTTATCAATTGTGAGCTCAATGGTTGTGATTGCGTTGTTGCCTCCTCTGTTGCCATATCATTTGTTTTGGTCTTCAAGCTGCCCACATTCATAATACTTACAATTGTCATTTTGGTAGTTATTATAAAGCTGAATGGTTGGTCACAAGCCTATATAGAGAATATCATTTTTGTGTTGATGAAGCACTGTCATTTCTACAAATTGAAGAGCATTGTACTTGAAATTGTTTTGGCATGTTCTTGGTTAAAAGCACTAAGCCAATATGATATTCTAGCTTGGAAGCTTTGCACAATGCCCATTATTGTCTCGTTTCACTCTTTAACTAAGGGATCTTTGCTCACCTCTCAACACACTAAGCTAGGGGTTAATGACTTGGATCCATGGTATGATTTTCTGATTGTTGTTCTTCTAGAAAGTAGACAAGCTATTAGAACATTAGTTTGCGATCACTTGTTTGCCCCAAAGTTATATAACTCTATTTGCATTCTCTATTATGGCTCAAAAGATAGGGTAGGTACCACTAATTGGGTACCCTTTCTATGTTCTTTTGGATTGTGGCCAAGGATAATGGGTTTTGAATCTCATAAGTCTAAAACACTCTATCTAATTGTCCTTGGTTTAAATGTTGGGGTCTTGGTTGAAGCAAAATCAGACATGGAAATTGTTGTTGTAGTGGAATCTTGGCAAGGGTACGACACGAGAATTTTATTTGCCTACATGGCTATTATGCTGAAGGCCAAGACCAGATAGTTGTAAATGACTATAGGTCAAATCTGAGTACACTCTCACAACTTCATAGGCCCCATTTGGTTGATTGTATATGGGCATTGGCTTGTATGAAAAATATTAGGGAACTTGCTGATCCAAGACTGAATGGAAACTATGTGGTGCAATCCCAGGTTACAATTATTTGGCCTTTTTTAGAATGTTTTTGGAAAGGGATAATTAGGATTAGGATTCAGCTTCATGATTTCATTAATTATGGAGAGTTTGAGTTTGATCACTTGAACCCTTGTGATGCTTGCAAGTTTTTTAATGTGAAGCTTCAATTCTTGATGTCAAGCATTCTGTCAGATTGCAATGCTTGGATTATTTTAGAATTATGGGAGGTCCTACACTATGATATTCTGAAAAAAGAAAGAGGTACAAAGCTGAAGGTACCATATATTGTTCACACCTTGTTCCATGTGTTCCGACTGAAGCTATTCACAATACCAATGCTGGTTGCTGCACCCTCTTCATCAAAGCAATATCGGCTAATTCTTAAATAGTTTGCATTTGTAGTTATTTGCCACAGGAAGATGATCTACACGGGAAGTGTTTTTGCTCTAAGGACTTTACTCAAATGGAAGACTTTACCCCTTAAACATGGCACTTGTGAACATTCATCCTTGAGGACAAGGATGTTTTGAACGCGGGGGTATTGTGACAGTATTTCCATTATTTCAGTAATTTCTAGGAATTTACCTTGTTTTAAATAATTACTGTAGTTGTCCTTTTGTTCCTAGTGATGAATTAGGGTTTATTTTCGCTTTTATGAGAAGTTTCTAGATCTATGAGTTGTCATCATCCAGTAGGGAATATTCCTAGCATCTAGCATTGATTGGCTAATCCTTTGTAGCCTCCTTTGCCTATATATTAGGACAATCATTGAATGAAAGAATCAACCGATCAATATCAATCAAATATCTCTTAACCCTAAAAACTCTCTTTATTCCTCTCTCAACTCAAGAACTACCGAACGGTATTCTAGTTCATTACCTTTCCTAGCTTGAGTTAGGGTATTACCGGAGATCAATCTCCCTAGTATCCATTTATCCTGTTACAATTGGTATCAGAGCATCGACCTGGTGCTTGCGGTTCGATGGGTGTGAAAAGAATTTTGAGAATTTTGAGTGCTCTTGAAGTGGAAGAGAAGATGGAAATGGGTTTGTGCATTGTATGTGATAAACCATTTACATACCGATACCGATACCGACACCAGTGTCTACGTGTCAGTGTCGTGTCCGATATCCATATTTGTATCGGTGCTTCATAGATTATGGTATCTATTTGATGTAACATAAACAGTATTTACCGCTGAATCATCATCTCTACCAAGTAGCCTTGGTCCCAACCGCCTACCTAAACAATCTGTAGACAAAAAACAATAATTGCATCAAGGATCAAAACTAGACAAAAGATGTCAAAATGAACAAAAAAAACAAGGTACAAAATACCTATTCCTCAAACAATGTACTAAAAAACAATAATACAAATTAAATTGTAAAGATAGTAAATCAATCATCTATTCCTCACATGATAGAAACAACACAACAAGTTATAATTTTCAGCAATTCAAGCCAAGCAAACACCACCACCACCACCACCACCACCACCACCACCACCACCACCACCACCACCACCACCACCACCACCACCACCACCACCACCACCACCACCACCACCACCACCACGACGCAACTTAAATGTTCAAATTACCTAGTCATACATAAGATCCTAACACAAAGGCAAGTAGTAAAGAAAAGTTCCACAACAACAAGGGAAACAATTTATGAATTCCATTCAAAATAATTCTAGGAACATAACTTCTAACCCAATTATATAAAAATCAAGACCCATCTTATAACTTAGCACAAAAAATAAAAGATTCATCCTAGAATTAAAAAACAAAAATAAATACATAAACACATGCCAATCCAAATTGCACATACATATTTTTTTGGTAAATCAAGGTATCCTCTGAATATAACTACAGAGACCAGTGTTGTCAATGGCGGATGGCGGTTTATGGCAGAGAGCCAAAAATCCGCCATTTTAGGCTGCCATAAACCGCCATCCTTCACAAATTGGCCATGGCGGTTGTCGAGAATCGCCACCGCAACCGCCCATAGCGCCGCCATGACAGATATTTGACAACATTGCCAGAGACTAATCCTCAAGTTACTGAGATCCATTTAAGGAATTGAACTCTCCTAATAGATATACTGGCCAGGCACTACAAGAAAATCGCTGATTTGCCACGGACATTTCCGTCGCAAATGTACAAATTTCCGTGGCAAAACAACATTTGCCACGGATTAGCCTGGACCAAAAATGGTGGCAAAACGCTGTCATAAATCGTTTGCCACGGACTTTTCCGTGGCAAATTTTTTCATCGCAAACCCGTGGCAAATCCATCGCAAATTTTCGTCACAAAGTCGTGGCAAACTCTGACATCTTTCGTCGCAAATCCGTCGCAAAATTTTAAAAAAAATTAAAAAAATAAAATAAAATCATACCTCCAAAATCTATTTAATAGTGATATCTATACAGAATACATGAATGCTCCAATATCAAAATTAATAAACATATATAAAGCAAAACATAATAACAAACATTAGTACAAACTAACTAAAGATGCAATGCTCCACTACAAACTAACAAAATAATATTACTTGCTACAAACAATAGTACATAATAGATATTTTTTATGTCAGGACTTCATGACAAAGATATTACAGGTGTGGAGAACATAGAGTAAACCAGAAAGGAAACTAAACATACGAGCCATAATCAGTCGAGTTTCGTGGCTTCGTAGTATACGACTTGTCTATTGCAACAAAATACTAAATATGGATCTAACAAATTGAAAAACATGGGATCTTAAATACATAAGAAAACACAGTCAAAAAAGAGGATAACATATTGTTAGCTATATTAAAATTTTCCCTCAAATAATCTGTAGCCATACATCATTCCTTTATTTACTCAGACTACATCACACCATACATCAAACTGACTTGGTGGAGTAGCTCGTTGCAAAGCTGTTGCTTGGGTCAGTTCTTCCCATGTGTGTAAAGTTCTCCTATTGATATGGATATAAGATCAATTAATATTCAGGACACTCAAATAAATTAAAACCAACATAAGAAACCTAATAGAAATAAAAATTGATAGTGCATTACATTCACATGTTCCGATCGTCTATCCATCCAAGTGTTATACTTCAGATGCTGGTGCGTGCGGCGAAAAATTCTATGGGCTCTGGAGGGGTTCCGTTCAACTTCATATAAGAAAATAAAGAAAACACAAATTAGAGACAAATTAGCATCAAGAATCGGAACATTAACTTTGAACATGAATTTTGTAAGAGAAGGATAATGCAAAATGATTAGAACACAATACTGATGTAAAAAAGAAATCAGTGTCTGTTTGACCTGATCAAGATTAGGAGCACCATTTGGATTCCTTATTATTCTGCCTTATGAGTATATTGTACAGTAGTGTAGTTAAGTAACTGTACAATTCTGTTGTACAGTTACTGTTCAGTTAGTATAGAAGAGTTTATGTTAGAAACTGTTAAGAAAAACAGAATCTGTTGAAGTTAGGATCTGCTTCTATATAAGGATGCACTACTCCATTCAGATGTAAGCAATTCAATTGTAAAAACACATTTTCAATAGATAATGAAATTCAAGAATTCTATCAGTGTTGAAGATGCTCACAAAATATGAAACCAGATGGTCTTGAATTTCAACAGAGGAACACAAGACATTATCACCTTGCTCTAACTAAATATGGCATTAGCTTTGATAAAAAAATATGGGCATTAGCTAGCTTATAAAGTAGATGTGGGCATGATGTGAGCATGCATGTCATCAAGAGTCTTCATAATACTATTCACATTTAAATTTATATTCCAAAAACCTGGTGAACTTAATCCGTTATGCTTTCTGTCAAAGTGAATGCAGCAAATTCTTAAGCATTCTTAGCACAAAAAATCTGAAACCTACAAGAATAGGCAACATAAAGAAATAGAACATAAAACTTGTATCCAAGGTAGATGCCTCAAACCATGTTCAAAGAACTGCTCAAGTGCATCAATTAAGAATGAACCATGTTTACTTGCCAAACAAATCAAAGAATACTAGAATGAACCAATAAAGAGTACTAGAATGAACCATGTTTACTTTCCAAACATATAAAATAAAAATAAAAATATAAAGTCATGTTGGTTCAATGGTGTAAAGAAAGATTCATTTATTTGATAGCAAAACAGAATTGCAGAACTCAGTTATAAGCTGATATAAAAGAGGCATTATATTAACACACACACACACACAAAGGGAAAGATGATAACTCAGAATCAGCACAACTGAAACCATTAAATTTAAAGAAATGAGTAGCAATGATCCTATCACTGTCTTAGGACCTTCCTTTCCCAAACACCCTAAGTGTATAAAGTACTACACTCATGCATCATGTGAATGTGAATGTGAAGATCTACCCCATATAATTAACAGTCAAAAAGATAAATCCAATGACTCATATACATCTCATCTGAAGCACTAATAATTCTATAAAAAATAAAAAATAAAAATATAGACTATCTTTGGTGAAAGAATATCACAATGGTGAGAAAGAAGAGAAATAGGAAACCTTTTCTAAATGACCCTGTGGAAAGGAGAGAAAGAGGAACATTAACAACCTTACAAAAGACATTTTGTCCAACACTAGTTTCATACTTGGGATTGGATGACAACAAATGCATGATTTCTATGGTTTATTGACACACACTACTAAGCATGGTAATACATCGTGGCTACAAATATTGACACACACTATTGAGCATGGTAATACTTGTATGCTTAATATTTTCATTTTGCCACAGATGTGAACTCTATCTTCTCAAGGGACAATGAAAAGATCTTTGATCGGGGAAGTCAATTTTCACTTTTGTGGTGAAAAGATCTTAACCCAAGTTATCTTGAAGAAAACAAACAAGCTTGGGATGATTAATTTAAATCAGTCAAAAAAATAATCTACATAAAAAAATCAGAGCAATGCACTATATTATAGGAAGTGAATTGATTTGTAGAGAGCAATAATTTCAACTTAAACTTCTTGCATTCTAAGCCGATTTAATCTATAATAGGACTTCAAAGGTTCCAATTAAAGTCATTTATTAAATCGTAATAATACCTTTGCAGCCACCATAGTGAGGAGCTGTGTCCCAAAACTCATCACACAATTGTATTAGCTGAGTCTTCGTTATGGGATGAGGATGCTCCCAAGGCTTAGGCTTCCAAATCTTTTTTACAGTCCCTGTTAAAATTATTTAGGCAAAATAGTATCCGGGGTCCCTTAACTTATTTTTCATTTTCGCTTAGGTCCCTTAACTTTAAAAGCTAACGTTTAGGTCCCTTAACTTTTAAAAATGTTTCATCGTAGTCCCATTTAACGTTAAAAGCTAACGTTTAAGTCCCTTAACTTTTAAAAACGTTTCATCGTAGTCCCATTTAATGTTAAAAGCTAACTTTTAAGTCCCAGTTGTTGTTAGTTTAAAAACGTTAAATGGGAATACGATGACACGTTTTTAAAAGTTAAGGGACCTAAATGTTAGCTTTTAAAGTTAAGGGACCTAAACGAAAACGGAAAATAAGTTAAAGGACCCCAGATGCTATTTTGCCAATTATTTAAAACAAAGGAATGAAAAATTAAACCACGTGCATTTGAAATAATCAAAGAATGTAATAAACTAGACGGACAACTCCAACTCACGATCATACCAATATATGGTCGTAACATTTAGCAACACCTTATTTTACATATCAAATTCCTATCAAGCAAAACAAAAGAATGAGACTTGAAATTGAAACAACATGAACCTAAATAATGGGCAGTAAATCAAATATTGACCGTATTAGAATGTTTCTTTGGCCTCTGAGTAATCTCAAGATCTTTAGCAGTCTGCATCACTCCATCCTGAGACAAGGAGAAATTTTCAATAACCAAATTCATTGATTGAAGGGAAAGAACACATGAATATTAGTGAATTCTTCCAGCCAAAATGAACACCTTTCTTCAAAATGCCAATGTTTAATATGATTATCATAAGCAGTAAATAAGAAGCATTATAAACCTAGCGTTTTTGATTTAACCAAAAACCCAAAGAAAACTTAAAGAAACCTTGGACAGGGAAGATAAATAAGAAGCATTATAAACCTAGGGTTTTTGATTCAACCAAAAATTGGGAGTTTTCTATCAAATAGAAGTAAAATAGTAGAAAAAAAGCTTACCTTTAAGAAGAGAATAGGAGAGCGGCGAGAGAAGAAGAATGGTAGAGAAGAGGCGTTGTTTTCGTTCATGAGAGAAGGAGGATTTGGGGTTTGAGGTTTAAGGCTTGAGGCGCGGAGAGAGGAGAGAAAGGAAAGGAGAGCGTCGCAGATGGTGGAGGATTGGGGTTTTCCGTAGTGGTGGTGGATTAAAGGTCGAAGGAGGAAAGAGTGAGGAGAAAGTAATGAGTTCTCTCGAGTTTTCCGTGAGAGTGGTGAGGAAATGAGGGTTCGAGGATAGGAGTTTCTCTTACTTTTTCCTAAATTGAAAGAGATGGGAATCTTAAGTGGGAAATTTAGCGTGTTTTCCTTCGGAGTTGCGATGAGACTATAGTCCGTGGCAAATATGACTTATTCTTGTAGTGAGGATTGAATCCTTAATCAGTCGGTTAAGGAGCAAATTGCATATATATATATATATATATATATATATATATATATATATATATATATATGATATTGCACAACAACAACAACAAAACAAAATAGGATCTATGAAGAGAATAAGTTGAATAAAAATAATAGAGTACCAAATGAGGAACACTTGTTGGCACCTTCAAGGGGAACAACAGCAGTGAGAATGAAGATAAAGGGAAACAAAAAAGCAAGGATGAGGATAGTGTGGAAGATGGTTCGATAAGAAATGTGACAAGCTGCGACTTTGATCCTCATCAAGTCAATAAATCCATTGTTGCTTGATATTGTGATGCTTCTCATACTAACCGAGAATTCAAGCTGCATCGTTGTTTATGATGATGCCGTAGCACCAAAAAATTGTTGCCACCGACAATAACAGCAACAACAAACGACACTTTAGCAGTTACACATGAAACAAAGACAACAACAATTACCATGTACATAATGGTCTTAGAAAATCAACTATTAGATCCAATCCCACGTTTGTGTTCTTTTTGATAATGATGGTGATGATGACCCTTTGAATCTGAATCTTTCCAAAGTCATAAAAAAGACCGCATTGGGGTTTTCAACCAAATGGGTATCTGAATCAAGCTGAAAGGAATTAACTTTCTTCTGGGTTCTGCTGGAGTTCTTCTTCCATCTCCATGGATCAAAGAAGAGAGAGAG
The DNA here is from genome assembly GCA_020916435.1 of Oxytropis ochrocephala. Taxonomy (NCBI): domain Eukaryota; kingdom Viridiplantae; phylum Streptophyta; class Magnoliopsida; order Fabales; family Fabaceae; genus Oxytropis; species Oxytropis ochrocephala. Next base: position 8,425,645 of record CM037095.1, read on the forward strand.
AGAAACTAAGAGAAACAGAAAGAGTTATTTACTATTTTTGGAAAATTATGAAAATAGAAAAAAAATGTGAAAAGCTTTTTTGTGAGTCAAACAAAATTGGGTTTGGTTAGAGAGAGTGTGAGTGAGAGAGAGAGAGAGAGAGAGCAAGTGAGAAATGTGGGGTTAATGTTTGAACTTGAGATTAGGGAATATGGGACATAGTTTTTTGTAGTTAATTTTAGGCAAGTCCTATGTTTATGGACAAGTGTTAAAGGATTATGTGGATAGCATTTATGAAAGAGTGTTGGTTAATTTTAGTTAATCTCTCTTAACTTTGTGTTAGTGAAATGGCATACTCTTTCGTTCATATTTATTTTGAAAAAAAAATCAAAATATGGTGAATTGGTGATTCAAACTTTGGCTACCTTTTTCAACCAACTAATTTTTGCTTTCTTTTAGTTAAAAAAATAAAGTTATTGTAAACTCCAAGGGGTTGGCTCATCAAGCATGACACGAGGGAAATGATTCTCTCACGTTATTTTGTATCACGTTGAATCTCAACCACTCATTTAATATGTACAAGAGAGAGAAAGTAAGTGTATAAGTATTAAAAAAATGGAAACAAGGGAATCTAATGGTGGAGAATAAAAACATGACCCCCTCATGTTTTTTTCCAACATGAGGGAATCCACTCCCCAGGAGTTGTATTCGAGAAGTCCCAGACTCAACTCTCCACTTCCTTGGGGTGAGCTAAATGTAATTACATTCGTAAGTGCTCAAAGATCCCAAAAGTCTTTCCTGCCTTGGACTGAGGCGTCATTCCCTCACACTAAAATTTCTATAAAAAAAGTTATTGTAAGTATGCCCATTATACTTATTCTATTTTATCTTTACATTCTTGTTCTTTATTTTTCGCTCTTACTTCCTGCACTTTAATTTTTGTCCTTTACATTCTAACAATTTATATTCATGTCATTAACGCTTATCACAATTTACATTATGAATATGAATGAGTAGATTCAAAGTCTTGGGTTGTTGGGAGTAATCCAATGATAGGTCCCTAGTAATTTTCAAAGTTATTCTCCACTCCAATTGTTTTATATTCTAAATCTAATTTCATTGTTCTAATTTCTCATTCTTAAACATTAGAGTGAAGTACCAAAAGGTGAAATTTTATGTTTCATCTAAGAAATTAGACAAGAGAATTCAGATATGAAAGTAATCTTCATGCTCCTAAGGCAATTAAAAGGTATTGTCATTAAAGGGTTTTGCTAACTTTCAACCATGAAAATAAGATTAAAAGTTAGAACAAAACTCATCATTGTACTCTGAAAGGAGACAATGATTACATTTGTTACATTGCCTTCAAAATAAATTACTTTTATGGGTTGGTGAATGGTTTAAAGAATTACATGAGTTTCTCATTATTGTGATGAAACTAATAATCCGAGATTCTTTACATTCCTGAAGTTAAAACCAACCAAAAATTTCTTCTGCTAAATCATTCATTTTAGCTAATCACAACTAAAATTGAAATTGATAGTCACATAAGTCTCTGTGGATCGATACTCTTTTACTACTATATATAATTGTACACTTAATAACATTACAACTTATAAAGCATGGTTTGGTGAGAAAAAATTAATTTCGTGACAAAATAGTTAAAGTGTGATGTTAAGTAGTGTGCTTTGGGGTGCATTAGGATTTAGAAAAAAAAAATTAACTGTTCAAATATGAAAAGTTTGTTTCCCAAAAACCGGTTTGATGAAAAAAATAATTTTGGAACAAAATACGTATAGTGTGATGCTGAGTAGTGTGTTTTGGGGTAGTTTAGGATTCAGAAAAAAATTAACTATATACGCGAAGTTCATTCCTCAATAGCGGGTTTGGTGGAAAACAAATTAATTTCCTGACAAAATACGTAAAGTCTGACGTTAAGCAGTATGTTTTTGGATAGTTTAGGGACGAAAAAAATTAATTGTTCCAAAACGCGAAGTTCGTTCCTCAACAGCCAACTTGGTAAAATAAATTAATTCCATGCCAAAATACATAAAGTGCGATGCTAACACTATTTTTTGACTTTGAAATTTTTTTAACTAGTCAAATACACAAAGTTACTTTCTCAATAACCGGTTTACAAAAAAAATTAATTTCATGAAAAAAATATCTAAAGTGTGACGTCTATCATTGTGTTTTGGGGTACTTTACTATTTGGAATAAATTTCGATACCCATCATAAACCCCTTCTTCTTAGCATTAAGATAATTTCTTGTTGGAATAAATTTAGAAACCCCACACGCATTTTAGAATATAGTCACAAATTCTCAACAAGAAATTAGTTAAAACGATAGGGAATAGTTGAATATTGCAAACTGGAATATGGAGAAGATGAAAAAGAAAAAGATTAAAAATATTCAAATAAATCAATTTGTTAAGCATCTAAAAACTTCATATTAGAGAAAAAAACAAATGAATTTGACCATCTCAGAAAATCTACTATCTATCAGTACCATTTAACTACTACCAAAATACTAACTTTATCCTTTTACCAACTTAACATTTGGAGGATATTGTACCATCTCAGAAAATCTACTATCTATCAGTACCATTTCACTTTTTCAAACTTTTTCACTTTTTCAATTTTTTCACCTTTTCACTCTCTCTCACACACTTTTTTCAAACTATTTCACTTTTTCACTCTCTTCTCCTTTTTCTTCCTCTAATTCTCCCATTTCTCTATTTTTTCCAAAAAGCCTACTTTAATTTCATCTACATGTCTGCTTCATTTTTCCTCTTTCCTATTTTAAAATTTTTCAAATTTTGACAAATTTTAATATCTTTTTTCTGCTGGGTAACATTTGGAGTAATTAAATTTGTCAATTTTAAAATTCTCTTGATTTTCACGGGATAATGCTCGGATTAATTAAATTTTGTTTGAGATCATATATTTACTATCTATACAAATCACCCACTACCAAAATACATGTTTCCTCCATTTTTCTTTTTTACTATTTTCAATTTTTTTGAAATTTAGACAAATTTTAATATTCCGTTTTTTTACACGGGTTAATGTTGAACTAATTAAATTTGTCTATTTTAAATTTGTCAACATTTTCACGGGGTAATGTTAGGACTAATTAAATTTGTGCGATTTCATACATAAAAATAAACGACAAAGACCGCGTGCGTAGCCACGGGTATACTGCTAGTAACATTAGAAATCTGAAGCATCATACAGAAAAGGAGGGGGGATGAAGAGTCACAGATTTGGAGCTTGAGAGTTAGGGTAGCTAGCATTTGAGAGCTTGCAAGTTCGGATATGGAGTGAATCTTTTGGTGGTGAAAGAAAATCGCGAGATGAAGGATGAGGACAGAGATAGGGAGAACTAGGTAATAGATGATTGAGGATGGGAAAAATGAGCGTGAATGAGATGAAAATCCTTTAGATGCCTCTTGAATGGTTGAATCCGTTGTGTGGAACTTTGTAGTTGTTGTTGTTGTCGTCATCTATGCAAGAACGGTGACACCTGGTGTCACACTTTGTGGTGGGGTTTGCAAAGGGAAGATGACACAACTTGAAAGCAAGAGCCTTTGGGAGATGAGCTAGTTTCCAAAAAAAAGGAAGATGAAGCAAGTTGGTTTTGGAGAGAGGGTGGGGTACACACGGCTTGGGAATGAAAATAGAATTAAATGAATCTTAGTTTAATTTGAAAATTATAGACAATTAATTGAGATATTAGGAAAATGCTTGACATTTAGTTAAACCTGTACTCTTTTTTCCTTTTCCACGGTTTTGTCCCATTGGGTTTTCCTGGAAAAGTTTTTAACGAGCGATTCTCCACATAAAGGATATTGTACTCTTTTTCCTTCACTAAGATTTTTTCCCGCTGGGTTTTTTCTTAGTAAGGTTTTAATGAGGCATATCCTCAATGGACATCCAATGGGGAGTGTTATGAATATTTGTGGATGTCCATCTCCTCATCTCCCTTAGTCCTTTCATATATAAGATGCTTATGACACATAATGGTAGACCATCCATATGCTTGTAACTTAAATATCTTATGTTCTATAAATAAGACTCATGTAGCATTGTAAAAGGGACCTTCGAGAATAGAATGAAAAAGCTCTCTTCTTCTCCCGTTCTCTTCTTCTCTTTGTTTAGTTGTTATTCATCTATAGTCTATTATAGTGGTACTATCTTATTCTTGTTTTGGTTAATTTCACAACAAAAAAGTAATTATAGAGTTGAATTTAAATTAATTTAGAGATTCCGAACAATAACTTTGTTTTTTTTTCCTGAAAAAAAAATTTATTTTCATTTTAAATGGTACGTGAAGAATCGAAGCATACTTGAGGGTTGTATCGTTCAATAGTACATGATCAAGGAAAGTGTTGAAGTTTGTCCGAATGCCTCTATAATTCTGTATCAATTGGAATTCCAAAGTCTCAACATTCATGAGGAATATGAAGAGAAATGATTATTGGTAACAAAATACACTACAAGAATTTTGCTGATTATCGACGGAAAAAACCGTCGCTAATCCAGTAAAATCCGTCGGTAATCAGCTGTTCTGACGACCACAATTCGCTCGGTATAAGTCTTGTCAGAATATATTTTTGGACCAAAATTCGGTCAGTATCAAATCCATCGCAAACTTCAAGAAAAATATCTGTAGCTAATTAATGCAGCAATTACTCAAGGAAATTTTGTGGCAAATTCGGCCGGAAATTCTAACTTTACCTACGAAAAATCCATCGGTACACATGGATATCTGATTATGGAAAAGTCAGCCAGTTGCATACCCATTTCTGTTTGCAATACAACTTTCCTGCCAATCCAATTCAGACTCAATCCACTAGTTCAATTGAAATTCAATTCAAACCAATCCAATTGAATTCAATCCACTAATCCAATTCACATAAATAATTTAATCCACCAATTCAAAATTCACATAAACTAACTTATATTTCCAAACCAATTATAACTAATTCGATAAGTGTCAAAACATAAAACTAAAAGTGTCAAGCTTCCATAAACTACACTAACATTCAAATGCTAAAAGAATGTACCAAACATACAACTAAAAGGGAAAAGATTATTGGTAACATAGTGACCATAACAAACCCAAAAGCACTTAGATGAGATGGTAGGGGACTCTTCCAGCTTAACCAATGTCCTAGGTTCGAATCCAGCCTTGGGCATGCAGCAGTGTTAATTTCTTGAGGGAGAGCTTTACCGCTCATTGTAGTCCTACCCAACTCGAGGGTTTAGTCTCTGATTGATTGACGGTGAATATCTGATTTCTACCAAAAAAAAGTGACCATAACAAGGACGTAATGGGAACAAACACATATATGTTCTTCATAATCTTCATCTGGTTGAGCATTATTTTTGAAGATAAAAGGACATTATACGTGGTAGAATATTATGTATGGTTATTAATTGAAATTGTGTTTATTTTACTAATATTTTGGATAACAGTTGTTCGATCATATGTTTGTGAGGGGTATATATATAGTAAACAAACATAAACATTATAGATATAAATTTTCACAATCTAGTTTTTATTATTAAAATGGTACTTAGTGCAAAGCATATATAATGCCATTGATAGTTTACATAACCAGCACATTTCACTAGTACATAATTTTTGCTTGAAATTGAAACATTTTCAATGATCAATCAATGATTTACAAAAACACTTTTATCTAATATTGTTTAAGCAACACTTCCTTAATCACTTTATCCAAATTCATGCATGAACAACCACCAAATCTAGTGGCCTCCTCAGCTTTCTTCTTCAAATCAATGATATTTTTCCTAATCTTTTTTCCTTTCTCTCCAACCATCAACTCATTAATCAACTTCTCCACTTCCTCTCTCTTCACATTTGTATCAATTTCCATCCCAATCTCCCATTCATAGCAAATACATCTACAATTTGTTGGTTGATCAGCAAAAAAAGGCCAACACAACATTGGAACTCCACCACATATACTTTCAAGAGTTGAATTCCAACCACAATGAGTCAAAAATCCACCAATTGAAGGATGATTCAACACTTTCTCTTGTGGACACCAACTCGCTATTAGTCCTCTATCCGAAGTTTCATTCACAAACTCAGTTGATAAAATCACAGAACCACCAATTACAAGATCGGGCCTAATGATCCACAAAAAGGGTTTCTTGCTGTTACTTAAGCCCCAAGCAAACTCTAATAGTTGCTCCAGCGACATAACTGTAGTGCTACCAAAATTCACATAGAGAACAGAAAAGTGTTCTCTATTCTCAAGCCATTCAAGACACTTTGTATCTTCTTTCTAAAGATTGCAACTTAAAGATGTCAAGTTGTTCTTTGGACTTTGATTCAAAAACGAAGGTAAAGGGCCAATGGTATATAAAGAAGGTAACATAGAGTTGAGATCATTCATTGCATCACTCTCAAGTTGATTATAAGTATTGATAAGAATAGTTGAAGCTCTTGGAACTATATCTGCCACTTCCATGAGAAAGTCTAGCATGAAATCATTTGGATCAGTAGTTCTTATAAAATTAGGAATGTCTTTTAGTCTAAAGTTTTTCATACTTGGAATCCAATCCACTTTAGTGTCCAAATATCCATTTGTCAAATAACTCTTATCTGCATGTCACATCACAATCACAAAATTCATTAGCATAAAGCTCCAACTACAAACATAAAGACACAAATGTTTAAGGTTTAAATATGTTTTTTATTCCTGCAAATATAAATATTTTTGTTTTTCGTCCTTGTAATTTTATTTGATTTTCATCTCTATAATATAGAAGTTTTTGATTTTAGTCCTTGTTGTTTCATTTTAGTCCTTATAATACTGTTTATGTTTAGTTCTGGTCCCTAAAATTAGAAACAATTTTGATTTTAGTCCCTGAATCATAGACTAAATGAGAACTAACTTTAAAAAAATAATGAATTTTCGAAGGACAAAAAACTAAATTTAGAAAGTTACAAGGGTGAGAAACAAAAAAATTATTTATTTGGGGATGAAAAACAAAATCCTCTAATTTGCAATTTTAAATATATGTTTCTCCCCGTAAATATATGGCCTCAGGTTTAAATATAGGTTTAATGCCCTTTAACGAATTTTTAGTAGGCTTTTAGTAATAAAAATTAAAACAAATTATTAAAAAAATAAAAAGTGGATCGTATATACCCCTTTGAGTACATATATACGATTGGACAAAAAATACCCATCGTATATACATATTCAAGGGGTATATACGATTTATTTATTTTTTTAAAAAAAAATTAAGTTTCAAAGGGCATTTTGGGGTTTTTATTATTGGGTGGGGGTTTATGGGGATGGGGTGGGGGTAAAAAAAAAAAAACCCATTTGTGATTTGCAGAAAGCAACTAATAAAGGGCTTAAGCCCATGACAAAACATGTCACATGGCCAACGTATCATCAGGAGGGGAAGAGAAAGGAATAGTGCCGTGGAATTGAATAGAAAGGTTTGGCACGAAACCCTAGGATAAAAGCTTATAAATAGAGAATGAATTAAAAAGGAAGGGGGGACGTACAGAAGAGAAAACGCAGCCGCACAGTAACGGAGAAGACGGCAACAGTAACGCCTAGGAGAGAGTTGGAGATTTGGAGTGCTGATTTTTGCCAGCGAGAGAGCTCTGGAGCGAGAAAAAAAAGATCAAGCACTCGAATAATAATTCCTCTAATTTCCGGGTTATTTTTATCTCTGTAATTCATGACTCTAATTTCTATTTTATTGTTCTTAATTACTATGGATACCTAAATCCTCTTCTAGGGTCTTAGGTGAATCTTGCATGATTAGAGACCTTTTTTAGGTTCTAATTTCTAGTTTGAATTTCTGTTTTTATTTTAATTGATATTGTCCTATTGTTTTTATCACATGATTAGGATTAGCTACCATTTGGATGTTTATAATCAATTAGTTGATCAGCGACCGTACTGCAATTAGTTGGTGGACCTATAGGATAATTGGGGCTATAATTAGGGCATGACCAAACCATAATTTAGTCTTCCAATCATTCAACCTTTTTGTTCTTTACGCTTTTCTTGAATTTAAATTCTTGCATGACCAAACAAGGGTTAATTTAGGAAAAAGAATATTAATCGCGAATGACCAAATAGTTTTAGTAAAGAGATTGGTAATTAAATAAAATAAGGGAATTCAAATAGAAGTAGACATAGGGGAATCGAAGCTTGCAAGTGAAACCGTGACCTTAGATCTCTCTCCATTTATTAAATTTGTATTTTAATTCTTGCTATTTATTTCTTTTTATTTTAGTTTCTACATCACTCAAACTATTTGTTCGTCTAAACATTAAATAATCTCGATTAGTTTAGTACTTGTTAATTAATCCCTGTGGATACGATATTCTTTTATACTACTTCTGCGAAAGAGTACACTTGCTCTAAGTGTGTAGTTTTTAACGCAACACCTACAAAATTTGTTTTCATTGAAATTGGTCTCCATAATATGTCGTAATATTTCCCTTTATGCGGCTCCTATGGAGGGACTAAAAACAAATATTTTCCGTACAACACAGACCAATTCTAATGCAAACATCTTTGGTTGAGACTGTTAAGAGTCTCACATTGGATGTGATATAACCTGAAAATGAGTTTATAAGTGAGTGATACCCCTCCCCTTACAAACCGATTTTGTGGGGTTGAGTTAAACCTTTACAAACCGATTTTGTGGGGTTGAGTTAAACCTAAACCACGTAAGAGAGACTAAAACAAAATAATGAGTAAAATAAAAATGTGACATATTTTACAAGGAAGAAAAACAATTTTTTTTTTACAGAGACTAAACCCAAAAAGATAATATTTATAACTATGAAACAAGTATTTAAACCAACACAAAATATACTAACATAAATTGTTACCTTTGAGTGGAATGAGACCTTTCTGAAACATAGTACGAAAGTGCAAAACAGACAATAAACAACATGAACTAACTGGACATAGCAAAGCAATAGGGAGTGAAAGTTCTTCAGCAGCTTCTATGCAAAATGGCATGAAACAATCAGAAACCAAACAAGTAACTGGTGGAACAATACCATCATTTGAAGATTTTTTAACCCTAGCAAGAAGTTCATGAAGATATTGAAGGAAATTTCTTCTAATTGATTCACAAACAGATTGTAAATCTTTATGAACATCACCATCATCATCATCATCATCATCATCATCATCATCATCATTCATAGTGGAAAGACCATCTGGAATGGTTTCAAAGACAAAATCAGTGAAACCATTAAGAGAAGAATTTGAATCTTTTGATTTAAGCAAACGTTTGTGATTATATTCAGTGTTTACAAAGGTTATGTGAAAGCCTCTAAGATGAAGTAATTTTGCAAGTTTTAATAATGATAGTATATGGCTTTGAAATGGAAATGGAATCAAAACTGCATGTGGTTTTCTTTCTGCAAAATAACTCATCTTTGAATATATTTTTTGGTTTGTGTGTTATGAGTTTTTGAGATAAGTAATAAGAATATGTGGATGTGGTTTTAAAGAGAGAAATGACAAATGAAAACAAAGGTAGAAGAATATGAGACGTAAAGGCAACAAAATTTCCTTAAATTGATAATCATTCATAATGCACATGTTTGACTTACCAAAAATAAATAAATAATGCACATGTATCCTTAAATTGATAAAATCATTCATAATGGACATGAGACGTAAAGGTAACAAAATTATCCTTAAATTGATAATCATTCATAAAAACAAAGGTAGAAGAATATGAGACGTAAAGGTAACTAACTGTCCATGTCATGTCCCTACATTTTGATCTGTGAGAGAACCACAACAAAAACATGGTCACTCTGGGTCGAACTCAGGAGCCGGCGTTCCTATGTTGCTGAAATTACCGACGATGAAATTGTTCTATACTTGAGGTTGGTATCTGCATCCGAATCCGAGATTGCTGTGAATAGAGTTGCCTTGGATCTGGACGATCCGAGGGGTGTTCAAAACCGAACCAAACCGATAGAAAACCGCAAACCGAACCAAACCAAACCGAAAATCGCAAAAAACCGCTTTCTATTGGTTTTGTTCGGTTTTTTTATTAGTGAACCGCAAGGTTCGGTTTGGACCGCGGTTTTGATTATAGAAACCAAACCAAACCAAACCGCAAAATCCTATATATAAAAATAAAATTAGAGAAAACAATATATGTAGAGAATAAGGAAAGCGGTTTATTTAAGGAAGCGTTTGGATTAATTTTATTTTTGAGCTTATGAAAATCAACTTATGAAGATAAGTAAGTTTTTATGTTAATTCATAAGTTCTCACTAAGAAAATTGTATCTCCCTAAGTTACTTTTCCATAAACTACTTTTACAAGCTTATGAATAATACGTAAAAATTAATTTATTTGCATAAATTGTTTTTCATAAGTTCAAAATAAGCTCTATCCAAACGGGTTCTAAATTGTGTTTTGTCTCGTAAAAAACCGAACAAACCGAACCAATCAAAACCGCATTGATTTGGTTTGGTTTTTTTTTCAAAAGCCAACCGAACCAAACCAAACCGCATCTATTTTTACCTTGCGGTTCGGTTCACTTTTTTTCTTAAAACCGAACCAAACCGCACCGCGAACACCCCTAGATCCGAGCTAGTGATGATCCTCCGAGGTTAGGGTCATCTTGGTGTGTACCTTCAAGCACTCTAATGCCTAAGTCAGCAAACAGACAAGAACACTAATTCCAACAATATGACAAAATAGCAAATGAGCACCACACAACTATCATAAGGTCACATTTTGAGTCGAACTCTCAAGAGTCGATGTCTCTAAGTCGCTGAAATTATCTATCATGAGTATTAATGATGGAATTAGTGTGGTTGAAAATATAATTAAGAGTATTGAAAATAAAACGTAATTAATGTTGCACATTCTAAGTATAATTACAACTCATTGTATCATAGAGTTCATACATTTTTTAGATTCATTTGTATATTAGGAGTTTGTGCTTGTCCTAATTATATTTCTTGTAAATTGTACTAATCTAAAGGATATAAATCGCGACCATGTTCCAGCTCACAATTCCACCAAGGATTTGGCGCCAACTTTCCCACCACTCTGCTGCCGCCACATGGCTTTCTGTCTTCCACCATATTAATCTGCTTTGACTGTTGACTGTTGGTATATATGGTTTAGTCACTAAACCATATGTGCAAGATCTGACTTTCTCTTTCAACCATTTCCTTTATCATGGTCTTACTCTCTTGGGTGACAATATGTGTAAACTACATGATCTTACTCTTGGTCATCATCGTCTAATCATCTGACTTTCTCTGTAAAATAGCCCATGGACAAGCAGGAGGGATGGTAAGTGTATGGAAGAATGATTTGTTAGATGTGTTGTTCTCGTTTTCAGGGGAATGTTTTGTGGGGGTGTGTGCAAAGGTGGAGGGAGACATATGTTATTTTGTCAATGTTTATTCGGTGTGCAACTTGTCAGGAAAAAAGAGGCTGTGGGAGAATTTGAAGCAACTGAAGAGTCAATTTGAGGAAGGGGAGTGGTGTGTGGCTAGAGATTTTAATGCAGTTGTCTCAAGAGGAGAGAGAAGTGGATGCACAACAATTTTCAATCAAGCAGAGGCTAGGGAGTTCAGTACATTTATGGATGACATGAATCTGATTGACGTACCGGCTCAAGGAAAGAGGTTCACTTGTTTTGGAGCAGACGGGAGGGCAAGTAGATTGGATAGAATTTTACTAACTGAGGGTTTGGTGGACAAATGGCAAGCTAGAAGCCAGTGGATAGGCGATAGAGAAATCTCAGACCATTGTCCTGTTTGGTTGGTGTCCTCAGTGAAAAACTGGGGGCCAAAACCATTTAGGTTTAATAATTGCTGGTTGGATCATGCGGAGTTCAGAAATTTTGTTACACAGTGTTGGGACTCATTTCAAGTGGAAGGAAGGGGTGCTTTTGTACTGAAGGAAAAATTGAAGATGTTGAAGGAAAAACTCAAGGTGTGGAATAGGGAGGTGTTTGGTTATAAAGAGCTGAAAATTAAAGAGATAGTAAAGGAACTGAATGAGTTAGAAAGGGTGGCTGTGGATGATGGAGGGGTTAGTGATGATCTAAGGAGACGACTGAATGATGAGTTTTGGCAAGAGCTACAAGCAAAGGAAAGCCTTATTGCACAAAAATCACGTGTGAAGTGGATAGCGGAGGTGACTCAAATAGTAGATATTTCCATGCGTGTATGAGAAGTAATGTAAGACGGACACAAATTGGGAAAATTATGGTAGATGGCGAGTGGGTGGAGGATGTAGATGGGATCAAGAGGCAAGTGAAGAACCACTTCAAGAGAAATATAGAGAGGAAAGTTACCATAGGCCTACTTTTTGGAGGGGTTTGATTTAATAGAATAACCGAGATGGATAATGATTCGCTCTTGTTACCATTCTCGGAGGAGGAAATTAAGGAGGTGGTATGGGAATGTGACGATAATAAAAGCCCGGGACCGGATGGTTTCAATTTTAACTTCATCAAGTCTTACTGGGAGATGTTGGCGCCGGAGATATTGAAGTTCTTTGAGGAATTCCACAGGGATGCTAGGTTTCCCAAAGCAGTCAGTGCTTCCTTTCTGGCACTGATCCCCAAAACGAAAAACCCACAAGGATTGGGAGAGTTCAGGCCAATATCCCTGATTGGATGCTTATATAAGATGTTAGCAAAAGTCCTGGCGGGTAGATTGAAAAAGGTGTTGAAAGGTGTAATCTAGAAAGGTCAGAGTGCGTTTCTCTCGGGGCGCAATATTTTGGATGGGGTGGTGGTAGTAAATGAAGTTATTGATATGGCAAAGAGGAAGAAACAGAAGTGTGTCATTCTGAAAGCAGATTTCGAAAAGGCCTATGATTCAGTGAGTTGGTCTTACCTCGATCACATGTTGGGTAGATTGGGATTTGGTGAAAAATGGAGACACTGGATGAGAGTGTGTTATTCCTCTAACTCAATTTCAGTTTTAGTGAATGGAAGTCCAACGGAGGAATTTGTAGCCCAGAAGGGGTTGAAACAAGGCGACCCACTCGCACCTTTTTTGTTCTTGGTAGCGGCGGAGGGTTTGGCGGGGTTAGTCGAGAAAGGGTGGAATCCGGAATTTTGGGACGGATTCAAGGTAAGCAATAACTGGAAGTGAATTTACTTCAATTCGCGGATGACACGATACTATTTTGTGATGGGAGTGAAAGGAGCATATGGTGTTGGAAAACAATCCTGAGGGTGTTTGAGCTGGCATCGGGGCTGAAGGTAAATTTCGCCAAAAGTAATGTGATTGGGTGAACATAGATGAGAGGAGATTGGAGGGTATGTCACAGTTTTTAGCATGTAGAGTGGGTAAAGAATCCTTTAAGTTCCTGGGAATTCCCGTTGGTGCAAATCCCAGGAGAGCGACAACTTGGCAACCGATTATTGATGTAATAAAAGCAAGGCTAAATAGTTGGAAGAGCAAGCAATTATCCATAGGGGGAAGAGTTACACTTATAAATTCGGTTTTGGCATCCCTTCCCTTATACCTTTTCTCTTTCTATAAAGCACCAAAGAAGATTATTGAAGAAATAGTAAAGTTGCAAAGGAGGTTTTTGTGGGGTGGGGATGAGGAAAATAAAAAAATGGCGTGGGTGAGTTGGAACACTATATGCACACCAAAGGACAAAGGGGGACTGGGTATCAAGAACATAGAAGCGTTCAATTTAGCTTTATTAACCAAATGGAGATGGAGGGTGCTGGTGGAGGAAGACGATCAATTATGGCGAAAGCTAATAGCGGAAAGATATGGATTAAATGGAAGATGGCCGAGAGCAACGGAGTATATATAAGGAATTGGGGAAAACTTCAATTTGGTGGGAGGATATGTGTGTGCTAGGGGAGGGTAGCAACTTGGAGGAAGGTTGGTTCGAAGGTTTGTGTAAACTGAAATTGGGGAGAGGGAATCTAGTAAAATTTTGGACTGATAGTTGGTTGGGAACGGAGCCGTTTGCAACGTTATTTCCATTGGTATATGACAAATGTGGTGCACAAGATGCCGTAGTTGAAGACATGGGCTCGTGGTCGAATAACGAATGGCGATGGGAGCTTAATGGGGCCACGCAGCGAGCTGATGCAGACCGAAATTTGCGAGACCGAATAGCACGGCACAAAGACCGGGCCGCCGCAGCCGAACATCGCGAGATGCAAGACTCACTGCTGCGATCGCAGCGCAAATACTTGTGTGCGAGACAAACGCGATGCGTGGTGCTGGCTGCATGACTCGTTTAAGGGATTTACTGTGAAACGTTGCTATGATTGGTTTGTGAATATTTTTGCAGGTACAGGTGGGACTTTTCCGGACACTTTGGTGAACGCGTGCAAAAAACTATGGAGGAATGACGTGCCATCAAAAGTCAGTATCTTTGCATGGCGTGTGTTACATAACGAGATTGCTATACGGGTGGCCTTGGCAAGAAGAGGAGTTATTCAACCACAACCGAAACGAAGTGTGTATTCTCTTTTTTTGGAGGAGGAAACGACACAACATCTTTTCTCGAATTGTAATATCATAAAGAATTTGTGGCAGTTGGTTTTTTCTTGGTTGGGGGAAAATTACTATGAAAAGGATGAGGTGATCTCGCATTTTATGGAATTTGGAAGGATGGTAAAGGGAAAGAGGCAAAAAAGGGTTAAGCATCTTGTATGGCTAGCGGTGATTTGGAATATATGGATGGCAAGGAATAGAAACAGTTTTTAAGGGAGAGGTGTTGTCACTTCACAAGGCACTTCTCTTGGGTATCAAAGACACAACATAGTGTTTGGCTCAAGGCGAGAACAGGAAGAATAGTAGTAAGGCGGGTTGGGTGGATTGGTATAATAGTCCGCTAAGTGTACTAGCAACATTGTAATTTTACTTCTTATGGCTTGGTTGGAGTTCTTTAGGGGGAGAAACAGAGAGGGTGTTTAGCTATGTTGTAAATCATGTATGTTTAAAGAATAACGTTGTTCTTTTTGTAGGAAGGGAGAAGCAATGGGTTAGGATATTTTTCCCATTGTTGCACATGATCTGCTTTGTGTGAGGTACTCTTTTTCCTTCCAGGTCTTTTCCCAAGGGGTTTTGGCTCTGGGAGGTTTTGAGGAGGCCCTCCCCTTACCATTGTAACTGGTGGGCACATTTTGTGCTCGGTTTCAATGAATGTCTTGCTTATCTAAAAAAAGTAATGACTGGGTAGGGTGTGACAATATGTGTAAACTACATGGTGTGGAAACCACTACAAGAATTACTTGCATTCATCGCTAAACATTTTCGCGGAATCGATCACCAAGAATTTTTCTCGCGTAATCCGCGACATCGGCGGATTTAGTGCGCAAGACGATTCGCGATACCATAGCATTTCTGACGATTTAAACAGCCAGTATGTTTACTGGCGGATTATTATTCATTTCTGGCGGAATTTAATTAGGAAATAAAAAAAAATTATCAATAAATATATCCGCTAGTAATTGCGATTCATGGCGGAATATTTCGCCAAAGAGTTTCCGGGTGAAATTCGCCGATGAAGTATGGCTAAAATTCACCGAAGAATCAGCGAAGAGTTACATCTTTGAAATTCTCGCGAAGAATTATCGGGTGAAATTCCGCCAGTAACGTTAATTTCCGCCAGAAATGGACATGATTATCCGCGCCAGCTTTCACGCGTCTCAAGCCTGTGACATGTCCGCCAGTAATGTTTCAATTCCGCCAGTAATTCGCGCCACATTTTAAATCAACCCAGCTTTCCCATTTCTATCTGTTACCAAACACACTCCCTCTCATTTACTCTCTTCTTCTCTCTTCTTCTCTTCCACTCTCTCTTCTTCTCTTTTCTTCTCTTCCACCACCACCACCACCACCACCACCCAACACCACCACCACTCTCTTCTTCTCTTTTCACTCCACTCTCTCTCATTTACTCTCTTCTTCGCTCTTCTTCTCTTCCACTCTCTTCTTCTCTTTTCTTCTCTTCCACCATCACACCACTACCACCACCACCCACCACCACCACCACTATCTTCTCTCTCTTTTCACTCCCTCTCTCTCATTTACTCTCTTCTTCTCTCTCTTCTTCTCTTCCACTCTCTTCTTTCTCTTTTCTTCTCTTCCACCACCACACCACCACCACCACCACCACCACCACCACTCTCTTCTTCTCTTTTCACTCCACTCTCTCTCATTTACTCTCTCTTCTTCTCTTCCACTCTCTTCTTCTCTTTTCTTCTCTTCCACCACCACCACCAACCACCACCACCACCACCACCACAGTCTCTTTAATTTTTTTAAATATAAATAAAAATAAAAAAACACATTTTATAAATATTTTTAAATATAAATAAAAACGCATTTTATAAATATAAATAAATGAATTAAGAATTAGTTTTTAAAAAATTAAATAAAAACGCATTTTATAAATGAAAAAGCATTTTTAAAATATTTTTTAAAAAATATATATAATAGATTCTTGGTGGAATTTCAAACAATAATTATTGGCGGATTCTTGGTTGAATTTTACCAGTAATTACTGGCCGAATTTCGGCAAGTAAATCCGCCTTGATAATTATCGGTTGAAAATCGACCGAAGAATCAATTACTGCGGCGTTTTTCGGTGATTTATACCATTCTTCGGGGATTGAGTTAGCCGAGAATGCAATGAATTCTTGCGGTGAACATACATTTACTATGTGAGTGTAATGATTTGATACATGAGAATGAATTAGGACACGTGGTGCTTATGCAACGTGGTGATAAATTGATATTAACAATGAAAAGTTTAACTTCCACTAGTTTAAATGTGATTTTCTTTGGGTAGTGGTTATGTCATTTTTGGTCGATCGGGACATGCGAGCACATGACCGAATCCAGCGCGACCTATTGATTGTACGAAAAATGTTTTCCTTAAAGGTCTTTGAATACAAAGGTGATACAAGGAGAAGAATTAATGTTAGCTTCACGATTACAAAGGTTGATGTAAACGAAAATATAACTCGAGCTAAAACACTTTCGGTCCGAGGTAAGTGACATGATACTTACCGAATCCCACAAATGTAATCCTAATCAAAAAACACCCAGGACCCAAACTGATAAAGATATTAAAAACATGTTTTTCAAAAGGATAAAGATAAAGACATATGGTTCCCTCTCCCGCCTCTTGTATGTGTTGCAATGCGCCCGTTTTAAGATCCCCTCCACATCCTCAAAGATTGACCTCTCTCCAAAAGCCTTTGGAGAGCCCTCAATTTTGATAATATTGAGTTCTTTAATCAGCAAAACATCTCGATTTGGCTCCAAAATGGCGCGTTCCAAAGAAATAATTTTTTGTTGTTGGGATTTGGTTGAATTGGAGAGTTGGGAACTCAAGTTGCATTGCTCAAATTCCCTCTCTACGAGCTCAAAATGGAGGTGTATAGTCTCTCTTCGATGATTACGGCGACCAGGATCTACATGTCATCTATTACAAGGTGGGTCTTGTGGAATCCTACAAGAGAGGACTGTGCAATCCTTAATATTGATGACAACAGTTTAGGTAATCCATGTCCTTCAAGAATGAGTGCCTTACTTAGAAATTCTAATGGCGAGTGGATCCAGAGCATCTCAGGTCACCTTGGTAGACAAGATAATCTTTTTGTCGAGTTGATGGCGCCTTACAAGGGTTTGTCTGTAGCTTGGAACAAATGATACCAAAGACTCATTTGTTATTCAGATTTCGTGCGAAAATACATAAAGTGCGATGCTAACACTATTTTTTGGGTTTGGAATTTGTTTAACTAGTCAAATACACAAAGTTAGTTTCTCAATAACCGGTTTACAAAAAAAATTAATTTCATGAAAAAAATATCTAAAGCGTGACGCCTATCATGGTGTTTTGGGATACTTTACTATTTGGAATAAATTTCGATACCCATCAGAAACCCCTTCTTCTTAGCATTAAGATAATTTCTTGTTGGAATAAATTTAGAAACCCCACACGCATTTTAGAAGATAGTCACAAATTCTCAACCAGAAATTAGTTAAAACGATAGGGAATAGTTGAATATTGCAAACTGAAATATGGAGAAGATGAAAAAGAAAAAGATTAAAAATATTCAAAAAAATCAAATTGTTAAGCATCTAAAAACTTCATATAAGAGAAAAAAACAAATGAATTTGACCATCTCAGAAAATCTACTATCTATCTATACCATTTAACTACTACCAAAATACCAACTTTATCCTTTTCTACCAAAAAAAAAAGTGACCATAACGTAATGGAAACAAATTAAACACATATATGTTCTTCATAATCTTCATCTGGTTGAGCATTATTTTTAAAGATAAAAGGACATTATACGTGGTAGAATATTATGTATGGTTATTAATTGAAATGGTGTTTATTTTACTAATATTTTGGATAACAGTTGTTCGATCATATGTTTGTGAGGGGTATTATAGTAAACAAACATAAACATTATGGATATAAATTTTCACAATCTAGTTTTTATTATTAAAATGGTACTTAGTGCAAAGCATATATAATGCCATTGATAGTTTCATAACCAGCACATTTCATCACTAGTACATAATTTTTGCTTTACATTGAAACATTTTCAATGATCAGTCAATGATTTACAAAAACACTTTTATCTAATATTGTTTAAGCAACACTTCCTTAATCACTTTATCCAAATTCATGTATGAACAACCACCAAAGCTAGTGGCCTCCTCAGCTTTCTTCTTCAAATCAATGATATTTTTCCTAATCTTTTTTCCTTTCTCTCCAACCATCAACTCATTAATCAACTTCTCCACTTCCTCTCTCTTAACATTTGTATCAATGTCCATCCCAATCTCCCATTCATAGCAAATACATCTACAATTTGTTGGTTGATCAGCAAAAAAAGGCCAACACAACATTGGAACTCCACCACATATACTTTCAAGAGTTGAATTCCAACCACAATGAGTCAAAAATCCACCAATTGAAGGATGATTCAACACTTTCTCTTGTGGACACCAACTCGCTATTAGTCCTCTATCCGAAGTTTCATTCACAAACTCAGTTGATAAAATCACAGAACCACCAATTACAAGATCGGGCCTAATGATCCACAAAAAGGGTTTCTTGCTGTTACTTAAGCCCCAAGCAAACTCTGATAGTTGCTCCAGCGACATAACTGTAGTGCTACCAAAATTCACATAGAGAACAGAAAAGTGTTCTCTATTCTCAAGCCATTCAAGACACTTTGTATCTTCTTTCCAAAGATTGCAACTTAAAGATGTCAAGTTGTTCTTTGGACTTTGATTCAGAAACGAAGGTAAAGGGCCAATAGTATATAAAGAAGGTAACATAGAGTTGAGATCATTCATTGCATCACTCTCAAGTTGATTATAAGTATTGATAAGAATAGTTGAAGCTCTTGGAACTATATCTGCCACTTCCATGAGAAAGTCTAGCATGAAATCATTTGGATCAGTAGTTCTTATAAAATCAGGAATGTCTTTTAGTCTAAAGTTTTTCATACTTGGAATCCAATCCACTTTAGTGTCCAAATATCCATTTGTCAAATAACTCTTATCTGCATGTCACATCACAATCACAAAATTCATTAGCATAAAGCTCCAACTACAAACATAAAGACACAAATGTTTAAGGTTTAAATATGTTTTTTATTCCTGCAAATATAAATATTTTTGTTTTTCGTCCTTGTAATTTTATTTGATTTTCATCTCTATATTATAGAATTTTTTGATTTTAATCCTTGTTGTTTCATTTTAGTCCTTATAATATTGTTTATGTGTAGTTCTGGTCCCTAAAATTAGAAACAATTTTGATTTTAGTCCCTGAATCATAGATTAAATGAGGACTAACTCTAAAAGTAGATATTTACTGAAGGATGAAAATTTTAAAAAAATAATGAATTCTCCAAGGACAAAAAAAAATTTAGAAAGTTACAAGGGTGAGAAACAAAAAAATTATTTATTTGGGGATGAAAAACAAAATCCTCTAATTTGCAATTTTAAATATATGTTTCTCCCTGTAAATATATGGCCTCAGGTTTAATTGCTATAAAAAATTTCATTTTTGCAAACATAGCACACTTTATTTTGTTATTGTGTTATTGATGTGCAGTAATCACGTTTTGTTTTTAGTCTTTGTTATTTTGTCTTAATCCCTACAAAATTTGTTTTCATTGAAATTGGTCTCCATAATATGTCGTAATATTTATTTTATCCCTTTATGCGGCTCCTATGGAGGGACTAAAAACAAATATTTTCCGTACAACACAGACCAATTCTAATGCAAACATCTTTGGTTGAGACTGTTAAGAGTCTCACATTGGATGTGATATAACTTGAAAAAGAGTTTATAAGTGAGTGATACCCCTCACCTTACAAACCGATTTTGTGGGGTTGAGTTAAACCTAAACCACATAAGAGAGACTAAAACAAAATAACGAGTAAAATAAAAATGTGACATATTTTACAAGGAAGAAAAACAATTTTTTTTACAGAGACTAAACCCAAAAAGATAATATTTATAACTACGAAACAAGTATTTAAACCAACACAAAATATACTAACATAAATTGTTACCTTTGAGTGGAATGAGACCTTTCTGAAACATAGTACGAAAGTGCAAAACAGACAATAAACAACATGAACTAACTGGACATAGCAAAGCAATAGGGAGTGAAAGTTCTTCAGCAGCTTCTATACAAAATGGCATGAAACAATCAGAAACCAAACAAGTAACTGGTGGAACAATACCATCATTTGAAGATTTTTTAACCCTAGCAAGAAGTTCATGAAGATATTGAAGGAAATTTCTTCTAATTGATTCACAAACAGATTGTAAATCTTTATGAACATCATTATCATCATCATCATTCATAGTGGAAAGACCATCTGGAATGGTTTCAAAGACAAAATCAGTGAAACCATTAAGAGAAGAATTTGAATCTTTTGATTTAAGCAAACGTTTGTGATTATATTCAGTGTTTACAAAGGTTATGTGAAAGCCTCTAAGATGAAGTAATTTTGCAAGTTTTAATAATGATAGTATATGGCTTTGAAATGGAAATGGAATCAAAACTGCATGTGGTTTTCTTTCTGCAAAATAACTCATCTTTGAATGTTTTTTTTGGTTTGTGTGTTATGAGTTTTTGAGATAAGTAATAAGAATATGTGGATGTGGTTTTAAAGAGAGAAATGACAAATGAAAACAAATGTAGAAGAATATGAGACGTAAAGGCAACAAAATTATCCTTAAATTGATAATCATTCATAATGCACATGTTTGACTTACCAAAAATAAATAAATAATGCACATGTATCCTTAAATTGATAAAATCATTCATAATGGACATGAGACGTAAAGGTAACAAAATTATCCTTAAATTGATAATCATTCATAAAAACAAAGGTAGAAGAATATGAGACGTAAAGGTAACTAACTGTCCATGTCATGTCCCTACATTTTGATCTGTGAGAGAACCACAACAAAAACATGGTCACTCTGGGTCGAACTCAGGAGCCGGCGTTCCTATGTTGCTGAAATTACCGACGATGAAATTGTTCTATACTTGAGGTTGGTATCTGGATCCGAATCCGAGATTGCTGTGAATAGAGTTGCCTTGGATCTGGACGATCCGAGGGGTGTTCAAAACCGAACCAAACCGATAGAAAACCGCAAACCGAACCAAACCAAACCGAAAATCGCAAAAAACCGCTTTCTATTGGTTTTGTTCGGTTTTTTTATTAGTGAACCGCAAGGTTCGGTTTGGACCGCGGTTTTGATTATAGAAACAAAACCAAACCAAACCGCAAAATCCTATATATAAAAATAAAATTAGAGAAAACAATATATGTAGAGAATAAGGAAAGCGGTTTATTTAAGGGGCCGTTTGGATTAGCTTATTTTTGAGCTTATGAAAATCAACTTATGAAGATAAGTAAGTTTTTATGTTAATTCATAAGTTCTCACTAAGAAAATTGTATCTCCCTAAGTTATATTTCCATAAACTACTTTTACAAGCTTATGAATAATACGTAAAAATTAATTTATTTGCATAAATTGTTTTTCATAAGTTCAAAATAAGCTCTATCCAAACGGGTTCTAAATTGTGTTTTGTCTCGTAAAAAACCGAACAAACCGAACCAATCAAAACCGCATTGATTTGGTTTGGTTTTTTTTTTTCAAAAGCCAACCGAACCAAACCAAATCACATCTATTTTTACCTTGCGGTTCGGTTCACTTTTTTTCTTAAAACCGAACCAAACCGCACCGCGAACACCCCTAGATCCGAGCTAGTGATGATCCTCCGAGGTTAGGGTCATCTTGGTGTGTACCTTCAAGCACTCTAATGCCTAAGTCAGCAAACAGACAAGAACACTAATTCCAACAATATGACAAAATAGCAAATGAGCACCACACAACTATCATAAGGTCACATTTTGAGTCGAACTCTCAAGAGTCGATGTCTCTAAGTCGCTGAAATTATCTATCATGAGTATTAATGATGGAATTAGTGTGGTTGAAAATATAATTAAGAGTATTGAAAATAAAACGTAATTAGTGTTGCACATTCTAAGTATAATTACAACTCATTGTATCATAGAGTTCATACATTTTTTAGATTCATTTGTATATTAGGAGTTTGTGCTTGTCCTAATTATATTTCTTGTAAATTGTACGTAATCTAAAGGATATAAATCGCGACCATGTTCCAGCTCACAATTCCACCAAGGATTTGGTGCCAACTTTCCCACCACTCTGCTGCCGCCACATGGCTTTCTGTCTTCCACCATATTAATCTGCTTTGACTGTTGACTGTTGGTATATATGGTTTAGTCACTAAACCATATGTGCAAGATCTGACTTTCTCTTTCAACCATTTCCTTTATCATGGTCTTACTCTCTTGGGTGACAATATGTGTAAACTACATGATCTTACTCTTGGTCATCATCGTCTAATCATCTGACTTTCTCTGTAAAATAGCCCATGGACAAGCAGGAGGGATGGTAAGTGTATGGAAGAATGATTTGTTAGATGTGTTGTTCTCGCTGTGGGAATGTTTTGTGGGGTGTGTGCAAAGGTGGAGGGAGACATATGTTATTTTGTCAATGTTTATTCGGTGTGCAACTTGTCAGGAAAAAAGAGGCTGTGGGAGAATTTGAAGCAACTGAAGAGTCAATTTGAGGAAGGGGAGTGGTGTGTGGCTGGAGATTTTAATGCAGTTGTCTCAAGAGGAGAGAGAAGTGGATGCACAACAGTTTTCAATCAAGCAGAGGCTAGGGAGTTCAGTACATTTATGGATGACATGAATCTGATTGACGTACCGGCTCAAGGAAAGAGGCTCACTTGTTTTGGAGCAGACGGGAGGGCAAGTAGATTGGATAGAATTTTACTAACTGAGGGTTTGGTGGACAAATGGCAAGCTAGAAGCCAGTGGATAGGCGATAGAGAAATCTCAGACCATTGTCCTGTTTGGTTGGTGTCCTCAGTGAAAAACTGGGGGCCAAAACCATTTAGGTTTAATAATTGCTGGTTGGATCATGCGGAGTTCAGAAATTTTGTTACACAGTGTTGGGACTCATTTCAAGTGGAAGGAAGGGGTGCTTTTGTACTGAAGGAAAAATTGAAGATGTTGAAGGAAAAACTCAAGGTGTGGAATAGGGAGGTGTTTGGTTATAAAGAGCTGAAAATTAAAGAGATAGTAAAGGAACTGAATGAGTTAGAAAGGGTGGCTGTGGATGGTGGAGGGGTTAGTGATGATCTAAGGAGACGACTGAATGATGAGTTTTGGCAAGAGCTACAAGCAAAGGAAAGCCTTATTGCACAAAAATCACGTGTGAAGTGGATAGCGGAGGGTGACTCAAATAGTAGATATTTCCATGCGTGTATGAGAAGTAACAGAAGACGGACACAGTTGGGAAAATTACTGGTAGATGGCGAGTGGGTGGAGGATGTAGATGGGATCAAGAGGGCAGTGAAGAACCACTTCGAAGAGAAATATAGAGAGGAAAGTTACCATAGGCCTACTTTGGAAGGGGTTCAGTTTAATAGAATAACCGAGATGGATAATGATTCGCTCTTGTTACCATTCTCGGAGGAGGAAATTAAGGAGGTGGTATGGGAATGTGACGGTAATAAAAGCCCGGGACCGGATGGTTTCAATTTTAACTTCATCAAGTCTTACTGGGAGATGTTGGCGCCGGAGATATTGAAGTTCTTTGAGGAATTCCACAGGGATGCTAGGTTTCCCAAAGCAGTCAGTGCTTCCTTTCTGGCACTGATCCCCAAAACGAAAAACCCACAAGGATTGGGAGAGTTCAGGCCAATATCCCTGATTGGATGCTTATATAAGATGTTAGCAAAAGTCCTGGCGGGTAGATTGAAAAAGGTGTTGAAAGGTGTAATCTCAAAAGGTCAGAGTGCGTTTCTCTCGGGGCGCAATATTTTGGATAGGGTGGTGGTAGTAAATGAAGTTATTGATATGGCAAAGAGGAAGAAAAGAAGTGTCATTCAAAGCGATTTGAAAAGGCCTATGATTCGGTGAGTTGGTCTTACCTCGATCACATGTTGGGTAGATTGGGATTTGGTGAAAAATGGAGACACTGGATGAGAGTGTGTTATTCCTCTAACTCAATTTCAGTTTTAGTGAATGGAAGTCCAACGGAGGAATTTGTAGCCCGAAGGGGTTGAAACAAGGCGACCCACTCGCACCTTTTTGTTCTGGTAGTAGCGGCGGAGGTTTGGCGGGGTTAGTCAAGAAAGGGGTGGAATCCGGAAATTTGGACGGATTCAAGGTAAGCAATAATCTGGAAGTGAATTTACTTCAATTCGCGGATGACACGATACTATTTTGTGATGGGAGTGAAAGGAGCATATGGTGTTGGAAAACAATCCTGAGGGTGTTTGAGCTGGCATCGGGGCTGAAGGTAAATTTCGCCAAAAGTAATGTGATTGGACTGAACATAGATGAGAGGAGATTGGAGGGTATGTCACAGTTTTTAGCATGTAGAGTGGGTAAAGAATCCTTTAAGTTCCTGGGAATTCCCGTTGGTGCAAATCCCAGGAGAGCGACAACTTGGCAACCGATTATTGATGTAATAAAAGCAAGGCTAAATAGTTGGAAGAGCAAGCAATTATCCATAGGGGGAAGAGTTACACTTATAAATTCGGTTTTGGCATCCCTTCCCTTATACCTTTTCTCTTTCTATAAAGCACCAAAGAAGATTATTGAAGAAATAGTAAAGTTGCAAAGGAGGTTTTTGTGGGGTGGGGATGAGGAAAATAAAAAAATGGCGTGGGTGAGTTGGAACACTATATGCACACCAAAGGACAAAGGGGGACTGGGTATCAAGAACATAGAAGCGTTCAATTTAGCTTTATTAACCAAATGGAGATGGAGGGTGTTGGTGGAGGAAGACGATCAATTATGGCGAAAGCTAATAGCGGAAAGATATGGATTAAATGGAAGATGGCCGAGAGCAACGGAGTATATAAGGAATTGGGGGAAAACTTCAATTTGGTGGAGGGATATGTGTGTGCTAGGGGAGGGTAGCAACTTGGAGGAAGGTTGGTTCGAAGGTTTGTGTAAACTGAAATTTGGGAGAGGAATCTAATAAAATTTTGGGTGATAGTTGGTTGGGAACGGAGCTGTGTTTGCAACGTTATTTCCATTGGTATATGACAAATGTGGTGCCACAAGATGCCGTAGTTGAAGACATGGGCTCGTGGTCGAATAACGAATGGCGATGGGAGCTTAATGGGGCCACGCAATGAGCCGATGCATCAAATTTCCGAGACCGAATGGCACGGCAATGCAGACCTGCTGCGGCGGCCGGCAGCTGCGGATCACGATACCTCGCAATCTTCGCTGCGATCGGCAGCGCTTTGTGCGAGACAAACGCGATGCGCGTGGTCTTGGGCCGCTTGACTCGTTTAAGGGATTTCTCGTGAAAGCGTTGCTATGATTGGTTTGTGAATATTTTTGCAGTGCAGGTGGGACTTTTAGGACACTTTGGTGAGCGCGTGCAAAAACTATGGAGGAATGACGTGCCATCAAAAGTCAGTATCTTTGCATGGCGTGTGTTACATAACAGGATTGCTACACGGGTGGCCTTGGCAAGAAGAGGAGTTATTCAACCACAACTGGAAACGAGCTGTGTATTCTGTTTTTTGGAGGAGGAAACGACACAACATCTTTTTCTGAATTGTAATATCATAAAGAATTTGTGGCGATTGGTTTTTTCTTGGTTGGGGAAAATTACTATGAAAAGGATGAGGTGATCTCGCATTTTATGGAATTTGGAAGGATGGTAAAGGGAAAGAGGCAAAAAGGGTTAAGCATCTTGTATGGCTAGCGGTGATTTGGAATATATGGATGGCAAGGAATAGAAGCAGCTTTTTAAGGAGAGGTGTTGTCACTACTGAAGCACTTCTCTTGGGTATCAAAGACACGACATAGTCTTTGGCTCAAGCGAGGAAGGGAAGAATAGTAGAGGCGAGGTTGGGTGGATTGGTATAATAGTCCGCTAAGTGTACTAGCAACATTGTAATTTTACTTCTTATGGCTTGGTTGGAGTTCTTTAGGGGGAGAAACAGAGAGGGTGTTTAGCTATGTTGTAAATCATGTATGTTTAAAGAATAACGTTGTTCTTTTTGTAGGAAGGGGAGAAACAATGGGTTAGGATATTTTTCCCATTGTTGCACAGTCTGTTTTGTATGAGGTACTCTTTTTCCTTCCAGGGTCTTTTTCCCAAGGGGGTTTTGGCTCTGGGAGGTTTTGAGGAGGCCCTCCCCTTACCATTGTAACTGGTGGGCACATTTTGTGCTCGGTTTCAATGAATGTCTTGCTTATCTAAAAAAAAGTAATGACTGGGTAGGGTGTGACAATATGT